>CM031603.1:72642027-72649527 GCA_018398815.1 Conus ventricosus
CTGCACCACCATGCCAAAACAAAGACGATTTCAGCAGCCGAGAAAAAGCATCTTCCAAAGTTGCAGTTTTTTCCTTGCTGTGTGTGTCGAAAAAGACAGAAGAAAAGTCATCGCAGACGCCTGTGCTCCTGTTCTCTCCAGACAAACAAACTACAGTCAGCAGTGAACACAACAGTATTGTCACAGGCAGAGTCAAAGGCCAGGAGAGTTTAATTCCCTGTGCCTGTAGCCTTACCTGCCCACTGACGTGAAAAAAACGTGCACGTGCAAAGCGCAGTTGTGCGTGGCTACCTCGACGGAAAATGATCCAGTCCTGAATTCCTGTCACATCACTGTTTTCTTCTTTGTGTATTGATAATTAGTAGGACGTACCGTCTATGCCACTTCCAATCGAGCTAAACCATTGGTACCACCGTTTTTCACCACACCTTCATACACCGTCTTGCAAACTTTCGTTATAGTCCAACTCTTCTTAGTACCTGAATTTGTATTTTTTTCCGAGACAGAATGAACACGCAATCTCCCTTCCAAGTCCGAGAGAGAGAGCCGAGAGAGAGAGAGAGAGAGAGAGAGAGAGAGGGGGGAGGACAGGGAGTGAGAGAGAGAGAGAGAGACAGACAGAGAGAGAGAGAGAACAGAGAGAAGAGAGAGAGAGAGAGAGAGAGAGAGAGAGAGAGAGAGAGAGAGAGAGAGAGAGATATTTTAAGCATGAAATCGTTATATTGATGTTATTTTGTAATTCGATGTTACCTTACTTTTTAAATTGTAGTTATTGTTGGGCAGAATTGTAAAAAGGCCTTCAATGAGCCTAATTCTCAACCCATTAAAGATTCATTCATTCATTCATTCTTCTTCTTCTTCTTCTTCTTCGTCTTCTTCTTCTTCTTCTTCTTCTTCGTCTTCGTCTTCGTCTTCTTCTCCTTCTTCTTCTCTCCTTCTCCTTCTCCTTCTCCTTCTTCTTCTTCTTCTTCTTCTTCTTCGTCTCTTCTTCTTCTCTCTCCTTCGTCTTCTTCTTCTTCTCCTTCTCCTTCTTCTTCTTCTTCTTCTGCTTCTCCTTCTTCTCCTTCTCAATTTTCTCCTTGCAATTTGCCCACTTTCTTTCTACCCACCTTCTCCTTCTTGTCCTCTGCTTGTCCTTGTCCTTTTCCTCCTTCTTTTCAATCTGCATTTTTCTCCTTCTTGTTCTCATTGTCTTTTGCGTTCTTCTTTTCCTCCTTTGCCATTGATGTCTCCATATTCCTTTGTTATCTCTGTCCCCTGTCTTGTTTTCTTTCCCTCTTACTACTTCTTTTTCTCCTCAGGAACCTCCTCTGTTTCTCTCGTCCACATGCTTCCTTCTTGTCTTTTTCGTAGTTTCTCCCTTTTCCCATTTTCTTCCTTTTTTTTCTCTCTCTTGCTCTCCTTCCCCTTCCCACCCTCTTTCTCTGTTCTCTATTATTCTCTTTTCTATTCTTCTTCCCTCCTATTTCTCTTTCCCTGCTCTTCATTCTTTTCTTCTTCTTCTCCCCCTTTTCTTTTTCTCCTTTCTCTGTTCCTTCTCTACCTTCTTCTCCTAGGCTTCTCTCTCCCCCCCCCCCCCTCCATAAATTCTCCATTTTACGTCAATTCTTCCTTCAACTACTTGCTTCCTTCTCCCCCTCCTCATTCTCCTCTTCTTTCCTTATTCTTCTCCATCCCCTCCCCCCCCCCCCCCCTCTTCTTCTCCTCTCTTGTCTCTTCTCCTCTGCATCTTCTTCCTCTGTTTCTTTTTTTCTTGTCCTTCATTTCTTCTACTTCCTGTCTCTGGCTCCTTATTCCTTTTTCTTCTTCTTCTTCTTCTTTTCTTCCACCTCTTCTTTCTCCGCCACGTTGCTGCTCCACAAATGTCTTTCTCCATTTGGCCGTCTTCATCCGGTGAAAGCCGAAGTCTGTTCTTCAATCAGCAGGTAGTTAGCAGATGTAGACGAACTGCAGAGCACGACGTATACAACCATATTGATGAATAAAAAGACAGGGAGATGAAGAACAAAGACGAAGCTGGAACATCCAGGATGTAATTGTAGTTCAGCCTCTTTCTGTTTCAAATCCATTTTTCCCCCCTCGATATGCATAAGATCAGTGCTGTAGTAAAGAGCTAGAGGTCAAAGATGGATTTTTTAAAAATTTTTATTTATTTATTTTTTTTAGACATGTTCAGCCATTATTCCTTCATGCACCAACGAGAATAACGATCCTCGATTCGTAGAAAGAATGCATCAGTGTTTTCACGCTCTTTTCGTTCTTGTCATCTTCTTTCCTATTGCTGGGGTGGAGTCGGGGTGAAATGGGGTGGGATCGGGTGGGGATGGGTAAGATGGTTATCCGAGCAGAGATCAAGGAAAGAGAAGATAGATGGGGGGGGGGGGAGAGGGGGTAGGGGGGGGGGGGGGGGGGGGGGGGGGGGGGGGGGGGGGGGGGGGGGGGAGAGGAGATGGGGGGAGTGGGGGAAGCAGGGTGTTCTGCGCCGTGGTTTTTTTTTTGTTGCATTTTATTTGGGGAAGCTTTTTCTGGCTTTAGACAGCGGCAGTACTTTGGAGAGAGAGAGAGAGAGAGAGAGAGAGAGAGAGAGAGAGAGAGCTGACGAGTGTACCATGTGGCCTGGTCTGTGAATCTGTCTGTTTATCTACCAGTTTGTCGGTCTGTGTATCTGTCTGTGGACTGTCTCTCTCTATATATATATATAACCTCATCTCTGTTCTCTCAGTCCCTCTCAGGTCTCTGTTTCCCTTAATCTCCGGTCTGTCAGTGTAGGTTCTTGTTCGGTACTTTGTTTCCTGGGTATTTCCTCTCAGCCAGTCTCACCGCACCATTTCTTTAAAGCCTCCCCCCCCCTCCCCCCTCTCCTCTCCCTTCTTTCTCTTTCTGGCCTCATCTGTCAAACAATATTTGTGTGTATCTTAGTGTCTGTGTGTCTGGGCTTTTCTCTCTCTTTTTTTCTCGCTATTTCTCCGCGTTGTCTCTCTATGTTTAACATCTTTATCCTTGGCTGAAAAGAGTTTTTTATATTATGAGTTCTTATCCCTTTAAGTAAGTCTCTCTCTCTCTCTCTCTCTCTCTCTCTCTCTCTCCTCTCTCTCTCTCTCTTTCTCTCTCCTTCTCTTCTTATTGCACTCAGGTTAAGTTTACTTAGCATCACTTTAAAAAAATAAATCAAGATTTATAAATCTGGGTCTTGTTTTTAGATATGCTTAGTCCCACGTGGCTCTAGCTTACCAGATGCCGTGTGCATGGACGATGTAATACTTCCAGAAATTTCTGTAGAGTCCCACAATCCATCCGAAAGGGCACAAAGCTTCCAGAAAGTTCTAGAAATTGTTCCTGGAACATTCCAATGATTTTAGCCAAGCAAACTCCATCTGATTCTCTATTTCTTGCAATATTTCGTGCTGGTTGGGTGGGTGTGCTACACCATGTTTCTTCAATTTCTGAGTACGTGAACCATAAATTATTAGTGTTTGGGGCGATACAGAGTAATTGATCCAGTAGAATATTGTTGGAGGTGAAGGTCAAGTCTCCGTTTCGGGACTGTCGTAACAGTCATTACATGGAGACTGATTTGTGTATCTTCTTCTGGAAGCAAATCTTTCAACATGTTTACCCGACTCGACCTTTCCTCTGGGTCTGATTCAGCTAGAGATTAGACCCAGCCTTTGGGATTCACCCTAGTTAGGCTGCTACGTTCGTTGAACATTCAGAGGTTATAAGTTTGATTCTTCACCGTAACACATTGTTTTCACGTGTATTGTCGACGAAATCCGAAATAATTCGTAACAGCAGATCGTCATTCAATTCAGACTTCCGATTATACTCGTAACAGTAACCCCGAGTCCAAACCCCGTCCTTATCCAGGGTTTTCTACATTAAAAAACACGTTTCATGAGTTACGTCCCTTTACTAGTTTTGCAGATTGATCTCATTTACATTTCGGAATCTTTGTTCAAATTCTATCGTAAAAAAAAAAAAAATGTGTAAAAAATCACAGGCATACAGCGGAGGAAATCATCAAGTTTTCGGTGACAGCAAAAGTGACAAGGAGCCATAATTATAAATTGGATATTAGCCCAAGAGACAACGTTTTTGATGCACAATGTGACTTTGAATCGACAGCAATGCAGTTGAAATACTACTAGTACCTTCGACAAGTCAGGGTAGAGGTAGCACACGCGATCGGTAGTAAAAGAAAAGGAAGTGCCGGTAGGCGTTAGAATCCAAAGAGATGGGCGTATTCCATTGAAGTCCGCCAGCTCATCTATGTGTTTTCCAGCTGACAGCTTTTAATACTGATACTTTTTATTTTGTGTGTGTGTTCTAATCATCATCATATTACCTGCATAACCTTGACGTTTCATTCCATTGCACTAACTGTCCAAAATAATGCCAACTTGTGTACATACAAAATCGTGCTCCTCTCCAATATGGCTGCCATTTTTTTGTTGCCATGACAACATACACTTTGATTACACTCGACAAAGACTTCGCTTACCTCCAAATTTAGGCCAGCGTGTCCACGAATAAAATGGCAATGGTACTTTTTGTCTCACTACGTGTTTTCCACCCAACGATTCTAGGCAGTCTGTACAGCTTGGAGAGCTTCTGGTCTGAGGCAGCTATGTCCTGAATGGGTTAAAGGAGAGCTTCTGGTCTGAGGCAGCTATGTCCTGATGGGTTAAAGGAGAGCTTCTGGTCTGAGGCAGCTATGTCCTGAATGGGTTAAAGGAGAGCTTCTGGTCTGAGGCAGCTATGTCCTGAATGGGTTAAAGGAGAGCTTCTGGTCTGAGGCAGCTATGTCCTGAATGGGTTAAAGGAGAGCTTCTGGTCTGAGGCAGCTATGTCCTGAATGGGTTAAAGGAGAGCTTCTGGTCTGAGGCAGCTATGTCCTGAATGGGTTAAAGGAGAGCTTCTGGTCTGAGGCAGCTATGTCCTGAATGGGTTAAAGGAGAGCTTCTGGTCTGAGGCAGCTATGTCCTGAATGGGTTAAAGGAGAGCTTCTGGTCTGAGGCAGCTATGTCCTGAATGGGTTAAAGGAGAGCTGATTAACACAGTCGTGTCTGCCCGTCAGTTATAAGAGCTGAGCGATACAAAGTTCTCTTGGTGTTCTGCTTTTCCACCTTGACTGATCTCAGGATTAACGGGAAAATTATACACACCCTTCGTTGAGATGACTTTCGTTGTTTATTAGCATCTCGAAACGAAATAAACTAAAAGCGTGTTGCTGTTCGCTTGCATACGGCATTTAAGACTCACATTGTGCTATGTGGTTCATCAGAATGGTCGATTGTGTATTGTTAGAAATACATATACATTTCCCCCTCTTTTGATCTCTAAAACTGTTTGCTCGGAACACCCGATCACGAGGACCCGTGGCCCCAAGCTGAATTAAATACCCGTGTCCCCCTCTCTCTCTCCTCTCTCTCTCATTCTCTGTTTTCATCCCCATCTCCATTTTGTTCTGTTAATCTACCCCCCCCCCCCCCCACCACTCACACCACACACACACACACACACACACACACACACACACACACACACACACACACACACACACACACACACACACACCACACACTCCTTCCCTGTCCCCGAACCCATCCTTCCTGTGATTGTCTGCCTGTGTGCTCTGTTTTAGTCTGTTGTTGTGGACTTCATTTCTTCGGTTCTATCAATCTTCTGCCAGACTGGTAATTTTTTTTTTTTTTTGGGGGGGGGGGGGGGGGGGGGGTGGGGTAGTGGTACTCTGTCCTAAACTAGAAGAATGTGTTTCAGAAACATGGCCTGGAACTGTTCTCACTTTATACATTCACTCTCTCTGTGCCAATCGAAACGCCACCGTTTCGTTTGGACCAGTGAGAATTAATAAGGACCAGATTCTCTCCCCATCGTCTTTTCCAGCTCCCTCTCGCTCTTTCATCAATTGAATTTAAAGGAAAAGAAAAAGAGAAAAAATAGTTTGATTTATTGTTTAATGAACTTTTGGATTCTGTAAAATCTCGACATGCTTTTTTTGATGAAATACACGGGTTATCAAACAGAAATTACAGACACTTAATGATCTTTCCATTGACAAATGGGTTTAAGTTTCTTACAAATGAAATAGAAGACGACGAGAAATAACTGTTGAAGATGTGGTAGATGGTGAAAACATGTGTATGATAGACTAGTTTCAAGACAGGAGGTGTTAATTGCTGTAGGTCCTGACGGTCTCAATGCTGAATTTGAAAAAAGAAAACTGTTAAAAAATTCTGGAGTAGTCAGTGTAAGCTTCCTTACGAAACTTTTAAATAATAAGTCTGACATCAGCTAAACAGGAAAGTGAAAGGAATTCTTAATGTCATTGTTATTGAAGAAAGGAAAATGTTGGCGATTTGATTAATTACAGGGTATTTCTCTATGTGATGTTGTGATGTAGGTATTGAACCTGATGGTTCTAGTATTGATAACTGGTAACAAGAATGGATCGCGATTATTGATAAAAAATAGTGGACATAAAGCTGGATTCACACAAGGTTAGACTACAATAATCAGTTATTCATGCTGTTGATCGTACTAAAAACACAATTTTAAATATTTGGAAGTTGTATGTTGCGGGTTTTTTTTTTTAAATCTTGAAAAGGCATTTGATCGTTTTTAGACAGTAGTTATAGCTTATGGTGTTCTGGCTGGAAAGTGACCACATATTTGTACTCGTTTCGTATTCTAGTGTATCAGTTCCTCTCACGACGAAGTGCCTTTGTACGGTGAAAGGTTTATTTCGTCACATATCCCTTTACGAGGGACTATGGCTTTTAATGAATACTACCCTTTTCCATTCCAGTCATGTATCACTCCTGTGTCTCTCAAGGCTGATATTACAGAGGGAGGGAAGAAGGGGAGGGTGGAGGGAGGCCGTGGAGATGAAGCGGGCAGAGGTCTGTTGCTAGGATTTCGTCCCGCCTCCCCCCCCCCCCCCCCCCCTCCACCCCCCCTTTTCTCCCGCTCCCCTAATCACGCCCTCCCCTCTCCCTCCCTTCTGTTACTGAAAAACGCAAGAAGACCATTGCTATGTTTGTGGCAGATTATGTCATTTCACCTGTCCTCAATCCGACCCGTCTTCCCCTTCATCCCTATCCCCCCTCCCCACTCTCCCCGGCCCCATCTCCTTATCACCATCTCCCCACATTCCCTGAGCCTGAGAGTATCTGTATCCTTTTCCCCCCTCTTGTTTGGTGCTCGATGATAGAGACCTCTTCCCATTGTCCTGGTGTTCCCCCTCCTCCTCCTCCTCCTCACCTCCCCCCCACCCCCTTCCCCTTGTTTTCCGGTCGGCATTGTTTCTTTCTGAGTTTTCTTTTTCTTTTCTTTTTGGGTGGGGAAATGAGGGAATGGGGGGGAGGGTGGGGGAGGGGGGGGGGGGGGCGAGAGGGCGAGAGGGCGGTTGGCTCCTTATAAAGTTCGTCTGCATCGATTTTGTCTCATCCTTGCCTCTCTCTCTCTCTCCTCCTCCCC
>CM031603.1:72654527-72659527 GCA_018398815.1 Conus ventricosus
TCACATACATCCGAATCATTTCATAAGTCCTTCCACGTGACAGAAAAACATCATTTAACAAAAATTACGAAGCTGGGTCAGTCTCGGGATGAAGTATCCCTCATTCTACTGCAAGCCAGAGCATATCATTCAGGAGACACATAATCAGAAATGCCTATACTATGGTATTCGGAATCATAGTCCAACCACTATAGCTCTTTAGTCTCTTGCATGGATTTGCACAGAGGTTATCAACAATGATAACATCCAAACAAGAACTAACCGAGTGACACAACGACCCCCTCTGAAACCAGGGTGAACCTACCCTCAAAGACACGGTTCAACCCTGTGCTGCCCGAAGTCGAACAGCAACTGCCAATTATGTGGGATTCATATCCCTAACACAATTATTCCACCTCATTCCATGTGTTCCATCATAACTGCTCATCCTTTCGCTTCTATAATTAAGCAACATGGGACAACAGACTTCATCCCCAAATTTCAAACAGTCCAAGGAATCGACTGTGAACATAATCAAGCGCAACGCTTCGACTCATGAAAATGAAAAACATGAAACAGCAACAAAAAAAATATCCAGTTTCAGTCGGCATTAAAGGCAAACAGCCTATATGGCAACAAGCCTGTAACCTTCATCACGCAAATAAGGGAGACAGATACATAGACCCGGTATGGCAACATGTTCTTCAAAAAAGAAATATACTAGTAGAGAGAGAGAGAGAGAGAGAGAGAAGAGAGTAAAGGAGAGAGAGAGAGAGAGAGTGAGAGAGAGAGAGAGAGAGAGAGAGAGAGAGAGAGAGAGAGAGAGAGAGAGTTAGAGTTATGGCTTATCGCTCCGGTCAAAAAGCACTGCAAAATCATCTATTACAATAGCCCATAAGTCAATAACACACAGCAATATTGCCTTACCGGTCATCATTTAACGACTCCTGTCTCAACTGCTCAATTATCAATTTCTAGAAACACCACTAACAATCTGTCTACCACATCACTATACTATCTGCTTATTCACTTACTTTTTAAGGACTCCATAACTTCTGTATTTTATCTCATTTTATTTATTTTTTACCTGTCACAGAACTGAATCCTTAACTGAATTTCTATCCTGAAATTTAAGTAGGTCTTTCCTTCAAATATGAACTCGACTTCTAAAACAATTTCAAAATCTTAGTGCTCAATAGAACCTATAAAAAACCCAAAGGGTCAAGAACACAAAGCATGGAAACAATCAAATCTCATTTCATGATAACAATGCGCACATAGCAAAACACAAATACATAGTACTTAGATGCACGGCCAGAATACAGAAATGGAAAAAAAATGCATCAACCTTACATTTCTGGTGCCATCAGAACACCATCACCACACTTCACAGACTAAGGTGTCGTCCTCTCCGTTTGAGATTTGGGGCCTGACTGAATAAACTCCGTAACTTCAAGAGCACCCACGCTTCCCTAGCGTCACCTAGGGACGCCATCTGTCAGATCCCTACGCCTCATGAATATTTATAAGGGTCTTACATGTTTAACTGCAACTATTAACTACAAACTTCATATCACCTACATGTCCCTCTAACCTAAGCATACAACATCTTCTCAAACATTGCGTGATCCTAAGTTTCACCAGTTTGAAATAAGAATAATTATCAGAAACTATTTCCTTAAAATCTCCAGGATGACCAACAACCTAAATAGTAAGCCCATCCCACAACTACTGGTCTTCCTCTTACAAAATGGGGCTGGCACCCCCACAAACTTTCCCGGTCTCTTCCCCGGTCTACTCGAGAGTATTCCCTTTTTGGCATTTCCGGCCCGTCGCCGGTCAGTGCCTACAAAGGGATTCCTCCTTAGATCGCCACACCACTGGGCGAACTCATCGGGGGTCATCAGACTACCTCCCTCGGTTAATCTAAACATCAACCATGCACTCCTCAGTGGAAGCACACAAGAATCTCTGGTCTCCTTAGATCGCCACACAACTGGGCGAACTCATCGGGGTCATCAGACTACCTCCCTCGGTTAATCTAAACATCAGCCATGGCACTCTCAGTGGAAGCACACATGAATCTCTGATACACCATAGGTGGTGTACACATACCCCTCCAAGGCTAGATGTTTCCTTAAAAACTCACAAAATATAGGAAACATCGACAACTCAATTTTGGTTGTGCCAATGGGAATAATAATTCAAATGGGAATAACAATTCACACAATACAAATGCAGCACCTCGAAAATGAAATCATATCATCATGCACAAAGTCACTAAAGTGTTAAGAAGAAACAAATCTTTTTTCATATAGCATGACTGTCTGAATATACGAATAAACATTACGCTGTACTTCCCCAACCTAGGAGTTCCTATCGTGGGGCCAACATTGAACGTAAGACCCCTATGACCTGTTTAAGGGCCTTAACCAAATCAGCTCTATGAGAGCCAAGACTCTGATCTATCAAAGTCTCCAGGGCGTCAGCGTGTTCCAGAGCCAAACTCATGGAGTCTACTCCTAGTTTAAAGGGACCTCTGGAAGTCCCTTCCGCCGACGCCCCTTCGTTGTTCCGGCGCCGTCTCTCCTGGTCCTTCTGGGCTACCAGTTGAGGGTTGGCTGGGTTCTGGCAGTCCCTGTAAAAGTGACCCTCAAGACCACACTTAAAGCATGGCCCTTTGGTCCGCGAGGGTTTGAAGGTGGATGGCCCTCTCCTCCAGTCGCCTCAGCTTGTCCCGTAAGGCCGCCACGTCTTCCTCCCCTCTCACTGCAGCTGGTGCCGAGTCTTCGGCCTCAGCAAGGTGCCTGGCTTCTTCCTCGGACGACATCGCTCGCCCTTCTGGTTGACGTTGCTAGAGCCCTTTAATTAAACTATCCTAATTCAACTAGTCCCCTATTGGGCGCCAAAAGTGTAAACCTCCCCTTGTTCCTACTGTAAAGAAACGCACAAGGGGAGATCGGGTTCGGGAGAAAGTTGGACTAGGTTCATCCAAAAGACAAATGAGTCAGGCCCAGTGAAGATTTTCTTTCTTTTAATTTGGTCTAAAGTTCTTATGCATAAAAAGGGCTGGTGACAATGCCCAACAAAAGGAAAAGAAAAAGGTACAAGTAAAGGGGAAAAAAGGAAAATAAAGGTAGAAGTAACGACAAAGGGGGAAAAGAAAAAAAGGGCTCTAGCAACCGTGGCCTGTCAATGAAAATGCAAACGAACGTAAACCACAAATGCAATCTTACACCATTGCATAGTTCACATACATCCGAATCATTTCATAAGTCCTTCCACGTGACAGAAAAACATCATTTAACAAAATTACGAAGCTAGGTCAGTCTCGGGGATGAAGTTATCCCTCATTCTACTGCAAGCCAGAGCATATCATTCAGGAGACACATAATCAGAAATGCGCTACACTATGGTATTCGGAATCATAGGTCCAACCACTATAGTCTTTTAGTCTCTTGCATTGGATTTGCACAGAGGTTATCAACAATGATAACCTATCCAAACAAGAACTAACCGAGTGACACAACGACCACTCTGAAACCAGGGTGAACCTACCCCCAAAGACACGGTTCAACCCTGTGCTGCCCTAAGTCAGAACAGCAACTGCCAATTATGTGGGATTCATATCCCTAACACAATTATTCCACCTCATTCCATGTGTTCCATCATAACTGCTCATCATTCGCTTCTATAATTAAGCAACATGGGACAACAGACTTCATCCCCAAATTACAAACAGTCCAAGGAATCGACTGTGAACATAATCAAGCGCAACGCTTCGACTCATGAAATGAAAAACATGAAACAGCAACAAAAAAAAATATGCCAGTTTCAGTCGGCATTAAAGGCAAACAGCCTATATAGGGAACAAGCCTGTAACCTTCATCACGCATATAAGGGAGACAGATACATAGAGCCGGTTATGGCAAACATGTTCTTCAAAAAAGAAATATACTTAGTAGAGAGAGAGAGAGAGAGAGAGAGAGTAGGTAGAGAGAGAGAGAGAGAGAGAGAGAGAGAGAGAGAGAGAGAGAGAGAGAGAGAGAGAGAGAGAGAGAGAGAGTTAGAGTTATGGCTTATCGCTCCGGTCAAAAAGCACTGCAAAATCATCTATTACAATAGCCCCTAAGTCAATAACACACAGCAATATGCCTTACCGGTCATCATTTAACGACTCCTGTCTCACGCTCAATTATCAAATTCTAGAAACACCACTAACAATCTGTCTACCACATCACTAATACTATCTGCTTATTCACTTACTTTTTAAGGACTCCATAACTTCTGTATTTTTATCTCATTTATTTATTTTTACTGTCACAGAACTGAATCCTTAACTGAATTTCTATCCTGCAATTAAGTAGGTCTTTCCTTCAAAAATGAACTCGACTTCTAAAACAATTTCAAAATCTTAGTGCTCAATAGAACCTATAAAAAAACCCAAAGGGTCAAGAACACAAAGCATGGAACAATCAAATCTCATTTCATGATAACAATGCGCACATAGCAAAACACAAAGTACATAGTACTTAGATGCACGGCCAGAATACAGAAATGGAAAAAATGCATCACCTTACATTTCTGGTGCCATCAGAACACCATCACCACACTTCACAGACTAAGGTGTCGTCCTCTCCGTTTGAGATTGGGGCCTGACTGAATAACTCCGTAACTTCAAGAGCACCCACGCTTCCCCTAGCGTCACCTAGGGACGCCATCTGTCAGATCCCCACGCCTCATGAATTTATAAGGGTCTTACATGTTTAACTGCAACTATTAACTACAAACTTCATATCACCTACATGTCCCTCTAACCTAAGCATACAACATCTTCTCAAACATTGCGTGATCCTAAGTTTCACCAGTTTGAAATAAGAAAATAATTATCAGAACTATTTCCTTAAAATCTCCAGGATGACCAACAACCTAAATTGTAAGCCCCTCCCACAACTACTGGTCTTCCTCTTACATAATGGGGCTGGCACCCCCACAAACTTTTCCCGGTCTCTTCCCTGGTC
>CM031603.1:72662027-72667027 GCA_018398815.1 Conus ventricosus
AGCACACATCCCCCAACCCTCTTCTGCCAGAAGTGGAAAAAACCCTACCCACTTTTCCCGTCCTTTTAATTTTTAACCAGGGCTGCAACGAAAGTTGAAAAGACGTGGGGGGAGGGGTTGGGGGGGGGGAAAAGGGGTGGGGGGGGGGGTGGGGGTTAAAAAAGGGAAGGAAAGGGGAAAAATAACTGGGTTGAAGAGGGGGTAAAAGGGGGAATGAAAGGGGGTTTTTTCCACTTTCCTTGAAACCTAAAAATTCTTTAAAAAAAAAAAAAAAAAAAAAAAAAAAAAAACAACAAAAAGCGTAAAAAGGGGGCCCACGCGGACCCGCGCGCTCCCGGGCACCCTTACCCATACAATTGAAGATGGACCAAGCGATTCTCCTCCCTTATTTTTTCAGTGATGACACCTAGGTTTTTTTATGTTTCGTGACGTTGAAATCCCTGCCACAAAACCCTGCGGAGGTTGATCAGGGCCCGTCCCTCCTTTCCTTCTGTCTTTCACTTAAAACCCCCCCCTTTTCCCTTTTTGCCCCCCCCCCCCCCCGCCCCCTCCCCTTTCCCCCCCCTTTCCCGTCCCATCCCCCCCTCTTCTGCACTCACCCCCCTTCCCCTTCCACTTTCTTCCACCCCCTCCCCTTCCGTTTCCCCTTTTCCCCTTTCCTCTTCCCCTTTCTTCCCCCCCCCTCCTTCCCTTTTTCCTTCTCTCTTTCCTCTTTTCCCCTTTCTTCCCCCCCCCTCCCCCTTTCCCTTTCCTTCTCTCTTTTTCCTCTTTCCACTTTCTTTCCCCCCCCCCCTCTCCTCCCTTTCCTTCTCTCTTTCCCCCTTCCACTTTCTTCCACCCCCCTCTCCTTCCGTTTCCTTCTCCTTTCCTCTTCCACTTTCTTCCACCCCCTCTCCTTCCGTTTCCTTCTCTCTTTCCTCTTCCACTTTCTTCCACCCCCTCTCCTTCCGTTTCCTTCTCTCTTTCCTCTTCCACTTTCTTCCACCCCCCCTCTCCTTCCGTTTCCTTCTTTTCTCCCCTCTTCCACTTTCTTCTCCTCGGCCATTCGTATTTGCTCATTCAATACCTTTGAAAGAGTGAAGAAGCTCCGTGGTGCATTTCATGTCATACGCCACTCACAATGAAACATGTTCTTTTAGAGTGTTGGGACTTGCACGATGTGAGACACAAACATTTTTCAGCGGATCCATGAAAACCTTGTTCAGAGATGTTCGCCTGATGCGATCTTTGAATTCTTGAAAGAGATTAACATGTTTCATCGGATCTGAGATTTACAGTGGAAAGTTGTTTTTTTAAACAAAATTTGGTTTTTAGAAGTTGTATTTCAAAGAGTTGTGTGAATGAATGACTTGTGAGTTTGATTTTAACGTGGTGACAGCCCTGATATGGCCCCTTGCGGTCGGCTGGACTATAAGCATCATTACCTTACCTTACCTCTACCACCACCATCACCGTTCCATTTTCCTTCTCTCTTCCCTCTTTCCACTTTCCTCCTCTTCCATTTTCTTCCATTTTCCTCCTCTCCTTCCTTTCCCTCTTTCACTTTTTCCCCCTTCTCCCTCCTTCAATTTCCTTCTGCTTTTCTCTCTTCCACTTTCCTCCACTTTCTCTTTCTTCCATTTTCCTTCTCTCCTTCCCTTCCCTCTTTCACTTTCCTTTCCTTCTCCTTCCTCCCATTTTTCCTTCTGCTTTTCTCTCTTCCACTTTTCCTCCAGCCGCTCCTCCCTCCTCCTATCCTTCTTCTTTTCCTTTTCTACTTCTCTCTCTCTTTTCTATTTCATTCTCTCTCAGAAACTCCTCTATTTCTCTCCCATTCCTCCCTTCCTCCTTTTCCTTCTTCCCTTCTCTTTCTTTCTTTCACTTTTCTTCCCCTCCCCTCTCTTCATTTCTGTTTTTTTTTCCCCCCCACCCCTCTTCCATTTTCTCCACCTCCTTTTCATTTTCATTCTCTTCTTCCCTTCACTCTCTGCTTACCCCCCTTGTCTTCACTTACCCCCCCCCCCCCCCCCCCATTTCTCTTCTTCCCTTCCGTCTTCCGCTGTTCTCCACCTTCTCTCTCTCTCTCTCTCTCTCTCTCTCTCTCCTCTCTCTCTCTCTCTCTCTCTCTCTTCCTTTTTCATTCTCTCCTTCCCTTCTCTTTTCCTTTTTCATCCACTCATCCATCTTCAATATTCACTCTCTCCTTCCCTCCTCCCCTCTTTCAACTTCCACTCCCCCCTATTCATTACCACCTCTCCCCTCCACTACTTTCTTTTCCTCCCCCCCCCCCCCCCCCCCATCCCCCTTTCGTCCTCGAAAGTCTTCTTTCTCCACACACGCGCGTTACGTGTGTTTGTGTGTCTAAGAGAGAGAGAGAGAGAGAGAGAGAGAGAGAGAGAGAGAGAGAGAGAGAGAAGACAGACAGACAGACAGACAGACAGACAGACAGACAGAACAGACAGACAGACAAACAGAGACAAAGAGAGTGAAAAAGACAGAGAGAGAGAGAGAGAGAGAGAGAGAGAGAGAGAGAGAGAGAGAGAGAGAGAAGAGAGAAAGAGAAAGAGAAGGTGGAGTCGAAGGGTAAAGGATTGAACGAGAGATGTAAAGAGAGAAGAAGAAAAGAAGAAGAAGAAGAGGAAGAAGAAGAGAGAGAGAGGGCATGAGGAGTCGGGGGAAAGGTGGGGAGGCGGAGGTGAGCAAGTTAGCTCAAGGCGATACATGTTGTTTATTTGTATCATGAAAAAAAAAAAAAACTCTTTCTTTCTTCTTTTTTTTCCCCCCTCACCATTTCTGTCACCTTTTCTGCTCTTGGCTGTTCTTACCTTTCATTTCTTCCTTCCTTCTGTCTTTTGTTCCTGATACGGATTGGGGAGGGGGGGGGGGGAGGGGGGGGGGGGGCTGGAATAGCTCAGTTGGTAGAGCGCCGGACTCGTGATCGTGGGTTGCGGGTTCGAATTTCGGTCCAGGGGAATTTTTCCCTCGGAGTTAACATTGGTTCTGACTCCATTCTCCATACAGTCCTTCGAATGAGACTATAAACCGAGGTTCCGTGTGTGAACGCACGCATAACATCTTGCACACACGTAAAATCCCATCACCAACTTTTCGGAAGAGAAGGCCAGTTTGGCCATTGGCATGGATGACACATAGCATGCACGTTCCCCGAAGATGGAGTATGGCTGCCTTAATGGCGGGAAAAAAACGGTCATACACACAAAAACTCCACTGCCCTGTCTATACAGGCAGTGTCCGCAGGGGTATCAGCCTGCGTACGCAGAAAGAAAGAAAAGAAAGAAAGAAAAGAAAGATTCGGGTTTTTCCTTCTTGTTTTTCCCTGGATCTTTATTTTCTCTTCCTGTTCTCGAAGGTTTAAAAAAAAAAACTCTGACGTTCTTTTTTGCTTTGGATTCCTTTTCTTTCTGTCTCTCCCCTCCCCCCCCCCCCCCTCCAGCGTTTATCCACTCCCTTCCACCCCCACACTTCCGTTCACTTTCTCTTTTATTTCTGCTCCGGCCATCCGCCTGTCTTTCGTTTTCTTCTTGATTTAAGGTTTCTTTCTTTTCAATTTCACGGGGGGTTTTTTTTCGTTCTTTTTGCACACTTACCTCTCTTTTTCTCTTTTTTGTGTGGAAAAGGTTGGGAAAGGGCTTGCGTGGTGGTGGGGAGGGGGGAGGGGAGGGGGCGGAGGGACAAAGAGGGGCTCCGGGTGTGAAGGGAGAGGGTAAAGAGAGGAGGAAGTAGGAGACAAGGTCTGAAGACTATAATCAATTTTTAACCAATGAAAAGCCGCCAGACCGTTGGAGCCGTGTTGCACGTGCAATAGATCGTTCCTTGTGCTTTGCTAAACTTAAGGGCCAGATTCCAGATATATCTGTACACGTGGGAGGTAGCATGGACGGGAAAAAAAGCGCGTGCAGGGGTGAGATCTGGGGTGGGGGTGGAGTGGGGTGGGGTGGGGTTAGGAGATAGGTGGGTTGGCAGTGAAGGTGGGAAGCGTGGGAGGAGGGGAGGATAGGGGTGAATGCATGTCAGGTGTGCATGATAGTCTCAGAGAAGAGAGAGAGAGAGAGAGAGAGAGAGAAAACGCACACAAAAACCCAGCAATTTGGAACATGGCCAGGGACGGTAACTCTTGGTATAGATTGGGCAGATAACTCTGCAGTGAATCTCTGGCATCTTTTTATTACCAGCGCCTCCCCCCCCCCTCCCCCTTCCCCCCTCTGCCCCCTCGCTGTCTTTCTCATTGGTCCGCGCGTCACCTATCCCCCAACCCACATATACATACACGCATACGCGTGCATACGTTCGCGCGCGCGCGCGCACACACACACACACACACACACACACACACACACATCACACACACACACACACACACACCACACACACGTGCGCGCGAGCGCGCGCGCCGTAAACACTTACACATTTTTATTTTAGAGAGAAGTTTTGTAACCTATTTTTAACCCCTTACCCCCGGCGCTCGCTTCCTCTCTCTTCTCCTATTTTCTTTCGTCTACTTTTCTTTGACCAGCCACGCTTTTTTTCTGTTATTTTCCAAAGAGTTTGATTTTTGTGATTTGTTTTGTATTTCCTTTGCGGCAGATGGGTTCACTACTGTCTACTGACCCCCACCCCCCTCCTCTCCTCTTGTCCTCTTTTTACTTTCTTTCTCTCCTCATTTTCCCCGAGCTCTGTCTGTCTGTCTGTTTGTCTGTCTGTCTGTCCGTCTTTTTCTCAGTGATTGCTTAAGCACGCGCCGAAGTGTGTGTGTGTGTGCGCGCGCGCGCGTGTGTGTGTGTGTGTGTGTGTGTGTGTGTGTGTGTGCGCGCGCGCGCGCGTGTGTGTGTGTGTGTGTGTGTGTGTATGCCTATCTTCGTGATAGTTTTTGTCTTGTATGTGTATTTGAACGAACAACATCTCGCACAAAAACGTGTTTAAAAAGTCTTCAACAGAATAATTTCTGTTCGGGGGCCGGAATAGCTCAGTTGGTAGAGCGCCGGACTCGTGATCCTGGGGTT
>CM031603.1:72671195-72683695 GCA_018398815.1 Conus ventricosus
TTGGGGTTCCATTCTAGTAATTTTTTTTCTTTTTTTTCTGTTGAGGAGAAGTGCTACCCTCGAGTGTTGTTATCTGATCTTCCAGAGAAGACATGTATGTCCTGACCCAGTCTCCTCTTTCCTGTGCCGGTCCATCTGACCTCGCTGACTCCCAAGATGTCCAGGCTGTATTGTCAAACTCTTTGACTAGTTGGGCATCTTGCAGTCTGGTACAAGGTCTGGACGTTCCAGCACCCCACCCTCATCTTCTGTTTCGGCTTCAGTAAATCCACCATCGGGGCGCCAGCTCCCTCTCGGGTTTGGCTGTCGTCCGTCATCAGTCCAGTTGCCTGGTGTGCTTCATTGCCGTCGCCATCCGTGTCGAATGCTCTGGTATTGGTTTCTGTAACAATCATTTTTTAAGGGACAGGGTTGTTAGCCCTGTGCCCAACCCCCAACCTGGAGGACCAGTGTCACCTTAGTCGCCTCTTACGACATGCCTGGTGACTGGCAGGGACGCTGAATTCTAGCAGTGCCACCTCCATAGGCACACCCCGGCAATCCCACGGGGGACATCTTAACTGTGCTGACAATTAAAACATCTCTCTCTCTCTCTCTCCTCTCTCTCTCTCTCTCTCTCTCTCTCTCTCTCTCTCTCAGACCACCACCATAAAAAACTAAACACACACACACACACACACACACACACACACACACACACACACACACAGAGCATTTGAGTGCATACCTTTTTTTTCCCTTTTCGTTCACACACACACACACACACACACACACACACACACACAACACACACACACACACACACACACACACACACACCAACTCTCTGTTCTGGCAATCCTCGGCATTCAAACAGCTCTTTGTCCTGACGCGGATAAGATTTCGTGCACTGGATTAAAAAGCTGTAGACCTCACAAGACTCCAGTTTTGCCTCATGTTGAAGCCTTTCCGTGGGCCTCACATGTGAAAAGAACATTCTGCGTGTCTGTTTACGTTTGCGTCATCCTCCGCCCCCTTTTTTGTGCTGACTGAGCAGTGGGGGGTTGTTTGCCCAGGATGAAGAAAACACTGCAGGCACGTCCCATGTTCTGCCATCCTTCTCTGTAGCGAGTGCGTCTTTATTCTCGTCCTTGAGATGGAATCGTGAAGGCCATAGACCCTCTCCCCCCCCCCCCCCCCTCACCTCCATCCCCTTCCTCTTCTATCTTCCTCTCCTTTTCTGCAAACTCGCACCCCACCTGGGAAACAAACCGAGAAAGAACTTATTGTGAAAAGAAGTATGGGTCATCCTTGATCACATGGAAACAAACCGAGAAAGAACTTATTGTGAAAAGAAGTATGGGTCATCCTTGATCACATTTGTTTCATCGTTTGTTTGCTTGTTTGTTCGTTCGTTTGTTTGTTTTGTTTCTATTATCCGTCCGTCTGTCTGCCTGTCTGTCTGTCTGTCTCTGTCTGTCTGCCTGTTTGTCTGTCTGTTTGTCTGTCTGTTTCTGTCTCTGTTTGTCTGTCTCTGTCTGTCTGTCTGTCTCTGTCTCTCTCTCTGTCTCTGTCTCTCTCTGTCTCTCTCTCTTTCTCTCTCTCTCTCTCTCTCTGTCCTCTCTCTCTTTCTCTCTCTCCTCTTTTCCTCTCTCTCTCTCTCTTTCTCTCTCTCTCTTTTCTCTCTCTCTCTCTCTCTCTCTCTCTCTTTCTCTCTCTCTCTTTCCCTCTCTCTCTCCCCTCTTTCTCTCTCTCATCTTTCTCTCTCTCCTCTTTCTCTCTCCCCTCACTCTCTCTCTCTCTCTCTCTCCTCTTTCTCTCTCTCTCTCTCTCTTTTCTCTCTCTCCCCTCTCTTCCCCGTCTGCAACCCCCCCCCCCCCCCATTTCTTCCTCCTGTGGCGTCCTCATTTTCTTCCTTTCCCTACCTTCACCAGAAGTCAGATGTTGGCGTGTTCAAAGGAGTGCAATGACTATGGACTGAAGTCGCGTCTGCTCTCAGTCTCTCAACATTCTGTATTTCTGAGGATTCCCTTGTCATCCCGTATTCGTTTCTTTGTCCTTCTGCCTATGTTTTCAGCTTGTTCTCTCGCTCCGCCTTTCTCACTGTTCCAACGTGTGCTCGCCTCTCTCCCACCCTCTGCCCACCCTTCCCTCCCTTTCTTTCTCTCAGTGCAAAGTATTTGTCTCTCTGGAGCTGCGGAATGGATTGTGACAACACACAAAAAAGTGACGGAATGAATAAGAACAGTACAACAACATCAGCAGTGTCCACCTTACACCATCCCCATCCCCCCGTTTTCCCCAATACTTTACCCCAAACACAAAAGGAGAAAAACAGTGAAAGACTCAGAAAACACAGGGTACAACAACAACCACGACCACGAAAAAGACCTATAAAACACAAAAACAAAGGGGGAAAACAACAACAACAAAAACAAATTAACAACAAAGAGAACAACACGGAAAAGATATAACACAACAACAACAAAACAAACAATGAAACGACAAGGACGACCACCACAACTTTGACGACACGATGACAACGACGTCAAAAAAACCAACAACCAAACAAAAAACATCAACATTTTATGGCACCACACTGACAACACGGCAAGTGACAACAGCAGAACAACCTAACAAGACAACGACAATGCGACCACTACAAAAATGACGACGAAAAATACGACGACGCCCAACAAACAAAACCACCACAACAGAAACAAGAACACTTTAGGCACACACGACCCAAACATTTGCCTCCCCATTTCACCCCGCTCAATGTTTGTCACCATTATCACCTCCATCACCAACATCACCACTTTCCACAATTCCCAACAAAATTGCATTCCGCTTCCCCCCACAACTCTCTTCCTTCTTGCACTCCCCCCCACCCCCCCTCCCTACCCTCGTCCCATTCCTTTCATCTCATCCACCCCCTCTTTCCCACCACATATTCCTTCTCCCAAGTCTCAGGGCCGCTGTCTGTCCTATGTCTGTCCAATCTGATGTTCACGTGGGGTGTGTGGGTCGCGCTGTCTGCCGTTCGCCCAAATCGACGTTCACTGTGGGGGAGGGTCGGTCAGCTAAAGTGTGCCCCTTAGGTCAGCACCTTTTACGGTCTGCGGAGCCACTCGGGTTTTTTTTGTTGTCTTCTGTCCCTTTGTCTGTCTTTTTGCCCCACTGGGCTATCTTCTTTTCTGTTTGTCGTCTTTCATCTGTCTTCGCAAAGAAAGCACAACAAATTTTGGGGTGTCTTTAAAATTTTAAACCACAACGTGCCTACGCAAGAGAAGTCTTTTAAACGTTGATGTAATGAGATGAAGGGGGGGATGATATAACAAAATATGATGATTATGATAGGTAATAATGAAATGACAATATAATAATAAGAAAAATATTAATAGTAATAACGAAAGACTGATGATGATTATATGAGATGATGATGATGATGAATGAAAGATGATGATGGGTTATTGATGACGCGACGACAAGAGATGAGACGACGATGATGATGGCGATGAGACTTTAAAAATAAAAAATGATTCAATGATCATGATATATTTTTGAAGAAAAGAGGGTATTTCATATGTTCAAGTGAGTGAGTTTTGTGTAGATGGGGGTGGGATGGGGCGGGGAAAGTCATACACACATACAGGCTATCTCTCTCTCTCTTTCTCTCTCGCAAAAACACACACCCACACACCACCCCCACACACCACAACACACACACAACACCCCACAAACAAAAACCAGCCCTTTCGCACGTACACACACAGCACACACACACAAAGATGCACAAACACACACAAACCACACACAAAACACACGCGCGCGCGCGCGCGCGCGCGCGCACGCGCGCACGCCGCACGCACCCCGCCGCACACTGCATTTTAGCTTTCTGTCTTTTTCTTCCCCATTACCTTTTAAGTTTGTACGAAAAAGGTTTTTTTAAGACAGGAACACAAACATCCTGGGAACTCTGTGTAAATTTAAAACCTTTTGTTCTGGCAATCCCCAAGGGTTTAAACAGCTCTTTGTTCGAGGGGATAAGATTTCAAACCCGGGTGACACTCCACGAGACTCCATTACTTTATGTTTTAAAATTTTACGGGGGCTTTGCATTGAAAAGAAAAAATTTCGGGGTTTTTATTTTAAAAACTTGCTTTTAACCCCCCCTCCCTTTTTTTTGTGCTGACTAAGCGGGGGGGGTTTTTTGCTCGGAAAAAAAAAAAAAAAACCCCGCCGGGAAAGTCCCCTGTTTTCCCATCCTTCGTTTTTAGCGGTCTGCCTTTTATCCTCGGCATTTGGGTGAATCATGAAGGGCCATAGAGCTGTTTTTCCCCCCCCCCACCTCCCTCTCCTCCCCGTTTCTTTTTTCCCCCCTCTTCCCCGTGCCAACGCACCCCTAAAAAAAAACACAACATAAAACCCCCAACAAAAAACTGACCCACCAAAGAACGAAAAAACAGAAATTATTGTGGCTGGGGAAAAGGGTTACCCTTGTTAAAACTGTTTTTTCCTCTCCTCTCTCTCTCCCCCTCTCCCCCCCCCTCTCCTCCCTTTTCTCCCCTCCTCCTTCCCCTCTTCCCCTCCCCTCTTCCGTGCTCGTTTCACATGGGAAATTCGATAATAACATAGAAGGGAAAGACAATAAGATTATAAATTTTTATTATCAGGGGGAAATTTTATAATTGAATTAGCGGCTTGCAGGTCTTTACCACTTCTGGGCTCCCTTGCATTTCGATTCATCAATAGTTTATTGTATTTTTCATTGGATGACACAACACGGCATTTTTTCCCCCAGAAGGATTGAGGGCAGATCTAAAAACAATGTCTGTCAACGCATATTAACGCAAACATTTTTTTTTTTTTTCCTTCTTTCCTTTTTTTTACCATCCTCTTTGTTTACAATACGCTCCCGAACGAGCATACTCACTGATCTGATGCGGCACCCCAAAAGGAGCATACACAGTTGAGGCATCGGGCGAAAGTCAGCATACTCATTGAACGCATCGCCCCAAAATAAGCATACTCAGTGGACGCGGCCGCCCCCAAAATGAGTATACTCAGTAGAACGCATCACTACAAAATGAGAATACTCAGTGAACGCGTTGTCCCAAAATGGGCATACTCAGGAACGTGCTGTCTCCAAAAGGCACAGTCAGTGAACGCATCGCC
Source organism: Conus ventricosus (assembly GCA_018398815.1). Taxonomy (NCBI): domain Eukaryota; kingdom Metazoa; phylum Mollusca; class Gastropoda; order Neogastropoda; family Conidae; genus Conus; species Conus ventricosus. The sequence continues at coordinate 72,676,353 of CM031603.1, forward strand.
CCAAAATCACAATGTCCCAGTGAAAGCACTGGCCCGAGATGAGCAAACTCTGTGAACGTATCACCCCAAAAATGACAATATTATTCAGTGAAACGCATTACTGCAAGACAAGCATACTCAGTAAATGGACTGTCACAAAAACGAGCACATTTAGCAAACACATTCTCACGTAAATGAGCATACTTAGGATACGCAGCACTCCGAAAGAAATATTATCAGTAAAAGAGTTGCCGCAGAATGAACATACACATGTAACAAAATCGTCCTGAAAAAATACTCATCACACAAGTCGTCCTAAAATGAGAATACGCTATGAGCAAGTTCCCAGGAAATATCTAATTGTAGAAAGAGTGGCTCATAACAAAAGGTCTCAATAAATGGATCACCCCAGAACAAAAATTCTCAGTGAACGAGCCGCCCCCCCCCCCCCCCCCCCCCCCCCCTTTTTTTTTTTCCAATGCCAGCCTGCCAGAACAATTTTTTATACAATTCAGTCAATAAATATAAACGGCTCGCCTCAAACCAAACATTCTCGACGAACTAATCACCCCAACCAAACACATTCAATAAACGAGTGCTCCCAAAGACACATGTTCAATGAATGAGCGGCCCCAAAACAAACATCGTCAGTGTCTGAATCAATCTGAACAATGTACACATTGACAAAGTCACCTTCAAACAATCATTCAAGAACGAGTCGCCCAGCAGCAAATACCCAATGAACGAGTCGCCCCAGAAGAACGACTCGCCTGGAACAAACATAATGAACGAGTCACTGCGCGGACAAATATGATGAACGAGTCGCCCCAGAACAATCATACTCAATGAACGAGTCGCCCTGGAACAAACATAATGAACGAGTCACTGCGGGACAAATATGATGACGAGTCGCCCCAGAACAATCATACTCCATGAACGAGTCGCCCCGGAACAATCATACTCAATGAACGAGTCACCGTAGAACAAACACAGTCAGGAAACGAGTCGCTCCAGAAAGAAAAAAGACCATACTCAATGGACGAGGCATCTCGGAAACAAACATACAAAGAGAACGAGACACCCCCAAACAAACACTAATTAAACGAGTTACCCCTGAACAAATATACTGCAATGGACGAGTCATCCAGGAACAAGCATACTCAGTGAATGAGCTGTCCAGAGTACAGACACTCAGTAGTCAAGTCGCCTTAGAAAGAAATATATGCTTACTAGGTGAACGCACTGCCCAGAACGAGCATATCTAATGACCCGTTTGCCCCCGAATTGAGCATTCTGGGCCAACCTCAACAGTCTGTCGCGGAAACGCGGGAACGTGCACTTGACAGCGAAGTGTTTCGTATGCCCCGAAGTGGACCAGCACTCTGCGTGAAGTGGCTCGTGCTTAGAATTGGTACCGTAAGATATTCATAGCTCCAGACGAAAATGAATGTACATAAACATTAGTGGGCGCACTGGTACTTATAGGCACACACGCAGGCGTTTGATAATTTTCAAAAAGTTGCGTTCTCTCTCTCTCTCCTCTCTCTCTCTCTCTCTCTCTCTCTCTCTCTCTCTCTCTCTCTCGTTTTGTTCTCTTTCTGTTTTCTCTCTCTCTCTCTCTCTCTCTCTCTCTCTCTCTCTCTCTCTCTCTCTCTCTCTCTCTCTCTCTCTCTCGCTCGTTTTGTTCTCTTTCTGTTTTCTTTCTTTCTCCTTTTCTTTCTGAATGTTATATAACAACAATAAAAACAACAATAACAAGACAACAACAACAATAACAATGTGTAGGTGTACGTATGCGCATGCACACGCACGCACACACACATTCACACACACACACTCACACACACACACACACTCACGCACGCACGCACACACACACACGTACACACACTCACATATCACACACATGGGCGCGCGCGCATGTGCACACAAACACAATGTGTGTGTGTGTGTGTGTGTGTGTGTGTGTGTGTGTGTGTGTGTGTGTGTGTGTGTGTGTGTGTGTGTGTGTGTGAGAGAGAGAGAGAGAGAGAGAGAGGAGAGAGAGAGAGAGAGAGAGAGAGATTTAATGATTTAATGAATAAAGGCCGCTGGGCCATCACAATATTGAAACGGGCTTTAAAAAACACCAAATACAAGCAATCCCAATTTCACGATTAAAACTACACCAGAGAGAGAGAGAGAGAGAGAGAGAGAGAGAGAGAGAGATCCAATGGACGACAGCATCTGAAAAACTCAAGATTCCCATCATCCAGGCGAACCAGTGTATGAAATGTGACGGATGTGCCGTCTCAGAGTCGGAAAAGAGTTCATCGGTACATTTCACTTCCGTGTCTGAACACCAGCTCTCATCTAACCACCTGTTAACTCTTTAACCCCCACACATAATGAGTCGTACATAATATTTTCGCCGTGATCACAACAGACTAATTGAATTGATGATTTGTGTAGCGAAACATCGTGTGCGAAGGACTTAACCTCATGAGCTTGCTTCCTCCTCCCTCCCTGCCCCTCCCACTCCTTCTCATCACACACACCCTGCCCTTTATCCAGTCCACAATGGCGTTGATGATAGCACTGATATAGAGAAACAGAGTGTGAGTGTACATGTGGATGACAAGAATCAGGTAAACAGGTTATGGTTACAGTCCCGATAGTCTGTTAGCCAAAGGGCCGGTGGACTGTTCTTCGGCCGCCCTTATACTTCCCTAACCTGAATCATGTATCCATTGATTGCTTGATGAATAGTGGTGGTTTTCAAGCCGTCAAAATCTGATACCACAAATAGTTAGGATTCACGACCTTTAACTCCTCTGCAAACGATTTAGCCATTTCACCACGAGAGACGCACAAGACACAGAGGCCTTATTCCTCCTGTCTCACCATTTAAAAAACAACAACATGCCTTTTCCTTCGCTTGCTGTCCGTCTTAGAAGGCTTTTGGATTGATTTCCCTATTCTGCTCTTCGCTGACTTGTTTCGGGTTCATTCTCCATTCTGCTATATGATAACTGCTTAATAAGGAGGCCGTTGGATTCATTTGTCCTGAGAAGGCCATTTGGTTTCGTTTTCCTTTTCTCCCCTTCGCAAACTGCCTTAGAGGGCCATTAGGATTCATTTCCCATTTCTCCCTTCGCTAACTGCCGTAGAAGGCCATTAGGATTCATTTCCCATTTCTCCCCTTCGCTAACTGCCGTAGAAGGCCATTAGGATTCATTTCCCATTTCTCCCCTTCGCTAACTGCCGTAGAAGGCCATTAGGATTCATTTCCCATTTCTCCCCTTCGCTAACTGCCGTAGAAGGCCATTAGGATTCATTTCCCATTTCTCCCCTTCGCTAACTGAGGTAGAAGGCCATTAGGATTCATTTCCCATTTCTCCCCTTCGCTAACTGCCGTAGAAGGCCATTAGGATCCATTTCCATTTCTCCCCTTCGCTAACTGCCGTAGAAGGCCATTAGGATTCATTTCCCATTTCTCCCCTTCGGTAACTGCCGTAGAAGGCCATTAGGATTCATTTCCCATTTCTCCCCTTCGCTAACTGCCGTAGAAGGCCATTAGGATTCATTTCCCATTTCTCCCCTTCGCTAACTGCCGTAGAGGGCCATTAGGATTCATTTCCCATTTCTCCCCTTCGGTAACTGCCGTAGAAGGCCATTAGGATTCATTTCCCATTTCTCTCCCTTCGCTAACTGCCGTAGAAGGCCATTAGGATTCATTTCCCATTTCTCCCCTTCGCTAACTGCCGTAGAAGGCCATTAGGATTCATTTCCCATTTCTCTCCTTCGCTAACTGCCGTAGAAGGCCATTAGGATTCATTTCCCATTTCTCCCTTCGCTAACTGCCGTAGAAGGCCATTAGGATTCATTTCCCATTTCTTCCCTTCGCTAACTGCCGTAGAAGGCCATTAGGATTCATTTCCCATTTCTCCCCTTCGCTAACTGCCGTAGAAGGCCATTAGGATTCAATTCCCATTTCTCCCCTTCGCTAACTGCCGTACAAGGCCATTAGGATTCATTTCCCGTTTCTCTCCTTCGCTAACTGAGGTAGAAGGCCATTAGGATTCATTTCCCATTTCTCCCCTTCGCTAACTGCCGTAGAAGGCCATAACTGCCGTAGAAGGCCATTAGGATTCAATTCCCATTTCTCCCCTTCGCTAACTGCCGTAGAAGGCCATTAGGATTCATTTCCATTTCTCTCCTTCGCTAACTGAGGTAGAAGGCCATTAGGATTCATTTCCCATTTCTCCCCTTCGCTAACTGCCGTAGAAGGCCATTAGGATTCATTTCCCATTTCTCCCCTTCGCTAACTGTCTTAAAAGACAGTTGGATTCGTTTCCCTTTCTGCCCTCCGCTAATTGTCTTCTGTGGCCGTTGGATTCATTTTCCCGTCCAGCCCTTCGGTAACTGCCTCAGAGGACTGAGGGATTCGTGTCCGTAATCTCCTGTTCACTAACTGCTCTGAGAGTCCGTTGGATTTACTTCCCTTTTCTGCTTCCGCTCTCTGCTTTGAGGAACCGTTGGATTCATTTCTCTATTTTGCCCTCCGCTGACTGCCTACACAGGCCGTTAGACTGAGTTCCGTCACACAAAGGAGAACATACAACAAAAGAATTATTGACAGCGTATATTGGAATTTCGAGTGAATCTTATCCTAGATCTTACATAGGCCGGTGTAAGAAAGTGTTCTGTTCGCAAGATAGAATTCGACTACAGTGTAAGAAAGTGTTCTGTTCGCAAGATAGAATTCGACTACAGTGTAAGAAAGTGTTCTGTTCGCAAGATTGAATTCGACTGTTCCCCTATGCTGGCTATGAAGGTTCTGATATTTTACCCGTAAATGCCTTCGTTCTGTTTCGCATCCTTTCCTCGTGAATCACTCCCCTGTCATTTTGCCTACCCATTTCAACACTGCGCCCTCAAGCGTGTGTCCCTTTGAGCCGTACACTTCATCTAAACCTTGCCCTCTCAATCGTATACCCCTTGTACACAGCTCGTTAGCCGTACAATTCGATGTTCGCGCTCTTTGTCTCAGTCTCTGTCTCTGTCTCTCTCTCTCTGTCTGTCTGTCTGTCTGTCTGTCTGTCTGTCTGTCTGTCTCTCTCTCTCTCTCTCTCTCTCTCTCTCTCTCTCTCTTCTCGTCTGTCTGTCTGTCTCTCCCTCCCTCCCACCCTCCCCCTCACTCTCTCTTTCTCTGTTTATGTCTGTCTGTCTGTCCGTCTCTTTCTCTCTGTTCGTATGTCTGTCTCTCCCTCCCTCCATCCCCCTCTCTATCTTTCTCTGTCTTTGTATGTCTATCTGTCCGTCTCTCTCTCTCTCTCTCTCTCTCTCTCTCTCTCTCTCTCTCTCTCTCTCTCTCTCTCTCTCTCTCTCTCTCGTTTCTCAGTTGTGTTGATTTCGGTTTTTGTGTAACAAATAGTGTGAGTTTTTCTCTTTATATATTCCTGTTATTTGTGGTAAAGCTTGACCTGTTGCTTAACCTTTTTTAATCTCTTTTCTTTTCTTCCTTTTGCCCGGTGATGGGTGAAAAAAAAAGCATGGCATGCTTATCCAATTACGCTGATTAAGTAAAATTTTGTTCTTCGTTTTTCAGTGACTTCGTTCATTCCTTCCTTCGCTCGTCTCTTCTTCGTCTTCTTCTTCTTCTTCTTCTGTCTGTCTGTCTGTCTGTCCGTCTCTCAGCGTGTGTGTGTGTGTGTGTGTGTGTGTGTGTGTGTCTGTCTGTCTGTCTGTCTGTCTGTCTGTCTGTCTCTCAGTGTGTGTGTGTGTGGGGGGGGGGGGGTGCGTGGGTGTTTTTCCCCATCCTTCTTCCCGTCTTTTATCATGCAGAAGCACACGTGAACCTGAGCGCACAGCTTCTCCGAGTCCAAAGCACTTTGGTGTGTGAATCCATGCCAACAACACTTGACGTTATAACAGTTAACACTAACTTGATTTGTGGAAACAAACCTGACAGCTCTCCGCACTGTTATTCTCTCTCTCTCTCTCTCTCTCTCTCTCTCTCTCTCTCTCTCTCTCTCTCTCTCTTAATATATATATATATATATATGTGTGGTGTGTGTGTGTGTGTGTGTGTGTGTGTGAGTGTGAGTGCGCGCGCTTACACGCGCGCGCGTCTCCATCCGTCAGCAATGAAGACGAAACTCTTACCAGTCACTCCTGGAATGAAACGGCCAGACAGACAGACGGACTTACAGACAGACAGAGGTAGAGGTATCCATCATTTCGTCAGTCCAGATGCCAAAGGTGGACACTGACAGCCGATCATGAAGGAAGCATCAGACCGCCAGAGAGAGAAGAGAGAGAGAGAGAGAGAGAGAGAGAGAGAGAGAGAGAGAGAGAGAGAGAGAGAGGAGATACTTCGCTGTGCTTCGCCACCCTGTCTTTACATGGTACATTACCCACAGATGTTACACAGGGCAAAATGTGTATGTTGGCCGACAGAAACCTCATCTCGCGGTCGCAAGCTGCCGCCAGGTTGTCTGCTATGATCCAAGAATGCTTTTGTAGGGTTACAGTGGAGGAGGACGAGGAGGGGGGGGAGGGGGGAGGGGGATGGGAAACAAAGATATCCTCGACATTGTTGCGCATGACTGGCTTCGAGGAACTACAGTGATCCCGACTTTGTGCAAATATTTGTCATAGATGACGTCAATGCCGCCTCAGTTACAGTCTTGGTCACTCTTGCACGTATCTCAGTCAGGAGTAGGTCGCAATTATGCGTGCACTCATGTACTCAACAAAAGCAAGCAAGCAAGCGCGCACACACAGAGAGAGAGAGAGAGAGAGAGAGAGAGAGAGAGAGAGAGAGAGAGAGAGAGAGAGGGGGGGGGAGACATATGCACACATCCAAGTGAACATACAAACGCACACAAGCAGCACGTACACACGCACGCACACACACACACACACACACACACACACACACACACACACACACACACACACACACACACACACACACACACACACACACACACACGCACGCACGCACGCACGCACTCACGCACGCACGCACGCACGCACGCACCTATTCACACGCTATAAAGAATATGAAAAAAAGCGCATGACTTAAGTTATCAAGAGCTCGCGGAAACAAAGAAACAAAGAAACAAAACCTTTCTGTGGCTCAGTCTCACGCCCTGCTCGGTAACCACTTCCACCAACCGACCGCCTTTCTTCATGACGCCTCAAAGAACGTCAGCGTTTCTCACAGTTTATACAGCGAGTAGTTTACTCTAAACATGGAAGACCTTTCTTCATGACGCCTCAAAGAACGTCAGCGTTTCTCACAGTTTATACAGCAAGTAGTTTACTCCAAACATGGAAGACCTTTCTTCATGATGCTTGACATGAACGTCAGCGTT
>CM031603.1:72701195-72704610 GCA_018398815.1 Conus ventricosus
ACCTTGGCATTTATTTCTCTACACGCCTAAGCTTTACAGCTGCTTGTCAGGACCTGGCAAGCAGAGCAAAGAATGCCTTATTGTGTATTTTGAAAAAATTAAACATGTTAAATAATAACTCCTTGACAGTGTTTCTAAAACTCTTTGATGCACAGGTTCAACCAGTTGCTCAATATGGTGCTGAGATTTGGGGCTTAGATAAATCTGCTACTCATGTGGAAAAAGTTCATTCATTTGCTATTAAGAAATTTCTGGGGGTTCACATGAAAACACCAAACGAATGTGTTTATGGGGAAACACACCGTTATCCTATTTATATTAATTCATATGTAAGGTGTATTAGATACTGGCTGAGGGTAGTACAAATGGATGACAATAGATTACCACTTAGAGCATACAATATGCTGTTGGGACTAGAATCGCGTGGAAAAAAGTCGTGGGTTACAGATGTTCGGGATTTTCTGTTTTTTAATGGATTTGGGTGTGTCTGGATGTGTCAAGGGGTTGGAAATGTAAATGTTTTTTTGAAACAACTCCGGCAAAGATTAATTGATAACCGTTGGCAAAACTGGCATGAAAATATCCAGAACAGTGAGCGATATTCGTTTTATAGAACTTTTAAGACATCCGCTGGTTGTGAAAAATATCTCTCACTTAATATTGACAGGCATATTAGAAGTTACCTAACAAGATATAGATTAGGAATTACAGACATCAAAGCGCATCAGTATCGATATGCAAATACTAAAAACGTTGATATGCTATGTCCTTTATGCAAAAGCGCGAATGAAGATGAAGTGCATTTTCTGCTTTGTTGTCCTGTCTTGCAAGATTTAAGGTGTGAATACATACCTCGGAAATTCTTTGAAAACCCCTGTTTGTTCCGAGCTGCTCTCCTCATGGCAAATCAAAAGGAAGACGTACTGAAGAGCATGTGCATTTATTTATATAAGGCCTTTAAAAGGCGCACTATTATGGTCAGTTAAAGGAATACAACTCTAGTATTTATTGTGTACATTTTGTATGCTTTCTGTCTGTTTCTTGTTGTCAACTATGACATGCTACCTTGCTGTATGAAGTATCATTATTGGTATTGTTGTATTGTACCCCCATCAGAAGGGGCCATGGCCTATACTGATTAAAATGTTTCGTTCGTTCGTTCGTTCTCTCTCTCTCTCTCTCTCTCTCTCTCTCTCTCTCTCTCTCTCTCATAAACAGGTATTTTCTTTCACACTTGAATGTTCACCTCTCAAGCTAGAATGCCCAGATTTCGATAAAGATTAGGAACTAAAAAGAGGGAACTTCTTTCTCTTCGTCTGTCTGTCTCTATCTCTCTCTCTGTCATAAACAGGCATTTTCCTTTACACTTGAATGTTCACCTCTCAAGCTAGAATGCACAGATTTCGAAGCAGATTAGAAACTAAAATGAGGGAACACTGTCTGTCTGTCAGTCTCTCTCTCTCTCTCTCTCTCTCTCTCTCTCTCTCTCTCTCTCTCTCTCTCTCTCTCTCTCTCTCAGGAATTTTTCATTACGCTTTAATGTGCACCTTCCAAGCTGGAATGGACAGATGGAGATTTTGATAGTGATACAGAAACAAAAAAAGAGGGAGCGATTCTCTCTCTCTCTCTCTCTCTCTCTCTCTCTCTCTCTCTCTCTCTCTCTCTCTCTCTCTTTCTTTTCTCTCTCTCTCTCTCTCTCTCTCTCTCTCTCTCTCTCTCTCTCTCTCTCTCTTTCTACAAGCCTTTTCCTTCCACCTCAATGCTCACTCTCCAATGCGGATGGACTGATTTCCGCAGAGACGCGGAAGCGTGAAGAAGAGGGGAGGTTTTGAAAGGAAACATGGAGTGGTAAGAGAGGGCGGAAAGACGTGTGAGAGAGAAAAGAGGTGAGAAGAATGAGAGAGAGAGAGAGAGAGAGAGAGAGAGAGAGAGAGAGAGAGAGAGAGAGAGAGAGAGAGAGAGAGAGAAAGAGAGAGAGAGAGAGAGAGAGAGAGAGAGAGAGAGAGAGAGAGAGAGAGAGAGAGAGAACATGCAGGAGAAAAAACGAGGATGAAGGGAAGAAATTCATTCTGCGCAAGGGAAGTAATTCATTCTACGCACACCTTTCTTCCCCTCTTTCACACCATAGTTATTCTAAGTTTGAGAAGGAAAAGCGCCTTCTCCCTACCCCCCCCCCCCCCCCCTTCAACCCGCCCCCACCCCTTGACCTACTCTTCCACCGCTGCACGTCCTACTAACCTCCACAGTTCAGCTCCTCCTCCTCTCTTTCCACTCACTCGGACAGGAGAGGGAAGAGACCCTATGAGGACAATTCTTCTACGAAAGATATCTATAAAGAAAAAAAGTCTTCGGCATCAGCTTTACTTCAGAGACAATGGAACTCTAAAGCATCATCTTCATTCTCCTCCATCTTTCTCTCTGTCTTTTCCTTCCTCCTCCTTCCGTTCTCTTTTTTCGCATTCACAGAGTGAATGTGTCACTACACAAAACAATAAAACATACGTAAACTCTGACGCTTCGCACCAAACGTCAGAACTCTTAAAAGTCCACCTGAGAATGCCCATTAGTAAAAGAATATATAGACGTACAAGGTGCGTGAGAGCCGTGGTTACTTGTCGGGAAAAAAAGAGTGGGGGGGGGGGGGGGGGGGGGGAATGAGGAGGATGGAGGCTCATCTTCAAAGAAATAAGAAAACGAAACGTCCATCATCCTTATCCTCATCGATCAGTATACAAACAAAACAACAAAAAAAAACAGAAAAAATGCCTTACATTCTGTTGCCTCCTCATGCCCTCATGCCAGTGACCCCCCCCCCAGTTTCTATTTTCTCTCCATGACTATGGCCTTGGCCAGCTCTTGTCGGGATCCGCCGGGCGTCGGCGAGTTCATGAGGACTTCCGTCGGACGGACGTGGTGGCGCCCACCGAGGAGGGGGACACTCACCCATGGTAGCTCCGCGACTTAGCAATTAGTCGTCGTCATTAAGGGCTTAGTAGGTCTGTGTCCGGAGTATGGTGGGTGTATTATTAAAACAGGCGCCACTGAACACCACCGAAGCTTTTTTTTTTTTTTCTTTTTTTTTTCTTCTTTTTTTTTTTTTTTTTACTTTCTGCGTACGCAGGCTGATACTCCTGCGAACACTCCCTGTACCGAAACGGCCCGGCGGAGATTCGAACCCGCAACCCCAGGGTCACTAAGATTACGTGTCCGGCGCTCTACCACTGAGCTATTCCGCCGGCCCCCACCACGTGAAGTGATTCAACACGAGTGCAGCGTCTGCTGTGGTGGGTGGGTAGACCGCTTCCTGTGGATTGCCAGTGCCGAGGCTATGACGACACAACCCAGAGTGAGGCTGTGGACGGAGATCCAGATGACGGCGTGGATGGGGGGGGGGGGGGGGGGGGGGGGGGGGGCA
>CM031603.1:72705610-72720814 GCA_018398815.1 Conus ventricosus
GCTAAATTCCCCTTACCCCCCCCCCCCAACTGCCTAATCACTTGCTTAATGTTCTACATTTAGGGAAGATTTACATAGAGGTTCTCTTATCTTCCAGCTCTTTTTGTCTTTCTTTCTGTCTGTCTCTCTTTGGATGATGGATTATTTGTCTGGGACAAGATTTCCTTACTGATCCCCCCCCCCCTCCTCCCAACCACCCCCTTTCATGTCTCTGATAACTGACTTTAGTGTCCGACCTTTCTGGAATAGTTTACTGCGTGGTTCTCTCACAGTTCAGAGCGGCTGAACCATTAACAAAATGGATCATTTCCTGCAGTGGGAATGCCGGGTTTCTTTAAATACATAAAGACTATGATAGGCCTATTCCTACGCGCTGCAGCTCGCTGTAATGAAAAACGTGTCCCTAAAAAAACCCTTAAATAAATGTTAGCGAACCGCCAAGAGAAAACGTGGACAAACGAGTCACAAGACAAAACACGACGCGTTTCGACCTCTTAGGTCTTCTTCAGCAAGACACAAACAAATAGGACAATGAAAATGAACTAATTTTTCACTTAGCTTAGATCTCTTCAGTGCAAGGTAGGCAGTTGTTGAATGAAAACGAGGCTGTTGCCCTAAAAGCAATTGTTGTGAGGACGTGTAACTCAATTTAGCACATTACCTTTTTCCCCCCTTCTGGAAATTCTGTGTTGTTCATTTCCTCTTTTTTTTTTTTTTTTTTTTTTTGCCATTCTCGGTTCAGTGCCATTTGGGTCAAGTATGATCATTCTTAATCGTCGTCCACTGTGTTTTGTTTGTTTGTTTGTTTGCTGGCTTGCATCGTGTCTTTGTGGCCCACTTCTCGATCGTTGTTCGACGAAGTCTTTGCTCTGTTTAAAATCTAAATTTAAAATGCAAGTTATCACATGCCATTTGCTTTTTGTGTTGGTTGTTCATAATGTGATCTTGCAAAATACGTAGCGAGACTGAAAAACAGTGTGCAAAGTGAATACTTGCTGTCCATTCTTCATTGTCCCTTTATAGGCGTATTTTGTGTAGGCCTTGTTTCTACGTTACTAGATGTCTTTTCTTTTTATCTGGCAGTAACGAGTTAAGGGGGATGGCTGAAAACCTCAGCTAGCCCAGTTTGAGCCGCCCTGTGGAGGCCAATTAGCCTCGTTCAATCGAATGGAAAGAAGCAGAAAAAAAAGACCTGAAAAGACTTTAAAAAAATATTTACCCAGTGTCTCTTCTCCTTTCCGCTCCACTTCTTTGTTAGTTCAAGATGTGTTTTTTCTTTTAAACTCTCGGACCTGTTTTAGTAATCACCAAGCGGAAGAGACGGAAAAGACAGATCGGGAAAAGAGGCGGAACGAGCTCATTCCCCGTTAAACTCACCAGCTTGATTCCTGTCGGGATTTTTACCTGACAACATTCATTGTGCTCTCTCTCTCTCTCTCTCTCTCTCTCTCTCTCTCTCTCTCTCTCTCTCTCTCTCTCTCTCTCTCTCTCTCTCTCTGTCTCTGTCTGTCTGTCTCACTCTATCTTCCCCGCTCTCTCTCTCGCTCTCTCTCATATCCTATCTCCCTCTGTGTCTTTGTCTCTGTCTCTGTCACACACTCTCTCTCTCTCTCTCAAAATGCATCAGATGAAATCTCCCTACCCCCCCCCCCCCCCCCACACACACACACTCTCTCTCTGTCTGTCTGTCTGTCTCTGTCTCTCTCTCTCATTGACATTGCATTATATTTGCAAGATCCATGGTTTTATAAGCTATTTGTTTGAATTGTAGACTTACTCAAGACGACAAAAGAATGTAGAAGAGTACAGAAATACATTATGTATTGTTTTCTGAAAGAATTTCATCTTCTCTCTCCCTCCTCTTCTCTCTCTCTCTCTCTCTCTCTCTCTCTCTCTCTCTCTCTCTCTCTCCTCTCTCTTCTTCTCTCTTCTCTCTCTCTCTCTCTCTCTTTCTTTTCTTCTTCTTCTTCTTTTCTTCTTCTTCTTCTTTTTCCCCTGCTTTCTTTCTCTATGATTCTTGTGTCTGTCTGTCTATCTGTCTGTTTTCTGTCTGTCTCTCTCTCTTTCTTCCCCCTCTCTCTCTCTCTCTCTGCTTCTTTTGTCTGTCAGTCTTCTGTCTGTTACTGTTTCTGTCTGTCTGTCTGTCTGTCTCCTGTCTGTCTCTCTCGCTCTCCTCTCTCTTCTCTCTCACTCTCTCTCCTCTCTCTCGTCTCTCTCTCTCTTTCTCTCTCTCTGCCGTCTGACTGTTTGTCTCTGTCTCTCTCTCATAATCCAGTCTCTCTCCCTCCCACCCTCTTTTTCTCTCTAACCCCACACTTATCACTCACTTCTCTGTCTGTCTGTCTGCCTGTCTCTCTCTTTCCTCCTCTCTCTGTCTCTCTGTCCTCTCTTCCTCTCTCCTCTCCTCTCTCTTCTCCTCCTCTCTCTCTCTAAAAAAAAAACCAAAACAAATCAGATGAACGACTTTAAAATTAAGCATAGTTTTGCTCTGAGATGCAAGTTATGTCAAACAATGTTCACTTTGAAGCAGCCCATTCTCTCTACTCCTAGCACCATTACCCCCCCCCCCTCACCCCCCCCCTCACCCCCCCCCCCCCCCCCCCACTCAGTTGAAAGCAATACATGGAGCACATTCTATGTCAGTTGTTTATATTGTTAGTTTATGGCGGAGGAGGGGGTGGAGGGGATGAAGGGGGGGGGGGGGGGGGTCTGCCTTTCAGAAGGACCCGGTGCCAGAAAGATTTGGACCGCTGGCATCATGGAAAATACCTTGCCAGGCTGAAGCGCTCAGATCTATTTCGGGGTGGGAACAAAACGGGGTGTTACCTTTCTGACAGAACGGGCCGCAAATGAGCTGGGCGATAGAATCGCCTCACCCCAGGCAGACCTGCAAACGGCTGGAACCAAAACCGCCAAGCCATGGAAACGCGCGGTGCTTGTTGTGTGGCTGGTTGTGATGGAAGAGTTGATTAAGAATCTGTCTGTCAGCTGGGACCTGGGGCCTGGGTGAGGCGTTGTCTGTCACCTGGGGCCTGGGTGAGGCGTTGTCTGTCAGCTGGGGCCTGGGGCCTGGGTGAGGTGTTGTCTGTCAGCTGGGGCCTGGGGCCTGGGTGAGGTGTTGTCTGTCAGCTGGGGCCTGAGGCCTGGGTGAGGCGTTGTCTGTCAGCTGGGGCCTGGGGCCTGGGTGAGGTGTTGTCTGTCAGCTGGGGCCTGAGGCCTGGGTGAGGTGTTGTCTGTCAGCTGGGGCCTGGGGCCTGGGTGAGGCGTTGTCTGTCAGCTGGGACCTGGGGCCTGGGTGAGGTGTTGTCTGTCAGCTGGGACCTGGGGCCTGGGTGAGGCGTTGTCTGTCAGCTGGGGCCTGAGGCCTGGGTGAGGCGTTGTCTGTCAGCTGGGACCTGGGGCCTGGGTGAGGCGTTGTCTGTCAGCTGGGGCCTGGGTGAGGCGTTGTATGTCAGCTGGGGCCTGGGTGAGGCGTTGTCTGTCAGCTGGGGCCTGGGGCCTGGGTGAGGTGTTGTCTGTCAGCTGGGGCCTGAGGCCTGGGTGAGGCGTTGTCTGTCAGCTGGGGCCTGGGGCCTGGGTGAGGTGTTGTCTGTCAGCTGGGGCCTGGGGCCTGGGTGAGGCGTTGTCTGTCAGCTGGGACCTGGGGCCTGGGTGAGGCGTTGTCTGTCAGCTGGGACCTGGGGCCTGGGTGAGGCGTTGTCTGTCAGCTGGGGCCTGGGTGAGGCGTTGTCTGTCAGCTGGGACCTGGGGCCTGGGTGAGGCGTTGTCTGTCAGGTGGGGCCTGGGTGAGGCGTTGTCTGTCAGCTGGGGCCTGAGTGAGGCGTTGTCTGTCAGCTGGGGCCTGGGTGAGGCGTTGTCTGTCAGCTGGGACCTGGGGCCTGGGTGAGGCGTTGTCTGTCAGCTGGGGCCTGGGTGATGCGTTGTCTGTCAGCTGGGGCCTGAGGCCTGGGTGAGGTGTTGTCTGTCAGCTGGGGCCTGAGGCCTGGGTGAGGCGTTGTCTGTCAGCTGGGACCTGGGGCCTGGGTGAGGCGTTGTCTGTCAGCTGGGGCCTGAGGCCTGGGTGAGGCGTTGTCTGTCAGCTGGGGCCTAGGGCCTGGGTGAGGCGTTGTCTGTCAGCTGGGGCCTGAGGCCTGGGTGAGGCGTTGTCTGTCAGCTGGGGCCTGGGTGAGGCGTTGTCTGTCAGCTGGGGCCTGGGTGAGGTGTTGTCTGTCAGCTGGGGCCTAGGTGAGGCGTTGTCTGTCAGCTGGGGCCTGGGTGAGGCGTTGTCTGTCAGCTGGGGCCTGGGTGAGGTGTTGCCTGTCAGCTGGGGCCTGGGTGAGGTGTTGTTTGTCAGCTGGGGCCTGGGTGAGGCGTCGGACTCTCGTTTCAATTCTGGGGGTCGATTCCCGGCCAGAACAGGCAGGTTAATAGAGACTCTCTCTCTCTCTCTCTCTCTCTCTCTCTCTCTCTCTCTCTCTCTCTCTCTCTCTCTCTCTCTCTCTCTCTCTTTTGTCTTATGCCCATGTCCTCTCTCTTTCTCTCTCTCTCACTCTCACTCTCTCCCACTCTCTCTGTCCCTTTTCTTACGTCTATGACCTCTCACTCTCTCTCTCTCTCTCTCTCTTCTCTCTCTCTCTCTCTCTCTCTCTTATGTCTATGTCCTCTCTCTCTCTCTCTCTCTCTCTCTCTGTCTCTTAAGTCTATGCCCCCTCTCTTTCTCTCTCTCTCTGTCCCTTGTCTTATGTCTAAGTCTCTCTCTCTCTCTCTCTCTCTCTCTCTCTCTCTCTCTCTCGTCTTATGTCTATGTCTTCTCTCTCTCTCTCTCTGCATTGTCTTATGTCTATGTCCTCTGTCTCTCTCTGCATTGTCTTATGTCTATGTCCTCCCCCCCTCTCTCTCTCTCTTTCTCTCACTCTCCCACCCTCTCTCTGTCCCTTTTCTTACGTCTGTGTCCTCCCTCTCTCTGTGTGTTTCTCTCTCCCTCTTATGTCTATGTCCTCTCTCTCTCTCTCTCTCTCTCTCTCTCTCTCTCTCTCTCTCTCTCTCTCTCTCTCTCTCTCTCTCTCTCTCTCTCTCCCACCCACTCTCTCTCTGTCCCTTGTATTATGTCTATGTCCTCTCTGTCTGTCTGGCTGTCTGTCTGTCTGGGTCTTGTTTCATCTTCAGTGCCATATCAGTGGCATTGCAGCCACGTCGATCATATCGGCTCTTCGTCAACAGTCACAGCCTAGTCTGGCTTGTCCCCGTCACACCCTGGGCACCGACAATCCACATGAAGCAGTCAGTCAAGCCACTATGCGGCAACCCACCGGAGAAGACACTGCACTGCTGCCGAGTCACTTCACCGGTGTTCAAGGGTGCCTGTTTTGAGGCATCATGCACAGCACACCACTTGCTAAGCCCCGCACTGACGACCATAACTGCTCATGAAAGATATCTTTTCTTCAAAGTTTTACATTCGGGTAAATTTCTGTCCCCTATCAGTCTTTCGATTTCACCACATACTAAAATCCCTATTCACAATAACCGCTCATGAAAGATATTTTCTCTTCAAAGTTTAACATTTGTGCAGGTTTCTGTCCCTTACTAATCCTTCGACTGCATATGTAAAAGAATTCTCGCATGCACTTTAAATCCCAATCTACCTTTCGGAATAGAGGAGGCTATTGCGTGCCGATGAGATGGACAACTCTCGCTGTTTTCTCATTTTTCCCTGGCTAAAATTCGGAGGTTTGCCATCGGTGAGATTTGTACGTACACGACAGGCAAGGAGTGACACGACACTGCATTTTTTAAGGAGAGAGAGAGAGAGAGAGAGAGAGAGAGAGAGAGAGAGAGAGAGAGAGAGAGAGAGAGAGAGAGAGAGAGAGACATAGAGTTTTCACGAGAAAGTGTGTGTGTATGTGTGTGTGTGTGTGTGTGTGTGTGTGTGTGTGTGTGTGTTTGAGAGAGATAGAGAGAGAGAGAGAGAGAGGAGAGAGAGAGGAGAGAGAGAGAGAGAGAGAAAAGAGAGAGAGAGAGTTGTTTACAAGGAGAGAGGAGAGTGTTCACGACAAGGTGGACGTGTGTCTTATGTCGGTTTGTGTGTGTGTGTGTGTGTGTGTGTGTGTGTGTGTGTGTGTGTGGTGTGTGTGTGTGTGTGTGTGTGTGTGTGTGTGTGTTGTGTGTGTGCGTGCGCGCGCGCGCGCGTGCACGCGTGCGTCCGTACGTGTGTGCGTCCGTACGTGCGCCCGCGCGAGTGTGTGTGTGTGTTTCATGATCTATGAGGGAAAAATCTACAAGAGTATATTCAGACGTTACGATGTTGTCAAACAGAGATATACAGATAAATCAGGGACTGAAGACACATCGGGTACGCTACAAAATACGCAGAAACATGTAGTACAATGTCAGTCTCTGAAACGTCCACGAATGTATGATATCCAAGAACGTTTGCTCGACGCGTTGCTCTGGCAGGCTGAGAACAGCAGCATTTGTGGACAGAAACGGGGAATGTTAGCATGCCCCTGCCAGACAACAACTGCAACTATTTTTATGTTCACGAACGGATTTGCTGTGACCGTTGATGTCATTCATGGCAGTACATGTATTTTTGGCTAGGGTGAAAAATAAAAGATGTTTGGACGAGCCACACGGATGAGATGATCTAAGGTTCGAGTCCCAACTTACGTGTTGGTGCATTTTTTGGCCCCCAACCGATCCATGCGAAGAACTGCTCAGTCACTGTGCTACAGGATGATGACACCAGACTCAGATCATAAAGCAGCAGCAGCAGCAGCAGCAGCAGCAGCAGCGGCACCACAGCAGTAGCAGCAGGACCGAAGGAATTTTTTTTATATATATAATTCTCTCGTATGTGTGAATGAGGTTAGGTATGTGTATGTGTTTGTGAGTTTCATGCGTGGAAAACCAGGTGGCGCTCTTTTTCCATCCACCCTGTACTCTCCGCCTGTCAGAATCTGTGCTGGAAAATGAGAATTTGTTGTTGCACTCACTTTCAGACATGCTTGTCAAAAACATGGAGTCTGGTTTTTGTTTGTTTATTTTGTTGATTCTTTTTTTCGTTGTCTAGGTATACAATTAGCGTTTAGGTTCACTCTCCCTCCCCCCCTCCTTCCCCCTTCACGTCAGTGGTCAGATTTTGGCACGGATTGTAAAGTTGATTTCTGTAGGTGAAATACACGCAGCAGGTATTCTACGCAGACAATCACTGAGAGGAGACTACGAAAGGAATAAAGAAACAACAAGAATAGTAACAGACATGCTCTTACGCACTATTACGTACAAGTGTATACAAACACACACTCACACACGCACGCATACACACGCACGCACGCACGCAAGCACACGCACACACACATCCACATACACACACACACGCGCACACGCACACAAACACGCAATCTCTCTCTCTCTCTCTTTTTTTTTCACACACACACACACACACAAACGCACGCATACACACACCCCACACATATATATATTGATTTATAAACAAAGCTTGCTCTTATGTCTTAGATTGAAGAAATAGGGGGAGATACGCATTCATATCTGCAGTGGTAGATGATTCTGCCTAACTAACAGTATGTGCATGAGTGGTGAATGGGGAAAAAATAAAATAAATGCTTCTCAAAATGAGCCTTCAGCAAGCTTATATTCTCCAAGGGGGAGACATCCTCCAATAGGGAGGGAAACTCACTACATATAACACCTGGTCATATACCGATATTTCGAAACTTGGTGGTTTCTCCTCAGTGACCGCGGAAAGTGGTAATTTGACTCCTCTGCCTTTCCAGTTTTAAAAAGAATGCAATCCCAGAAAAGGTTGGTGTGAAATTTAACCGTAGTATGTTTGTTGAGGTTTCAAAAAACCAACCAAAGGTGCCATCTAAGAAGCAAAGAAAATCATAAAAAGCAAAAAACAAGCTACATTTTCTTGTGAAAAGTAGAAAATATAAAAAAGATATCCTCTAAGACACAAGTGCTGAGGGCAAGTTCTTGGAATGAATCCGCAAGGGACTATATATATATGTATATATATACATATATATGTATATAAATATATATAGATCAGTATATTTAAAATGCCTAAAACAATTTTTTTAACCCTATCTACAAATTGTTTCAAGCGTGTTGCGCTGTCATCAGGATGTTCTCTGCCCGCCCACCGCCGATGTTATATAGCGTGTGGGCTCCCGTTTGCGGTTGTTTGCACGTGCGGGTTGGCTGCACGTGTTTTTTGGGGGGCTTTCAGGTTTTTGTTTGAGTGTGTTCACTAACAACGATTTCCATTTATGCCTGCAGTTGTTTACTATTTCTGTTTTGGTGTTTAAAGTTGCTAAGTGTGGTTTGCATAGTATTAACCATTTTTCAGTTAAACATAGGTTGCACCTTTTTTGAAACATTGCTGTATGGTGATGCTTTTTTATGATTTTCCAGGATATATGTAGCTTGTTTTTGCGTCTTTAAGTTTCCAGATATATTTGCTCAGTTCTGTTTGGTTTTTATATTTTTCTTTATTAAATGACTGTTTGTGGTTTGCATATCTGGTTTTGAAGTGGTTTTCAGTGATCCCTATGTATGTTTCTTTTTCATTTTCTGATGTCACAGTAGCCTGGTATACAATGTTGTTGTGAAGACATTTATTGTTTAGTGGGCACTGTTCCTTTCTGGTGCAATTGCAAGATTTCCTTTCTTCACCCTTCTTTGCTGTGTTGATTTTCATTTGTTGGATGCGTCAATTAGGTTTTGAGGTTGGGCATACATGAGTACGATAGTTTGACAGTGTTTTTGTTAAATATTTTGGACAGTTTGTGTTCTTTTGGAAATGAAGTTGTTAGGATTTGAAGAATTTCTTTCCCTATGTTTGTTTTGAGTTTCCCATCGTATGGGGGGTTATACCATATGATTTTTCTTTTCCAAATTTTTCTTGCTTTTATTTGTGTTGTTGTCTGGGTTGTATTGTAATTTGTAATTTTGTATCCACTTGTTTGTAGTGCCTCCTGGTATTCTACTGCTGCATTGTTGAACACTCTCTCACTGCATGACAGGTTTGATAGTCTCTTGTTTATCCCATGGGGTATGGTCTTTAATATAGATGGTGGATGGTTACTTTTGGTGTGTACATAAAGAGGTGTACGTTGGGTTTCTTGTATGGTTTATATATGTGATTGTTGAGATCCAGTGTTATGTCTAAGTAGTTCACTACCTTTTTGTTTGCTTCAATGGTAATCTTTAAGTTGTGGTTTTGGAAGATTTTGCATAGTTCTTTCTTCTTGTTTTCGATGGTTCTTGGATTGTTGGTTAGTGCAGCAAGGCCATCGTCTCTATATAGTCCGACTTGTTTTCCGAGTTTTTTCTTGATGTCGGACAGCATGAATAGTCCGACCAGTTCACATGTTTCTGCACCATCATATGATCCCATGGTTACGTCGAATGTTGAGTTTCTGTTGGTTTTCCTGATCCAGGTTTCATTTTTGCTGTGTAGTAATGTTTTCTTGGTGGGGGAGAATGATTTCCATTTCTGACCCTGTTATGTCTGGTGGTTACTGGCAAACTTCAGGGCTTTGGTGAGTAGTTCCTCATCTATAGATGGGTAAAAGTCTAACTATGTCAAATGTGATGAATACTGTATTACTTTGTTTATTGATGTTTTTTGAACCATTGGATAACTTCGTATGTGTTCTTCCAGAGGTTGTATTCAGAGTTGATTTTACGTTCTTTATTATTTTTCCAGAATTTTCTTGCTTATTTGCCTAATTCAGATGTGGATGGGTTTATTAGTCTACATGTTGGATTGTTATGAAAATTGGGCTTGTGGTCTTTGAGTGTTATGAAAGCTTCTTTGTTGCTGTCGCTTCTATCCTGTCACTTAGGTCTATGCGCTCTGCAAGTTCTTTTTCTTTAGTGCGGATACTGTCATGTATATTTTTGTCGGTTTTTTTTGTAGTTTTTCTGGATGTTTTTGTCAAGGAGTTGAGAGTATTCTATTGGTTCCATTTTGTAGTAATTGCTAGTTTTATCAGCCTTCACAAATATTTTTTTGTCATTTTGTACTTGTTTTATTTGTTTTTTTAGTGTTGTTTGGAAATCGTTGTTGGATTTTTTGAATTCAATATTGGTTATCATTCTTTTCATTTGATCTTCAAAGGGTTTCATTTCGTCTATGGCTGGTGGTGATCGCCATGATTTGAAATCGTAGGTGTTTTTTGTCCTTTTTTTTATGAAAAAGAAACATACATAGGGATCACTGAAAACCACTTCAAAACCAGATATGCAAACCACAAACAGTCATTTAATAAAGAAAAATATAAAAACCAAACAGAACTGAGCAAATATATCTGGAAACTTAAAGACGCAAAAACAAGCTACAATATATCCTGGAAAATCATAAAAAGAGCATCACCATACAGCAATGTTTCAAAAAGGTTTCAACCTATGTTTAACTGAAAATGGTTAATACTATGCAAACCACACTTAGCAACTTTAAACACCAAAACAGAAATAGTAAAACAACTGCAGGCATAAATGGAAATCGTTGTTAGTGAACACACTCAAAACAAAAACTGAAGCCCCCCCAAAAAAACACGTGCAGCCAACCCGCACGGGCAAACAACCGCAAACGGGAGCCCACACGCTATATAACATCGGCGGTGGGCGGGCAGAGAACATCCTGATGACAGCGCAACACGCTTGAAACAAATTTGTAGATAGTTTTAAGACTCCTCTTTTAACTTGTTTGATCTAATGTTGCTCCCCAAGGGGTTGAGCACTTAAAAAATTGTTTTAGGCATTTTAAATATATGACTTAATCGCTCCTCACGTTGAGCACTGTGGCCTGAAGGATTTTTAAAATGGAGGAAACCAATTTTAGGCAATCAACAAAAAATATACCGTTTTCAAATCCGCAATCATATATAAAAAGATTAATAGAACAAACAGGAAAGTTTGTACATAATATGAGATGGAAAGCATTCTTTTTTCTGAACCCAAATGCAAAAAAAGAGGACAAAAACACCTACGATTTCAAATCATGGCGATCACCACCAGCCATAGACGAAATGAAACCCTTTGAAGATCAAATGAAAAGAATGATAACCAATATTGAATTCAAAAAAATCCAACAACGATTTCCAAACAACACTAAAAAAAACAAATAAAACAAGTACAAAATGACAAAAAAAATATTGTGAAGGCTGATAAAACTAGCAATTACTACAAAATGGAACCAATAGAATACTCTCAACTCCTTGACAAAAACATCCAGAAAAACTACAAAAAAGCCGACAAAAATATACATGACAGTATCCGCACTAAAGAAAAAGAACTTGCAGAGCGCATAGACCTAAGTGACAGGATAGAAGCGACAGCAACAAAAGAAGCTTTCATAACACTCAAAGACCACAAGCCCAATTTTCATAACAATCCAACATGTAGACTAATAAACCCATCCAAATCTGAATTAGGCAAATAAGCAAGAAAATTCTGGAAAAAATAATAAAGAACGTAAAATCAAACTCTGAATACAACCTCTGGAAGAACACATACGAAGTTATCCAATGGTTCAAAAAACTCAATAAACAAAGTAATACAGTATTCACACATTTGGGCATAGTAGACTTTTACCCATCTATAGATGAGGAACTACTCACCAAAGCCCTGAAGTTTGCCAGTAACCACACAGACATAACAGGGTCAGAAATGGAAATCATTCTCCACACCAAGAAAACATTACTACACAGCAAAAATGAAACCTGGATCAGGAAAACCAACAGAAACTCAACATTCGACGTAACCATGGGATCATATGATGGTGCAGAAACATGTGAACTGGTCGGACTATGCATGCTGTCCGACATCAAGAAAAAACTCGGAAACAAGTCGACTATATAGAGACGATGGCCTTGCTGCATAACCAACAATCCAAGAACCATCGAAAACAAGAAGAAAGAACTATGCAAAATCTTCCAAAACCCCAACTTAAAGATTACCATTGAAGCAAACAAAAAGGTAGTGAACTACTTAGACATAACACTGGATCTCAACAATCAATATATAAACCATACAAGAAACCCAACGATACACCTCTTTATGTACACACCAAAAGTAACCATCCACCATCTATATTAAAGACCATACCCCATGGCATAAACAAGAGACTATCAAACCTGTCATGCAGTGAGAGAGTGTTCAACAATGCAGCAGTAGAATACCAGGAGGCACTACAAACAAGTGGATACAATTACAAATTACAATACAACCCAGACAACAACACAAAAAAAAGCAAGAAAAATAGAAAAGAAAAATCATATGGTATAACCCCCATACGACGGGAAACTCAAAACAAACATAGGGAAAGAATTCTTCAAAATCCTAACAACTTCATTTCCAAAAGAACACAAACTGTCCAAAATATTTAACAAAAACACTGTCAAACTATCGTACTCATGTATGCCCAACCTCAAAACCTAATTGACGCATCCAACAAAATGAAAATCAACACAGCAAAGAAGGGTGAAGAAAGGAAATCTTGCAATTGCACCAGAAAGGAACAGTGCCCACTAAACAATAAATGTCTTCACAACAACATTGTATACCAGGCTACTGTGACATCAGAAAATGAAAAGAAACATACATAGGGATCACTGAAAACCACTTCAAAACCAGATATGCAAACCACAAACAGTCATTTAATAAAGAAAAATATAAAAACCAAACAGAACTGAGCAAATATATCTGGAAACTTAAAGACGCAAAAACAAGCTACAATATATCCCGGAAAATCATAAAAAGAGCATCACCATACAGCAATGTTTCAAAAAGGTGCAACCTATGTTTAACTGAAAAATGGTTAATACTATGCAAACCACACTTAGCAACTTTAACACCAAAACAGAAAATAGTAAACAACTGCAGGCATAAATGGAAATCGTTGTTAGTGAACACACTCAAAACAAAAACCTGAAAGCCCCCCAAAAAACACGTGCAGCCAACCCGCACGTGCAAACAACCGCAAACGGGAGCCCACACGCTATATAACATCGGCGGTGGGCGGGCAGAGAACATCCTGATGACAGCGCAACACGCTTGAAACAAATTTGTAGATAGTTTTAAGACTCCTCTTTTAACTTGTTTTATCTAATATAATATTATATATATATATATATATGTATATATATTATATATATATATATAGATATATATATATACACACACACACACACACACTCACAGCCATATTCTCATTCTTTTCAAGCTCATTTCCTTCCCTGCCTCCCCCTCTTCACGCAGAGCCTACCCGACTTCGGGTCAATTTGAACAACTTCAGATGAATCGTTATCAAGTAGTTATTGAACTATTTCTGCTTCCTTTTTTTCTCATCTGCGTTGCCAGACAGACAGACAGACAGAATTTTTTTTTTTTAGAGTGAATCGTTTTCAACTAATTATGGAATCTTTTCCACATTTGTTTTTCTTTATCTGCATTGCCACAGAGAGGAGAGAGAGAGAGAGAGAGAGAGAGAGAGAGAGAGAGAGAGAAGAGAGAGAGAGAGAGAGAGAGAACAAATTTAACGTGAATCGTTTACAACTAATTATTGAACTATTTCCACATTTTTCTCCTTATCTGCATTGCGAGAGAGAGAGAGAGAGAGAGAGAGAGAGAGAGAAGGAGAGAGAGAGAGAGAGAGAGAGAGAGAGAGAGAGAGGAGAGAACAAATTTAACGTGAATCGTTTTCAACTAATTATTGAACTATTTCCACTTTCTTTTTCCTAATCTGCGTTGAAAAGAGAGAGAGAGAAACAAATTTAAAGAGAATCGTTTTGAACTATTATTGAACTATTTCCACTTTCTTTTTCCTAATCTGCATTGACAGAGAGAGAGAGAGAGAGAGAGAGAGAGAGAGGAGAGAGAGAGAGGAGAGAGAGAGAGAGAGAGAGTTTCCAAAATAATTGCTCAATCGGAGAGGAAATACCTCATTTGCATAGAAAACAAATTAACGGGCGCTGCTTTTCCGCGGTCTTGTTGATAGAAGCTGCAGGATGGACAATCAGAGTTTTTAGAAGGAAATGTGCTCGATGCGATCTTTAAAAGAAACGATCAAAGAAAGGAAAAAGTCTGCCTGTCTGTTTGTCTGTCTGTCTCCTGTCTGTCTGCCTCTCTCTCTCTCTCTCTCTCTCTCTCTCTCTCTCTCTCTCTCTCTCTCTCTCTCTCTCTCTCTCTCTCTCTGACTGTGTGTGTCTCTCTGCTTTTCTCTGCCTCTTTCTCTCTGTCTGTATGTATGTTTCTCTGTGTGTGTCTCTGTCTCTGTCTCTGTCTCCTCTCTCGTCTCTCTCTCTCTCTCTCTCTCTCTCTCTCTCTCTCTCTCTCTCTCTCTCCTCTCTCTCTGACTGTGTGTGTGTCTCTCTGCTTTTCTCTGCTCTGTCTCTCTGTCTGTCTGTCTGTCTCTCTGTGTGTCTCTGTTTCTGTCTCTGTCTCTGTCTCTGTCTCTCTCTCTCTCTCTCTCTCTCTCTCTCTCTCTCTCTCTCTCTCTCTCTCGATTCACTCTGTTTTGTTTTCCTTTAGTTTATTATGGTTAATTGTGGAAGAGGAGTAGGGGGGTGGGGGTGGGGAGTGGGAGAGGACCATCTCTATTTCATACAACCACGATCAGTTACTTCAAAGTAGTAATGTCACACGTCATTTTCATCATGATCGTCAGTAGTTGTGCATATGCGTGGGTGTATTGGGAAGAGTTGTGGTGGGAGTGGTAAACGTGTGTTGTGTGTGTGGGGTGTGTGTGTGTGTGTGTGTTGTGTGTGTGTGTGTGTGTGTTTTGTGCGCGCGTGCGTGCGTGCGT
This sequence comes from Conus ventricosus, assembly GCA_018398815.1. Taxonomy (NCBI): domain Eukaryota; kingdom Metazoa; phylum Mollusca; class Gastropoda; order Neogastropoda; family Conidae; genus Conus; species Conus ventricosus. The sequence continues at coordinate 72,720,426 of CM031603.1, forward strand.
GCGTGCGCGCGCGTGTGTGTGTGACATGTCCAGGTTTGGCCAAAACAAGGAGTAAGGAAATAAGATAGAAAACTAGAGAGAGAGAGAGAGAGAGAGAGAGAGAGAGAGAGAGAGAGAGAGAGTGAGTGAGAGAGAGAGAAGGAATAAGAAAGAAAAACAGAGACAGACAGACAGACAGATAGACAGGCAGGCAGACAGACAGACAGACAGACGGACAATGACAGTTGTTTATTCATAGAAAGTCTGTATGCATGGAAACCAAGTAATCCACATAAACATAACCAACCAAAGTAGTATTATGATGTTGCGACCTTCATCGACAGGCCCTGGGGAATATATTGTGAATGTTGACCGATGCATGCTCGTCAATCTAAGCATTATTTCGATAG
>CM031603.1:72720914-72725914 GCA_018398815.1 Conus ventricosus
ACAGCAATGCACGATCGCCTTTTTTGTTGCGCTCAGGTATATACTTGTGTTGCCAAGCTGTTCTACACAAAAGCAACTTGAAGTTGTCATGCAAAAGTTGCCAACTCCACCAAAAGTTATATCTCCCGACGTTCAACTTTTGGCTGTGACAACTTCATAGGCAACTTTTATTGGGAAAATCCAATGGGGTCTAATTGGATTATAATGAGTTGCTGTAGTGACAACTTTTGAAGGCAACAATGTAGCAACACATAGGCAACTTGGAGTTGCCACCCATTGTTGCCTCATTGTTGCACTCGTGTGAACCAGGCATTAGCAGTTGCCTGTGGACCTGTAGCACTGGGACTGGGGGCCTGTGTTTCCCGGGTGTTGTTATGACATACGGAGCTCTGACAGAATGCACATAACGCTTCTGTGAGCCAAGGAAGGACAGGGCTGAAAAACAACATTTTCAACGACCCTCCCTCGAGCTTTCAAAGTTAAGTGTGACATCCCCCCCCCCTCCCCTCCTCTTTTTCTCCCGACTCACCCACCCACCCACCATCCCTCCCTCCTTCACCTCTCCTTCTCCTCTCCCCCCCTCCCTCCCCCCCCCCCCCCCCCCCCCCCCCCCCCCCCACCCCCCCCCCCCCCACCCCGTCCCAGCGCCAATTACACGCGGCTTCAGCATGCCAAATCGAACCGCTAACAATTTAAATCGACCAATCAAACACTTGCTTTATCGACTGCTGCATGTTGACACTTTCTATCAGGCGGGGGGAGGGAAAGTCTCTGAACAGCGCTTGACATGGGTCCTGTGCGAGTTCATTCATTTCGAGCGAAATGGTGCAATGAATTGAAAAGATTTCATCAAACACTTCAGCAACAAACCATGCTTGCGTCCCTTGAAATTCCCACAGCGTTTTTGTTTCTCTTTCATCTCGATCTTGACGGTGACTGAAAGCGCTTCGTGGAGTGTTTCAAACAAGGTTTGAACCCACAAGGCTTGTATGAAACTAAAATTAACGTGGCACATTATTGTGTGGAGAAGGTCTTTCCGCACAGAGAGTGCCCGGCAATCTTCACCGTTGCTTTCACAGTGGGGTGACTGCAGGCGGACATTGAAACAAAGAGCGACAAACAAAATAATCACTGGACCGAACACACGAGGGAACAAACACTGTGCGTTTCGACCTGCTGGGCCTTCTTCAAGCAGGACAAAGAACAAGGACGAGTAGACAATTTTGCACCCTGATCGAACAGACAGAAGACCGTCTGTTCGTCCTGTTTAGTCACTGTTTTGAATGTTATTTGTCCTGACTGAGAAGACCCAAGAGGTTGGGACGCGTTGTGTGTGTTGTGTGTGTATGTGTTGTGTGTGGTGGGGGGGGGGGGGGGGGGGGGGGAGCAGATTTTTGGAGTTTTGTTGTTGTTTTGTTTTTGTCTCTTTTTTTTGTTTGTTTTCTTCGTTTGGCGGTCCAGTTCTTTTGTTTTTGCTCTGTTTTCACTATGTCGGAAACGGGAAACTTTGAGTCCTCTGAAGACGAGAAGTGGCTGCCTGTTGAGGAAGTGATCCAAAAAGGCCATACACATTATTCTCTCGCTATATGAAGTGCTAGAGAGAGGGTACAGAATATGCCGTGTGCACCTCCTAGAGTGTGCCTAGCCTGTCAGAAAGCAAATACGCATAATGATTGGTTCTGCGGTTTGAGGATAGTTCACGGCAAACACTACAGCACAGACAGAGTTCTAGAGGGATGGATAAGTAGGGACTTTACTATTATCTTGATCTTATGAAATTTACGTCCGTCAACGAAGTGTTAAGGGTTGCATCCTTCTGAAATGGAAGATCTTGATCATGAGGACGTAAAGTACGACAGTGACAACAGTGAAGAAAACAGTATGCAGTAAAGCAATACCAGCAGATGACAGTGTATGGTTCAGGACTGCAGGAGATATACAGCAGACTGGCAAGCATGATAATTATTATTGAAAACTTGGAGAAAAAAAAAGGATACACATGATTGAGAATACAGATAGAAAGGAAAGGGGATACACACCTATGAATACGATGATGATGATGATAGGAAACTGAAGAGAAGAAGGATGCATACCTGCTCACACGATGATGACGATTACAGACAGGAGAGAATAAAGATACACACCTATTAACACGATGATAATAATTACAGACAAAAGAGAAGTGAGGCACCTATCAACACAATGGACACAATTAGAGACGGCAGAGAAGAAGAATACACACCTATTGATATTGTGATAATGATCACAGACTGGGGGGGGGGGGGGGGGGGGGGGGGGTTATAGGGATACACACCTAGTAATACGATGATGATGATTAGAGACAAGAAAGATGAGAGATACACACTTTTTGATATGATGATCACGAGTAAAGACTGGAGAGAAGAGGAATATTCAACTTATTGGTTCGATGATAATAATTAGATATGGAAAGAAGAGGGATACACACCTATTGATTCGACAATAACGATTAGAGATTGGAGTAAAGAAGGATAGATACATGTCAATACGATGATAATGATCAAGGACTAGAGAGAAGAGGCCTACACACCTGTTAATACGATGATAATGATTGGTGACCGGAGAGAAGAGGGCCACACACCTATCAACGCCTTGATAATGATGACTGCCTGAAACTAAGAGAGAATATGCCAATTAGACAATAGTTAGATAACATTGGTGAGAAGCATGATGCGTCCATGAATACTTTAGCGAAACAAACAAAAAAACAACAACATATTCTCAGCACAGACTGAAATGCAACATTTGGGCCACAAAATACTCCACAGCAAAATATTTCCTGCTTATACTACCTGCTCCATGTACAAATGAATGTGGTCATAGCGTGAGACCTTTACTCATGCAACAGGGGAGAAAAGTGTAGGGTGGGACTGTTCTTTAACGCGAAAGATCGATTCATTCCTGAAACTTGTTTTGGGGGGATTTTGAAGTGATAAACAGTTTCCAGCACATCTCTCACACCACTCAATGCAAAATAAATGATCAAAATACACAACACAGGAGAGGTCCGTGGTCAAATGGTCAGAGCCTTTACAGGAGAGGTCCGTGGTCAAATGGTCAGAGCCTTTGTCTGGGGAGCCGACGGCCATGTGTTCGAATCACTCTTGGGGTCGGAATATTTTAGCTTGAAAAACCATTTTCATCCACCCAGCAGTAAATGGGTACCTATATCAGTTCAGGAGGGTGAAAGATGGCGGAAAAGAGAGGGATGGGCACCGCCCTCCATCATGCCGTGTCCGGATGGCCATATGAGCCATGGGAACTTAAACCTTAACGTTTAACAACACGTTAATAATAAATCTCCAGTTAGCCAACTTGATGGCACTGACTTTTATTTCTCGTTCTTTCTTTCCTTTTTTTTTCCTTTTTTTTCTTTCTTCTTATTTTTACTTTTGTTGTTGTTGTTGTCCTTTTCCAGGATTGTCCGAAGGGAAAGAAAGGATGGAGGGAAGAAGAGTGCTCCCAGTATGACAACAGTGTCCACTCGGGGCGGCGCTACACCTGGGAACCCTTCACACACCGTGAGTCCCGGCTTCTTCTGTTGCCTAGTGCCGCTTTGTTGGCCCAGTGGGTAAGGCATTGTTCCCCTGGCCCCATCGTCCTGAGTTCATTCCCCACTTGAGGTGGCCAGTGTAGATGAGATTTTCGTTTTTTATGGAATCAGCGTTTGTGATGAGTTCCTCCCGCACGCCCCACCTCCCACCCCCTGTGTGTCCTTGGGATGAAACTTTACCCCAAAGCTCCGAGTGTGGATGAATGCATGCTTTAGAAGAGAGAGGAAAAAAAAGACTAAGAATGCTGCACGCACGTTGAATGCCATGCCATCCTTCCAAAACAGAACGGATGACGCACAAATCAAATACAACGCGTGCATTCTGGTATCATATCCAGGCATCACATCCGAGGACGGAGTCTAGTTGCTTTGAAAAAGAAATTGAAAAACAGCAAACTTTAAGTATGATCATTATACATGATTGCAAGCAAGTGCGTGGCAGCGAAAACTCAACCATCATTGTTGGAGAACTCATTTATTTGTACTGTTGATGTCGATTCCTTTAATTATGTATAGAAGATGTTAGGAATGTACTCTCTCTCTCTCTCTCTCTCTCTCTCTCTCTCTCTCCTCTCTCTCTCTCTCTCTCTGATTATTGATGTCAAACAAAGAAAAAAAGACAACGCTTCAAAACAATAAGAAGGTTATTGTGTGACACGGACAGCGTAGACACAACGTTGTGCTTGTGTTGTAATGTGTATATGTTAAACAGGATTCGCTGTTCGTTTTGCCAACGTATTGCTGCTGCTTTGTAATCTGTTTATATAAGGCAAGATCTAGTGTCCATGCGGTTTCTTCCAGTACAGTTCTCTTTTCACGTTTTCTATTTGAAAATTTCTTTACAACTGAATAAAAGTGTTTGCCTTAGCGGAAAAAAATAACAGGTTTGAAAAATGATCACATTAGAGAAACAAAATCTCACCAATGGTGTACTCGAAGTTGGTTTTATCGGTTGCTTGTGTAGCTCTTAATCAGCTTGGTTTTTCATGGCTAGTAATGATTTTTTTTCCCTTCTACATCAATAGCACGCCATCACGACACAACCCGCCAAGAGAACATGCTTCATCCTTTTCTGTCTGTCGTCCATGTTTCGATGTGGGAGGCCTTGTTTTGTTACCTTTTTCTGGCTCTGTTGTTACAGTTGGTTGTTATGAGAAATGAGGGAGAGTGAACAGTGCGAAAACACCAGTGAGAATGTGAGCAGTTTATCTGGCGGCAACACATTAATGCTGGAACGATGTTTGTCGTTGTAAATGCTCAATGTTGGCAACGGTCTTGCTTATGGCCGTAGTCTCCATCTTCTCAAAGAGCTTTCATTTCAGATTATTCAAAAGTGCTATTAAAGAATGAAGTTTCTTTCTGTTGACTGAAACCTCATGCGTTTAAACCTTCTACCTCAGATTCCATC
>CM031603.1:72728414-72800914 GCA_018398815.1 Conus ventricosus
GGGGACACCGGTGTAGGGCATGGCATGATGGAAGACGGAGCCCATCCCTTTCCTTCCGCCGCCTTTGACCTTCCCTAAACTGAATCAGGCACCCGTTTACTGCTGAGTGAACGCACAGGGATTTCAAGCCGAAGACCCGACCCCACGACCAAAAACTCTGACCGTTGGACTCATGGGCAGCCCCTCCACATTCATTCCACGTGAACTTGAAAGAAAAATGACTGTATCGCCAAACGAAAGAGACAAACAAATTAAAGACAAATCACGACGCGTTTCGACCGTTTTGGGGCCTTCTTCAGGCAAGACAAATACATTGAAGACAATGAAAAAGAACGAGCAATCCCTTATCTCCTCAAACTGGGAGCATTTCACATGGAATATATAGACAAGACAGATTCTTTTTTTTTCATGAAGCTGATACATGTTTTCACTATTAAACTAAGGTAGTGTATGTTATCATAGTTTTTCTGCTATACTGCGAACGACACGGGTGACTGGTTTTTTTTCAATTTTAAAGGGTTGACAAATTCCGGAAGTTCATATCTAAAGAGTGTTGTGCACACATGGTGCAGAAAATACGCAAATTCTGGACCCTCTGCTAACGTTTGGCAGGATAGACAAACCTATCAATGTTTTGAGTGGCCCCCAGACGGTAAGGCAGAAGTGTTGGCATTCTTCTCTCTCGTTCAAGTCGTCTGCAAAAGTGGACTTTTTCAAACTTATGTACAGCATTTTGTAATTAGCCTTCAGTTTGATGTAATACTGGTTTGATTTTATATGTTCTAGGGCGAGGTTGAGAATCCAGAGGAGGAAGACGGGGGTAGAGGAGGAGGTGGATCAGGCTGTATGGCAAGAGAAGGGGCCAGGGGAACGGGGTAGGGTAGGGGGGGGAGGGGGTGTATGTGTGTGCCTGAAAGAAAGAGAACGGAATTGGTAGGATGCTAGCAAGTTAGGAGACCAGGTGTTTGGGAGACAGCGGGAAAAGGGGCGGGGGTTGGGGGGGGGGGGGGGGGGGGGGGCTACGAAATGCGCATTCATTTATGTATTTTGTTGTTGTTGTTTTGTTGTGAAATGAACGTGAATTTGATTGCTGTTATGCGTTGTTAAGCGCTTACGCCTCTTTATCAAGAATTAGACACAAAATCCGACTTCTGAAATCATTCTTAAGTCAGAAAGCTACGCTACAAAATGGTCGACAGAAATCAAAACTTGAAGAGAAAGTATGATTAATCCGCCGGACAAAAAGGATGAACAAATTACAAGACAAACCACGACGCGTTTCGACCTCTTCGGTCTTCCTCAGGCAAGATAAACAACATTCAGGACAATGAAAACGAATGATATTGGAAAACGTGGGAGAAGTTATGAAAAGTTAAGAATAAGATAGAAGAAAGTGGAAAAGGATAGATAGGAGTTAGAAAAGGTGTAAGAAGGTGGGAATACGTATGAAAACGTAGTCAAAAGGTGGAAACATGCAGAAGGTAGAGAACAATGAAAGAGGTTAGGAAAAGACTTAAATGGAAAACAAAAAACATAGGAAAGAGATGAAAATGTAGAAAAGGCAAGGAAATATAGGAAACATAGGAGAATGTAAGATCATAGGACACGTACGAAAGTGCAGGAAACGAAGTACAATACAGGAGAAGTTAAGACAAGTAGGAAAGGTAGAGAAAGAGAGGAAAAGGTTGAAAAACGTGAAGAAGAAAGGAACATATTGCAAAAGCTTTTTTTTTTTTTAATGTGGAGCAAGCAGGAGAACATACAATCTAGGAGAAGACTGGAAAATTTTGGAAACATGAGAGAACATATTAATTAAGAAACTGCAGGAGATGTGGGAAACACAGGGAGTGCAGGTAAAGCGGAAAGATGGAAACAGGAAGCGGAAACAGGGTTAAACATGAGCAGAGGTAAGAACAGCGTGGTAGCTAAATTTGTTTTTTGTTGTTTTTAATGCAGGGAAAGGCCGTGAAGTGTAGGGAAAATTGTGTAAAATACAGAAAATATGCAATAAAAATCATGAAAGAAACAAATACGAAATGCAGAAAGATACAAAGGGGAATATTAAAATGGAAGAAAAGAAAGCTAAAAGGGCAGGAAAAGGTGGAAAAGGTGGTAAAATGTAGTGCCATCTGAACCCAGTCTAGTGCATGCACCGCTTCGCCCAACCTTAGGGGACATGACAACTCCACGGGGGAATAACAAAGCTGGAAAACCGACCGCTCCTCTCTGCTCCTCACCAAACACTGTCTGCTACTCGAGGCCTACTTAGCTATGTGTGATATGAGATGTGATAGCTGCTGATTGTTTGCTTTACTTCTTTTTTTTCTTTTTTTTTTCTCGTCAAGGAGAAACCCCCTAGCGACCCGGCGGTCTCTCTGTCATCTTGTTTTTTTTTTTTTTTTTTTTTTTTTTCCATTTCTCTTTTCTGTCTTTCTTTTCCTTTTTCAAGTCTGTCTGTCTGCGCCACACACGAATCCGCCCTCCTCTTCCTTCTCCCCCCCCCCACCCCCCCTTCCTCTTCTTTCTCAACTTTACCCATTCATCATCATAGTTATCTGTGTTCTCTGTCTGTCTTTCTCTGTCTCTGTCTCTCTCTCCTCTGTCTCTCTCTCTCTCTCTTCTCTCTCTCTCTCTCTCTTGCCCGCTGCCTCGGGAAGTGTGAATGACAGAAAAGAAAATAAGAAAGAGTTAGGGAAAGGAATGAGGGATGAAAGAAAGAAAGAAAGAAAGAAGCAGGCATGGACATAGTTTAAATTCGTATTGCGGTTCTTTCATTTATTTATTCATTCATTGCCGAGCCAGGTTTTTTTTTTTCGTCTATATTAGGCCCAATCATAATTATTCTGAGACTTGATTGAAGGGTTTAAAAGGTCATGACATGGGTGTGCTGGGGAAGAAAGAAGCCAACAAATACATTTGTTTATCATTTGCGCGGTATAATGTAATTACATTAAATTCCAAACGAACAGAAAGTTTGTTTAACGTCACAGAGCTTACGAAATCCATTGATATTCTACAGCAAATGAGGTGTTTTTGTTATTCGTCGATGAAGAATTCATGATATTTTTTTCATTAATGTATTTATTTATTCATTGTCTATTCATTTGTTTATTTATTGATCCAGCTGTTTATTTGCTGTCCCTTAGCCTCCGATCCCTGTGCGTTGACCTGTCGCGCCAAGGGCCATCACTTCTACACCACTCTAACCGACAGAGTTATCGATGGTACGCCGTGTGGGGGCGCCTCCACCAGTCCTTCCGCCGTCTGTTTGCAGGGAGTCTGCGAGGTAATTACGACGATGATGTTAGGGATGATGTTGTTGCTGTTGATGATGAAAAAGCTGATGATGTGGTGGTGGTGATGGTGATCATGTTCCCACCTTTTGCCTCTACTCTATTGGTTGGCCTTGATGTCAGTATTATTTTTGTTTTAAAAAAAAAAAAGGCCATTGATAGTGTTTTTGTTAGTGGTAGTAGTGTTCTTATCGTCGTCGTGTAAGAAGCAACTGTGGCGATCATAATACTCCCTTTCCGTCTGTTTTTTTTTTTTTTGCTGTTACTTTTCTTTTTCGTTTTCTTCAGACTCATCGTCATTAGCCTTCTTCTTCTTCTTCTTCTTCCTCTTCTTCTCCTCCTCCTCCTCTCCTTCTTCTTCTTCGTCTTCTTCTTCTTCTCCCTCTTCTTCTCATCATCATTGCTATTGGTTTCAAAATCATTGCCAGGGTGACCTTTGGCTGCAAACGTGATACCCCAAATTCTTCGACGGAATCAGACACAGATCTTGAATTTTCTTTTCACCGCTCCGATTAAGGGTCTTCGTGCTTGCCTTTGTGATGACACACTGAATCATGTCCTACATACATCTGTTGAATGATGTGCATGCATGAACACACACACACACACACACACACACACACACACACCCACACGCGCGCGCGCGCGCGCGCGCAAACACTCACACACACACACACACACACACACACACACACACATCACACACACACACACACACACTTTCTCTGTCTCTGTCTGTCTGCTGGCTTCTCTCTCTCTCCCTCCCTCTCTCTCTCTCTTATGGTATGACTGTCAATCTGTCTGCGTGCCCGTCCGTCGTCACAAAGTGTGTCTATCTCTTTGTGTAATCTCTCTCTCTCTCTGTGTCTCTGTCTGTCTGTCTGTCTGTCTGTCTGTCTGTCTCTCTCTCTCTCTCTCTCCTCTCTCTCTCTCTCTCTCTCTCTCTCTCTCTCTCTCTCTCTCGTTAGTCATAGCTTTAATTTTATACATCACCATATGGTATGAGGCAAGATGCAGAATCATTGACCTCCATGAAACTTATACCCAGCAACATCAATAATTTCAGACAAGTGTACGAATCTCGTAGTCTTACAGTAAGGTAAAACGCTGCGTCAACAATATTATGTCTTGGCAGACTGAAAAAACAAAACAAAAAAACAAACCTTAATTGAACCACACTTCAAGAATAGTCGGAAACCATCGCCGTGAAAGGCCAGTGGATCGTTTGTCGTAAGCCTGTGGTAACCTCATGCCCCAAAACTACTTTGAACAGGAAGTGGGCTGTGACGACTTGGTGGGCTCCCCCTGGCGACGGGACGCCTGCGGCGTGTGCAAGGGAAACAACTCGACGTGCCGAACTGTGTCTGGGGTGTTCACGGAAATGTCTCTGAGCCGCGGGATGAACGAGATCGTCGTGATTCCGGCCGGGTCCACCCTCATCAGCATACGGGACTGCAGTACAGCATCAACTGGCTAGGTACCTCAATGACGGTTGCGTAAAGGAAGCGTTCCAAATGTTCTTCCATCAAATCTTAATTCACCCCCCTCCCACCCTACTGCCTCCCCGCCCTCCTCACCTCCACCCCCCCCCCCCCCCCCGACCCTGGTTTCTATTCGGAGAGTACTCGAAGTTGAGTTGCTGAGAAAGAAAGTGGTAGAATGAGATGAGTCGAGTTGTTGATTGGCTGACGGGTCATGTGACTCAGAGACACTGTGACTAATCGTTCCACTGATAGGTCAATTGATTGTGTATTATCTGTGGATTGTATACATGTTCCTTTGCGTTATTGATAGCACAAAATCAATTGTGTAAATAGTTCATTGTATTCTATCAAATTAATTATCTGTGGATTTTAGACACGTTTGTTTGCATGATTAAGAGCTTAAGAAAAGACAACGTGTACTAGGTTGACAGTTATGTAAAACAAAACTATAGTAACTTTTTTTACGTTTTTGTTTATGGTTGATCAATCTAACGATTGGATTAATTGGTTTATTGACGGAAACAGCTTTGCAAAACGAGCGTGGGGACTACATCCTCAACGGCGGAAAGATGAAGTCCCCGGCTGGGGACTATGAGGCGGCAGGGACTATTTTCTCCTACAAAACCAGTCAGAAATGTTCCGGACAGTGTATTACTGCGCAGGGGCCCATAAATCAGGAAATGAGGGTGATGGTAAGTGCTTATTATGCTGCGTTCTCTTTACGGTGTGCGTGTGTATGCGTGCGTGCGTGCGTGCGTGTGTGTGTGTGTGTGTGTGTGTGTGTGTGTGTGTGTGTGTGTGTGTGTGTGTGTGTGTGTGCGTGCGTGTGTGTGTGTGTGTATGCTGTGTGTGTGTGTGTTTGTGTGTGTGTGTGTGCGTGTGCGTGCGTGTGCATGTGTGTGTGTGTGTGCGTGCGTGCGTGCGTGCGTGTGTGTGTGTGTGTGTGTGTGTGTGTGTGTGTGTGTGTGTGTGTGTGTGTGTGTGCGCGTGTGTGTGTTTGTGTGTGTTGTGTGTGTGTGTGCGCGTGTGTTTGCGTGAATGTCTTATTGTAATGTTGTTGGCTATTTTGTCGATGAAAGACTCTTGGCAATGTTTCCATCCCGTTGTAGGGGAAAATCTATGGTAAAATGTTCTGCTTTTTATTTCTTTTCCCATATGGATTTTTTTTTTCTCATGAGCGTGTTGTGGTGGTGGTGATGATGATGGTGGTGTGTGGTGGTGGTGGTGGTTGTCGTCGTCGTCGTTGTAAGTCTTCTTTTCACCCAGTCTAGTAAAACATATCTAGCCTTAAATCGGACATGTATAACTACAAACATTCACTATCATCTAACATGATAGAGTTCACCTAGACCGACTTTCAGCAGGCTTTGAAATAGTCCATACTCCCATTTTATTCTGACGTCACGAATTTACAAGGCAAATATTTTCCCTCTACATATGGACTGACAACTTTAAAATGCAGTCGTAAATCCCCTTATCATGTACGTGTGTAGTTCAAATTTTACTTTTTAGATTGCGTTTCAAAACTGTAGACCATTGTTGAAATATAATCAAATCGCTAATAGACCACATTAACAATTGTGCGTATCCGTTATGAAGAGAGGTGTTGGAATGTAATCGCAGAGAATGGGATTTTATCAGCTTTTTGCTTGAGTGGAAGGGAGTTTCGGGTTTAGCAGGAGATAGACGCCGGTTTCTTTTAATTAAAATCAGTTACGAGACGTAACGATTTTTTTTTTTTTTGGTGCTTGGAGAAAAATTATAAAGATAATCAGGGACTATTTCTTTCTGACCTACATTCCTTAGAGACAGCATTTACTTTGTTTGCATCGAGGGATTTAGGATAGAAAGGAAACAAATTAAATGAGGTTGTTTAAAAATCATTTTTGAGTTTGTTTTTCATTTGTGTCTCTTTTGACTTATTAATGTTGGGCTACGTGGTGGATTAATTTCTCTACTCTTTTTTACCATTGGTAGAGAGAGAGAGAGAGAGAGAGAGAGAGAGAGAGAGAGAGAGAGAGAGGAGAGAGAGAGAGAGAGTGGTGGGCTTTTACCTGTCGTGGAGGGTAGCTTGTTTCCGTAAACAGTAGTGATTGATTGCCGGAAACTTTTTCCAGATAAAGCAGCAACTAGGGAGACAGCATTTTCTTGTTTGTGCCGACCAATAAAAAGTCGGCGACCAATAAAAGCGTTTCACGGCGAATTGTGCCAGAGTGGTTCTATATCGTGGTCGAAATGAAGCGCTTTGGTGCAAAACAAATTTGTCTCCCTTTTTCTTTGTGTCAATCTCTCTCTTTCTCCTTCCTTTCTTTTTTTAGCGTGCTTTTTTTCTTTTTTTTGGGGGGGGGTCTAAACCTTCCTCTCTCTCTCTCTCTCTCTCTCTCTCTCTCTCTCTCTCTCTCTCTCTCTCTCTCTCTCTCTGCCTGTCCCTCCCCTCCTTCCCTCCTCCTCCTCTCCTCGTTTTCCCTTTGCTCCTCCTGCTTCCACGCTTACTTCTTCTTGTTTTTATTGTTCTTGTTCTTCTTTCCATCCTCCTTTTCCTCCTTTTTGGTTATTTGTACGCGTGCTGCTATGGAAGACGAGAAAGAGAGAGAAAAAATACAAAAAAGCAGTGGGGAAGAAAGAGAGAGAGAGAGGGGGGGAGAGAGAGAGAGAGAGAGAGAAGAAGAGAGAGAGAGAGAGAGAGGAGAGAGAGAGGAGAGAGAGAGAAGCAGCAGCAGCAGAAGAAGATAGATGTTTTTATAGTTAGGCTTCAGGGGGCCGGATAGCTCATTTGGTAGAGCGCCGGACTCGTGATCCTGGGGTTGCGGGTTCGAATTTCGGTATAGGGGGATTTTTCCCTCGGAGTTAACATTGGTTCTGACTCCGTTCCCCATGTAGTCCTTCGAATGAGACTATAAACCGAGGTTCCGTGTGTGAACGCACGCATAACATCTTGCACACACGTAAAATCCCATCACCAACTTTCGGAAGAGAAGGCCAGTTTGGCCGTTGGTATGGATGACACGTGACACATAGCATGCACCTTCCCCGAAGATGGAGTATGGCTGCCTTAATGGCGGGATAAAAAAGGGTCATACACACAAAACTCCACTGCCTGGCTATACAGGGAGTGTCCGCAGGAGTATCAGCCTGCGTACGCAGAAAGAAAGAAAGAAAGAAATATTTAGGCTTCTGGCCCATAAAAGCTGAATGAATACATCGTATGTTTATCTGTATATGACTGAATAATTGCCTTGAGAGGTGAGGAGCTTTCTGTACGTGTAGTAATTTTTTTAGTGGTTAGTTCAGCATTGTAATAAGTCGAGACCAAAGCAAAGTTGAATATGATGGAGAGAGAGAGAGAGAGAGAGAGAGAGAGAGAGAGAGAGCATATGACTGAGTCATTGTCTTTTGAGATTAGGGGCTTTCTGTATGTATATCAATTTTGCGCGGTTAGTTCAGCATTGTAATAAGTAAATATCAAGGCAAATTTTGACGTGATGAATGAGAGAGCGACAGAGAGTCAAGAGAGAGAGAGAGAGAGAGAGAGAGAGAGAGAGAGAGAGAGAGAGACAGACAGACAGACAGACAGACAGACAGACAGACAGACAGACGGAGACAGAGACAGACAGAAGGCAGACAGACAGATCGACAGGGAGGCAAACCGACAGACAGCTAGACAGGCTACATTTACTGTTGGAAGGCTGCGGGCGAACTGATCAATAACTAATCCCATCACCCTGCGCGCTGTCACAGCTCAAGACCCGGGGCACCAACCGTGGAGTCCAGTACTCCTTCAACGTCCCCCTTGACGTCACAGATGACTACTTCCGGCACATCATCGATCCCAGCAGGCCCACCGTCACGCCCCATAACACGTCACCGCCAGCTCTCGCGGAAAGTGCTTCTGATGAAAACCAAAGCGAGGACGAACGCTTGACCGCTAATGCGGAAAATGACTCTCTTGCCGACAAAACAGAGGACGCCCTCCTTGAAACTATCGACCCGGACATTTCTGCCAGCGAGGAGCGGAGAGAAGGAAGAGGAGGAGAATTAGAAGAGCAAAAGGAAGAAGGTGAAGGAGAACAGCAGCTAGAACAGCAGGAATATCAGGAATCGGAAGAGCAAGCAGAAGAACACGACGAATACAACTCTGTCTCAAAGGAGGTAGACGGTTTTTATGTGGATGACGCTGATGATGGATTCGAGGAGAAGAAGAAGAAGAAGAAGAAGAAGAAGATGAAGTTGAAGAACCGAACGGTGACGCGTTTGATGATACCTCTCTTGAGTCGGACGATGACAACATTCAGTCAGTATCGTCCATGCCTGAGGAAGAAATAAACGCAGATGACACAATATACCAAAGCGACGATGACGGTAATGACGAAGAAGAGGACGAAGAAGTCTGGGAGGATGACGACGACCTGGCAGAGGAGTTTGAAGTAGGTGCTCCAGAACCCATCCGCGTGCCCGGTCCTAAGGACGGCAAGATCAAAATCATCCGGAAAGCCAGACCCACGTTCATTGACTTTGACGACCAAGGCCAGGACGCTTTTGTTGGGAACGCTAAGACTTCAGCGTTTGAGTCGAATATACGAAGTGACCCGTATGACGACGACGACCTCATTCTTCCTCAGGGATCCAGAACTTCTAGTCCTCAAACCACAGATTCAAGCGGCGAAGAACCCAGGCAACCATATATCAAACCATCACCTAGCCCAGGCACGAGTCATCACTCAACAACAACTCCACAGACGACATCTGAACAGACAACAACTCAGCAGAGAACAGAAAGTCAGACGACACCCACTGAACGACCAACGTCAACGATTCAATACACAACAACGAGCCAACATGTGACAACAGAAGACGAGTCCTCGACAAACAGCCCTACAACCCAAGCGAGCAGAGACGTCCCGCTCAGACCGGACAGCTCCTCTTCTAACCGGCATCAGAGCGACATTGGAGTCATACCCAAGCAGCCCTCGCGACCTGGCCACGCCCTCCACCCTCAAAACAACCATCCCAGCCGTCCCCATACCATCCCTCCGCAGCCCTACAGACACAGCAACCGAGGGCGCAGTTTCAGGCGAAGGTTCCGACGTCCCAACTACTCCCAGAGCTTCACCTTCAGACGACGCTACATGGAACGGGCCGAAGCCGAGAACCAAGCTCCGGTGAGGCACGGCAGTAGGTCAAGGCCGGACAACCGTCTGGAACAGCCCAGAATCACATCGTCCAGAATCAACACGCCTTCGTCCAACTTACGACGAGTCAGGGTCAGGATCCGTACTCCGCCACAAGGAGAGAGAGCAGGGAGTTCTGTTGCTTCCAGGCAAGGTTTTGGAGAGAGGAATCCTCACCACAGAACCCCGAGCCGCTACCATCGTCGAAGGCCGTCACAAAGACAGGCCCTCACATTGGGACACAGCGCCTCTCGGGATGAAGATGGTTTCCTGACCATACCCGCCGTCAACAGACGCTCCCAAAGGAGGCCGTCACCTAGCGGCGGCAGCAGCAGCAGCAACCCGCGTCAGCACTCTCGTCAAGAGGACAACCGACGTCATCAACAAGACAACTCGCGGCAGCAGCGGGAGTACGCCAGGCAGCAGGAGGAGTACCGGAGAGAGCTGCGCAGACGCCGTCAGCAGATGGAGCACGAAAGAGCGAAAGCGGAGTACCAACGGAGGCTGGAAGAACACAACCGGAAGCTGCAACAGAGAAAGCTCGAACAACAGAGGCGCCAGAACCAATACAACAACAACCAGAACCGCCGTCGCCACCATCACCGCCACCACAAAGATGGGAGACATGGACATCAACAACATGGACATCACGATCGACAGCAAAGCGTTCGTATACCCCCCACCGGAGGAAGAGCAAGTCGCTTGGACTCCTCCGGAAACGCCGCATCGCCGCAACGAGGCCGGGAAAGTGGCTCAAGGCAGAGAACTCCGTGAATCGTATCCCACCCTCATCGGTTGACGTCACCATCGCACCAGTCCCTGGTTCCAGAACAGAGTCTGGAGCCGTCGATCCACCAACACTGGCACCCACCCGTGACTTTCTGACCAATCCGGGTCGACAGCCGGTCAATGCCACTGTTCCTACTCTGGTTGGACCAGGTCCAGACCCTCCACAGTTTATTAGAGAAGAGTCTCGACATGACTCTCGTTCTGGCCTCCACGCTCCCTCCTCCAATGAGCTGCCGAACGAAGTTATCACGCCGCTGGTGATTGGTCCACAGGGAAACGTCGTGCCGACGGTGAATGAGAGAGGGTTGGTGATTGGTGGAGAGGGCAATCTGGTGGCCCGGGAAGACGACCGTGATAAGATGTCCTACGAGTGGCGGGTGTCGGGACTGACTGAATGCACTCTCACCTGTGGAGGAGGTAGGACTGCTCTCTGGTCGACTTGTTAATGGAGGATTTATTGATCCTACTCTCTCTCTCTCACTCTCTGTCACTCTCTCTCTCCCACCCCCCCCCCCCTCCCTCCTCTCTCTCTGTCTTTCAAGCCTCAAAAACCGAACTCTCTCTCTCTCAATTTTTTTTTTCATGTATGTATGTACCATGTACGTATGTATGTATGTACGTATGTATGTGTGTGTATATGTATTATGTATCGATTTTAAAAAGGGGTGACATAAACAAACGATCTTTATATAGAAAGAAGGTACGGCAAAACTGGGTGCCAGTCGATATCATGGATACTTGGGGATACCAGCTTGCTAAATGTTTTTTGAATGCCCATGTGCGTGGTGGAGTTGGTGGATGAGGGGATGAGGTGGTGGGCTTGCTCACGATCCACGGGCACGCGTGTTAGTGTCGGGTGGGAGTGGTGGTGGTGATGGTGGTGGCAGTGGGTATGTATGTTTGCGCAGGTGCTGTGTGCCACGTGTTGTTGTGGAGTGGGGATGGACTGGGATGGTTTTGTCTGTTCGTCCATTGACTAAGTGGTGTGTGTGTGTGGGGGGGGGGGGGGGGGGGTGTGATCTGGATGACCATGCGGTGTGGCTGCATGAGCATCAGCATGATTATCCTCCGTATTGATAGATCCCTGGTGAATACCTCCCACCACCCTGTTTGATACTCATCCTGCTTAATACTTTGCCTGCTTGCCAAAAGTGTGTGTGTGTGTGGTCTTTAATTGTAGTATGGGAAGGATTTTCTTTTGTGCCCCTTCCCCTGAAACATGCTTCTGCAATGGACGGGGGAGTATTGAGCAGGAGGAATATTGAGCAGGGGGAATATTGAGCAGGGGGAATGCTGAGCAATGGGAATATCAGACAGGGGAAGTATGAAGCAAAGAAAGTATAGAGAGCGACAAGGAGGGGGGAGGGGGGGGGGGGGGGGGGGGAGTATGAAGAAGTAGGAGTTTAAAGCAGGAAAAGTATCAATACGCTCCCCTGTAGGTGCGCGCTTCGTAATAGCACCCTTCTTTGTGTTGTATTCACATCACATGAGTTGAAGAAAAGAATGTTAGGCTCGACCTTTTTTTTTTTTTTTTTTTTTTTTTTTTTTTTCAAACGAGCAGCATATTCTTTTAATTGCACAATGGTATTAGGATGACTTTAGAAAATACGCACAAAGACCTTTGTGTCTCTTTTAATACAAATTTCAAGTTTCAGGTTCACTTGCTATGACTTAGTATCAAAAGTTTAAAACAAAGAAGTAGTTATAAATATTTCTAAAAAGTTTGGAAAACTGGAAAATAACCCACTAGATACTCCCCCCCCCCTCCAACCTCCGAATTTTTCTACATTTATAAAACCTATTAACATCCCCTCCCCCCCTTTTTTTTAAGGTGTGGCCTCCATCCTCCTCTTTTTCTTCCCCCTCTTTTTTCTACACTAAGTGACCACAGCTCCCGTGCACCACGCAAGTCTGTGTGTTCAGTTGTTAATGGACATTCTCTGGTGAACATGTAGTGTTTTGGCGTTTGATACAAGGCGTCGGGGTTTCTTTACGTGCCTTTCTGTGTTTGTTAGCCTGACTGTAATCCTGGGAGCATGTTTGGGGGCAGGTCTGCAGCAGACAGCTGTGGTGTGTCTGGACATGCGCACTCAGGCGGTGGTCACCAATGGCAACTGCGCGCACGTGCCACGCCCCGAGATTCAGACTGTCACGTGCAACACTCGTCCCTGTCGGCAGAGTGAGTCTGAAGTGGTCTTTTTTTTTGGGGGGGGGGGGGGGGGGGGTCTTGTCCATTTTCCTCTGGTGTGTGTGTGTGTAAAAGGTATGTTGAAAACCTTCGCCGGTGGTCGTGGGTCCGTGTGGACCCAGAAGGGTGTTTAATTGCAAATATCTCTTAAACTAGTAGGAATTTTGTAATGAGCTTTTAAGAGTGCCTCGGGCACCTAAACAGCTCTTATTTCCTAAAAGATAATTAAATTTCAGCGAGAAGTAATTATAAAAACAAAGGTCAAATTTAGACTACACACGGAAGCCATTGTGGGGCCGTGCGGACCCATACTTCTCAAAGAAGGAAAAGTGTGCACCCCTTCCGTAGATGTCGTGGGGCCGTGCGGACCCATGCTTCCCAAAGAAGGAAAAACGTGCATATCCTTCCGTAGATGTCGTGGGGCCGTGTGGGCCCACATTGTTACTGTGACAACAAATACTGGAAGTGGCCTGTTTTCATCATTTCATCATGGCGGAGGCAAGCAGCAGCACCGGTTGTGCCTTGGAGAGCGAGTTTTCTAAGCACGGGTAGGTTTTTCTCCCATATCCTGTTGTTTCTGTATCATGTGCAGTCGATAAGCTTTGTGTTCTTTCTGTAAGCCTTGGCTTTGTTTATCAACAATTCAGGTTCACGTAGTAAGTCCGTTTCTCTGTGCATGGGGCCAGTGTACCACTAGGCCTACAGCACATTGTGTGGCATGTGGGCAAGACGAGGAAAGAGGTGTATAAAGCGCTGTGGGCAAGCCTCATGGTAAGCTGAAAAATTCACACAGTGATGGTAAAGCTAGACCGGCATGCAGGCCTCAAGAGTGCATCTGTGTGTGTCTGTGTGTGTGTGTGAGGGTGGAGAGAGAGAGAGAGAGAGAGAGAGAGAGAGAGAGGGAGAGACAGAGTGGGGAGGGGGGGGGGGGGGCAGCAAGCAGGCAGGCAAGCGAACAGAAATAATGTGCGGCAAAAGCACATATCGAAGCAGGGTCTGCATTTCTTTTCAGAAACCACAGTACTGACAGGCACATCATTGTCCGTCGAAGCAGACAGTGCACACAGCTTTCATGTGATCCGGACAAATAAAGACATTGCACCTCTGGCATCTCTGTCTTACTTTCCGGTCAGCCTTCCAAGGACACATCGCACATCGTGCCCTCTTGCGCGACTTGCTGGCAGCTTGAGCAGATGTGCCTGGCTCAGATTCTACATCTACGGAAGGGGTGCACACTTTTCCTTCTTTGAGAAGTATGGGTCCGCACGGCCCCACGATGGCTTCCGTGTGTAGTCTATAACCCGGTCTGGCGAAGGTTTAATAAGTGTTTCAATAGCTCTGCTCTGTCCTGTCCCTCATCTATGTATTGCACGTATTAGGAACACGTGTTTTGCGAGTATTCGAAGATTTGTTTGTCTGTCTCCCTACTCGATGTGTTAGGGACTCGTATTTAGCGAGTTCTTGGGGGTGTTTCATCCTGTCTCTGTGCTCAATGCATTGTTTGTGTCAAGTACATGTATTTTATGCATTGTCTGCAGCGTTTCATTCTGTCTGCCTACTCAATGTGTTTACACATGTTAGGGGCACGTAAGTAGAGAGTATGTGGAGTGTTTCTTTCTATGTTCATACACGATCTATGGAAAATGCTAGGGACACATATTTAGTGAGTGTCTGGAGTGTTTCTTTCTGTTTTCCTTCCTCGATTTCTTGAATGTTTCAGAGACACGTGTCTAGTGACTGTCCAGATTGTGTTCTGTTTTACGCAGATTTGTACTGATCATCTGGACAGTTGTATTTTACACATGTGCAGTGAGTGTTTGCAGTGTTCTCTCTCTCTCTCTCTCTCTCTCTCTCTCTCCTCTCCTCTCTCTCTCTTATGTGCATTGTGTATGTTTGGACCACGTATTTAATGAGTGTCTGATTTTTTTTCCTTGTCTGGCTCCTCTCCCATGTATGGTGTATGTCCGTGGCACATATTTAGACAGTATTGGAAATCTTCTATTCCATCTTATCCGTCGTGGTTTTGTGATGCCAAGGACACGCGTTACGCAAGTGTCTCAAGTGTTTTTCTCTGTCTCCTTTTTTTTGGTCTTGTATTGGCCGTATACATATTTACTGTCTGTAGTGTTATATACTGTCCATCTCCTTCCGCCTTCTGCATACGTCAAGGGCTCGTATTTGGACGTAGCGCCCCTTTTGTGATAGTGTATATGGGCGTATTTACTTAAATACCTGTATGCCTCGATTTATGCCTTAACTGATGTCTCCCTACCCTCGCCATTCACATCCCTCTTTCCCGTTATTCACCCACCGGCCATCGAGTTGTCCATGTACCCGCCTGTTCATCTATCCATTGTTCCACCCACCGTCCTTGCAATTATCAGCATATGTATCATTAAAGCCAGTTGTTGCTGCGGTTTTGTTGTTGTTTGTTTGTTTCTGTTTTTCTTGTTTGTTTGTTTTTGCTGACATGGTTTTTGTTTAGATTGTAGTTTAGTCCTCACCATCGTAATCAGTTGTGAAGTTGGTCGTGGATTTGTAGTCATTACTGTTTCGTTTAGTTGCAACGATCATAAAGAAGCTATGGTCTTCACATTTTGTTGTTGTTGTTGGTAGTAGTGACAATGATAGTGAAATAACCTCATCGCCATCTTAATCAGAAACAGCATTAATGATGAAAATTGATTATAGTATGCATGTGATGGGACTCAGATGGACCCCTTCCTGATTAAAATCTGATTATCATACACAGGGGTGTAGGGAGGGGGGAGGGGCAGACAGACGTATTCACACTTAACATATACAAAGTATACTCTCGCACACCCCAACTCACACCTTGTCAATCACATCTTCACCTCCTTTTCCTCGCCTCTACCTCCACCCACGCTGACCTCCCACCCCATCCCTATCCACCATCCCCCACTCCCGATTATGAAGATTGCTTCACTAATTTACTCTCGGACTTGAACCTTGGGTACACACACAGGTGCAAATCACCCAATAGATTTGAAGTCCTCTTCACGATGATTACACCCGAGGTCCGTGCACAATGAACGACCTCTTCATCCATCAATGTCCAGCTGGAGAGCCGCTTGCAGCCAGCTAGATGGTCCTTGAGAGCCCAGCAGCCATTGCCGCAGACTCTCGCGTTTCTCTGTCCGACTTTAATGCCCTCGTCTTGGCGTTTAAGTGCCTGTGCTTAACGGACACGGAGGGAACATACTCCCTTCCCGAAATTCAAGCTTGTTATATTATTGATAACACCACACTACCACCACCACCCTCCGCCTTCCTGACATGAGAATTGCCCCACCAGTTTACTCTCATTTCTTCAATATCTACTCGGAGCACACAGCAGTTTAGTACTAAATTTGGAACACTGGAAGAAAGTAAGATTACTCATCCCCAACGTGAACAGAATTACGCTGAAGTTAACCAAAAGGAGTGGAGGTCATTCGGCCGACTCATCTTCACAGTACACATCACCATCTTCATCAGTAATGACGATGATATTGAGATTATAGCCTTCGTAACTTAATCAGTGTAAAGGGTACTGATGAAATGAGTAATTCATATGACACCACCTTATCAATAACGGTAATTTGTCTCTATGTTTAAACCACAGCAGTGCTTTCTTTAGAGGGGCCCGTTGTCAAATGGTTAGAACGTTTGACTGTTGTACTGATGGTCGTGAGTTAGAACCTATAGTGTGGACAGATATTTGCGTAAAAACTCTGTCTGTCCACTCAGCTGTTTTGGGGTACATCTTCAAGGACAGGGTAATGTGGAGGAAGGAGAGGGATGGGGTCAATCTTCCATAGTGCCATGCCCTTGAAATGACCAACATCTTTGGCCATTGGGATTTCAACCTCTGATTTTCAACATATAAGCTTTGGTGGCCCCACCTCTCTTAATTTCATCATTCATCTTTTCGCTAGTCTTTGTCATTAACTCCTTGTTTCCCAATTCTACTCCCCACTCCATCTACACCTCTTCCGCAAGCCCCCCCCCCCACCCCCCTCAATTCCACCATTACTAGCTCACTAACAGCAGTGTTTCCTTCAGATGGCAGGGTAGCCAGTGGTCGGCCTGCAGCGCGTCATGTGGTCCAGGGCAACAGACGCGATTGGTCACCTGCTCCGCGCGCATTTCGCCGACCTTGAACTTGACCCGACCGGAAGAGAACTGCCAGGGGTTGCCCAAGCCGGAAAGCAGACGACAGTGCCAGAGCGTTCCTTGTACTGCATGGAAAATAGGGAACTGGTCACAAGTAAGTGGTTGACGTTGTCATCGCCATTAATGTTGTTGTCGCTATTATTATCATTCTTGACTTGATTAGTAGTGTTCACGTCTGTGACGATTTCATCACTATTATCAGCGTCTTCATCTTCATCCTCATCAACATTGTCAACAGCATCGTTATCATTGCAACCTGTTTGTTTCTCACACAGTATATTTCTTCCATCTTGCGGCAATACAGTATATTTCTTCCATATTGCGGCAGTCTACAAGGAGGCGGCAGTTCTTCGAATGAGACTATAAACCGAGGTTCCGTGTGTGAACGCACGCAAAACATCTTGCACACACGTAAAATCCCATCACCGACTTTCGGAAGAGAAGGCCACTTTGGTCGTTAGTATGGATGACACGTTAGACATAACATGCACCAAGCGTGAGAAATGGAAAGAATGAAGGAAGTAAGGAAATTGAGTGAACGATATTGAACGATGTTGACTGGATGACACGGGAAACGACTGAATGAAGCGCCATCTGGCAGCTCTTCAGTCGGCACTACCCAGGTAGGCAGTCCGTTTTGTAAACGAGCGTGGATCGTGAAGCGCTTAGAGCTTGGTCTCTTGCCGAGGATAGGCGCTATATAAGTGTTCATAATAATAGTGATAATAATGGAGGCGACAGTTGCCATGTTCCCGTAGGTCTACCAAGCAAACGCAGACTTCGCAATGGTCCTCAACCAATTGACTTACTAATGCACTTCTTTACTGATTCAGCGTGAACTGGGCCATTTTACTGCACTGCTAAATGCCATCCACTATGCATTCGCAGTGGACATGGAATTATTCAGCAGATATAGAATATAGATATAGATATATAAGCATGAAACGGCCATAACTGCTGTCAATGTGCTCTGAAGTATTTTCAAGTAACTCCCCGGAGGTGTTACTTTGTGTCTATTTCAAGACCATCGGAACATGCCGGGATATCATGACGTTTTTCCTATAAGCGGCAGGCGAGAGTAAGATTCAATGGAGAATGTGGTCTGAACCTGAATAAACAAATGAAGAAATGAAAATAAGAATATAAAAACTGAGCCGGAGGGTTCCGTTTGACGGTATTGTTTTCAAATTTAGTGCGTGAAATTGTCGACATAAGATGTCACAGCGCGTGTACGAAACTTCAGTTCCTGTTCTTTACCGCCCATGCCACTGCAAGATGCCACTTCAGGAACGGCATGTGATGCCAGCGAGAATAAGAACAAGCCAGATGTTTCATACTTTCAGTCTTGGTCCCTTCCAAAATTCATCGCGGTTGTAGCTTTAGGGGAAAGCAAATGGAGCTTGTTCTGTGTTATCAGTCTTGTCCAGCGTGCAGAGGGCCGCAACTTTCCGCCTGAGTATTGACTAAAAGAATATAGCAGCGTGCTGGGTTGTCTCTCTTTCTATGATTGTTCCTCAGCGGAAACCATTGCTTCCTGTCAGTGTTGACAACTTTAGCATGAACTTTCCATCGGCGTGGAAGAAAGAGCAACAACAGAGGTCACTTCCTAATAGTGCAGGGACTTTTCTGATAGGTGACCTCCTGTGACTTGATACTCACACTTGCCTGCTGCCGTCAGGACGAACAGAAGTGCGTGGTTGATGTGAATGAGAGACTTGGAATGTTGGATGTGAGAGTAATGCAACGGAAGATGGGGCGATGGAGAGAGAGATAGGAGGTGGGGGAGAGAACACACACACACAACACACACACACACACACACACACACACACACAGCACACACGAGAAGAGAGAGAGAGAGAGAGAGAGAGAGAGACGCAAAGGAACACTTAAGTATTTTGTTTCCTTCGTTCTGTCTTGAGATTTAGCAATGGTAGAAAGCTACCATTTTGTGTGGGAATTTGATGACAGGCCTGGACTTAGTTTTGGGCCCTGTTAATCTAGAAGCTGTCAAAGACAAGTTATTGCTCCGGCGAGGCCATATTCTGTCGTCAAAAGCTTCCAAAGCTGGCCACAGACACACAAAAGAAGTTACGGAACCAGTACTTTGCTGTTCTGTCCAGAATTGTCGTGAATCTCCACAGTAACTGTGGTTGAAAAAAACTAAATGTCAGCAGAAAAGGACTCAGTAATAGAACAAAATACTAGTGCATTGATTTCCGAACATAATTTGAAGTAGAATGTATTAGATTGGTTGGTTGGCTGCTCGTTTGTTTATTGTTGTCGTTAGAAGCAAACTCTTGCGGATTATTTCAGGACACGATAAGTCAGAACAATAAACGAAAGAACAAGAGAGAACAAAAGTCCATTACAAACTGACACACAATTTTGTGAAGTTCAATATCGAAAGTAGTGTATTTTCCCATGTTTCTTGCATAAGCAGAAGACTAACGAGATCTGTTTCTGTATTTTTGAGTTTTCAGTATCTTGGATCCTGCAACTGAATCTGCCTTTGCTTTGGATGATAACATTTTCGCCTGTTTTTGTCCTTATAGGCATGCTTGTCTAACAAGGTCTCTTTTTGTTTTCTAGTGGGTTTTTTTCTCAATATTCTTTTTGTTTGTTTGTCACAAAAGTCATGAGAAAATTCACAAATCTGGAGAGTCACGTGGCCAGATACATATATTGATATTCAGAACTACAAGAGACGGATATGTACAACAAAAGCTCCAAAATTTAGTCTCTTTCAAATTCACCATACGTCAGCTCCACTTAATCTGTACTAAAAGCAAGATAAACGTTGTCTGTAAGGGCTAGGAATCACAAGACAAATCTTGTCCAATATTAGATTTACAGCCATTTTACTTCGGGAGTTGAGTGTGGCCCTCTGACTGGTTCACAAAATGAGAAGAAAGTTCCTTTTGTTGCCGAACCACAGTCAGTATTGTGTCAGGTTAAACCCTAGTTTTTGCCAACAGGCTTCTTTCATGTGCAAACTCTACGACGCAACATGTTCAGATCTTGGATTTCATTGGTTGATTGCCATCACGTGCAGTGTTCCGTCCAGTGCGGGAAGGGGTGAGAACGCGTGACGTCTACTGTGCGGACCAGACCGGATTTGACGTGTCCGATGACCTCTGCCCGGGAAGTAAACCCTCAGCGGAAGAAGGGTGTGAAATGGGCCCCTGCGGCAAAGGATGGTACTACACCTCGTGGCCAGAACAGGTCTGTTTTCTGTTTTGCTGCAGAGTTTAGTTTTCATTCGTGAATGGCTTGTTTCCTATGCTGTACTTGTCATAAATGTCGTTCAGAATGAAGACATTTCATTCCCATCCTGAGTTTCGTTTTTGCAGAGAGAAGCAAGAGAAAGGGGAACAAGATGTCGCCTCGCTTTCCCACTATTCGCCTTTGTCAGATTTCGTCATTAATCTCTATTTCACTATTAATGGGTTTTGTTTTGTTTTGACTGCTTTTATTTATTTATTTATTTATTTGCAAAGCATTCTCTGCCTTATCGGACCTCCCTCTCCTCCCCTCCCCTCCCGACCCTCCGCTGCTTTCTCTCTCTCTCTCTCTCTCTCTCTCTCTCTCTCTCTCTCTCTCTCTCTCTCTGTCTTCTCTCTCTATCTCTCGGTCGTCTCTGTCTCTCTTTCTCTCTGCTTCTTTGTCTGTCTGTCTGCCTGTATACCTCCCTCTCTCTCTTTTCTACTCTCTCCGTCTGTCTGTCTACCCCCCTCCCCTCTCTAATGTGTTGCTCTCTGTAGTTTAACGTGGTCAACATTACATCCGAAATGGTCAATAAGTCCACTACACAGCTTCAAGATGAAGAAGAAGAGGATGATGATGATGATGATGATGATGATGATGATGACTATGATGATGTGGTGGTGATATACGTCAGTGATGCTGACAATGATAAAGAAGATGATAGTACCATGCAAAGCGCGTAGGCTTGCCGTGTATGCAGCCGCCATGATGATGATCACCACGATGATGAAAACGGTAACTACTACTGCTGCTACTACTACTACTACTGCTACTACTACTACTACTACTACTACGTCTGTTTCTGCTGCTGCTGAAGCTGCCCCTGCTTCTGCTGCTGCTTTTGTTTCTGCTCCTGCTGCTCTTTCTTTTTCTGCTACTACTTCTGCTGCTGCTGCTACTTCTACCACTACTACCATTCCTGTTCTTTTTGGTCTTTTGTGTCTGCTGTTATACGAGTATAAAACATTACAGACATTCGAAAGCGGTTACGACAATTACGACAATAGCAGTTATCATCGGGCCAGTTCTGATATTGAGAATGGGTGGGATGGAGGTGGGTGGGAGGTAACCAGAATTATATCAAAGGTGGTATCACGATGGTGATGATGATGATGACGATGATGTCCTCGATGACGACGATGATGATGATGACGATGATGATGATGCTAACGATAATGATGACAATGATGATGGCGATGAAAACGATGATGATGATGATAGTACTAATGATGCTCATGATGTTGATGATGACGACAATGACGATGACGATGTCGTGCAGTGCCCTGCGAGGTGCGGGTCTGGATCGATGAGCCGGCGCGTGGCGTGCGTGGGAGAGGGGGGACAACCCCTGCCCCTGTCCAGCTGTGACAGAGTCACCCGCCCTGATGCCCAGCAGCCCTGCAAGTCGTCCAGTCCCTGTGGTGGTCAGTGGTTCACCGGGGAATGGGAGCAGGTAGGTGGACAGCTGCCTCTGGCCCTGAGGACTGTGGGCAGTGTGGGATACAGCACCCGTGCCATACAACAGCACAGACGCAGTACAATACAGAACAGGGCAGTGCAGATAGCATTGTAAGAGGATGCAAAACAATCTGATAGATAGAATAGATGCAGTACACCAAGACGATGCAAAACAATGTGAAAGATAGAATAGATACAATACACTAAGGCAGTGCAAAACAATGTGTAAGATAGAGTAGACAGACACCGTACAATACAGAATAGTTAGTACAGCGCAATATCATTGTAAGACAACGCAAAACAATATGCTAGATAGAGTAAACCCAAGAGTAGATACAATGCACTACAATAGGGTCAATATGGTATGATATGGTTGCACCCGTAAAATACAGCACAATAAAATAAAATGCATTATAAGCAAAATCTGATCGGATGAATGCAACACAGTGCAATGCAGTTCGTTACAGTGCAATATTGGGGATGCACGGTGCAGTGCAATGCAACGTTGTATGATGCAATATGAAAGATGCATTACAGCGCGATGCAATAGAATGCGATCATACGCAATGCAATACAGCACGATTTATACAACACAACAGTAGTGCAACACAACACAAAGTAAAGCAACACAACACAAAGTAAAGCAACACAACACAAAGTAACGCAACACAACACAACGTAACGCAACACAACACAACACAATACAAGACAAAGCGATTCCATGCAGGACAATACAACGTAATGTAATACAATGTAACACAACAGTGCAAGACTGTGCAATTCATTACTATGCTATATTATTATACTAAAACAGTAGAACACAGTGCAATACAGTACTGTGCAGTGCAATGCAATGAATACTACACTACACAATGCAACGTGGTGGAACAGGCGGATGGATGCAGAACATGAGCTGAGTATAGGAGGCAGTGCAAAAACCATACCATTGATACAAAGCGACATGATCCAATACACTACAATATCTTGATACAGTACGATAGCTACAACAAACGACGCAGTACGAGTAAGATATAGAACGTTAAAACGCAATACAATACATATAATTCATAAAAATAGGACACAATACAAAATATTAGATAGGACAAGATGTCTAATTCAGTATAAATGTAATACAAGCAGATAAGATACAATACGACCCAATACATAATGATAATGCGATACGATAGATAAGATACAGAAAATAACACAACCCATGTAATTCTACAGCACGGACATTGTATACAATACGATTCGTTACAATACGATGGGCATTTCCTGATGAACATATGTTATAATGCGATGAATAGAATATACTACGATAAATACAATAGAAAATAAGACAGACAGCTCATAAAAAGTGATGGAAAGTGCGAACCAATACAACATGAGACCTGGGATAAATAAGCTTACAGTTTGTTTCGTTAAGGGCAATTCAGTATAACCAGTCCAGTGCAATACAATACAATCCAATACAATACAATGCAATACCGTAGGACTTGAACAATATTTTTGTTATGATGAATTACACTGCATTTGTTTTTCCTCATCGTGTGTCCACAGAATTATTTCGTCAGCCATTCGGTGGGTTGTATTTTTTGAGGGGATAAAGGTGAAGCACAGTTCCTGGTCACTGTAAGCGCTCACTGACACCGTTAATCAGCAGAAGTGACCACCCTTGTTGCTGATGTATTTTGTTGTTACCTCCCTTGGTTTTTTGTATTTGTTTTTGTTTTGTTGTGTTTTTTTTTAGTATAGTATTTTTGTCCCAGTGTTCCTGTACCATTTTCCACTGACTGCGTTGAAAAGCCATTGCATGCTGATTAGCTCCCCTGGCGGTGAAACTACGTGATATGTCTCTGTGATAATATACCAAAAGGATGGACAATTGTCGTCCATGTTAGGGTTATCGATGAGTTGTGTCTCATCCCAGAAGGAAATGAACGTTGACACAAGCCAGGCGTGACAAATGGTCATGTCCACCAGCAGAATTTGATGGATTCCTGTGTGTTGTCGGCAAAGAATTTAATTTTCCATTTCAGATGAATTCTCGTCAACCCCCATTCCCCTCACCATTCCATCCCGTCCCCTTACAATCTTGCTGCCGAGATATTTGAATAACAGCATAAGGATTGTTTACTTGCACTTGATTTCTTTTCACTATTCGGTTGTTACAAGAGTGCACGCGCGTGCGCATGCACTTATACACAAACACACGCGTGCGCGCGCGCGTTAAAACACACACATATCAAACGCGCACGCACGCATTCACACACACACAAACACACGCAGGCAGGCAGGCACGCATGGACGCACGCACGCACACACACACACACACACACACACCGTGCATGCACATACAAACATGGCAAGCACACGTTCTATCTATCTCCGTCTTTCTCTCTGTCTCTCTTTGTCTCTCTCTCTCTCTCTCTCTCTCTCTCTCTCTCTCTCACACACACACACACACACACACACACACACACACACATACACGCGCGCGCGCGCTGGCAAATATATGCAAAAGACAGATAGGTAGGTTGGAAGATAGATAGATAGACAAACCGATAGGTAGATTAGATAGATAGATAGATAGATAGATAGATAGATAGATAGATAGATAGATAGATAGATAGATAGATAGATAGATAGATGGCACAAGAGCTAAAAGAATAAGAGCAAGAATTTATTCTATCATTTCTGGAACAACATCAAAGAATGGACCAGGATGGATGGCCCTACACTGATGCGACAGGCAGAGGACAGGGCCGGATGGCGGTGTCTGGCTTCGAGAGTGTCTCTCATCTCTCCTCTACGCCCATCATGGGCAAGAGAATGATGATGATGATGATGATTCTGGAACAATATGTACCTCAAAGCTTCTGCATCTTTTTTGTTTTAGTCCCCTCTGCTCCCCTCCATCCCACCCCCACCATCCACCCACCCCCACCATCCACCCACCATCCACCCACCCCCACCATCCACCCACCCCCACCGTCCACCACCCCCACCATCCACCCACCCCCACCATCCACCCACCCCCACCGTCCACCCACCCCCACCATCCACCCACCCCCACCGTCCACCCACCCCCACCGTCCACCAACCCCACCATCCACCCACCCCACCGTCCACCCACCCCCACCATCCACCCACCCCCACGTCCACCCACCCCCACCGTCCACCCACCCCCACCGTCCACCCACCCCCACCGTCCACCCACCCCCACCATCCACCCACCATCCACCCACCCCCACCGTCCACCCACCCCCACCGTCCACCCACCCCCACCGTCCACCCACCATCCACCCACCCCCACCGTCCACCCACCCCCACCGTCCACCCACCCCCACCATCCACCCACCATCCACCCACCCCCACCGTCCACCCACCCCCACCGTCCACCCACCCCCACCATCCACCCACCCCCACCGTCCACCCACCCCCACCATCCACCCACCCCCACCGTCCACCCACCCCCACCGTCCACCCACCCCACCGTCCACCCACCCCCACCGTCCACCCACCCCCACCATCCACCCACCATCCACCCACCCCCACCGTCCACCCACCCCCACCGTCCACCCACCCCCACCATCCACCCACCCCCACCGTCCACCCACCCCCACCGTCCACCACCCCCACCGTCCACCCACCCCCACCATCCACCCACCCCCACATCCACCCACCCCCACCGTCCACCCCCCCACCATCCACCCACCCCCACCGTCCACCCACCCACCATCCACCCACCCCCACCACCACCCACCCCCACCGTCCACCCACCATCCACCCACCCCACCATCCACCCACCCCCACCGTCCACCCACCATCCACCCACCCCCACCATCCACCCACCCCCACCGTCCACCCACCCCCACCGTCCACCCACCATCCACCCACCCCCACCATCCACCCACCCCCACCATCCACCCACCCCCACCATCCACCCACCCCCACCATCCACCCACCCCCACCGTCACCCACCATCCACCCACCCCCACCATCCACCCACCCCCACCGTCCACCCCCCCCACCGTCCACCCACCCCCACCGTCCACCCACCCCCACCGTCCACCCACCCCCACCATCCACCCACCCCCACCGTCCACCCACCATCCACCCACCCCCACCATCCACCCACCCCCACCGTCCACCCACCCCCACCATCCACCCACCCCCACCGTCCACCCACCCCCACCATCCACCCACCCCCACCATCCACCCACCATCCACCCACCCCCACCGTCCACCCACCCCCACCATCCACCCACCCCCACCATCACCCACCCCCACCATCCACCCACCCCCACCGTCCCACCACCCCCACCATCCACCCACCCCCACCATCCACCCACCATCCACCACCCCCACCGTCCACCCACCCCCACCATCCACCCACCCCCACCATCCACCCACCCCCACCATCCACCCACCCCCACCATCCACCCACCCCCACCGTCCACCCACCCCCACCATCCACCCACCCCCACCGTCCACCCACCCCCACCGTCCCACCACCCCCACCGTCCACCCACCCCCACCATCCACCCACCCCCACCATCCACCCACCATCCACCCACCCCCACCATCCACCCACCCCCACCATCCACCCACCCCCACCGTCCACCCACCCCCACCGTCCACCCACCCCCACCATCCACCCACCCCCACCATCCACCCACCATCCACCCCCCCCACCGTCCACCCACCATCCACCCACCCCCACCATCCACCCACCCCACCGTCCACCCACCCCCACCATCCACCCACCCCCACCATCCCCACCATCCACCCACCCCCACCATCCACCCACCCCCACCGTCCACCCACCCCCACCATCCACCCACCCCCACCATCCACCCACCCCCACCGTCCACCCACCATCCACCCACCCCACCATCCACCCACCCCCACCATCCACCCACCCCCACCGTCCACCCACCCCCACCATCCACCCACCCCCACCATCCACCCACCCCCACCGTCCACCCACCCCCACCATCCACCCACCCCACCATCCACCCACCCCCACCATCCACCCACCCCCACCGTCCACCCACCCCACCATCCACCCACCCCCACCGTCCACCCACCATCCACCGTCCACCCACCCCCACCGTCCACCCACCCCCACCGTCCACCCACCCCCACCATCCACCCACCCCCACCGTCCACCCACCCCCACCATCCACCCACCCCCACCGTCCACCCACCATCCACCCACCATCCACCCACCCCCACCGTCCACCCACCCCCCCACCGTCCACCCACCCCCACCATCCACCCACCCCCACCGTCCACCACCATCCACCCACCCCCACCATCCACCCACCCCCACCGTCCACCCACCATCCACCCACCCCCACCGTCCACCCACCGTCCACCCACCATCCACCCACCATCCACTCCACCCCCACCATCCACCCACCCCCACCATTTCCAGCCTTACCACTTTGGAGAGCTTTTTTTCACGAACCAATCGCAATATCATCCATATGCTATCGAGTGACCCACTTTCACACGTCTGTAAAAATTAATGTTGTAGTGATTTACACT
Organism: Conus ventricosus; assembly: GCA_018398815.1. Taxonomy (NCBI): domain Eukaryota; kingdom Metazoa; phylum Mollusca; class Gastropoda; order Neogastropoda; family Conidae; genus Conus; species Conus ventricosus. The sequence continues at coordinate 72,755,794 of CM031603.1, forward strand.
CTTTGATTCAGCTGACTGATCATCACTCATCCTTCCAATGCCTGTCCCAAACAGTGCAACGTGACGTGTGGTCAAGGACACCAGAATCGGAGGTGCTGGTGTGAAAAAATGCCTGGGACTACTTACAGTGTGGACGACGAAAACTGCAACATGGCCGCCAGCCGATCACCATGAGCCCTGCCAACTGACGCATGCTCCGCAGAGTGGTACATGACCTCCTGGACCCAGGTGTGTGGCGTGTTGATATCTCGTGACACGTTTCGTCCCGAGTAAGTTTCACCCGATCACATTGCGCCCATTCACCCGATCACATTTCGCCCATTCACGTTTCCACCCGATCACATTTCGCCCATTCATGTTTCACCCGATCACTTTTCCTCCCATTCACGTTTCCCTCGATCACTTTTCGCCCAGTCACGTTTAACCCGGTCACTTTTCGCCCAGTCACGTTTCCCTCGATCACTTTCGCCCAGTCACGTTTCATCCGATCACATTTCGCCCAGTCACGTTTCCCTCGATCACATTTCGCCCAGTCACGTTTCCCTCGATCACATTTCGCCCAGTCACGTTTCACTCGATCACATTTCGCCCAGCCACGTTCGCTCGATCGAATTTCGTCCAGTCACGTTCCCTCGATCAATTTCGTCCAGTCACGTTTCACCGACCACATTTCTCCCTGCAACATTTCACCCCGTGGATGTACCAGGGAGAAGTTACAACATATTAATGATACCGAACAAGAGACCAGGCATGCTCTGTCTTCTACTGAAATCTTTAATCTGCGACCTTTCCTTTACACACATCAGGTTATGTATCAGGAAAAAACAACTCATTCACTTGGCTACATGTACCGAGCTGCAAATCACATGTTGTAGCTTGGGTCAGAGTGTCTAAGGCAGGGTACTGGCGAATAGATTCACAACTGTTTACATGTGTTGGTGGTGTGGTGTGGTGTGTGTGTGTTGTTGGTCGCGTGCTGGTGTGCTGTGCGTGCGTGCGTGCGTGCACGCGTGTGTGTTGTGTGTGAGAGAGAGACACATGTTACACACCAGTCCGTCTTGATTTCCGCACACTTACCGCGTGTTGCCTAACTGAAACCAGGTATAATGAACATAAAATCACTGGGGGTGCAACACATTCACCTACCCACCCACAACCTCACCCCTCCCCGCTACCTCATCCCCCACCACCCCCACCACAAAAACACGAATGAAACAGGAAGGACCCATGCTCTATAAATTTGTATAACGTGGAGAGGAGCGGGAAAGAATAGATGGTGTCATACTGTTTGTTTTGTGTTTTTTTTTGTGTGTTTATTATTTTTTAATAATTTTTTTTGTACATAGGATCATTCATTTAAACGGTTTAGCAGCAACGACAAATGGGCAGCGAAGACCTAAGTGGCAGCAGAAATATGACAATTGCTGCAACAGCAGACACGATAATCGCAGCTGCAGACTAATTTGTACCAGCGGTTTGGAAGTAGTAGGAACGCAGCAAAATTTTTTGTAAAATTATCATTATCCTAACAAATAGCAGAAGGAGAAGGGGGAACTGAAGACAGAAGAAAGAACGAAAGAAAAAGGAAGAAAGGAAGAAAGAGAGAAGGAAAGAAGGAAAAAGAAAGAAAGTTAGGTCCTAAATTTTCGCATGGTTCACTTTTTAATTTTTACTTCAAATTTCATGTACAAAATGTTCACTGAATTCAATAAAGGTTAAACTTTCCAAAGTCAATATTATCATGATTATCGCATTGTAATCGTTTATTGTTGTTGTTAATCCAAGATGTTTTATTATAATTATGATTATTATCATTTTGTTAGTATTTGCTGCTAAAAACATTATTACTATTACTATTATTATTATCAATGTGGGTTTTTCTTGTTGTTGTTGTTGTTGCTGTTGTTATTGTGTTGTCGTCGTTATTGTTGCTGTTATTATTGTCATCACAATCCCTCTCCTCCAGTGCTCCAGTCTTGCGGCACGGGTCAGCGGACACGAGAGGTCAAATGCCTTGACCCCCAACAGAGGGCAAGCAGCGACGCCCCTGGCGGAGAAACCACGAACCCGGGGGGCATGCAACACTCAGAGTTGTGCCACCAGACCTCCCCCCTCCTCCTCCTTCGGATCCGCCCCTTCCTCCGCCGTATGGTGCCGTCATGAATTGACTGAGTGTTTGACTGGTGGGGTGTACGACAGGGTGGGTGGGTGGCCAGTGGGTTGGTCGGTTGGTTGATATCTGGTTGGCTGGCTGGCTGGTTGGTGGTTGGTTGACTGGTTTTTGAAAGTGGTTGGTTGGCTGGTTAGTTGGTTCATTGGGTGGTATTTTGGGTTGATTGTTGTCTGGTAGACTGGCTTGTTGGTGTGGCTGGCTGGTTAGTTAGGTAGCTGGTTTGTGGGGGGTTGGTTGTAGTCGATTGACTGATTGGCTGATTTGTTGGTGGGTTGACTGGCTGGTTAGTTGGTTGGTGGATCGGTTGGTTGGTTGATTGGTTGTTGGTTGGTTGCTGTTATGGTTGGCTGGTTAGGTTGGTTGGCTGGCTGGTTGGTGTTTTGGATGTCTGATCAGTTGATTGGTTGGTTGTTGGTTGGTTGGCTGGTCGCCCAGCAAACATGTTGTTTTTCTGGCAAGTTGACTGCTCTTTAGCTAGTTCGCTGCCTGAATGAATGAGTCGCGCAGGATGTAGTGGGGGAGACAGTGACCGAGTCAACGTCTTGGGTTAAAATACATCCCTGTCAAAAAAAAAGAAAGAAAAAAAAAAAAAAATTCAAAAGCAGCAAGACACATGGAACATTCTCTTCATCCACCGTTTTGATCATCATTACCGGTCATCCGTCCCTGGTGTCGTATAACATGACATATCTGGGAACGCGTTGATTAATCTGGGAACGCGTTCCCAGATTTCCTGAACTTCCAATCGTGAAATATGGGAACTCGTGTGAAATCTGCCACGAAATTAATGGGAAAAAAAGTGACAAGAAGGCCAAAGATCTCAATTGCACCTAATAAATCGTTTCCTACCTTATCTCGAAAATCCATTCTTTTTCGTCTTCTTTCTGCCCTTCTGAGCTCTGAAAGACCACGTTCCCAGATATCACGGGCCTTCCCAAATATCACAGTACATTCTGGGAACGCGTTCCCCAAAAAATCTGTGATATCTGGGAAACCTTCCCAGATATCACGTTCCCAGATTTCACGCGACACCGGAGCATAGGCTGTCAACGCCAGTCCACCAGAGTCTCTTGCCGGAGCCGTTCCTCTGCCCATGTCCCCCGGGGTTAGTTAGCGGTTTGCTGGCTGCCTGCTTCCAACTCCCGTTGCCAGAGCGTTTCTTGGTCGGCCTCCTTTCTGCTCTCTTTAGTGGGTGTGTTTTAAACCTTGTCTGGTGACGCGAGTTTCCTCAGAGTGTCCGGTCCACACCGTCAGTTGTTTTTTTTTTCCGATTTCGTCATCAGTTTATTCTGATTTTGTCATCGGTTTGTTCTGATTTCGTCGTCAGCTTTTCCCGATTTCGTCGTCATCAGTTGTCTCTCCCCCCTCTCGATTTTGTCGTCAGTTTTTCCTGATTTCGTCATCAGCTCTTTCTAGTTTCGTCATCAGTTTTTCCTTATTCTGTCATCAGCTTTTCCTCTTTCCGTCATCAGCTTTTCTATATTTTGTCGTCAGCATTTCCTGATTTGTCATCAGCTTTTTCTCGTTTCATCAGCTTTTCCTTATTTCGTCATCAGCGTTTCCTTATTTCGTGATCAGTTTTTTGTTTTATTTGGTCATCAGCTTTTCCTCTTTTTGGTCGTCACCTTTTCTTCATTTTGTCATCGGCATTTCCTGATTTTGTCATCAGCTTACCGGTAGTTTCTCTGTCTGCCAGAGGTGATAATGCTGGCGAGATCTGATCAGCAGATTTTCAGAGTTTTTCTGAGGCAGTTATTGTCTGCATTTTCGTAACGGGTTTCTTCGTTGTTCTCCGCGTCTCAACTCACTATAGTAAAACCGACTTTACGTTGGACAGCAGTAGGCTTATCTTTGTGAATTGTTTTTTTTTATATTAATCAAGTATCATCATTGAAAGTTATATTCTTATTCTTGTACCTATTATTTTATAATGAGGTGTTATGCGCCCGTGAAGAGAGATGAGAAAAAAAAAAAGAATGTTTGTATAAACTTTGAACCCGTATTGAAAGTTCATCTTTTACAGGGTGCTTGCTCCCACTGGTCCGTTCTTTTTTTAAAAAGTGATTTGTGCTCTTGGGAAGAATGGAGATTATCTGGCACTTTGGCGAAAGCAGCGGACAAGACGGGGCTAAAAAAAAAAACACACACAGAAAAAAAGCTGATAAAAAAGTTATCGTTGATTCAAGGGCACAAGCACCCTGTATTTGGCACCCTGTATTTGTACCCGACTGCCCCTTCTCTTTCCTTGGCGCTCTGTATTTGGTACCCTGACTGCCCCTTCTCTTTCCTTGGCGCTCTGTATTTGGTACCCTGACTGCCCCTTCTCTTTCCTTGGCGCCCTGTATTTGGTACCCTGACTGCCCCTTCTCTTTCCTTGGCGCCCTGTATTTGGTACCCTGACTGCCCTTCTCTTTCCTTGGCGCTCTGTATTTGGTACCCTGACTGCCCCTTCTCTTTCCTTGGCGCCCTGTATTTGGTACCCTGACTGCCCCTTCTCTTTCCTTGGCGCCCTGTATTTGGTACCCTGACTGTCCCTTCTCTTTCCTTGGCACTCTGTATTTGGTACCCCGACTGCCCCTTCTCTTTCCTTGGCACCCTGTACTTGGTACCCCGACTGCCCCTTCTCTTTCCTTGGCGCCCTGTATTTGGTACCCCGACTGCCCTTCTCTTTCCTTGGCGCTCTGTATTTGGTACCCCGACTGCCCCTTCTCTTTCCTTGGCGCTCTGTATTTGGTACCCGACTGCCCCTTCTCTTTCCTTGGCGCTCTGTATTTGGTACCCTGACTGCCCCTTCTCTTTCCTTGGCGCTCTGTATTTGGTACCTGACTGCCCTTCTTTCCTTGGCGCTCTGTATTTGGCACCCTGTATTTGGTGCCCTGACTGACCCTTCTCTTTCCTTGGCACCCTGTATTTGGTACCCTGGCTGCCCCTTCTCTTTCCTTGGCGCCCTGTATTTGGAACCCTGACTGCCCCTTCTTTCCTTGGCGCTCTGTATTTGGCGCTCTGTATTTGGCACCCTGGCTGCCCCTTCTCTTTCCTTGGCGCTCTGTATTTGGCACCCTGACTGCCCTCCTCTTTCCTTGGCGCTCTGTATTTGGTACCCCGACTACTCCTCTTTCCTTGGCGCTCTGTATTTGGTACCCCGACTACTCCTCTTTCCTTGGCGCTCTGTATTTGGTACCCCGACTACTCCTCTTTCCTTGGCGCTCTGTATTTGGTACCCCGACTACTCCTCTTTCCTTGGCGCTCTGTATTTGGTACCCGACTACTCCTCTTTCCTTGGCGCTCTGTATTTGGTACCCCGACTGCCCCTTCTTTCCTTGGCGCTCTGTATTTGGTACCCCGACTACTCCTCTTTCCTTGGCGCTCTGTATTTGGTACCCTGACTGCCCCTTCTCTTTCCTTGGCGCCCTGTATTTGGTACCCTTACTGCTCCTTCTCGGCCCTTGACGTGGTGCCCGCTGGTCAAGAATATTTTGATTTTCTTCAGAAAAAGAAGACAAAATTGATGGAAATAACCCAGGACGTTTTTTGTTGACCGCGGGTTCGAGTTTGTGAACCCATGGTGATTTGTGTGTGTGTGTGTGTGTGTTGTGTGTGCGTGTGTGTGTGTGCGCGCGCGTGCGTGCGTGTGTGTGGAGGGGGGGGGGGGGGTATCAGAATCTGTGTGATCCAGAAACAAAAATGACCAATTGGTACCTAAAACAATGATGGAAATTGTTTGTTGGTTATTGTGGACTGAATATAAATATATATATATATATATATATATATATATAAATATATATATATATATATATATATATATATATATATATATATATATATATATACACATACAAGCAAGCTAAAAACAAGCTTAAAACATCAACAGGTCTGTTTCTTGCATGTGCAGTCGTCAGGATGTAGGGGGCTTGTGGTGTTTATATATATTATAGCTTGCTGTTTTTTTCCACGTGTTCCATGTGCTTCTCAGGTGTTTTTGATTTTGTTCACTGATAAAAACTTCCATCTGTGTCAGAAATTGTGTATTTCTCTGTTAGGCATTGGTTACATCTTTTTGAAATATTATATGGTGCTGCTCTTTTTAAGATTTTCCAAGATATATTGTAGTCTGTGTTTTTTATCTTTAAGTTTCCAAATGTGTTTACTCAGTTCTGTTTGGTTTTTGTATCTTTCTTTGTTGAATGTTATGGTTTGCATATCTAGTTTTAAATTGATTTTCAGTGATACCTACATATGTTTCTTCTGCATTCTCTGATGTTACAGTGGCTTGGTACACAATATTGTTGTAAAGACATTTGTTGTTTAGGGGACACTGTTCTTTTTTGGTACAGTTGCAAGATTTCCCTTCGTCACCCTCATATTTCTCTGTGCTGCTTTTCATTTTATTTGCTGAATCAATGCCATTTTTAAGATTCGGCATACATGAATATGATAATTTGATGTTTTTGTTGAATATCTTAATTTGTGGTCTTTTGGGAAAGATGATGTCAAGATTTTAAAAAATTATTTCCCTATGTCTTGACTCTTCCATCATGTGGGGGATTGTACCATATGATTTTCCTTTTCCTGTTCTTTCTGCATCTGTTTGTATCATTGTCTGGATCGTATCGTAATTCATAATTGTAGCCACTTTTATGTAACACTTCTTGGTATTCAGCTGTAGCATTGATGAATGCTGTCTTGTTACATGACAAATTAGATAGTCTTTTATTTATGCCTCTGGGTATTGTTTTCAGTATGGAAGGTGGATGATTGCTTTTGATGTTTACATAAACAGGCGTATCATTTGTTTTTTTGTACGGTTTATATGTATGTTGGTTGAGGTCTAACGTTATGTCTAAATAATTCACGAGCTTTTTGTTTGCTTCTATGGTGATTTTTAAGTTTTGGTTGTGGAACATTTTACACAATTCTTTTTTCTTATTTTCAGTATTCCTAGGGTTGTCATTCAGAACGGCAAGGCCGTCATCCCTGTACAGTCCAGTTTGTTTTCCAAGGTTTTTTTTAAATGTTGGATAACATGAATAGTCCGACAAGTTCGCAAGTTCCGGCACCATCATATGATCCCATTGTAACATCGAAAGTTGAGTTCCTGCTTGTGCTCATAATCCAGGTTTCATTTTTACTGTGCAGTAAAGTTTTCTTTGTATGGAAAATGATTTCCATTTCTGACCCTGATATTTCTGTGTACTTGTTGGCAAATTTTATAGCTTTAGTAAGTAGCTTTTCATCTATAGATGGATAGAAATCTACAATGTCAAAAGCAATCATCCACCTTCCATACTGAAAACAATACCCAGAGGCATAAATAAAAGACTATCTAATTTGTCATGTAACGAGACAGCATTCAACAATGCTACAGCTGAATACCAAGAAGTGTTACATAAAAGTGGCTACAATTATGAATTACGATACGATCCAGACAATGATACAAACAGATGCAGAAAGAACAGGAAAAGGAAAATCATATGGTACAATCCCCCACATGATGGAAGAGTCAAGACAAACGTAGGGAAAGAATTTTTTTTAATCTTGACATCATCTTTCCCAAAAGACCACAAATTAAGATATTCAACAAAAACAACATCAAATTATCATATTCATGTATGCCGAATCTTAAAAATGGCATTGATTCAGCAAATAAAATGAAAAGCAGCACAGAGGAAAATGAGGGTGACGAAGGGAAATCTTGCAACTGTACCAAAAAAGAACAGTGTCCCCTAAACGACAAATGTCTTTACAACAACATTGTGTACCAAGCCACTGTAACATCAGAGAATGCAGAAGAAACATATGTAGATATCACTGAAAATCAATTTAAAACTAGATATGCAAACCATAAACAATCATTCAATAAAGGAAGATACAAAAACCAAACAGAACCGAGTAAATACATTTGGAAACTTAAAGATAAAAACACAGACTACAACATATCTAGGAAAATCTTAAAAAGAGCAGCACCATATAATAACATTTCAAAAAGATGTAACCTATGCCTAACAGAGAAACACATACTATATAAACCACAATTAGTAACCTTAAATATTAGAACAGAAATGGTTAACAATTGCAGACACAGATGGAAGTTTTTATCAGTGAACAAAATCAAAAACACCTGAGAAGCACATGGAACACGTGGGGAAAAAAACCCAGCAAGCTACTGGCAGCACAAGCCCCCTACATCCTGACGACTGCATATGCAAGAAACAGACCCGTTGATGTTTTAGGCTTGTTTTTAGCTTGCTTTTAACGTGACAAATGTCGCTCCCACTGTGGTTGAGCACTTCTTTTAAAATAACGTTGATTCTTATTAAACTCCCGCGCACCAAAAGGGTTTGGCGCAGAAAGAAAAACTTTTTTCCCCCCGAGAAAGAACTTTTAAATGGATTTGTGACTGGTTTCATTGAAAGAAAGAGAATCAAGATGTGAGATTGCGGTGCGGGCGCATGATTGTCTTTGCACGTGAGTGTGTATGCAGAGGCCGTCATGTGACAGATGGATTGATTCTGCTTTCAGGTTCGGAGTGCCAAGACACATTTTCACGATGCGAGATCGTCCGCCATGCTCGCATGTGCCGCTACCCGTTCTATAAAAAGAAATGCTGCGCCACGTGCGCCGAGGACACGTGATTTCCTGTGCACGTGCAGTGTCCAGTTCTGTGACAGGGAAAGAATTTTTTTTTATCCGGCTCTTTTTTTCCGGCCGGGACATTTTTGAGGCTGAGTAGCAACTAGCAACTCAGTGTCACCTGCTTCGTTATTCGACCTCCCGAAGTTTTGGGTCAAAATCTTCCATATCTGTGGAACTCTCTTTCTCTCTCTTTCCTGTTTCACTGCTTTCTTTTCCTTTCCTTCTTTTACCAAATACAGATTGTGTTCTGATTCCACACGATCCAACTCCTTTGCTGCATAATACTGATTTCAACCATGTGTGTCTGGTCGTCTGTAGACCTACTAATGCCTCTTTAGTTCATGTGTTTTAACGTTCTTTCTTGGTGCGAGTGATTCGTCCTTTCTGGGTGTGTTTCAATGTTCATCCTTGGTGTGTTTGACTGTCCTTTCCTGGGGTGTTTGATTGTCCTTTCTTAATATCGAAGTTTGATTTTTTTGATTTTCCGGTGCGTTTGATCGTCCTGTCTTGGTGTGCTCGATTGTCCTTTCTTGGTGTGTTTGCTTACTACAATCCTTTCTCCGTATATTTGATGGTTCTTTTTTTGTGGTGTATTTGATTGTCCTTTCTTGGTGTGTTTGACTGCCCTTTCTTGGCGTGTTATCGTCCATTCTTGGAGAGTTTCCTTGTCCTGTCTGATGCCGTGTTCAATTGTCCTTTCGTGACATGCTTGTCCTTTTAAACGTGTTTGTCCTTTATTGGTGTATCTGATTCTCCTTACTTCTTGATGCGTTTCACTGCCCTTTCAAGATGCGTTTTTTTTTTTTAATGATGGGTTTTTGTGTCGGGTCTTGATGCGTTGTAATTATGTAATAATTTTTTTGGGGGGGGGTAAAACTTTTCTTGTGTGTTGTTAGTTTTATTTTCTTGTACGACACATTGACATTATTTTATACATATTAGATTATCCCTCACTTATATGTTTCCTGTTCAGTTCTTGCTGATGTGAACGTCCGTCTTAGCTCATGTTTTATTGTCTGTCTGTCTGGAAAAGTTCGTTTTTTTTCCTCTCTTGATTGTGTGATTGTCTTTCGGTCTTAACTCTCCAGTTCTATTATATATTGGAAAACAGTTCTGGTGGTTTGATTGACAACGTGTCTGTGCGTGCGTTAGCACGCGCGCGCGCTTTTGTGTGCGTGCATGCGCGCGCTTGTGTGTGTGTGTGTGTTTGTGTGTGTGTGTGTGCGTGTGCACGTTATATGTGTGCAGGCGCGTGCGCTTGTGTGTGTGTGTGTGTATGTGTGTTTCGTTTGGGAGGGGGGAGGGAGGGGAGAGATGAGCGAGGAAAAAAACAATGAGAGGCAGAGATAGAAAGAGCGCTTAAATATGTATGATCTTTTCCTCAGATTATTTGTCCGTGTATTGCAACTTAGCTATGATAATAATGCATTTTTCTTTGTCTTTGTGGCGATGTTTCTTCTCTGATTAAAAAAAAGAAGAAACTTTGAATGTTGAAATTAGATAGAATACTATAACCATTCTCCTTACTCACTGTTAACCTAGATATTTATAATATCTATATTACATAGTCTTTAATGAATTTAATGCGTAGTTCCGGCGTTTGTGAAAGAGTCGATTTGTGAACATGTGTACTCTGTAGCTTGGGTTGAACTTTCTTTGCAGATGAATATGGACAATAATCAAATGCGAAAAAAAAAGAAAAGAAAAATAAACGGAAAAAAAAGAAAAGCTCAAGAAGCACAGGCGATGGCATCCAACAGATCGATGTTTGGGGATACCGAGTGGTTTACTGGTGGAAATTTTTTTTTTTTGGGGGGGGGTTCATGTGGAACGTTACAATACGTTACTCAGTATTACTACATTTTTATTTCTGGGCTGCTTCTCCGTTTTGTTGTTTTTAACCCATAATGCATTTACTTCTCTAAAACGAGACTCGAAGAAGTGTATTAACCGGACTTCGCCCTCGTTTCATGCGCGCGCGCACAAGCACACACTCTTCATCCCTCGTCTTCCTTCTCTTTTATCCTTCATATCCTCTCCCCCTACCTCTGTCTCCCCCCCCCCCCCCCCCCCCACCTTCCTCAGCTTCTCTCCACTTTTAGCTCCTTCATCTCCTTGTCTTCCCCCATCCTCTCTACCACCGCCTCCTATTCTCCCCTGTGTTGTAGCCGTGTTGGCAACCCGAGCCGAACTATTAATGGGAGACAAACCATACTTTAGAACGTTGATGGCACAATGGTAACCTCCCTTGGCTCGACTATTCTGTCCATAGACGCTGGTCCAGGACTGAACCACAGTCAACGTTGTTCTCGTCAACGAATGAATCAAAGCAAGAAACTTAATAAAATGTAAAGGTAAAGCTGCAAGGAAAGGACACAGGCACCGCCCTCACAATGCGAGCTCCGTGAGAAGATTAGGCTTCCAAGGTTTCCCGATGACTGCTTTTTCTTTTTCGTCTTTGGGAGGGGGAGGGGGGTGGGTGGGTGTTAGAACGGGGTGGGGGGTGGGTAAAAGGGGAGATTGTGACACTAGCTTTACAACTAAAACAAAACAAACTGTTTATTGAGAAACTTGTTTACTGTTTCGTGTGTGTTTGTCGTTGTTGCTATTGTTTGTTCGTTCGTTTTCTTTTTCCTTTTCTTTTTCAAAGAACATTCAGCCTGTTCGCTGCCCTGTTGCCACTTAGTTTCATCGACGTCTTCAATTTCGTTTAAATTTTACTCATGTTTTTGATCATATGGGAGAGTTGAAATTTTGTTTGTTGCAGCTGCAGTCACAAATGTTGTGTGCTATTTAATACTAGCGTTTTTGTTTTTAATTGTCTTGTTTTATTTTTTTGGCTCGTGCGTGCGTTATTTTGTTGTAGCTATTTTTTTTTTTTTTTGGGGGGGGGGGGGGGGGTAGGGGAGTGGGGGAGGGCAGAAGAGCGTCAGCTTTGTATGTGTATAATAATGCTATGTATTCGTAAATTTGGCGTTGTGAAAGTTCACACACACACACACACACACACACACACACACACGCACGCACGCACGCGCGTGTACACACACACATACCTAAACGATGAAATGGCGAAGATTCATCTTACATTAGTTACAGGCATCAGCCTAGGAAGAAACCTAGAAGAGTCCATCATGGCCTACATTCACTGCACAATTTCAGAGCATTTTGATGAATTGTATTTATGTACAAAAAAATAATAAGTGGAAAGTTCAGAAAAAGATTTATGAATGACAAAAGGTTGTTTTTAAAATAACAGATTTTCTATCATAGTGTTTCTCTTTCCTCTTTCTGCCTAGCCCTCCCCCCCCCCCCCCCCCCTCCCTCTCTCTCTCTCTCTGGCATCCATGAAACATTGTCCATTCTCTCCCCCCACACACACCCCACACACTGTATCAAGATAAAGACGGATGTTGAAGAGCCTGCTGAAAAGTACTCACACTTTTGTTGCACCTATAAATTTCTCGTTTGGTCACGTCCTGTCCTTGTATCTATGCTCTTTGACATATTGAACAAGATGGGTCACAAAAGATTGATCTCTCGTCTGTTTCACGGCCTAGATGGAAAATACCTTCACGTACTTGTACCACAGCTTTTGCAGCGTTCTGTCGTGTCAGTTTCGATTACATGCAGTGTTACACATCGCAGCTGTTATTTTTGATTGATGTTTTGTTTGTTTCTAATTGATCGATTTTATGATTCGTAACGTTTACTTCGATATAAATGAATCGATACGAGTACTACACTTTGGGGCTATAAGTCGTATTGATCTTAAACGGTCATGATGTATACATGTTCGCTTCTTTAGTGGTAGTTTTATAATGATTATTGTCAATTTGATTAAGTGTTTGACAAAAAATGAAGGAATTCATTAAACACTGGATTTAAACAAAAATAGCATCTTTCCTCCCGGATGAAGTGCGTAGTGAGTGTGGCATGCATGTGCATATGTGTTAGTGAGTGTGTTTGTGTACGAGTATATTCTCACACATGCTAATGTGTGTGTGTGTGTGTGTGTGTGTGTGTGTGTGTGTGTGTGTGTGTGCATGCGTGCGTGCATGCGTGCGCGCGCGCGTGTGTAAAATAGCTGGAATCGACTCTTACAAAAACAACTGTTCTGTACAGATCTTTAGCACATTATATATGTTCACACTTTTTTTTTTTAGGCTCCGCAAAAAAAAAGAAAAAAAAAAAAGAATACGGATTTATTGAGGTATATGTTATATCTGAAAAGTGTCTATCCGGGAAATAATGGATTCTGGTACTGGGCTGTTATTCTTTATTCATTCTAGTTCTTCACTCCAAGAGTTGATAAAAGGCTGAACAATGACTGTAAGCTTTCCTTTTGGCTTGATGAGTGTCCTCGAGGCTGTAATTGTTGGGTTAAAGAAAACGTTGTCAATAATGACAGTAGCATCCCTTTGCCCTGATAGCAAGATACAGTGAACAGTACAGAACGAAAACAACTGGATAACTCTTGCTCCCACGATGAAATAATTAAACACCCATAACTCCACACAAATGCCGCTAGCGCATTAAGTTTCCATTTGTAGCATAAAGTTGTGATTCCCCTTAAGTGAAAACTAGTAATGTTCCAAGACCAGAATTCTCGATTGTCAGATGTTGTGATTTTTGCCGTGTTTCCAACAGACTGTTTGTTTCTCAAAGTCTGTATCCTCGTCCACAGACAAAAGGGATCTTTACACTTTCTCAGCCATTTCCGTTTCTTGCACTTCTTTTTGCCACTCTTTCTGCCCAGTCATTTGCTGGAACATCACATTGAAATGGTATCCAGCAAAAGTTTCCATCCAAACCCTTTTGAATGACAGAGTTAACCAGATGCTTAATGTTAACCATACGATCAGTTCTTCCTTTGAGCTTTGCTTGATTTTCGAATGTCTGTCCTACCAAAAGTGTGACATATAAGTTCAAAATTGAAACAGAAAGCCGAAATTTTAGTTTTAAAATTACATGTACGTGTTATTAAACAAGAGCTTGAGTCATCGTCGACACAATAAAATATCAAAGGAAAAATGCGTTCATGCACATATTCAGTATCAGAACCTGAACACGTTTTTTTAAATTGTAAATAAAGAACAAAAACAAAAACAGAAGACAGCGACAACTGATGAAATCGTAAGATGACATGCGATGCACAGGTTTATCTCCAGAACTACACATTTTCACATTTCAGCTTTTGTGAAAGAATGTTCACTGTAAACATACTAAAGTACCAGAACACGCACGGATCGGGAGGGAGGAGGGGGACTACGCATTCTGTCACACCATCCCCTTTCCTTTCCCTTTGTCAAACAAAGAAATCATTTACTTGTACGTCACTTTATCTCTCGGGGGGAAACTGAAATCGACACCAAACACACTGCATGGATCAAACCCTTACTGATGCAGCATTACGTTTTTACACCTTTTAAGCAGGCCTACACAGTGACACGCTGAATCGCTTGCACACATAGAAAATTGGTCAACACAAATTGCAATCTAGATCATTCATTTAATCAGTGAAGTCTGGGTTACTTGAGAGATTGCCCGTGGAGGTGGCAGGCCGACCTGATTCCGCAGCGTCTGCTTGCCCCTTTATGCCCTTCCAACCCAGGATCTCCCTCACCCCTTCGCTTTCATCATCATCATCCAGTTGACGTCCCAGTCATCATGTTGACTATTCTGACGTTTTGGGCTTTTTGGCCTTTTGGGCTGCTGTGTGTCATCTTCGTCGGAAACGTCTACGGCAGGCGCGCAGGCGCACGACCCACTAAGACTAACCATGTAGATCATGCCCTGCTCGTTACAACGACGTCGGCAATCTGGGTAAGGACAACAGAGTCATCATTATCACCACTACCACCACCACAAACACTACCACTTTTATCACTGTCGCCATTACCATAACCACGATTACCCCAATCACGGTCATCATCACACCACCGTAAATATCACACTTATCGTCACCATCATCGTCGTCGTCGTCGAATCGTCTCAATACAATCTCTGTCTTCATCTTCAGTAGCAGCAGCTGCATTATCATCTCCATCGCATCATTACCTGTGTAAAAGGCATGAATCCGCTCAAGTTTTGAGGGGAGAGAGTTTGCAGGAGTTAACCCCTCAAACGTGGGATGGGACCTATTTAAAATCCAATTTCAAATTGGGGGAAAATAATCAGCGAGATGAGATGACCCAAATGCAGCTTCGCCTAATAGATAAGATCACCGTGAGGGGTAACTTAGGTGGTAGTTGGCAATGTCAGTTTAGATGTCTGGAGAGATAAGATAAGATAAATAATGTTGCTTATAGCCCAGCCGACCGCTAAGGGCCACATCAGGGCTGTCACCACGTTAAAATCAACTCACCAGTCATTAAAAAAAAAAAAAAAAAACCTTTCACACATCTCTTTAAATGACATCGTCCAGAAACGCGCCAGAAACTTCGTTAAAAATCTTTCTTCCGTAAAATCTTAAATCAGATGAAAAATGTTAATCTCTCTCAAAAACTCAAGGATCACTCAGGCGGGACATCCCTGAACAGGATCTTCATGGACTCCGCTGTAAAATGTTTGTGTCTCACATCGTGCAAGTCCCAACACTCTAAAAGAACATGTTTCATTGTGAGTGGCACATGACATGGAATGCACAACGGAGCCTTGGTCTGTTCCAAACTGGACTACGGTTGTGCTGTGTACGGCTCTGCAAGATCGTCTTACCTCAAACTCTTGGACCCTATCCACCATCAAGGGCTTCGTCTCTGTCTTGGAGCATTCCGCACCACCCCTGTGTACAGCCTGTACGCAGAGGCAGGTGAACCTTCACTGTCCAACCGCAGGCTGAAATTGTCTTTGAATTATTATATCCGACTGTTCTCGGAACCAGAAAACCCTGCCTATGACTGTGTCTTTGACCCTCCGTTCCAAAGTAAGTTTGAAAACAACCCTAAATGTATTCCGCCGTTTGGTCTTCGTATGCAGCCTCACGTGCGGAATGCAGGTCTAGACCTAGGAGTTGTGTCGGATTTTTCCAAGTTTCCGGAGGCCTTCTCTAAGTCAAAGAAAACTGCCACTGCATGCTGTTTGTTCAAAAAGGCGTTCCGAAGTGTAGATTCCAGACGAATCAAATGGTCAACTGTAGTCCGATGTTTGCGGAAACCACACTGTTCTTTCGCCAAAAGGCCATCGGTTTCCAGTTTCCACATGAGTCTAGCATTGACCATTTTCTCCATCAATTTACAGACACAGCTGGTCAAAGCTATGGGACGGTAGTTTGATGGGTTAGAAAGATCTTTTCCCGGTTTGGGAATGGGAATAATGAGGGCTTTTCGCCAAGAAGGTGGAAAGAAACCAGTAGTCCACACATGGTTGTATACCTGTAGCAGTATGTTCAGACCTTTTTGCGGAAGATGTTTCAACAGTTTATAATGGATTTCATCCATACCTGGAGAGGAATCGCTGCAGGAAAGTAAGGCAGATTTCAGTTCATTTAACGTGAAAGGAAGATTGTAGTCTTCCATGTTGTTTGACGAAAAGTTGCAGGGTGATTTTTCTTTAAGGGCTTTGTTTTTGACAAAACTGGCTGATTTGTTAGAAGAGGAGGAATTCTTTTCAATGGTTGAAGCAAGCAGATTAGCAACTGTTTTTTTCTCTGTTATTAAAGAGTCCGAAAACTTGAGATGGTTCAGTGGGACAGGTGTTCTTCCCTTTGATTTTCTTAATGATGTTCCACACTTTTTTCTTGGAAGTTTTAGATGTCAGCCTGGAGCAGAAGCTTCTCCAGGACTGACGTTTACTGATTTTGAAAGTGTGTCTCGATTTGGCACGGAGTTTCTGATGGGCTCGAGCGTTGGGACCCGAAGGTCGTTGGTATACCCGACGCTGAACCCGTTTTGGAACTTTTGAAATTTGTTGGCAGTCTGAATCAAACCAGGGTGTTTTTGGCATTTGGAGTTTGTCGGAAGACACTGGAATACAGGCTTAAGCACATTTGATCACAGTGTTAGTCAGAGATTCTGCTGGGTCTGGACTCTGAAGAAAATCAGTGTCCTGGAATTCTTTGGAAATAGTGGTTGCAAATAGATCCCAGTTTGCCTTCTTATAATTTAGATGTTGCGAGACAGAGACGTTTTCAGTTATTACGGGTTGTAAAAGGACAGGGAAATGGTCACTTCCGTGCAGATCGTCATGGACAGACCACTCATAGTCCTGGACCAGCGAGGGGTCACAAATCGACAAATCTAAACACGAAAGTGAACCTGTGGAAGAGTGGAGGTAAGTTGCAGATCCGTCGTTCAGACAACACAAATCCAAATCCGAAAGGACATCCTCAATAAGCAGACCTCTGGATGACGAACTGACACTACCTTAAAGAGGATTGTGACCGTTAAAGTCACCCAACAGCAAAAAAGGTCGAGGAAGTTCTCCTTAACAGACTGACAAGGTCCTGACGACAAACCGGGACAGAAGGTGGTAGATAAAGCGAGCAGATTGTCACAGTCTTGTGGAGAGTGACTCTCGCAGCTACAGCCTGAAGGGAGGTGGTCAGAGCGACAGGACTATACAGCAGTTTTGTGTATGAGAAGGGCAACACCGCCCGACAGTCCCAACGTGGATGGTTGTGCAGGTTTAGAAAGAATATTAAAGCCAGAAAGAGTGAAGGTCTTCTGGCTTTGAATTTGAGTTTCCTGAAGAGCCACGACGGAAGGTTTTATAGATTGACACAGAAGCTGCAGCTCCTCAAAGTTGGAATTTAGTCCACGGATATTCCAATGGATTACTGTACTATCCATGGTGCAGAGGGCGAAAAGGAGAGAAATCAGGTCATCTCCTCATCAACGTCCGCTTCCAATGGAGTGAATTTATTGCTTAGTTTCACTGGACTGTGTTGGTCTTCGGACCTGCTGGCAGACTTGCCCGCAGGTGACGAAGGCCTGGAGTTTGGAGATGGTTTCTTTCTCATCTCCACCATCTCCACACTCAGTTGAACTCCCTGCCTGCACGAGCACTGCTCAAGGGAGGTCGAGGTGGGAGGGCTGGCTTTTTGATCTGCCCAGCAGCAGATGGAGTAGACTGCTGGGCAGTCTGGGTGTGGCAGATTTTTTGCCCCCACCAGGGGCACCTACTTTGGGTTGGGAGGTGGTGGACTTGCTTCCACCAAAGCTTATCTGTCTTCCTTGTAAAGTCTTGGAGAAAGTAAAATCGTCAGTCTGGCAGCAGACTGAACGTGTCGATACTTTTTTTTTTTTTTACCGCCGAAGCGTATGAAGACGCTGTTGGCGTCTGACTGCCAACAACCTGTTTACTGGCTTCAAAAAACGAGATCTTTTCTGTTTTAACCTTTTGGATGTTTGACTCTTGAATCCAGACAGGGCAGTTGCGTGAAGAGGAGGGGTGGTCGCCACCGCAGTTCGCACAATGCGCCGGGTCTTTACACGGCCCATCATGGGTTGCCTTGCAACAAACCCCACACACCTCCTGCCCAGAACAGCGGTCTCTGACATGACCAAACTTCTGGCATTTGAAGCAACGCATTGGAGACGGGACATACACTTGTACACGGACATTCAAATATCCTACTTTGATGACAGGAGGTAGCACAGGGTTGCAGAATGTCAGAAAGAGGGTGTTGGTGGCCACTCTTTCTGCACCTTTTTTCACCGTCACCCTATGCACCTCTGTCACACCCTGGGATGCCAGTTCCGCCTTGATCTCTGCCTCTGAGACACCTCTAAGATCTGGGCATCGAATGACTCCCTTAGAGGAATTCAGCTGTTTATGGGGGGTCACCCGGATCTCTCGGTCTACCAGCTTTGTAGCTTTCAGCAGCTGCTCTGATTGTTTCTTAGTTTTAGATTGGATGAGAAATGTGCCGTTTCTGAGTCGCTTAATGGACTGTGGGTCTCCTGCAATACTTTGGAAGCCCTTCTGTATTGCAAACGGGCTTCGTGCAGAAAGAGGTTTGTCCTGCTCCTTACTTTCCATGATTAACCAAGAGGACCAAAATCCTGATAACTACCTTGCTTCACAATCAGACTCAGAGTCTCCATCAGACTCCTGTGACGACCTTTGCGAAATTAACTGCACTTTCCTTTGTTTGGGGGGATGATTTTTGATTGAAGTCATATTTATAGGCAAAAATTTCATCTCTCCCTTACCCACCCACCTTGGAGTCCAACTAAGGGGCCAGGGCCAAGAATCACTGTCTTGACCCCTTCCAGGCTTCAGGAGAGACATACAACAGACAAAAACCTACCAACCCTATCCCCCCTGATCATGCCCAACTCCCGGGAACAGAGAGCTGAGCACTGCAGGGGTTCACTTGGCCAGCCGGAGAAATGCCCGTTTTGACTCAGCCCCAAGAAGGGGAGCCGATTAGTACACCCGGGCCAGAGTGTACTCCCTGTCTAGGAGAGGTCCGAGCCAAAGTGATGTGTTGAGAGCGTGTTGAGAGCACTGGCCCTCTCAATCACCAGGATCTCACCCCCCTCCGACACAGGTCGCACCGCACGGCAAACGCGGCGGATCTTAAGGAGACCACAGAGAGAAAAAGAGTGTGGAAAAGAAGACTTGAAGGGGAGACGAAGATAGAAAAGGGCCAAATAAGAAAGGCAGAGAACAAGAAAAGGAAAAAGGCGGGTTACTCTTAGTCAGGATCCTCACCCTTAGCCTATCTGACATGGGAAGCCCACCAGGGGCATCAACTCCTTACCACGTTACGCTTAGGCCAGACAGCATGTTCACTTCTCAGGCCTAGAAGCAGTTTGAAAAAACCAGCCTATCTCCAAGAGTTGATGCCCCCGCCAGCAAAGCCTAAGGGATCACAGGACCACGCAAGCCCTCCGACCACGTCAAGGTTGCAAAACCCGGAGGGAGATGTATGGAGGCTGTGGTCACTCGGCAGACATGTTGACTACGGCTGGTCTGGGCAGACTGGTACAGAAGACTAATCAGAGGCCGGGGAGACAGCCATTGGACTTCGCCAGTGACGTCACTGGTGTTACTGAGGAGGTCTTGAGCCTCCCTTTGACTATGGCCGGTCTGGATGGATTGGTCTGGAAGACTTATCAGAAGCTGAGGAGACACAGTTCTGGGAGTCCGTGACGCCGTAGTTATGTTGTCTTTGCTGAGGACGACTTGAGCCTTTAGACAGGTAGATTTCCGCAGGTGGAAGTCGTTGGCGACGGAGTTGACACATGTCGAATGTTTACCTTAGATACGGCGTCTAAAGGGTCTGCCTTGACGTCGTCCTGCGCCATTCCAGATCCAGCCACTTATGATGGTCGGCTCCGTTGTTTGTCGGGCCGTGTGCGGTAGAATGTCAGTTCGAGGTTTGGAGACAATTATGGCAAACCAGCAAAGATGGATCCATCATCATTTGGATTAGATGTTTCTAATGGTTCCATTGTGACTCGGGCGTGGCGATGGCCACAAAGGGAGTTTCTGTAAAGATCTCGTTGAAAGAGGCTGGGAGGCCTATATACTCCCAGCGTCCTGGCTCTAAGGCCATTTCTTCACTGAGCAGAGTGTGGTGAAGGCCGTGACGCTGATTCCGTTATTCAAATGCTTGTGAATGTAAAGGGCTGTAAAGCAACAGCCGCGCCTTGTTGGGCCGGTGTGTAACTGGTGAAACGTGAGGAACCGTAGCGAGTAGCACGCACAGTCCTGAGGTTGGTTCGGTCCACGTCAGTCCTTTAGTTCAACTATGATCAGAAATAAAAGAAAGAGGAAACAAACGAGCTGGTGTTGATGTGGAAGATGATGTGTCAACTCTCTCTCTCTCTCTTCCTCGTCTCCTACTCCTCCTCCCTGTTCTCTACTTAGCCCCGTGCACGGGTATTGCAGCACATTCGTAACCATCCTACTACTATTTTCTTCCCTTCTGGTACTACCAACATGGCTGCCACCACAGGCGATCATATAACCACTGGTTAAGTGATGTGTCGTCGAGACAAACCATGGAACTGTCACTTCTTTTGTTTCTTTCATTTTCATTCAGCTATAATATAGCAGTCATATAAGTAACAGGCAATATATATGACATCAACCACTTCACGTACTGTCTGAAGCGTGCATGCATTGTGTGCAGTGTCTGCGACCTCCAAATTCACGCCCGGGACGCCTGCTTTATTGTGCCTGTTTTTCTTTCCAGCAAGTTCACAAAATGCCTGAAAAAACGCAGCCAGCCATTTCATTCGGTCAGTGGACAGAAGACCCGTGATTTTTGACACTTCACAAAATGCCTGAAACATGCGGTCAGCCATTTAACTGTAGCCAGAACACGGAAGGACTGCTATTTCTACCAGTTCACATAGAGCCTGAAACATGTGGTCAGCCATTTGACTGTAGCCAGAACACGGAAGGACTGCTATTTCCACCAGTTCATATAGAGCCTGAAACATGTGGTCAGCCATTTCACTGTACACAAAATGTGGCAAGTCTGTTACTTATACCTGTTCACAGAGCGCCTGAAATACACTGTCAGCCAATCCACCCTAACCAAAATACGAAAGAGACAAAAAAGCAGAAGAGCACACAAAACAAAGTGTGAAGTAACGCAGATTTAATGCACGACACAAAACAGGACAAGACATTTTCGGCAATATGCGTTCCTCAGCGACAAAAAAATACAGACATAAGCATGCACAATACTCCCCTTGTGAAGCCAAAGTGGGGAATGAATGTTACGATTCATTCACCACTTTGGCTTCACAAGGGGAGTATTGTGCATGCTTATGTCTGTATTTTTTTTGTCGCTGAGGAACGCATATTGCCGAAAATGTCTTGTCCTGTTTTGTGTCGTGCATTAAATCTGCGTTACTTCACACTTTCTTTTGTGTGCTCTTCTGCTTTTTTGTCTTGTTCCAGTAACGCCGCAGTTTGTTTCATTTGCTAAAATACGAAAGGCATTCATATCTACCATTTCACGAAGTGTCTAAATACACTTTCGATCATTTCATTGTACCCACAAGATGAACGGCCAGTTGTTTCTATCGTTCACAAAAGTGTCTAAAACATGCGGTCAGCCCTTTCATTGTGGCCCAACCGTGGTAGGCTTGTCACTTCTAACGGTTTTGCTGAGTGAAAAAAACAAACTCAACGTCAACGTCATTGTAGCCAAAATACAAATGGCCTGTTATTTCTACCAGTTCACAAAGTGCCTAAATGACATTTGGCTGGGGAAGTATAGGCTTACAGCATTAATCAGTTATGCACAGCAGCTTTTTATTTTAGATCAAAGCCAAGAGACAAAGACGTCACAGAGCTATTCCTATGTAAATGATGGTAGACGATCTCCATCAGATGTGACATATGATTCACCCATAATAGGCCCTTCGTGGTCGGCTCGGCTGTAAAAAACAGCTCTTGACGTGGCAGATGGGCTTTATCAAAAGTCCCCTTTCTTCGTCATCATTCGGGGAGAAGAGGGGGGGGGGGGGGGGATACACGAGGCAAGGTGATAACGACCATATGTATTAATTTTTATGCTAATCAATGCAACATGGAAAGCAGACATTAATTCACGACGCAAGTCAACCAAGAACTTGCATATATTATGCTGTCTATGGTTTCATGATTTTATTTCATGAAAATATACAACTGACACATTATTATTATCGTTATTATTATTATCATCATCATCATCATTATTATTATCATCATCATTAACTTTTTTTCACATGAGAAACCATTGTTAACGACCAATCTGTCGCCCCTGCCCAATTTGTCGCCCGGCGACAGATTGGTCTTCTAACCAGGACCAATCTGTCGCCCGGCGACAGATTGGGCCCGGGTGTCGCATATTTTGATGGGACAGACCTTAAAGGGAAGATATCATGATTGAAGATGGAATATTTAAGCGGATAGAAAAACAGCGTCACAGCGAACTACTTTTGAAGTTGGAGTGTTTCTACTCCTGTGGCGGGGTCATAAAGAATCGCGGCCCCTGTAACTCCAGGGTGTTGGGGCCAGTTCTCTTCTAATTTGGTGTGAGGGTTTATTGCACCAATTCCTTTGTGATAGTCACTTCTGGCAGGCACCTCTCGCACACGTTTTCTTAGTCTAGAAAAAACAACAACTAGAAATAAAAACACTCAGAGTCTGTATTCACATTGAGATAGCATGAGAATTGGCACCATGCCAGCGTAGAAGCTCTTCCAAAAATCCTGCTAATTTCTATTGGCCCCATGCTATCCCGACGTGAATACAGGCCCACGTCAATAACAAAAATGACGTGAAAATACATTTAAACATGAAAAGAAAAAAAAAAGACCAACGTTCAAGAAAAGTAAAAGTGGAACATTGAACAAGTCCTAAAACAATGTCACACATTAAAAGGGGTTTTCGTAAAACCTCCTTCAAAGCCTTTTCTGGAAAAAATGGTAAATAAGTTTTCAGTCTTCTGCAATCAAAAAAAAAAATCATTATGGTGTGCGTGTGTGTTTGAGTGTGTGTGTGTGTGTGTGTGTGTGTGTGTGTGTGTGTGTGTGTGTGTGTGTGTGTGTGTGTGTGTGTGTGCGTGCGTGCGTGCGTGCGTGCGTGCGTGCGTGCGTGCGTGTGATGATAGTTGCTTATGGAAGAAGAGTTTACGTTTATAGGGTCGATTTATCCAAAGTGTTGATTCCTTGACTTGCTCAATTAATTTCAATTTGTTAGGTTTATTTTGATTTTGTTTTAGATTGGGCAAAAATTTAGATTAACTCGACACGCGGATAATTTTAAATTCGGATAATTAAAAGTCCATAGGTGGTTCAAAGGCTCTTTCATTCAATAACTGGGTTTTGCTGTACATGGTCAGTTCAGTGGTGTTCACGAATTCTTTGATACAGAATCTATACAACCTATTTTGACCTACATCATATTAAGAGGACACATACATGTTAAAAAATATGTATCGACAGATACTGTATCAAAGTGACGTTGTAAGGGGCAGAGAAACGCCCACACCACAACAATATCCTGTCTGTCAAACTTCTTTTTTAATATGGAATTGGCATCGGACTGATCACTGGTCATTGTCACTGACCACTGCAACAACACTCTGTCAAACTTTTTTTTAAAATATGGAATTGGCATCAAACTGATCACTGGTCATTGTCACTGACCACTGCAACAACACTCTGTCAAACTTTTTTTTAAATATGGAATTGGCATCAAACTGATCACTGGTCATTGTCACTGACCACTGCAACAACACTGTCAAACTTTTTTTTAAATATGGAATTGGCATCAAACGGATCACTGGTCATTGTCACTGACCACTGCAACAACACTCTGTCAAACTTTTTTTTAATATGGAATTGGCATCAAACTGATCACTGGTCATTGTCACTGACCATACCACTGCAACAACACTCTGTCAAACTTCTTTTTTAATATGGAATTGGCATCAAACTGATCACTGGTCATTGTCACTGACCACTGCAACAACACTCTGTCAAACTTTTTTTAAATATGGAATTGGCATCAAACTGATCACTGGTCATTGTCACTGACCACTGCAACAACACTCTGTCAAACTTTTTTTAAAATATGGAATTGGCATCAAACTCATCACTGGTCATTGTCACTGACAACTGGTCATTTAAACTGCAAGAAGCACAGACATATTCATATAATAAACAGTAAGCAATTACGTTTTTTAAACTGGTCACTGGTCATTGTTGCTAACCACTAGTCACACTACGTTTTAAGAAGCATATACACCCTATAACACATCAATACAGAATGAGATAGTGAAAATATGAAATTGACATAAAACTGAGCGCTAGTCTTTCTTGCAGACCACTGGTCTTCTACGTTAAAAAAAAAGAAAGCATTAAACATATCAATATGGAGCGATTTCAGGAAAATATTAAATTTACATAAAACTGACCACTGGTCAATTTTGTTGACTACCGGACATCTATATTGTAAACTGTACAGAAGCGTTTATAACACACCAATATGCAGTGAAATAGTGAAAACGTGAAATTTTCATGAAGCCGACCACTGGTTTTGGCACTAATCAGTAGTTATCTAGGTTGTGAATATTATAAAATTACCATTAGAGCATACACAGTCTAAGTAGTGAACATTTGGATTTTACAATAAACTCAGCTACTTCGTGGTCACCCAGTTCGATAGGGAGAGTACTGGACAGGTAACGTTTATGGCCAATGTTTAATACCATGTCCACATATAAACCTACCAAAATAACATAAGCAACATTTCTTTGTGTGTTTGCCTACTTTCCAGCGTGAATTATATTATTTGGATTTGATAATTAGTTGATTTAACTACTTGACACTTGCATGTTTGATTTTTCTGATTGATTATGCACTCTGAAGATTTCTCAATGTTACCATTCAATAGAAAAATGATAACCTTCTGTCTCATCCCATCACTTTTTTTTAAATTAGATTTTATTATCATTTGGCTCTTAGTTTGATAAACAGTTTGATAAACAGTAAATAAGTGGGGTAACGTTTGCTCCCATAAGAAAACCTAACACAGAGTAACTTTTATTCAAGACTGGCACAGCCTTTTAAACTTGAATAAAGTCAGACAAATACATAGACGAACAATCTAATAGTGGGGAAAAAAAACAAGCGCAGGCCAACAACTGAACTGTCTTCATAGTAATGACTTGGCAAAGTTTTGGACTTAAGGAGGAGGGGGGGGGGGGTGGGAGTTTGAAGATGGAGAAACTGGGAAAATGAAATTAAGAAAATATATTACAGATATGAAAACTCTTCACTAGCTGCATAAGGGAACCATCGCAATCCTTTTTGAAGGCAGATATATTTGTATTGCCTGCTCCGAGGCCTTTCGTTCGCTGGGTCGGAACTCATCAGGGAGACACGGCTGGTTGTGTCTCCCTTGTGTCTCCCTATGAAGACAGTTCAGTTGTTGGCCTGCGCTTGTTTTTTTCCCCACTATTAGATTGTTCGTCTATGTATTTGTCTGACTTTATTCAAGTTTAAAAGGCTGTGCCAGTCTTGAATAAAAGTTACTCTGTGTTAGGTTTTCTTATGGGAGCAAACGTTACCCCACTTATTTACTGTTTATTGTTTACTGTTCCCTGCCTCATTTCATTTCTTTAGTTTGATGTTAAGGAAAGACAAACTAATAACGAAATTGAAAATAATAAATAAATAAAAATATGGGGCACTTCCCACACTTTCTCTCACAATCGGAGAAAGTCTGGGGCGCCCTCATAGTTTCTCTCACATGGGAGAAAGTGCGAAAGGGGAAGGACCACACTTTCTCTCAATCCGCACTTTCTTCGCGCTGAACTGTGAAGCGATCTGAAGCGATCAAAGCTAAGTGAATTTTCGTTATTTTATTCGTTTGTGTCTCACCTGAAGAAGACCTAAAAGGTTGAAACGCGTCGTGTTTTGTTTTGTGACTCGTTTGTCCACGTTTCTCTGGGCGGTTCGCTAACATTTATTTAAGATTTGTTTAGATTTCCGCCTGCAGTCGTCTCACTTTGCAATAAAAAAAAAAAGAGAGACAGTACAACAACAAAAAAAGAAGAAAAAGAAAAATCTTTGATAAGTTCAAAAGAGAGAGAGAGAGAGAGAGAGAGGAGAGAGAGAGAGAGAGAGAAGAGAGAGAGAGCCACGAATTCAGTCTGACCCGGCAGAAAGTGTGATCGACGATTCAACCACAACGCAGTCAATGCTACACTGGAGAAGCGGTATCTGTGCAGATACTCACCTCGAAACCCTTGGCCCTTCCTCCTGTATTCCCGAGACCATCACGCTGCATAGAGCCACCGCCAACAGCAGCACGTGAAACCACGCCATTCTCTCAGTGCCTCTGGATCACTTCTGGTTGTCCGAAATCTCTGCGCGCCACCTGTCGTTCAAACAGATGTCTGTATCATAGTTCTGTCCCTCCCGTCACGACCTTTTATACACCCGCTGCCATCCCAGCGACACTTTCGCGACGACCTGATCAAAACGCCTGCCGCTGGCTCAATAGATATGAGACACAGAGAGAGGGAAGAGAGAGAGAGAGAGAGGAGAGAGAGAGAGAGAGACTGATATTTAATTGTCATTACCAAAGAGGTCTTTTGACAAGGGGGGAAGGGTAACAGAACAATAACATTTCCCTCTTTCTTTCCTGCAAACCCATAGTACACATTCAAAGTGTATCAAACCAAAGGTTAACAAAAACAAATAAATTCGTAACGTTTCCTTATGTCCTCACGCACAGGAGTAATGCAGTAAGGTTAAAAAGGAAAAAAAAAGACACCTTAAGACTGACTCGACCATCCACTCAATCAAATGATGACATTTTATCCTACTGATCTCTTCCACATGCGATGAATGATAATATTCATTCAGATATCTTTCATAATGCATCATCTTAAATTCCACTATCCTTCATCTGTCTAATTTTCAATGCTTCCGCGATGAATTTCATAACTGATTTAATTACAAGTTCATCATCCGATGATAACACGACAGCGACATTTTGTCTTTTCGCTATATCTAACCGGAAAAATGAACAATTTGTCCCCACTTCATTATAAGCAGTACAGTGGAACAGGAAGTGTTCTTCATTAATAATGTGTCTACATGCAGGACAAGGAGATTCTTTGGTTGTTTCACATTCGAACCATCTTTTGTTCGCATTAAAACATTCAAACCATCTTTTGTTCGCATTAAAACCTAAAGTTCTCAACCAGAGAGAGAGAGAGAGAGAGAGAGAGAGAGAGAGAGAGAGAGAGAGACAGAGAGAGAGAGACGACAGACAGACAGACAGACAGAGACAGAGAGAGAGAGAGCTCTTGCGACCTGAAGCTGAACAAGAAAAATCGAACAGGGAGAGAGTAGATTTGCACACAATGTTTCCTTTGGTTAGGAAGTCAGAAAATCATTGGAACTAGTTAAAAATCGATGGGTCCTCTTATCATCAAGATATTCAACATGCTAATCATCTCTTCATAAAGAAATCAAACTCGAATTTCAGGGTCCGATTCACACAGTTTCCGATGTGAGGCAGGTTACATCAGCTTATCGACTTGGGCACACCATCTCGTGCATTTTTGTGGGCTACCATATGTTTGCTGATCGGCTGACCGACTGAACGAATCAACGAGGTAACGACCGACTGACCGACCGAACGAATAACTGGACGACCGATCGACCAACTGAAGGAATGGATGACTAAACGACTGACTGAACGAATGAATGGCTGAACGACTGGCTAAACGAACGGATGACTTAGCAACTGACTGAACGAATGAATGACGGAACGACCTACTGACGGATCAAATGTACCAACGAATGACTGAACAACCGACTGAACGAATGAATGACTGAACGACCGACTGAACGAATAAATGACTGAACGACCGACTGACCGAACAAATGCTTGAACGAATGACTGAACGACCGAATGAACGATAAATGACTGAACGAGTGACTGACCAAGTAAATTTACGAACAAATGACAGAACGACCAACGGACCGACTGAACAAATGAATGGCGGAACGAACGACTAAACGAATCAATGACCGAACGACGACTGACCGACCGAAAGAATGAATGATTGAACGACCGACTGATCCACTGAACGAATGAATGACTGAAGGACCGACTGACCGAATGAATGACTGAACAACCG
This sequence comes from Conus ventricosus, assembly GCA_018398815.1. Lineage (NCBI taxonomy): Eukaryota > Metazoa > Mollusca > Gastropoda > Neogastropoda > Conidae > Conus > Conus ventricosus. The sequence continues at coordinate 72,784,218 of CM031603.1, forward strand.
ACTGACCGGCTGAAACAAAAAAAGACTGAACGGCCGACTGAAGAAAAAAATAAATGAACAGACTGACCTACTAAAGAATGAATGACTGAACAACCGGCTGACCGACTGAACGAATCAACGAGGTAACGACCGACTAACCGACCGAACGAATAAATGACTGCACGACCGATCGACCGACTGAAGGAATGAATGACTGAACGACTGACTGAACGAATGAATGGCCGAACGACCGACTGAACGAATGAATGGCCGAACGACTGACTGAACGAATGAATGGCCGAACGACTGACTGAACGAATGAATGGCCGAACGACTGACTGAACGAATGAATGGCCGAACGACTGACTGAACGAATGAATGGCCCGAACGACTGACTGAACGAATAAATGGCCGAACGACTGACTGAACGAATGAATGGCCGAACGACTGACTGAACGAATGAATTACTGAACGAGCGACCAACTGAACAAATGTTTCAAGAAATGACTGAACCGACTGACTGACTGAATGAACGACCGACCGAACAAATTTACGAACGCATGACTAAGCGACCAACTGACCGACTGACTGACTGAATGAACGAACGACCGAACAAATTTACGAACGCATGACTAAGCGACCAACTGACCGACTGAAGGAATGAATGAATGAATGAACGACCGAACAAACGCAGAAAAAAAAAACCGAACGAGAAATCAAATGAATATATGAAATAAAGGAAAGAAATGAAAAATCAAAAAAAAAAAGTCACAAATAGTGTACCAAAGAATGAAAAGAACATAAACGACTGTAAAACAAACTCGTCCGAAACATCGCGAAGAGTGGATGGAGGTATGGTTGAAGGTGAGAGGGGGGGGGGGGGGGGGGGGGACGACAAACACAAAACAAAACAGCTGTTGCATCTCTATGCGCCATTAATGTTAATGTAAAACATTTAAACTGTAGATGCAAAAGCAAAAAAAAACCTAAAACACCGTGGTTACCACATCGCAAGGTATACATGCTGCAGAACATTTTTTGCGGCAAAATGAATAAACAACTAAATAACTAAATAACTAAAGAAAGAAATACGGTAACCAAATGATCAATCAATTACTCACCAAGTAACTACCAACCGGATAGATGAATTAATAGATAAATGTTGGAACGAGTTATAGTCCTTTATCTATCTATGTACCTATCTATGTATCTTTTCTGTCTATCTATCTATCTATCTTTCTACCTACCTATCTATCTTAAAACACCGAACCCATCTATTCTACTTATCCATTTGATCAACATTCTAGTTTAGTCACTTAACATTTCTGTCACTACTTTTCCTCAAATGTACAAGTTTTGAAAACGCAGGTTTCTACTGATGGCTTACACATCCATTCCTCTCTCTCTCTCTCTCTCTCTCTCTCTCTCTCTCTCTCTCTCTCTCTCTCTCTCACACACACACACACAAACAAAATGTTACTTGGTCAACGCATTCTTTTCATGACCAACTCGGTATGAATTTGAACAGTCTAGTTCTATCAAAACGTGGGATGTAGAGGAGTGTTTGTTGCTCACTTTAATTATAGACTGACAGTGTGTGTGTGCGTGTGGTGTGTGTGTGTGTGTGTGTGCGTGTCTGTCGTGTGAGCACAAGCGCGTACGTGCGTGCATTTGCATGTATGTACGTGCGCGCACACACACACACACACACACACACACACACACACACACACACACACACAGATGTGTGTGTGTGCGCGTGCGTGCGTGAATGCGTCTGTTTGCATGTGTGTGTGTGTGTGTGTGTGTGTGTGTGTGTGTGTGTGTGTGTGTGTGTGTGTGTGTTCTTCAATTTAGTGTCCTTCACTGAAAGTGATTCAGACAATAGTGAGTTTGTGGGTGAATGAGAGTAAGCGGGTGTGTCTATAATAAGATTAACAAAAATTTGAATAGTGAGTTTGAGAGTGAATGAGAATAAGTGGATGTGTCTGTAATAAGGTTAACAAAAATTGAATAGTGAGTTTGTGAGTGAATGAGAATAAGTGGATATGTCTGTAACAAGGTTTACAAAAATGGAATAAAAATGTATCCCTTTTGTCCTACATATTGTCATGTACCCCACCTTGATCCTAATTATATAAATGAATAGATAAACTAGTAACAATGGACAATTGAATTATCAAATCAATAAATTAACAATTTTCAAATAAATACTCAGTGAACTATGCAATAAACCTTTACATACAGATTGAAGAACAGAATAATTGTTAAGTATGCTAGATAAGACAAAGGAGTCGATCCATCAGTGAAACCGTCAATACCCAATTTCTTAAAAATGTCTTTTGTTTTTGAACAACGTGTCAATATATGATTGACACTTAAGGATTCTCCACACATACATCTGACATTGTTACAATATTTTGTTTTGATTGAGTTTAAACGAAGTCTATGAATAAGACTCTCAATCTCTCTAGATGAGCAAATAAAACGCTTGGGTGGTCTGGTTTTGTTGTCTCTGCCATGTTGATTAAAACAATTACGACTATACTGTACGTCTGTATTTAACAATAAGATTTTAGCATTTTCGTGAGATTTTCTATTAATAATTGAATAGCATTCTGTTAAATCTAATGGAACATTTACGGAAACAGCATCATTACTATTTTGGGCTGCTTGTTTTGCAGCTCGATCTACTCTTTCGTTTCCATATATGCCGCAGTGAGAAGGCACCCAGCAAAAAGTCACAGTAATTCCTTTGATTGAAAGAAAGTGTATTAAATGTGTGTGTGTGTGTGTGTGTGTGTGTGTGTGTGTGTGTGTGTGTGTGTGTGTGTGTTCGCGAGCACGCTCACATGTCTGTGTTCGTGTGTGTGTGTGTGTGTGTGTGTGCGTGCGTGCGTGCGTGCGTGCGTGCGTGCGTGCGTGCGCGCGCGCGCGCGCATATATGTGTGTGCAAATGCAAGTCCAATAAGTGATATTTTATTTAATTTTGACTATAAATGCCTATCTAACATCATTGTTAATGTAGTCTCTTCAGTAATAACATCACATACACACACACACGCACGCGCGCGCACGCACGCACGCACGCACACACACACACACACACACACACACACACACACACACACACAGAGGAAAACCGACAGTTTCAAACTTGGAAAATCAATGTCTAAACCTCGACCGGTTCAACGTATTGTCCAGTAATAGGTCCAATACAGATACGTGTGTGTGTGTGTGTGTGTGTGTGTGTGTGTGTGTGTGTGTGTGTGTGTGTGTGTGTGTGTGTGCGTGCGTGCGTGCGTGCGTGCGTGCGTGTGCGAGCTTGTATGAAGCCTTGCGTGTGAACATAGCGCTGTGTGTGTGTGTGTGTGTGTGTGTGTGTGTGTGCGTGCGTGCGTGCGTGCGTGCGTGCGTGCGTGCGAGTGTGAGTGCCTGCTTCTGTGAAGCCTTGCGTGTGAACATAGCGCTGTGTGTGTGTGTGTGTGTGTGTGTGTGTGTGTGTGTGTGTGTGTGTGTGTGTGGTGTGTGCATATTGTGCATATGCGTGTATCCATGTAGTTATTTGAATGAAATGACATATTAGAACACTAGATCAATTACAACTGATTACAAGAAAAGCAATAAACTTTAATTGAAATAAACAAAAAGGGCATGAAAATCTTAGAAAAAAAAACGGAATCGGACAAATAAAACAAGTAAATTAATAAGCACAAAAATGATTTTTAAGTAAGTGTTTGAATGTGATGGATAAATGCTTTTCCATCACATATTATTTTGACTCGCTCACTCTCTCTCTCTCTCTCTCTCTCGATGATGATGATTTTGATGATGATGGTGGTGGTGGTGGTGGTGAACGAGAAGAAAACACCTCGAGAATGATGACTGATAAACCAGATGGCATAAGCAGAACGAGAAGAATGAGCCATAGACATGAACGGATGTGCAAAGCGTAGAACCGATGAACCTGTTTTCTGGAGGAAAAGAAGAGAACGTGGTAATGAACAATCACGAACACTGATGGTCGAGAGGAGACGACGACAACGACTGTGGAAAAATCAGTTACTGGCTTGAGGGAAAGAAGAGAACGCCAGAACGATGAAAGAAATGATGGGCCTGGGAGAAAAGGAAAGATCGCGAGGTTAATAACTGATGAAGAGAACTCGAAAATGATGACTGATTAACGGCAGAACTTGAAGCGTGGCAATTCTGGCAAATGATGGACGGAATGAGAGTAGGGGAACGTAGTGTAATAAATATGATTGGCAGACGGGAGAGGACAGGAGAATGCAAGTATGATGAACGAGGGAGAGGAAAGGAGAATGCAAGTATGATGAACGAGGGAGAGGAAAGGAGAATGCAAGTATGATGAACGAGGGAGAGGAAGGAGAATGCAAGTATGATGAATGAGGGAGAGGAAAGGAGAATGCAAGTATGATGAACGAGGGAGAAGAACGAGGAGCAGAAAATGTGATGGAAATGAATGATGGACGGAATGAGAATAGAAGAGCGTGTGTTCATGTGAATGTTAGATGGGAAGTAAATAAGAGTGTGAAAAAAAAATTGAGAAAGTCCTGGATAACAACGAGACCAAAAAAAAGCCTTTAAATCTGTGAAAAATAGACCAACGCAAATGAAAGTCAGCACCACTCAGAGCAAAGACGTTACCTGTCTCATACAGGAAAAAAAAAGATGATAGAGGAACTTTGCTTTGAGCTCTACAACAAACAGAGCAAAACAATCCAAGTGTGCTAACAGTTCAGGATTCATCAAATGGGGAAGACTTTCCAACATTCTATCGAAGCAGTCGTAGTAGCAGTGAAGTCGCTGAAACATGGCAAGGCTGCAAGCATTGACAACTACCCCGCAGAACACTTGAATATGGCGGAAAGGCAGTAACAGATATATTAACTGCTATCTGCAACAACATCTGAAACACTGGCGAGTGGTTAAAGCCAAAGAGACTAGATTACTAATCGTCACACTTCTAAAGAGAGGAAATCCTCAACAATAATGCCAGAATAATCGCAAGATCAATTTATTAGATCAGCAATGTAAGAAACGTAATGTTCAAAATCATTCTGAATAGATTACAGTTTAAAAAAAAAACAAAAAAAAAAAACACCATTCTATCTGAAAGGCTGAAGTATCATCAAACACATTTTAACCCTTCGCCAAACACACTTGTAACAAAAGGAGTTCTATCATGTTTTCACGGATTTCGAAATGGAGTTGTTGACAGAGTCTGTCCAGAAGTGCGACAGGCGTTATGATGAAATTTTATGTCGGGACAAAGTTCAACAACAACAACCAGCAAGTATATCGAAAGTGACCTGCGCAGTACTCACAAAGGGCGCGACTGGAGAGTGGTCCCGCGTATAAGCTGGGATTCGTCAGAGCCCATTTGCTCTCAAATACTTTTCAACATAGTCCTGGAACGCATCATGATTGATCCACTTGAAGATCATGCCAACACAAGAACTACCACGATCCTTCCACTTTGCAGATTGTTTCAATGGCCTGGCGGGCACTGAACAACAACTCACTAAGCTCGTTAAAACACTGGAGAAACATCTACGAGACATCGTATGGATATCAGCACCAAGAAGATCAAGCTGATGGCCAGCCGCAACATCATTTCCAGTACTGATATAACCATGGGTAGTAGCTAGATGTTGTAAAACTTCATATATCTGGAATATATTTTCAGCTGGGGGGGGGGGGGGGGGGGTGTGTTAAATCAGACGTCCTCTCAAGAGCAGCAAAGACATCAGTTCTGTCCAGACGGAACCCTGTATGGAAAGACAACATTTCAGTGAAACACAAATCTGGCTCCCGTATGCACGGGTGTATTTTATTTCCCTATAAGCATACGCAACATGGACCTGAAGAAAAGAACCTAACCAAAGAAATGAGGTGTCTTTGCGATATATCACCATTGAACAAGACCACCAAACAGCACATCGGGCCACACGAAGATTTGCCGACACCACCACAACAAAGAAACTACCTCAGCATTGTCATGAAGATCCAACAATCATTCAAGAAACTGTTGAAGGAGCGACACCAAGGGAAAGACAGAAAACAAACGGACTGACAACATTGCAAAATGGACAGGGAAACCCCATGTATACAGCCCAAGGCCTCGGAACACAACCGACAGAAATGGAGGAATCGGGTGAACAGTTTTCCTGTGCGATGGCCCAATGACTTCACACCACCTAGGAAAAAGAAGTCGATATTAGTCATTCCAAGGCAAATTATTCATGTACTTTTAAACGATTTTTTTAAAATCCAGAACGTGTGCGTGATTTTACGATTGAGCAATCTCGTTAAATGGAAAAAGAATAATTTGAAAGCATGGTTTTAACATGTTCTCGAGTCTCGGACAGAAAAATTAAATCATTTTTCTCAGATGATATCAATACAATATGATCATTATCAAATTTGACCTGCCTGTTCTCTCAGTGAGGCATGTTGGGTACTGTTGAACCTGATGTGAAACAGATGAAAGAACAAAATTGCATTTTTTGAATACTTCATTTGTATAATTTCTGACCGACTCGAGAGAGACCAATTGATTTTAGCTTTTTTCAAATACTCGTTGCCAGAGTAAAAAAAATACTTTGTTTCAAGGCCCCCCCCAAAAAAAAAGAAAGAAAAAAACCGTCGAATAAAAATGATTAGCTTTTGACAACTTACCTTATTCTATAAAAAAAAAAAAAGATAGTAAGCCTGCTTCATGGTATGAGTTATATATATCTGTATGTACTCGATTGCCAAGAGCTAATTCAATAGCTCTACGTCTGTAGATTGTATCGAATTCAACATGCTTTGCAGGGTTGAAAATTTTAATTTCATATTAGTTTTGATCGGACGAGACTGATAACTGTGACAACGGAGGTTTATCGTTGTTGTATTTTGATCCCATGGTTAAGCACCACTTGCTGTCAAAAATGTTGACCTTCTCCTTGCTGTCATTATGAAATTCTCAGTTTACAATCGCCAGTGTGATTACTAGTCAAGTGAGTATCCAAAACTTTGTCTTCTAAATGTTAAGTTTTGTCATCTAATACTTGATGTTGTAGCAATGATGCCGGATTCTTCCCGTTATATAAAAAAAAATCATAACTGGGGTTTCTCTCCCGAATGTGCAAGTCCATTTTATTCAGTGTATTTTCAATCGATTAATCATTGTGCAGACTTTCAGATTTTCATTTGTGCTGATAGAAATATCGTCTGAATATTATACTGTATGCACGTCTTTTAATGGTACCTTAGGTAGATCATGAGCAGGAGTAGCACACACAACGGAACCAATAATTACACATTAAAGAATATGGATATTCTGAAAAGGTAACTACACTTTGCCAACTCTTATACATTCAGATTCTCCAGATAAAAAAGATCGCCGATACACAACTTCGCTTAGTCTACTAATTTTCACATTTTACAGCAGTTTTGCAAATTATTTGTTCTTGCAAGCTTTTAATGATAATCATGTGACAGTTTATTTTCATAAGACAATTAAAAAAAAAAAATAGTAGAAGCAAGCTTTATGACCTTCACAGTCAATGCCATAAAACATTAAACCATAATGAAGACTAACAGTAAACACAAGAGAAAAGAGTACCAGCAGAGAGGGGGAGGGAGGGAGAGAACGCCGCGCCTAACACCAAGTAAAGCCGTGTTCCCAGAACTGTGAAAAATAACTACAAGAACAAATATGATCAGGACATGTTTGGCAAAGGTCATTCAAAAAGAGTACAGGTCGTCAAAACAACATAAACAATCATACTTCATTTGAAAAGTTACACTTACTTGCTCTTCCCTCCCCCTTTTCCTCGACGACACCTCTCCATCTCCATCTTTTCCCCTGTCCTGTCGCTCCTCCACAAACACATCAACACACACACAAACACATCAACACACACACAAACACGCGTGCACCAGCGAGCGCGCACGCACCGCGCACACACACAACCAACACGAGCTTGCGCGATGGCACACACACACACACACACACACACACACCACACGCGCGCGCGCGCGCGCACGCGCGCGCTCGCGCGCCCGCACATACAAACACACACGCACACACTACACACACGCGCTCGCACACATACACACACAAGCGCACACATACACACAGAAACTCAACGCACGCGCATAGATACACACACAAGCACAAGCGCACCCAAACACATACATATACAACCATGTGCGCGCCCCTCACGCCCATATACATAAAAATACGACCATGCCTGCACGCACGTATCACACACACACACACACACACACCACACACACACACACAACCACGCGCGCGTGCACACACACACACACACAAACACACCACTCCCACACGCATGCGCACACACGCATACGCACGCGCACCAGCAATATATACATATACAACCATGCGCGCGAACACACACTCATATATATTCAAACATGCGCGCGCGCACGCTAGACGTACGTATCTCGCACACACACACACACACACACACACACACACACACACACACACACCACACACACACCATGTAGGTGTCCTCAGTATAAGCCAATACAGTGTTAAGCAGTAGACTGGCACTTCACCGCTTACTTTTAGCTAAGTCGTGAACTGACTGGACTTCATGAAGTTAAAAAAGAATATTGCTGACCTTTTTTTTCGAGCTTATTATCTTATGTGTATCAACTTTTTTTGTAACCCGCCTGATGTACTAGGGACAATTTAAAATACCAACGATACTTTTACGTGAAAAGAAAGATGTCGAATATTCTTTAAGTTCCTTGTATGTAATAGAAGAATTTGGCCTTTGATAGATAGATATAGTCTCACCTTTCTCTCTTCAACTTTTGATATCGGAAGTGAGGCTTCACGATACTTTGTTTCCGAGTGTGCCTTACAAAACACTTGTGCTTTGTCAAAGAGAGTATGACAACAATGCTTCCTAATTTAACTGGATACAATGGCAGTATATCATTATTCTTAATTTCATTTATTTTGCAACAGGTTATGCACAGTTTTGAATTCAAATATTTCAAAATGACGAAAATAGCAAAATACAATTTTCATTTGAGCAGCAACTCTGTTGATATGATTTAATGTGAAAATGATGAATGACAAAAGGGAGAATGTGAACATGATGAATAAGTGACGAGAAAGGAGCGTGAAAATGAATGATTGACGACAGAAGATAAAGTGAAAATGATGAATAACTAGCGGGAGAAGAATGAGGAAACGATGAATGACCGACTGGAGAAGAACGTGAATACGATAACTCCGTGATTGGAGAAGAGTGCTACAATGGTCAGTGACTACTGGAGAAGAACGGAAAACAATGAATGACCCACTGGAGAAGAGTGCTACAATGGTCAGTGACTAACTGGAGAAGAACAGGAAAACAATGAATGACCCACTGGAGAAGAGTGCTACAATGGTCAGTGACTAGCTGGAGAAGAACAGGAAAACAATGAATGACCCACTGGAGAAGAGTGCTACAATGGTCAGTGACACTAAGCTGGAGAGAGAAACACGGAAAACTAAATGATATGACCCACTGGAGAAGAGTGCTACAATGGTCTGTGACTAGCTGCAGAAGAACAGGAAAACAATGAATGACCCACTGGAGAAGAGTGCTACAATGGTCTGTGACTAGCTGCAGAAGAACAGGAAAACAATGAATGACCCACTGGAGAAGAGTGCTACAATGGTCTGTGACTAGCTGCAGAAGAACAGGAAAACAATGAATGACCCACTGGAGAAGAGTGCCACAATGGTCAGTGACTAGCTGCAGAAGAACAGGAAAACAATGAATGACCCACTGGAGAAGAGTGCTACAATGGTCAGTGACTAACTGGAGAAGAACAGGAAAACAATGAATGACCCACTGGAGAAGAACCTAAAAACAACGAATGAGTTACTTGAGAAGAACTTGAAAAAAGACGAATGAAGGACTGGAGAAGAACGCCAAAGCGATGACTGACTGTTACCAGAGAGGAACGTGAAAAAAATGACTGACTGACTGACTGGAGGAGAATGTGAACACAATGAATGACTGATGGCACTATAACGTGAGAATAATGAATGATGAACAGGACGCAAAGGCAATATGAGAATGACAAGAAAAGGGAAAATGATGAACAAATGATGGGAAAAGGAGAGGAAGATGAAAGGATGAAGAAGAACGATAGAATGTTGAAAAATAGTTCGGACGAAGTAACAAGAACGTAAGAAGAACGTATAATGCACGGGATAAAAACGGAACGTAGGAACAGTGAAGGAAGTACGAAAGGATAAAAAAGTGAATGATGAACAATAGACGGTTATGAATGAGAGATCGGATACGATGACGTAATATCCGTGAAGGAGAGGCGAATAGGACAATGTGAAATGACGCACGGTCGACAAACAGCAGCGTGAATATGACAAAAGTAGTATTCTGCGGAGGCAAAGGGCGAAACATGAGAATGACAGATGACATAAAAAATAAAACAGCGTGAGAATGATCCAGTGATGGGCAGAACTGGGGAGGGGGGGGGGGGGGGGAAGGGGGGGGGGGGAACTAGAGGACAATAAACTTTTCACGAGGTGAAAAGAAGAAAAGGTGAAAATGATGAACAGGGGATGGGAAAAGAAGAAAGGAAGAAAGGAAAAGATCGTCAGGACAAGGACTTAACAAAGAAAGATACGTCAGGAAATGACTTAACAAAGAAAAGATGTCAGACAATGGACTTAACAAAGGAAAAGATGTCAGGACAAGAACTTAAAAAGAAAAGATCGTCGGGACAATGGACATTTAACAAAGATAAAGATCGTCAGGACAAGGGCTTACAAAGGAAAAGACGTAGACAAGGAAATCTAAAAAGAAATAGATCGTCAATGGACAATGGACTTAACAAAGGAAAGGATCTTACAGACAATGGACTAAAAAGGAAGATCGTCATGACAATGGACTAACAGAAAGGAAGATCGTCAGGACATAGGAACTTAAACAAGAGAAAAGATCGTGAGCGACAATGGACAACAAAAGAAAGAACTTGTCAGGAATAATTCAATGAAGAATGATGAAATGATGGAGAATGAGTAAAGATGAAAAATGCGAAATGGACGAAATGAATAGAGAAGAACGTGAAAATAATTGAATAAGGACGGCGGGAAGAAGGAAAATTCAAATAATGGATAGGAATAGACGGAGGGGACAGACGAGATTAATGAATGAGAAGACGTTAACGGTAAGGAACTATCATGAAGAGAACATGAGAACGTAAATATGACGAAAGAAGGAAAGAAGTAAGGAATCTAAATAACAGACACAATGTGAACAAGAAACTGTGGAAATTATGACCGAGTGACAAGAACGAGAATATGGTGAATGATCGACAGGACTAAAACATGAGAATTATGAATACACTGAGAAAAGAACGCGAGACTGACGAAAGAGGGACAACAGGGGAAGGAAAAGGGGTTGAATCAAGGACGGAAGAAAACCTGAAGAATGGTGAAAGACAGCAGAAAGGAAAACGCGAGAATGATGATGAAAAAAAGATGGAGACTAACGTGAGAGTGACAAGGGCAGTTCGGTTGAGCGGGCAAAAAATTGAGGATAGCGCACGGCCCCGATTGGAAGAAAATAGGCAAACACAAAAATGATAACAGAATGGACGAGAGGTGAACATGAGTTGACTAATGATCGAGATGATTTAAGTTATGTCGAATCACGAATGAGGGGTGGGACGAAAAGAGAGAGCGATATCTATGAACGAGAGGCGAAATGAAGAATGTGAGAATGATCAATAACGCATGAAAGGTGACGGACAGAATTGTGCATGGACAAAATAACGTGAGAACGATGAAGAAAAGAAGGAAAGGAAGAGAGGAGTGTAAGACCTATTGATTACTGAACACTTGACAGCGCTGGAATGGTGAAGTGATGACCAGAATAAAACAAAGGAAACAAGGGAACGATGAGTGACTGCAAGCAGAGAAAAGGTGAGAATGCTGAATGGGAAAGTAGATGAGAGAAGGGAGATAAGAGGGAAGAAGTAAGAATCAAGGAGCACACGTAATTCGGACATCGTCAGAGTAATCCATTGATGAATGGATTGAGAAGAGAACGACAGAAGAACGAATACTGGACGCGATCAGAAAAGAAGAACGGGAGAATGACGACTGACAGACGACATTAGAGAAGAGAAAGTGGGAATGGTGAATGACGACCGTGATGATGAGGGCTAAAATGATGAATGGCGGACTCACGTGAAAGTTGCGAATGATGAATGTCGGACTGGGAAAACGTGACAATACAGCATTTGGAAAGGAAGGAAACGTGAGAATGATGAATGCTGGACCGGGGGAAAACGTGGGAATAATGAATGTTTGATTTGTGGAAATGGTGAAAATAATGAATGTCGGATGGGGGGAAATGGTGAAAATAATGAATGTCGGATGGGGGGAAATGGTGAAAATGATGAACGTTGGACAGAGGCAAACATGAGAATGATGAATGTTCGGATGGAGGAAACGTGAAAATGGGACATTCTGGAGTGGCGGAAAAATGTGAGAATGACGAATGTAGGAAAGGTGGAAACACGAGAATGACGAATCTTAGACTGGGGTAAAATGTGAGAATGATGAACGTTGGGAGTTGGGGGGGGGGGGGGGACGTGAAAAAATGAATGCAGAAAAACTTGAAAATGATGAACGTCGGACTGGGTGGAAATACGAGAACGATGAATGTTGGAGAGGTGTGTGTGAGAATGATAAATGTTTGAATAAGGGAAAACACGAGAGTGGTGAATGTTGAACAGGTGGACGGAAGGGGGAGGGGGAGGGGCGTGACAATGAAGAATGCTGGCCTGAGGAAAACGTAAGAAGGATGAAAATTGGACCGCTGGAAAGGCGGTAAGGATGAATGCTGGATGAATGCGAAAGGTGAATTTTGGACGGGAGAAATGTGTGTATGTGTACGCGCTCGCGCGTGCGTGTGTGTGTATGTGTAGGAAGGGAAAAGGGGGTGAAAATGCTGAACATTGGGGGGCGGGGGGGGGGGAGATGTGAGAATGACCATTGTTGGATTGGGAGAACAGGTGAGAACAATAAATGTTGAACTGAGGGAAACAGGAAAATGGAATGTGTGACTGGGGAAAAAAGGCAAGAATAATGAATGAAAGACTGGGAGGACTTGGGGGGGGGGGGGGGGGGTGATGCGAGAATGGTGAATGCTGGACGGGAGGAGACTGTGAGAATGCTGAGTGTTGGACTGGAGGGGAAGAGAAGAACGCAGGAAAGATAGAGGGAAGGGTGGTGTGACGCTGATGAACTTAGGGCGGTGAGGAAATCGAAGGAAACTGAGAGCGAGAGAATGTCAATAATGAGAACATGATAGCGACAAAGTAAACAGTGGGCACAATCAGCACAGAATAAGTCGAAATGAGGAGACTGAAACGCGCTAGTAGTGAATGTTTGACACGATGAGACTAAGAGAACATAAAAACACTGAATGTAGGACGGAGGCAGAGCATGAAAATACTAAATGAAGAACAAGATGAGAAGAGGAGAACATGAGAAGATAACTGAGAGACGGAACCGTAAAACTGGGGAACGTGAGAAGGATGAATGATGGACGTGTGAAGAAAACGAGAACAGAGATCAATGGATGTAAGGAGAAGAAAACGTGACACTGGTGAACAATGCTCTGGAGGAGGAAAGGAGCTTTAGAGAATGAATGACGGAGGGGAGAAGACCATAAGAACGATAAATGACGGGCGGGATATGAAGGGGAGAACTGGATGGAGTTGAATATGGAACGTCCATCCTGCTGCTCAATACCGCCGAAAGAAAAATAAAAGGGGTAACAATGGAAATGACTGTATCACAAGTTCGTAGCAATGCAGAATGACAGGTCAGCAGTATGTAAAAGGGACTGTTTGCAGCTGAACTTAAAGGTTGGGGGTGTAGCTGGAAAAGACCTATATGACATAAGTGTATGGGGAATATGTAATAATGAAAAATGTACAACAGTGGGTATGGACGGTTATGGAAGGGCTAAACAATTAAAGGAGGGGGGTGGGGAGAAACTGAAGCGCCTCAGGTTCAAATCCATGAAAGACTAAAGGAAGACAACTGCGGCGGAAAAGCGAGAAATATTCCACTGGACGGAGATGGAAACTGGTGGTGGTATGTTCAATCCTCTCGACATGTTTATACGATAAAGTGAAGGGTCTCTGGAGAACATCAAGGACTGAACCTGGAAAGTAGACAGTGGAGAGAAAACTGGACTGAAAAGAGCAAATATCCTGGTGTGCAAGAAAGCACATGAAAAGCAAAGGAAACGAAGTTTTAAAAAAAAAACTAAAAAAACGTGTTGTAATAAGCACAAGAAAATCGTACATGAGTGGGAATAGGGAGCAACCGTGGTATATTTACAAAGAATCATAAGCGATATCTGTCTACTTTGATACATTTTGAGTGGATCAGACGTAAACATATTGGGGCTGTAAGTACTTATAAAACAATACCAGTTAATATCGAGTCGCCAGACTGAGACTCAGGAACCCCACTCACAACCCGTTCCCATCAATACCCATACCCACCCCTTTAAGTAGTAAGCGCAGGGTAGAGCACCCAGGCCGTTGTAAGACGAGTTCACATATGCCTGGGGCTTCGTGTATTGATGTTCTGATGGTAATGATGCAGTGTTGCGTAAACCCTCTACCATCACTCTCTTCCCCTCCATCCCCCAACTCCTCCAGCCGGCCCTCCTGTTGCGGTTATCCCGTCTGCCCTATCACCTTGGTGAGTGTCGATGCTCAACCTGAACATGACGTCAACTGAACCTGGCTCGGGTGTCACTTACTTGCACAGGGTCCACACTGAATCAGCTTTAATGCTAGTTTGAGGGATGCACAAGATATCTCAGCGACGAAATACAGTTGGGTACTGCCACCTGTATCCCAAAAGAAATCGCAGCGATGAAAAACTTATGAATACGAAGAGCGGCATCACGAGCAAAGTGTTTCACGGAACGGCAACAAAATAACTTTGAGCTGCACCTCGGTTACACTCAGAAAGAGTGAACAGCATGAAGCCCGGAGAACTCAGAAAAGGGTTGACTTAACCAGATGCAGAACCTTGGTCACTGTAAAAGAAAAGTGTACGATACTGACTGGCTCCAGACAGGAAACGGTGCATTAGGGGACACTTAAATGGTAGACTGTCTGTTGACCCATCGTACAGGAGCTAAACGGAAGTTAAACCTTACGCAAAAATGTCACGCAAGAAGTGAACATATCGCGTCGAACGTAGAACGGAGAAAACGGTCAGGACTCTGTGTGTGTGTGTGTGTGTGTGTGTGTGTGTGTGTGTGTGTGTGTGTGTGTGTGTGTGTGTGTAATAATAATAATATAATAAATTTTATTCAGTCTTTTCTGGCCAACTGGCCCATACAGACAGGAGAAATCATCATTTAAACTGTATACATGGTGAGTAGCAAAAGCATTTCAATCAAGATGTAGTTTGGCATCTGAGTTTGATAGCTCCGCAAATATAGGTCGCAACTCCAAAGGCTAATTTTCACTGAGGTTTCTCAATAGCAATTGTACTTTTAAAGTTGATGGGAAACGGTAATGATGCAAAGGGATATGTCTTTTACGGAGTGCAGCATACCTTGGGCACACAAGCAAAAAATGAACAGGATCTTCAACACAGTTCAAATCACAGACTTTACATATTGGATCTCACAAACCTTTGTCATAGCGTGGGATTCATTTAATGGGAGTCGATTTGATATTACCAGACAAAGAACGCGACGATGCTCATGATTTTCTAACTGGCTTGTATAGGTGGCTCTTAAGATTTCTGGCTGGTATAAGATATAGTCTCCTTCTGTTACAACTGATTCATGCCAGCACTGACGGAAATTATCCTCTAATCTTTCTTTGAATACTTCAAGAAAGTAGCTAGGATTTCAAACATCCTGTGTGTGTGTGTGTGTGTGTGTGTGTGTGTGTGTGTGTGTGTGTGTGTGTGTGTGTGTGTGTGTGTGTGTGTACGTGTGTGCGTGCCTGTGCACGCGAGAGCACGCCTGCGTGTCATGAATTTCAGTTTAATAGGAAAGTGTCTTTTACACGCGGTAAGCAACAGCTCCAGACATCATCGGACTTTGAATGGCTGGATACAAACGAAGGAAGTTCTTATCAGATCCAGCGCGTCCGGATATGTGGTGAAAACAACGGAGCCTTGACATACCGGCTCCACAATCACCAAGCGAAGAATTCTAACGCTTTGAGAAGAAACAAATTACTCAAAGCTGAAAGCAGTGTCAGAAACAAAACGGAAATGGCAGTATCGGAGATGGGTACGGACAATGTCTGTCTCAGTACAGCTCAAGCAGACCACAGAGAAGATTTCCAGGGCTGTCTACACATACAAAAAAAAAAACACACACAAAAAAAAACAAGCAAACAATACGCAAGCAAACAAACAAGCAAAACACAGACAAACAACAAAACGAAGACGTCACTCTCGTCAAGGGAAAACTCAAATTTACTTAACGGTTTACATGTACTCTTATTCATGACATCAATTTCCATGCTGATAAAACTAAGCCATGTTGAGTGTCTCAACCACTTTGATCATTTCGCTCACATTTTTCTTTAAGAACCGAAAAATATAATTCTATTGCGATAATTCTAATGAAACAAGGATACAT
>CM031603.1:72810914-72813414 GCA_018398815.1 Conus ventricosus
GATGGGGGTGCAGAGAGGGTACGAACCAAAGAGAGAAAAAGAAATATAGTAAGACTTCGAAGAAAGACAAATAAGACACAACTGGCATAAGGAAAAACCTGAACGTGCAAGAAAATCTGCATGAGATGCTGTAAGATCGGCAGAAATGAGAACAGAGAAGCAGCCCCGCTCTCCGTCCACTAGTGCCCCAGGTGACTGCCAAGTTTTACCACCCAAGAGTTTTCACATAAAACATGTCTTAATTTCCGTACACAATGACTGTCACGACTTACAATCCTGACTATTTCAATGAACAACAATTCAATGAATCATATCAACCGACAAAGAAAAAAACAACCTCAAAGAATATGGACCGCAGACTGAAAAAAATAACTGAAGCCACTGTCCAAACCACCCAACCCCAAAACAAAGGGAGAGAGTAAACAATCGTCAGGCCAATGCTGAAATTCATGTTTACTTCTGGCAAGATCCAATGGCTGACGCACTCAGCGTGGCTTAGTTTTACGAGTCCTAAGATGCCAATCGTCCAACTTGTATAACATGCACTGGTTTACATGACTGTTTCATGTTCGTATGCCATTTTGTTTGCCCTCCCCCCCCCCCTCTCTCTCTCTCTCTCTGTGCTCGCGCGCGCGCGCGTGTGTGTGTGTGTGTGTGTGTGTGTGTGTGTGTGTGTGTGTGTGTGTGTGTGTGTGTGTGTGTGTGCGCGCGCGCGCGCGCCCCTACTTGCTTGCTTTTATGTGCGTTTCTGTGTGCGTGTGTGCGCGCGCGCGCGTGCTTGTGCGTGCATGCGTGTATGTGTGCGTACGTCTGCATGCGTGCGTGCGTGTGCGTGTGTGTGTGTGTGTGTGTGTGTGTGTGTGTGTGTGCGTGCGTGCTGACAGAACTTTGTCATTTGCGTGATGACAGGAAGGAAAAAATGGATACAGACACATCATGAAAAAGGAAAGACAGATAGATGGCCACGGGGAGAAACGAAAGATCGATGAGGTAATCAAAAACAAGGAAACATGGATTATGAAACCATGACAAAAGGAAAAATGGGAGCGGTCATCATCAGTATGGAAATATAAATGATGACATCACTTATGTGCCTCTGACAGAGGGAATGACATACAAAGGATCGGCGTGGACGTCATAACAAGCAAACACGAGTGTGGACATCGTGAGAAAGGAAACAGGAGTGTGGACATCGTGAGAAAGGAAACAGGAGTGTGGACATCGTGAGAAAGGAAACAGGAGCGTGGACATCGTGAGAAAGGAAACAGGAGCGTGGACATCGTGAGAAAGGAAACAGGAGCGTGGACATCGTGGGAAAGGAAACAGGAGCGTGGACATCGTGGGAAAGGAAACAGGAGCGTGGACATCGTGAGAATGGAAGGACGGATGTGGGCATCCTGAGAAATGAAGGATGAGTGAGCACATTATGAAAATGCAGAGATGGACGAGCCGCATTGAGAAAGGGAAAATGGTTGTGGGCATAATCAATAAGGAAAATGTTCATTTTCCTACCTTCGGAGAAAATAAGTCAGACAAAGGGAATGGGGCGGAAATCTTGCCAAAAAGGATCATTACAAGTGGCTGCTCATAAATGATGTGCCGTCGTTTTACTTTTTCGCCGGTAAGGACAAGATGAACAGTTTGAAGTCGCTGCAAGACAAAACTGCAGACCGATCTTATATTACATTAAAGGGTGAATGAACGAGTATTCAAGTGACTGATTATTAAACTGCTCAACGGACTGACTGGTCGATAATTGTCATTAACATATTTATCTATGAAATTTAATTATTTTTTATTTGATTAATAAATAATTTTCATTAAACCAAGGGAAGCATCGATGACTAATCTTGTGCGTAACTGGCAAAGAAAATTCCGAGGAATCGCTGTTCAGAGGCATGCAGGTGCGTGCACACACACACACACACACACACACACACACACACACACACACACATATATATATATATATTATATATATATATATATATACATACATGAAACACGCTCGTGCACACGCACACACATACTAATACACGTAACAAACATAACAGGACAGAAAAAGCGTTGTATGACACAGCAAACATATGCGCGCGCGCGCGCACGCACACACATACACACACACACCCGCGCGTGCGCGCACACAGAAACATATGCGCGCGCACACCCACCCAGAGAGAGACAGACAGAAAGAGAAAGGGCGAAACAGAGAGAGACAGTGAGAGAGAGGAGAGAGAGAGAGAGAGAGAGAGAGAGAGAGAGAGAGAGAGAGAGAGAGAGAGAGAGAGAGAGATAGAATCTGATCTATCTAGACAAATGCTAAATTCAAGGAATAACGGCAACAGCAACAACAAAAACAATCACATACAACAACAACAACAACACACACACACACACACACACACACACACACACACACACACACACACACACACACACACACACCACAGACATTTCTCTCTGTTCCCTCCCTCCATCGTTTATTTCCACATCCACACTA
>CM031603.1:72825914-72833414 GCA_018398815.1 Conus ventricosus
GTGTGTGTGTGTGTGTGCGCGCACGCATCGTGTGTTGTGTGTCTGTCTGGGGGGGGGGGGGGGCGCTCTCATGTGTGTGTGTGTGTGTGTGTGTGTGTGTGTGTGTGTGTGTGCGTTTGCGTGTGTGTGCTGTATGTGCGTTGATGGATGCGTGCACGTGCCTTCGTACATGTGTGTGTGAGCGCGCGCGCGTGTGTGTGTGTGTGTATGTTTTTTTGTGTGTGTGTGTGTGTGTGTGTGTGTGCGTGTGTGTGTGTGTGTGTGTGCGTGTGTGTGTGTGTGTGTATGTGTGTGTATGTGTGCCCATTCGTGCATGTGTGCTTACATAAATGTGTGTGTGTATGTGTGTGTGTGTGTGTGTGTGTGTGTGTGTGTGTGTGTGTGTGTGCGTGCGTGTGTGTGTGTGACAGACAGAGAGACAGAGACAGAGACAGAGAGAGAAATTTCAACATGGACTGTTCTAGAGCTTATAAGTGCGTCAAACCGCGGCAGTTCAGATGAGATTGCACAATCCAGTGTGTCGCAACGACAGAATTAGGACATGACGTCTTGTAACTCTTAGAGTCCGATTTAGAGATTTCCCGTATTTATTTCATTTTTGATTGGTCCGGAGTGTAGACAACTGTCCGAGTTGTACTCCAACTGTAATTTCAAAGAGAGAAAGCTGTATTTTTCTTGCTCATCTTTCCGTTTATTTACGATAGAATTTACATTCACATTTACGAACACGATACGCAAAAGTGTGTTCATAATTGTTTGCAGCGTGTGCGCCAACTGGGAAATTGAAAGAAAAAATCTCATATAAACATTGTGGTGCACGAGTATGTTTACGCCTGTGCGCGTGCGTGCGCAGTATGCATGCATGTGTGTCTTCGTGTTCTCTCTCTATCACACACACACACACACACACACACACACACACACACACACACACACACACACAACACACACACACACACAGAGACACACACACGAAACTTTTTAATACACCTCAGTTTTCTGAAAATAATTTATTTTACCTTCAACATGGTACAAAATGCATTAAAAAAATAAATGAATCTAATGCACAAAAGAACCGGATAAACCAAGTGAAAATAAGTCTGTAACCAAAAAAAAGGATGTTATTATGCATGTGACATGAGTACCCCCCCCCCCCCCCCCCCCCCTTCCCTTCACTTCACCGTGGTCCGTTACAACCTGGACTGGAATCCTTGGGGAGAGTGACTTCATGTCAGTGACAGAGATCTGTCAATGGATGTAAATAATTATCATTAAAAAAAACTGGCATCCTGGTACGTGAAACTGGTACAATGTGAAACCATTTTGTGACCAAATAAAGATATGCCCTCCTCGTCCGCGTGCAGTCTCTTTGTCACAGGCACTTTCTCCCCCACCCCCACTGGCCCATTCTGTTACCCCCCCCCCCCCCCTCAAATCTCACACTCCTTGCCCCCATCTCCGCTTCCCATTGTCTACACACACACACACACACACACACACACACACACACACACACACACACACACACAATCGCCTCCCATTGTCAACACACACACACACACACACACACACCACACACACACACACACACACACACACACAGCCTCCCATTGTCAACAAACACACACAAACACGCATGCGCGCTCGCGCACGCACACACACATACACGTGCTCAATTGCTTTAAAGCCTGTGACCAAATCACAATATAACCTTCCACACACACGCGCGAGTCTTGTCAAAGCACAAATACAATATTCTCTCTCTCTCTCTCTCTCTCTCTCTCTCTCTCTCTCTCTCTCTCTCTCTCCTGGCACGAATTAATTGCACTTGAACATTGGCACATCAAAAGCAAAGAAATGATGCAAACAAAGTAACCTGGCACGTACTAGGGAGATCAATGTACAACAGTATATTCGAAACTGTTTCTGAATGCTTATGATAATATGCGTTTATCTCACTTGTCAAAGCGTGTGCTTATAAACATACTTCTATGTATGTATAAATGCGCGTACATGACCTATAGTTTTCAACGAAGACAATGACTATCCGAATGAAATGAGCAATACTTGGCAACAGTCAAATTAATCATACCCAGCGTATATATACAGAGCAGTGTTTCTCGTACATTACAGACTAAACTATAAGGTAAGCGTACATACCAAGCAATATTTTTCAGCTAGAATATAAATGTAGCAACGTTTTCTTCGAAATTGCACAAAGCGTAAAAATACAAAGCAACTTTTTCTGACTTGACACAGATCAAACATACCTAGCATCCTTTCCTAGACATTACAAACCGAGTAAAACATACTTCGCAACAGATCCTTGACATTACACCTGAAGCAAATACGTTCAGCGACATTTCTTACAAATAAACAAAAAGCTCTGAATGTATTAGGCTGAATTAAAATTGACCATCACAAATCTGACAAGGAAAAAAAATCAAAACACACCCAACACATTCCAGTATATTATAAACATTAATTGTCACAGAATGTTGCACATGAAGTCTAGCGCGTGTGACTATGACCATTTCTAATCTCACGGTTCCAACCGATTGTCACGCGTGATTGTCGATCGCCACTGTGGAAAAGAAGGTACGCACCGGGTGTTTGAACGAATCAGAAGAGGCGGATCAGAGGGGGGTGGGGTGGGAAGGGGCGAAATACTCAAAGCCCCATTCCAAAATGTAAAGAAATATCTGAAAGAGTCTGAACTGGTGCATTTAAAATAAAATAAAAAAGCAGAAAGAAAGAAAGAAGTGAAAAGCAAACTCGTCACAAAATGGCGTCATCGGGAAAAGATCGCAGACAAGGCAACGTATAGAGTATGCAATAGGTATCTCACCCCCCCCCCCCCAACTCCTACGCCCACCCCGCGTTCCCCTCCCCTTTCCTGTCCATTCAAGAATTCGTTGGCTCCTGTAAACATCCATAAAGAAATAGGAGTTCTCCCTCCTTTTCCCTCCACCATCTCTCTCATCCCCTTCTGGACGAAGACAGAAGATCCACACCACAAAGCTTTAATAAAGGGTGGATCGTTTTCTTTTTTTTTCTCTTTCAGGCCAAAGCTAGCGATACTAAAGACCGAGTTCGTCTGGAGCAAATACTCGTGTCGGTAAAACAGGCGCTTGGCACTACATGTTTCAGTACAACAGCCTCGACACAACCAACGTCAGTCTTCTCAAATGACACAGACACAACCAATTTCGATGCAATAGACAATACAACCAACTTCCATACAGCCGACGTGAACATAAGAAACTTCAATATATAATCAATGATGAAATCAATTTTTATGCAGTCGACTTCGACATAGATAACTTCAATATAAACATGATGTAAACAACTTCGATGTCCCCGATTTTGATAGCGTTTGGGGGACACCCCAGGTTTGACCCTTGGCTTATGAGGCCCCTGTTACTGATATGTGTCTGCTAACACTTGAGCAATGCTTCAGTCTGAAAACAGAATTTGCACAATTGGCTCACATCATTATCCATGATAATCAACACGTCCGTATAGAATGATATAAATCTGTCCATCATTGAACTGTTCTGTTGCCATCTCAGGTAGGACTCAGTGGAATCTTCCGTGTCACACACACACACACACACACACACACACACAGACACACACACACACACACACACATCTGCATGCGTTGAAGCCTCCAGATTTCTCCGTGACTTACTGGAAAATCTACGGAGTTGCAATTCCTGTTCTAAATTCCGTACTAGTCCTTCCATATATATATATATATATATAATATATATATATATATATATAATATATATATATATATATATATATATATATATATATACAGTCCCTCCAAACAATCAAATGCCATCAGTCACACCAAGGCTTTTCGTTCTCCACGTCTCTTGCGCCCACGATCTATGACGTCAAGAGCTGGTGACGTACTTGATGACGCCGTAGCCGACGAGGATGACGCCAGCAAGCGCCACAGAGATGGTCAAGGCGCTGAATCGGGAACTCATCACCACAGTCTGGACAGAGAGACGTCATGATCAATGACCACAAGAATAAGATATAGATGCTTAGGGAATGACAGACATGACAAAAAAGGGCAGATAAAAAAACGAACGTAGAAATGACAGAAGAGGAGGTGGGGTAAATGGGTGGCTGGAGGGGGGAGCATGGGGGTAATGGGAGGGGGGGGGGGCGGTAGGGGGTGAGAAACAAAGAAGAAAAGGATGGAGGAAGATTCTATAGGCCTGGCACGGCGAAAGGCAGAAGAAAAGGATGGAGGAAGATTCTATAGGCCTGGCACGGCGAAAGGCAGAAGAAAAGGATGGAGGAAGATTCTATAGGCCTGGCACGGCGAAAGGCAGAAGAAAAGGATGGAGGAAGATTCTATAGGCCTGGCACGGCGAAAGGCAGAAGAAAAGGATGGAGGAAGATTCTATAGGCCTGGCACGGCGAAAGGCAGAAGAAAAGGATGGAGGAAGATTCTATAGGCCTGGCACGGCGAAAGGCAGAAGAAAAGGATGGAGGAAGATTCTATAGGCCTGGCACGGCGAAAGGCAGAAGAAAAGGATGGAGGAAGATTCTATAGGCCTGGCACGGCGAAAGGCAGAAGAAAAGGATGGAGGAAGATTCTATAGGCCTGGCACGGCGAAAGGCAGAAGAAAAGGATGGAGGAAGATTCTATAGGCCTGGCACGGCGAAAGGCAGAAGAAAAGGATGGAGGAAGATTCTATAGGCCTGGCACGGCGAAAGGCAGAAGAAAAGGATGGAGGAAGATTCTATAGGCCTGGCACGGCGAAAGGCAGAAGAAAAGGATGGAGGAAGATTCTATAGGCCTGGCACGGCGAAAGGCAGAAGAAAAGGATGGAGGAAGATTCTATAGGCCTGGCACGGCGAAAGGCAGAAGAAAAGGATGGAGGAAGATTCTATAGGCCTGGCACGGCGAAAGGCAGAAGAAAAGGATGGAGGAAGATTCTATAGGCCTGGCACGGCGAAAGGCAGAAGAAAAGGATGGAGGAAGATTCTATAGGCCTGGCACGGCGAAAGGCAGAAGAAAAGGATGGAGGAAGATTCTATAGGCCTGGCACGGCGAAAGGCAGAAGAAAAAGAAGACAGGAGGAGAAGGAGGAGGTGGGGAGGAAAAAAAAAAGGTGGAGGGGAAGGAGAAGGAGGAGGAGGAGGAGGAAGAAAACAGCAACAACAATGACAACAGCAAAAACAGCAGCAACAGTATCGACAACAACTAGAACAACAACAACAACAACAACAAGGAAGAAGAAGAAGAAGAAGAAGAAGAAGAAGGAGAAGAAGAAGGAACAACACAACACTCACTAAAACACCAGTATCTACTTCTCCTGATGCCTTTATCCCCATCCCCCCCCCCCCCCCCCCCCCCACCTAATCAACATCATCATTACAGCCTCCATCATCATGACTGGTGCAGCAACAACACCATTACCAGCGCCGCCACCGGTTTGTTACTATCTCCTCCGTTGACGCAAAGATACAAGCTTTAAATACACAATGTTTCACGCTTACCGTTACTTCCATTCTTGCTTCTAACACTGGCTTATCACCATGACACAAGATCTTATTTCAAAAACTCTGTTGGGCAACATGAATAAAACGGGGAAAAAAGTGAAGAAAAAATTGCAGAAAAGGGGCAAACAATCATAATACTATCACAGCTAGGACTACACAGTGTAAGTGTATCTAAATATTCATACTGGAAGAGCGAAACAGTCAGCTGTTTAAAACAGCAGTTAGCCTACTCTTTCAATATTTGAATCAAATCTGCAGGATGGTCCTCACAAATTTGCAAACTCAGCCAAGCCTTCCTATATTCTTTTTACGAAAATAATCTAGAAAATTGAAGTCTTTTCTGTGTCTGGGTGTCTGTTACCATACAGTTTCAAAAGGTTTTTTTTCCCCACAACTACTGAAAAATCAACATCTGAAGATATGTTAAAAAAAAGAAGATATTACGGAGATCACTTTCATTACATATTGTGTACAATCGTTCTGCTGTTACTATCATCACCACACTTACCCAGCCACCGTGGGATCGAACCCAGTCACACACGGACTCCGAGATGAAGGACAGGGACCACCTAAGGAACTGGGAGCACAGGTCGGAGCCCTGGCTGGACAGCGAGCAGAGGGCCACATCGGAGCAGAAGAAAAAGAGTACAACGATGCGCTCCCGTGTGATTCCGCCGGCCGCAAAGAGTTCCCTCAGCAGAGTTTTGAACTCCGCGTACCTGATGTTGAACGGGACCTGAATGGAGACAGACATGAACGAAATCGAATTCATCGTTCAGCCAATCATGATAAACAGTCAGCGGAATCTGGAAATCATATAATTCTTCGACACTGATCTGCAATCCATAGGTTCTTGCCTCGCTGGGAACATGGAAACTTGCGGCGTCATTCTGTTACGATTGCTCGTGAATGAAATGATCAAGCCTGAATGTAAGAAACAGCAATATCCTTCTGCGCATTATTTTTTCCTTCTGTCGTCCTGATTGTATCAACATTCATACTTAATGGTTAATCCCCCCCCCCTCCTCCATCCATTCCACCACTCATCCATCCCCTTTCCTTCCCCACTTTTCGAGAGGGATATCCCCATAAGCCAGTATCACCAAAGACGAGCATTGACGCTGGACGTGAATGCAACCCAAGCTGAACCATTGATACTGGCGGTCCAGTTCAAGAGTGAACACACTTAACAACCTGATAATACAAGAACACAATGTGCTGCTGTTGTTGACAGTCCCGATGCCTTGGAAAAAAAGTTTCAGCTCGCTATAAACCACTAATGGTAGTAGTAGCAGTAGCAGTAGTAGTAGTAGTAGTAGTAGGAGGAGGAGGAGGAGTAGAAGAAGAAGAAGAAGAAGAAAAGAAGAAGAAGAAGAAGAAGACGATAATTATGAAGAAATGAGGATGAAGAAGGGTATGAAGACGAAGGCGAACGAGAAGAGTGTAAATAAGATGATGATGACAATGTGGATAACGCCGACGACGACTATGATAATGGTGATGAAAATGATCAGGAAGAAAAAGAGAGATATCGATAACTAGAATAAGAAGAAGATGGGGAAGAAAATAATAACTGGGAGAAAACAGTGTTGGTCACGATGAAGAGGAAGATTACTACTCTCCCTCTTCTCCTCTTCCTCTCACTACTACAATCATCATCATCATCATCATGAATAACAACAACACCATGACCTTTTTCTATAGCTTTTCCCAACACTTGAAAGTGCTTTACAATATAACAGAACAAATGTCAGACTCCAGAGAAGTGGAAGAAGAAGGAGAAGAAGAAGAAGAAGAAGAAGAAGAAAGAGAGAGGAGGAGGAAGAGGAGGAGGAGGAAGAAGACGACAGGAGAGTAACCAAGACCAGATGCTGCAGAGAAAATTCTGTACCTGTGACGCTCTCTGTCTGACTCTCTGTCTCTCAGGGGAGTCGACCAAGGTCTGGGCGATGTAGCGCAGCTCCC
>CM031603.1:72840914-72843414 GCA_018398815.1 Conus ventricosus
GTCCCATTTGATCAAAACCATTTGTTTACTTCGCGTCGATATCAGCGACCTTGTGTACATCCGACATGAATCAGAAATATTGCTCTGATCGGTCTAAAGAAAATATAGAATGGCTTTTATGCCTGAAAAGTCACACCAACGTTGAAGATTTGCTCTCACTTCGGGAATTCCGTGGCAGCTGGGGTAACGCCAGTTTAGGAAAAAAAATGCCACCTTCACAACACACCCACACACACACACACACACAGCACACACACACACACAACGACTTAGTAAACCCTTCCATCACGACATTTTGATTGTAACGCATAGATCAATTTGCTGTGACCATGCTTTGAATTTCATTGCCAATTATCATTGTACATTCTTAAGAAGACCTATTGCAAGCAACACGGTGCGTGTATGTTGGTCCCAGTGTGAGACAATTATAACTTGAATTGTTCAGTCGAATACAATTGCTTTTTCTGGCCGGCATTAATAACCCAAGACGGCTGACAACTACTCCGAGTATAATGGTGGTAATGTTCTTTAATCTCATTATTACAGCTCACATATCAGCTTATAACCATTTAATTCTAGAGCTTGCGTCAATCTCAATATCTCAACAAATCCTAACCCAAAAAAAGAAAAAACCGGCAAATCTCGGAGATTTTCATGATGACGTCTAATCGAACGTGATATTCCCCTAATATTTTTGACCTCCACTCTTATGTGCAACGCATTGTTTTGTAAGCTTAGTTGGACGTGTAACGGCTTAAAGGAGTGGACCTGACGACAACACTTCCTGACATGTTCCGAACGAGACACCTGCATGATTTGATCAAGTGTTGAATCAAAAGAGTTATCTGACTGCATACCGTGTTTCGCTTTCCCTTTGCCAAATATTATAGACATGCATACGCTACTTGTATGATTTTTATTTTTTATCAACGAAATAAAAAACAAAAAAACAAAACAAAAACCCGAGTCCTATGCTGAATGATGAAATATTTGGTGTATTGCTCTTCGTCCAATTGTTGTTGATATATTGCGTGCCAGGAATGTTGTTATTTTTCACATCGCGTGTTTCCTAGTCTGTAGCTCGTTTTGAGTAAGATTACCGCCGGCCATGCGGCATAAACAACTGAACCGCCAACAGATAAGCAAACGTGTCAGCAAATATTAACGTTAAATACCAATATGTTATAGTCAAACACACCACACCCACACCCACGAAAAACGCACACGTACACGCACATCGCCACACGGCATCACCGCCCCCCCTCTCCGCCCCCCCCCCCCACCAACACACACACACACACACACAACATATGCACATACGTAAGCACACACGCACGCACGCTTGCACGCACCGAACAATAAACGGAAATGTGACGATACCGAACTTCGACAAATCTGCGTCTCATGTCCCGCGATTTGAATACTGAGAAAAAGAGAATTAGGTGTGATTGTTTGTTTGTTCTCAAATTTTGGAAGTATAGGGTGAACAACATCTTCTGAAGATCGGTGTGATGCTGTTAGGGCCTCTTGATAAGGCAAGCAACTTTTGGGTACAACGAGCAACCACTACTCTCGACTTCGCTACATCTACATGTAGCTGCATTTTCTATTCTACACCCAAGACGCACTCATCACATTTCGACTAAGCATTAACTTTTGTTTAAGATTTCTTTTCTTGTTTTTTTTTATACCATCACCAAAGCATTTTCAGTGCTGTGCAATCAATAAGAGTTTGTGTGTGGTGTGTGTGGTTGTGTGTTTGTGAGTGTGAGTGTGTGTGTGTGTGTGTGATGTGTGTGTGGTGAGAGAGAGAGAGAGAGAGGGCGAGAGAGAGAGAGAGAGAGAGAGAGAGAGAGAGAGACAGACAGACAGACAGACAGACAGTGTTGTGTGTTGTGGTGTGTGGTGTGGTGTGGTGGTGGGGTGTGGGGGGTGGTGTTGTGTGTGTGTGGTGTGTGTGTGTGTGAGTGTTGTGGTTTGTGTGTGAGAGAGAGAAAGAGAGAGAGAGAGAGAGAGTGAGAGAGAGAGAGAGACAGACAGACAGACAGAACAGACAACAGTGTGGTTGTGTGTGTGTGTTGTGTGTTGTGTGTGTGTGTGTGTTGAGTTGTGTGTGTGGTGTTGTGGTGATGTGTGAGGGAGAGAGAGAGGAGAGATGAGAGAGAGAGAGAGAAAGAGAGAGAGAGAGAGAGAGAACAGATTGACACAGTGAGTGGTGTGGTGTATGTGTAATGTGTGTATGTGTGCTGTAAGTGTGTGTGTGCGTGCGAGCGTGCGTGCGTGCCGCATGTGTGTGTGTGTGTGTGTGTGTGTGTGTGAGTGTGTGTGTGTGTGTGTTTGTGTGTGGTGTGTGTGGTGTGTGTGTGTTGTGTGTGGTGAGGTAAGATAAGGTGTACAAACAGTTCTTTGTAATCTACTTTATTCTTCGTTAAAAATCGACCATTCTCTCTCTCTCTCTCTCTCTCACTCCTCCTCTCTCTCTCTCTCTCTCTCTCGTCTT
>CM031603.1:72851987-72854487 GCA_018398815.1 Conus ventricosus
GTGTGCGCGAACAAGTGTGTGTGTGTGTGGTGTGTGTGTGTGTGTGTGTGTGTGTGTGTGTGTGTGTGTGTGTGTGTATGTGTGTGTGTGTGTGTGTGTGTGTGTGGCGTGCGTGCGTGCGTGCGTGCGTGCGTGCGTGCGTGCGTGTGTGTGTGTGTGTGTGTGTTGTGTGTGTGTGTGTGTGTGTGTGTGTGTGTGTGTGTGTGTGTGTGTGTGTGTGCGAGAGAGAGAAAATGAGAGAGTACTCAAGCATGTTCTTTGATGTTCCCCCACTCCACCCCATCTCTTTTGCCCCCCCCCCCCCCCCCCCCCCCCTCCCTAAAAAGTGATTCTTTTTTGTTCGGACGAAGGCTCAGGTTTGGAATGCATGGCAAGCGTGTACAGTGACTGCGGCGCTCAGTCTGATTTAGAGACTGTTGACAAACAGCAACAACACTACAGTAACTACAGTCTGATGTAGAGACTGTTGACAAACAGCAAGAACACTACAGTAACTACAGTCTGATTTAGAGACTGTTGACAATCAGCAACAACACTACAGTAACTACAGTCTGATTTAGAGACTGTTGACAAACAGCAACAACACTACAGTAACTACAGTCTGATTTAGGACTGTTGACAAACAGCAACAACACTACAGTAACTACAGTCTGATCTGGTGACTGTTGGCAACAGCAACAACACTACAGTAACTACAGTTTAACTACAGTCTGACTGGGTGACTGTTGGCAAACAGCAACAACACTACAGTAACTACAGTTTAACTACAGTCTGACTGGGAGACTGCTGACAAACAGCAACACCACTACAGTAACTACAGTTTAACTACAGTCTGACTGGGAGACTGTTGACAAACAGCAACAACACTACAGCAACTACAGTTTAACTACAGTCTGATCTGGAGACTGTTGACAAACAGCAACAACACTACAGTAACTACAGTTTAACTACAGTCTGACTGGGAGACTGTTGACAAACAGCAACAACACTACAGTAACTACAGTTTAACTACAGTCTGATCTGGAGACTGTTGACAAACAGCAACAACACTACAGTAACTACAGTTTAACTACAGTCTGACTGGGTGACTGTGAGACTGTTGACAAACAGCAACAACACTACAGTAACTACAGTTTAACTACAGTCTGACTGGGAGACTGTTGACAAACAGCAACAACACTACAGTAACTACAGTTTAACTACAGTCTGATCTGGAGACTGTTGACAAACAGCAACAACACTACAGTAACTACAGTTTTTAACTACAGTCTGACTGGGAGACTGTTGACAAACAGCAACAACACTACAGTAACTACAGTTTAACTACAGTCTGACTGGGAGACTGTTGACAAACAGCAACAAACTACAGTAACTACAGTTTAACTACAGTCTGACTGGGAGACTGTTGACAAACAGCAACAACACTACAGTAACTACAGTTTAACTACAGTCTGACTGGGAGACTGTTGACAAACAGTAACAACACTACAGTAACTACAGTTTAACTACAGTCTGACTGGGAGACTGTTGACAAACAGCAACAACACTACAGTAACTACAGTTTAACTACAGTCTGACTGGGAGACTGTTGACAAACAGCAACAACACTACAGTAACTACAGTTTAACTACAGTCTGATCTGGAGACTGTTGACAAACAGCAACAACACTACAGTAACTACAGTTTAACTACAGTCTGACTGGGAGACTGTTGACAAACAGCAACAACACTACAGTAACTACAGTTTAACTACAGTCTGACTGGGAGACTGTTGACAAACAGCAACAACACTACAGTAACTACAGTTTAACTACAGTCTGACTGGGAGACTGTTGACAAACAGCAACAACACTACAGTAACTACAGTTTAACTACAGTCTGACTGGGAGACTGTTGACAAACAGCAACAACACTACAGTAACTACATTATAACTACAGTCTGACTGGGAGACTGTTGACAAACAGCAACAACACTACAGGAACTACAGTTTAACTACAGTCTGATCTGGAGACTGTTGACGAACAGCAACAACACTACAGTAACTACAGTTTAACTACAGTCTGACTGGGAGACTGTTGACAAACAGCAACAACACTACAGTAACTACATTATAACTACAGTCTGACTGGGAGACTGTTGACAAACAGCAACAACACTACAGGAACTACAGTTTAACTACAGTCTGATCTGGAGACTGTTGACGAACAGCAACAACACTACAGTAACTACAGTTTAACTACAGTCTGACTGGGAGACTGTTGACAAACAGCAACAGTACTACAGTAACTACAGTTTAACTACAGTCTGATCTGGAGACTGTTGACAAACAGCAACAACACTACAGTAACTACAGTTTAACTATAGTCTGACTGGGAGACTGTTGACAAACAGCAACAACACTACAGTAACTACAGTTTAACTACAGTCTGACTGGGAGACTGTTGACAAACAGCAACAACCCTACAATAACTACAGTGTAACTACAGTCTGACTGGGAGA
>CM031603.1:72859487-72866987 GCA_018398815.1 Conus ventricosus
CATCATTCACCCATCCTATGCCATCATTCACCCACTTCATGCCATCATTCACCCATCCCATGCCATCATTCACCCATCCCATGCCATCATTCACCATCCTATGCCATCATTCACCCACCCCATGCCATCATTCACCCATCCCATGCCATCATTTGTCCATCCCATGCCATCATTCACCCACTTCATGCCATCATTCACCCACCCCATGCCATCATTCACTCACCCGATGCCATCATTCACCAACCCCATGCCATCATTCACCCACCCCATGCCATCATTCACCTGCCCATGCCATCATTCACCTGCCCCGTGCCATCATTCACCCACCCCATGCCATCATTCACCCACCCCATGCCATCATTCACCCACCCCATGCCATCATTCACCCACCCCATGCCATCATTCACCCATCCCATGCCATCATTCACCCACCCCATGCCATCATTCACTCACCCATGCCATCATTCACCCACCCCATGCCATCATTCACCCACCCCATGCCATCATTCACCTGCCCCATGCCATCATTCACCTGCCCGTGCCATCATTCACCCACACCATGCCATCATTCACCCACCCCATGCCATCATTCACCCATCCCATGCCATCATTCACCCCTCCCATGCCATCATTCACCCACCCCATGCCATCATTCACCCACCCCATGCCATCAGTCACCCACCCATGCCATCATTCACCACCCCATGCCATCATTCACCCACCCCATGCCATCATTCACCCACCCCATGCCATCATTCACCCATCCCATGCCATTCATTCACCTCCCCATGCCATCATTCACCCACCCCATGCCATCATTCACCCACCCCATGCCATTATTCACCCATCCCATGCCATCATTTACCCACCCCATGCCATCATTCACCACCCCATGCCCTCATTCACCCACCCCATGCCATCATTCACCCACCCCATGCAATCATTCACCCATCCCATGCCATCATTCACCCACCCATGCCATCATTCAACCCACCCCATGCCATTATTCACCCATCCCATGCCATCATTCACCCACCCATGCCATCATTCACCCACCCCATGCAATCATTCACCCACCCCATGCCATCATTCACCACCCCATGCCATCATTCACCCACCCCCTGCCATCATTCACCCACCATCATTCACCCAACCCATGCCATCATTCACCCACCCCATGCCATCATTCACCCACCCCATGCCATCATTCACCCACCCCATGCCATCATTTACCCACCCCATGCCATCATTCACCCACCACCATTCACCCACCCCATGCCATCATTCACCCACCCCATGCCATCATTCACCCACCCCATGCCATCATTCACCCATCCCATGCCATCATTCACCCACCCATGCCATCATTCACCCATCACATGCCATCATTCACCCACCCCATGCCATCATTCACCCACCCCGTGTCATCATTCACGCATCATCATTCACCCACCCTGTGCCATCATTCACCCACCCCATGCCATCATTCACCCACCCCATGCTATCATTCACCCACCCCGTGCCATCATTCACCCACCCCATGCCATCATTCACCCACTTCATGCCATCATTCAACCACTTCATGCCATCATTCACACACTTCATGCCATCATTCACCCACCCATGCCATCATTCACCCACCGAGTGCCATCATTCACCACCCCTTGCCATCATTCACCCACCATATGCATCATTCACCCACTTCATGCCCTCATTCACCACCCGTGCCATCATTCACCCACCCGTTCCATCATTCACCCACCCCGTGCAATCATTCAACTACTTCATGCCATGATTCACCCACTTCATGCCCTCATTCACCCACCCCGTGCCATCATTCACCCATCCTATGCCATCATTCACCCATCCCATGCCATCATTCACCATCCTATGCCATCATTCACCCACTTCATGCCATCATTCACCCATCCCATGCCATCATTCACCCATCCCATGCCATCATTCACCCATCCTATGCCATCATTCACCACCCCATGCCATCATTCACCCATCCTATGCCATCATTTGTCCATCCCAAGCATCATTCACCCCCTTCATGCCATCATTCACCCACCCCGTGCATTCATTCAACTACTTCATGCCATGATTCACCACTTCATGCCATCATTCACCCACTCCGTGCCATCATTCACCATCCCATGCCATCATTCACCCACCCCATGCCATCATTCACCCATCCCATGCCATCATTCACCCACCCCATGCCATCATTCACCCATCCCATGTCATCATTCACCCACTTCTATGCCATCATTCACCCACCATCATTGACCCACCCCATGCCATCATTCACCCATCCCATGCCGTCATTCACCCACTTCATGCCATCATTCACCCACCATCATTCACCCACCCCATGCCATCATTTCACCCATTCTATGCCATCATTCACCCACCCCATGCCATCATTCACCCACCCCATGCCCTTTTCACCCATCCCATGTCATCATTCACCACCCATGCCATCAGTCAACCATCCCATACCATCATTCACCACCCATGCCATCATTCACCCACCCATGCCATCATTCACCCATCCCATACCATCATTCACCCACCCATGCCATCATTCACCCACCCATGCCATCATTCACCATCCCATACCATCATCACCCACCCCATGCCATCATTCACCCACCCCGTGCCATCATTCACCCACACCGTGCCATCATTCACCCATCCCATGCCATCATTCACCCACTTCATGCCATCATTCACCCACCATCATTCACCCACCCCATACCATCATTCACCCACCCCATGCCATCATTCATCCCACCCGTGCCATCATTCACCCACCCCATGCCATCATTCACCCACCCCATGCCATCATTCACCCACCCCATGCCATCATTCACCCACCCCATGCCATCATTCACCCACTTCATGCCATCATTTACCCACCCATGCCATCATTCACCACCCATGCCATCATTCACCCACCCCATGCCATCATTCACCCCACCATCATTCACCCACCCCATGCCATCATTCACCCATCCCATGCCATCATTTGTCCATCCATGCCATCATTCACCCACTTCATGCCATCATTCACCACCCCATGCCATCATTCACCCACTTCATGCCATCATTCAACCACTTCATGCCATCATTCACCCACCCTATGCCATCATTCACCCATCCCATGCCATCATTCACCCACCCCATGCCATCATTCACCCACCCCATGCCATCATTCACCCACCCCGTGCCATCATTCAACTACTTCATGCATCATTCACCCACTTCATGCCATCATTCACCCACCCGTGCTTCATTCACCCATCCTATGCCATCATTCACCACTTCATGCCATCATTCACCCACCCCATGCCATCATTCACCATCTCATGCCATCATTTGTCCATCCCCATGCCATCATTCACCCACTTCATGCCATCATTCACCCACCATCATTCACCCATCCCATGCCATCATTCACCCACCATCATTCACCACCATCATTCACCCACCATCATTCACCCACCCCGTGCCATCATTCACCCACCCCATGCCATCATTCACCACCCCATGCCATCATTCACCCACCCATGCCATCATTCACCCATCCCATGCCATCATTCACCCACCCCATGCCATCATTCACCCACCCCATGCCATCATTCACCCACCCCATGCCATCATTCACCCACCATCATTCACCCACCCATGCCATCATTCACCCACCCCATGCCATCATTCACCCACCCCTGCTATCATTCACCCACCCCATGCCATCATTCACCCACCCATGCCCTCATTCACCCACCCCATGCCATCATTCACCCACCCCATGCCATCATTCACCACCCCATGCCACCATTCACCACCCTATGCCATCATTCACCCACCCATGCAATCATTCGTCCACCCCATGCCATCATTCACTCACCCCATGCCATCATTCACCCACCCATGCCATCATTCACCCACCCCATGCCATCATTCACCCACCCCATGCCATCATTCACCCACCCCATGCCATCATTCACCCACCTCATGCCATCATTCACCCACCCCATGCCATCATTCACCCACCATCATTCACCCACCCATGCCATCATTCACCCACCCCATGCAATCATTCACCCACCCCATGCCATCATTCACCCACCCCATGCCATCATTCACCCACCATCATTCAACCACCATCATTCACCCACCCCATGCCATCATTCACCCACCATCATTCACCCACCCCGTGCCATCATTCACCCACCATCATTCACCCACCCCGTGCCATCATTCCCCCACCATCATTCACCCACCCCATACCATCATTCACCCACCATCATTCACCACCCATCATTCACCCACCCCCTACCACCCTCTTCACGCTAAAGAGAAGACAAACAAGCAGACCAGGTGTCATGAAATCTATCCAGCCCACACCCTGGTACCCGGCGCTCATAAATTTTGTGTTCTCCCACCTCCCCTCCTCTCTTTCCCACACCCCCTCCTCCTCCTCCTCCTCCTCCTCCTCCTCCTCCTTCCACCCACACCTCCTCCACTAAATAATAGGGTTTCGTGCCTAGTGGTCGGTTAGTGTCAATCGTTTATGAGCTGGTGTCTTTTGCCTCTCTCTCTGTCTCTCTGTTTCTCTCTCTGTTTCTCTCTCTCTCTCTCTCTCTCTCTCTCTCTCTCTCTCTCTCTCTCTCTCTCTCTCTCTCTTCTCTCTCTCTCTCTCTCCTTCCCTGCTTCGCTCTCCCATGAGGAATGCGGCATGGGAAATGTATCCTTCTTTCTTTCTCTTTGGTTTTCTATTCTGTTCTGTTATGCCCCTCCGTCTGTCCCTCTGTCCGTCTTTCTGTCTCTCTTCTGTTCTGGTCTTTCTTTCTTTCCTTTTCTTTTCTTTCTTTTTTTTTTTTCTTTCTTTCATTCGTCCCTCTGTCTTGCTTCGTTATTGCCTTCTTTTCTTGGTCTCTTTCTTGTTTTCCTTCTATTTTCTTTTTCTGTCCCTCTGTTTGTCCGTTCCCTTTCTTTCTTTCTTTCTTTCTTTCTTTTCTTTCTTTCTTTTTTTTTTTCCTTTCTTCTTTCTTTCTTTCTTTCTCGATTTTCCTTCTGTTATTTCCGTCCTTTGTCTCGCCAACTTCTTCCTTTCTTTCAGGTTCTTTCTTTTATTTTTTTTTTCTTTTCAGTCTCTCCGTTTGTCCATCTTCTTTCTTTCTTGTTTGCGTTTCTTCCTTCTATTCTTCCTGTCCGTTTTTTCTGTCTTTTGTTTTTCTTGTTTTCTTTCTTTCACCCTTTCTTCTTTCCCTCCTGTCTCTCTCTCTCTCTCTCTCTCTCTCTCTCTCTCTCTCTCTCTCTCTCTCTCTCTCTTTTCCCACCTTCCCCCATCCCTCATGCTCTCACTCTCTCTTTCTTTCCCTCTTCCTTCTTCCGTTCCTTTCTTTCTTTCCTTCGTTCCTTCTCCTTCCGTCTGTCTGCTTTTCCTGCTTTCCATTGTCCTCTCTTTTTTTTTCATTTGTCTCTCCTTTCGTTCATTTCTTTCTTTCCTTTTCTTTTCAGACTTTTTAAACAGGCCCTTAAAATGTATTACATTTCACATATATACGACAAACAGTCCATAAACATACATTATAATTTAACGTTATACCAAAAAACGTAATTGCATATACCACTTGGATATTTTTCAGCAATTACTTTACAACACATATTTTATGATCGTTACTCTGGACGAATGTATAGATGCTTTAAATCATTTCTTAATGTACACACACACGCACGCACGCACGCACGCACCAGGCGAACTCACAAGAAAATAGACAAGAACAAAGAAATAAAACACAAGGTAACAAAGTACATATGGATGCCTTTTTTTTTTTCTTTTTTTTTTTTTGCAACACTCAACTATTTAGAAGAAATCAATTAATGATGTTATTTATTAGTGGTGAGAGACATAGGGGGTGGAGGGGTATGTTATTGTTTCAGTGTGGTGGTGGGGCTGGGGGGGGGGGGGGGGGGGGGTTCATTCCCAATTTTCATTTTCAGTTAGTTATTTATGATTATGCCAGTCTTCATCGAATTTTGCAGGTGTTGAGTTAAGGAAAGCACTTATTTTTCTATCACATATCTGTGTTTTAATTATTACTTGTGTTTTAAGATAAGTTCACACTAGCTCTATCTTCCTTCAGTTTACATATATCAATGTAGATTCTGCAATCAGCAGAATGAAGTCTAGAATGCTATTTTTATGGAATTAGTGTCATTTCCAAAATATACCATCTTTTTGCTCAAAGAGAAAGATGAATTTTTGCACGTATCTTCGATTTGTTGCTCGACTTGTTTAAAAAAAAATCCCATATGTAAGCATCTCCAAAATATGTGTTCTATGCTGTCCTTTTACTGTTGGAGAAAGTACACATGTTGCCAAGTTAAACGCCCATACATGACGAAACCACATGTGTAGGTAGAATTATACGTATGAATTTGCTGATTTTATTTTTAAAGTTTTCTTCCTGTTAATTTCTGGATTCGTCTTGATTTCCAGTGTCTAGACAAAAATATTTTGGTTTTGTGTCGTCTTTAACAAAGAAAATCGTATTATAATCGTGCTTCCTATGTAGCTGAGCTTTAAAGACGTATGGTTTTAGGATCACCAGCTTTTAACATTAATGTCTAATGGATTGACAAGAATTTTCACTGCTGTATAACTGCTGCCTTTAATAAGAATATGGTAGCATAATCGTGCTTCCTCTATAACTGAGCTTTAAAGACGTGTGGTTTTAGGATCACCAGCTTTAACATTAATGTCTAATGGATTGACAAGAATTTTCACTGCTGTATAACTGCTGCCTTTAATAAGAATATGGTAGCATAATCGTGCTTCCTCTGTAACTGAGCTTTAAAGACGTATGGTTTTAGAATCACCAGCTTTTTCCCCCAGTTGTTTTCAAAGTTGATGTCTTATGTGTTGATTAGAATTTTTACTGTTGTATAACTGCTGCATAGTTTGAAAAGTTTTTTGTAAATGACATTTATCAGTGAATTCGCATATAACGAGCAACAGCCATCTTCCTTGCGCGCGTCTTCATTGTAGGATACATTTACATTAATCCAATTATTTTCTTATTTGATGAAATGTTTTTCAAAGTAATACTTCTATTGAAAAGTATTAGCTCTGCTAGCGTTTCGGAAGGGCCGGTGGATTTCACTTTATTGCAAAATACTTAATATGCAACGAACACGTCTTTCCAAAACGTGTTTTGTTCGCCTTGGCTAAAGAAACAACTTTGGTTGATGTTATCTAGATTTTAGATATTTTGGTTACAACAATGTTACAATTGAGTTCCATTTTATGACCTGTAGTCCTGTACGTTCTTATCCACCCTGATTTTAAAGCTTGCATGAATAATTCTTCATCCGGAAAGCCGATTCCTTTCTCGCTTGCTCTTTTGTTGAGCAACTTTTCCACTGGTCCTTTTTTTTTAGAAATATAATTCCAAGCAAGTCTCATACAAAGAACAAAGATTGTTT
>CM031603.1:72871987-72874487 GCA_018398815.1 Conus ventricosus
AACGTCCCACACGTCACGCGGACACCTAACGTCTGACTTGTGTCACAGGAGCAAACGTCCACACGTCACGCGAACACCTAACGTCTGACATGTGTCACAGGAGCAAAACTCCACACGTCACGCGGACACCTGACGTATGACATGTGTCACAGGAGCAAAACTCCACACGTCACGCGAACACCTAACGTCTGACATGTGTCACAGGAGCAAAACTCCACACGTCACGCGGACACCTGACGTATGACATGTGTCACAGGAGCAAAACTCCACACGTCACGCGGACACCTGACGTATGACATGTGTCACAGGAGCAAAACTCCACACGTCACGCGGACACCTGACGTATGACATGTGTCACAGGAGCAAAACTCCACACGTCACGCGAACACCTGACGTCTGACATGTGTCACAGGAGCAAAAGTCCACACGTCACGCGAACACCTGACGTATGACATGTGTCACAGGAGCAAAACTCCACACGTCACGCGGACACCTGACGTCTGACATGTGTCCACAGGAGCAAAACTCCACACGTCACGCGAACACCTGACGTCTGACATGTGTCACAGGAGCAAAACTCCACACGTCACGCGAACACCTGACGTCTGACATGTGTCACAGGAGCAAAAGTCCACACGTCACGCGAACACCTAACGTCTGACATGTGTCACAGGAGCGAAACTCCACACGTCACGCGAACACCTGACGTATGACATGTGTCACAGGAGCAAAAGTACACACGTCACGCGGACACCTGACGTCTGACATGTGTCACAGGAGCAAAAGTCCACACGTCACGCGAACACCTGACGTCTGACATGTGTCACAGGAGCAAACGTCCACACGTCACGCGAACACCTGACGTATGACATGTGTCACAGGAGCAAAACTCCACACGTCACGCGAACACCTGACTATGACATGTGTCACAGGACAAAACTCCACACGTCACGCGGACACCTAATGTCTGTCATGTGTCACAGGAGCAAAAGTCCACACGTCACGCGAACACCTAACGTCTGACATGTGTCACAGGAGCAAAAGTACACACGTCACGCGGACACCTGACGTATGACATGTGTCACAGGAGCAAACGTCCACACGTCACGCGAAACACCTGACGTATGACATGTGTCCACAGGAGCAAAACTCCACACGTCACGCGAACACCTGACGTATGACATGTGTCACAGGAGCAAAACTCCACACGTCACGCGAACACCTGACGTCTGACATGTGTCACAGGAGCAAAAATCCACACGTCACGCGAACACCTGACGTCTGACATGTGTCACAGGAGCAAAACTCCACACGTCACGCGAACACCTGACGTATGACATGTGTCACAGGAGCAAAACTCCACACGTCACGCGGACACCTGACGTATGACATGTGTCACAGGAGCAAAACTCCACACGTCACGCGAACACCTGACGTCTGACATGTGTCACAGGAGCAAAACTCCACACGTCACGCGAACACCTGACGTCTGACATGTGTCACAGGAGCAAAACTCCACACGTCACGCAAACACCTGACGTCTGACATGTGTCACAGGAGCAAAACTCCAGACGTCACGTGGACACCTAATGTCTGACATTGTCACAGGAGCAAAAGTCCACACGTCACGCGAACACCTAACGTCTGACATGTGTCACAGGAGCAAAACTCCACACGTCACGCGAACACCTAACGTATGACATGTGTCACAGGAGCAAAACTCCACACGTCACGCGAACACCTGATGTCTGACATGTGTCACAGGAGCAAAACTCCAGACGGAAGGGTTGGAGGGGTTAAAACGACAAAGGTGTCAAGTGTGAGAGGGTCATGAGATAAGGGTTGGAGGGGTTAAAACGACAAAGGTGTCAAGTGTGAGAGGGTCATGAGATAAGGGTTGGAGGGGTTTAAACGACAAAGGTATAAAGTGTGAGAGAGTAATGAGATAACAGACCATTAGGATTGTCAACGGGTACAGGCGTCGAGGAGATGCAAGACATGGGATAAATACGGACAGGTGACAGCACTCAGGTAGATTTCATGAGTTCAAACTATTAATACTCATAACGAGACGAATTACACACTCGAACCTCGCTGCACTATGCGTGTAAACCCCAAGCTACGTCAGCTGAAGGTTGTTCAGTAAAGATGAACGAGCCCGCGGGCAATCCACTTGAAGATTAATAGTATTTTCTTTGTCAACCGATCTTGCTGTCAGACCAGTTTGAGTGGATGTGGACGAAGCTGTCGTAGATGTCAAGAGGATAAATCATTCTACGAGAATGATTTTAGAAATAGCTGTCAAATTTTGATGCCCATTGATGAGAGTAGCAGCAGCAGGAGTAGCAGCAGCAGCAGTTGTAGTATTAGTAGCAGTAGCTGCATCAGCATCAGTAGAGGTAGTATTAGTCGCAGCAGCAACAGCCGCAGTAGTAGTAGTAGTTAGTAGTTAGTAGCAGTAGCAGCAGCAGCAGCAGCAGCAGCAGTAGTCGTAGTAATA
>CM031603.1:72884487-72889487 GCA_018398815.1 Conus ventricosus
TGTTCTTCTTTATTCCTATTGTCGTTCTTAATGTTACCGTTCTTGTTCTCATTGCTCTTGTTCTTCTTTATTCCTATTGTCGTTCTTAATGTTACCGTTCTTGTTCTCATTGCTCTTGTTCTTCTTTATTCCTATTGTCGTTCTTAAGTTACCGTTCTTGTTCTCATTGCTCTTGTTCTTCTTTATTCCTATTGTCGTTCTTAATGTTACCGTTCTTGTTCTCATTGCTCTTGTTCTTCTTTATTCCTATTGTCGTTCTTAATGTTACCGTTCTTGTTCTCATTGCTCTTGTTCTT
The DNA here is from genome assembly GCA_018398815.1 of Conus ventricosus. NCBI lineage: Eukaryota > Metazoa > Mollusca > Gastropoda > Neogastropoda > Conidae > Conus > Conus ventricosus. The sequence goes on from CM031603.1 coordinate 72,884,784, forward strand.
CTTTATTCCTATTGTCGTTCTTAATGTTACCGTTCTTGTTCTCATTGCTCTTGTTCTTCTTTATTCCTATTGTCGTTCTTAATGTTACCGTTCTTGTTCTCATTGCTCTTGTTCTTCTTTATTCCTATTGTCGTTCTTAATGTTACCGTTCTTGTTCTCATTGCTCTTGTTCTTCTTTATTCCTATTGTCGTTCTTAATGTTACCGTTCTTGTTCCATTGCTCTTGTTCTTCTTTATTCCTATTGTCGTTCTTAATGTTACCGTTCTTGTTCTCATTGCTCTTGTTCTTCTTTATTCCTATTGTCGTTCTTAATGTTACCGTTCTTGTTCTCATTGCTCTTGTTCTTCTTTATTCCTATTGTCGTTCTTAATGTTACCGTTCTTGTTCTCATTGCTCTTGTTCTTCTTTATTCCTATTGTCGTTCTTAATGTTACCGTTCTTGTTCTCATTGCTCTTGTTCTTCTTTATTCCTATTGTCGTTCTTAATGTTACCGTTCTTGTTCTCATTGCTCTTGTTCTTCTTTATTCCTATTGTCGTTCTTAATGTTACCGTTCTTGTTCTCATTGCTCTTGTTCTTCTTTATTCCTATTGTCGTTCTTAATGTTACCGTTCTTGTTCTCATTGCTCTTGTTCTTCTTTATTCCTATTGTCGTTCTTAATGTTACCGTTCTTCTTCTCATTGCTCTTGTTCTTCTTTATTCCTATTGTCGTTCTTAATGTTACCGTTCTTGTTCTCATTGCTCTTGTTCTTCTTTATTCCTATTGTCGTTCTTAATGTTACCGTTCTTGTTCTCATTGCTCTTGTTCTTCTTTATTCCTATTGTCGTTCTTAATGTTACCGTTCTTGTTCTCATTGCTCTTGTTCTTCTTTATTCCTATTGTCGTTCTTAATGTTACCGTTCTTGTTCTCATTGCTCTTGTTCTTCTTTATTCCTATTGTCGTTCTTAATGTTACCGTTCTTGTTCTCATTGCTCTTGTTCTTCTTTATTCCTATTGTCGTTCTTAATGTCACCGTTCTTGTTCTCATTGCTCTTGTTCTTCTTTATTCCTATTGTCGTTCTTAATGTCACGTTCTTGTTCTCATTGCTCTTGTTCTTCTTTATTCCTATTGTCGTTCTTAATGTCACCGTTCTTGTTCTCATTGCTCTTGTTCTTCTTTATTCCTATTGTCGTTCTTAATGTCACCGTTCTTGTTCTCATTGCTCTTGTTCTTCTTTATTCCTATTGTCGTTCTTAATGTTACCGTTCTGTTCTCATTGCTCTTGTTCTTCTTTATACCTATTGTCGTTCTTAATGTTACCGTTCTTGTTCTCATTGCTCTTGTTCTTCTTTATTCCTATTGTCGTTCTTAATGTTACCGTTCTTGTTCTCATTGCTCTTGTTCTTCTTTATTCCTATTGTCGTTCTTAATGTTACCGTTCTTGTTCTCATTGCTCTTGTTCTTCTTTATTCCTATTGTCGTTCTTAATGTTACCGTTCTTGTTCTCATTGCTCTTGTTCTTCTTTATTCCTATTGTCGTTCTTAATGTTACCGTTCTTGTTCTCATTGCTCTTGTTCTTCTTTATTCCTATTGTCGTTCTTAATGTTACCGTTCTTGTTCTCATTGCTCTTGTTCTTCTTTATTCCTATTGTCGTTCTTAATGTCACCGTTCTTGTTCTCATTGCTCTTGTTCTTCTTTATTCCTATTGTCGTTCTTAATGTCACCGTTCTGTTCTCATTGCTCTTGTTCTTCTTTATTCCTATTGTCGTTCTTAATGTCACCGTTCTTGTTCTCATTGCTCTTGTTCTTCTTTATTCCTATTGTCGTTCTTAATGTCACCGTTCTTGTTCTCATTGCTCTTGTTCTTCTTTATTCCTATTGTCGTTCTTAATGTCACCGTTCTTGTTCTCATTGCTCTTGTTCTTCTTTATTCCTATTGTCGTTCTTAATGTTACCGTTCTTGTTCTCATTGCTCTTGTTCTTCTTTATTCCTATTGTCGTTCTTAATGTTACCGTTCTTGTTCTCATTGCTCTTGTTCTTCTTTATTCCTATTGTCGTTCTTAATGTGACCGTTCTTGTTCTCATTGCTCTTGTTCTTCTTTATTCCTATTGTCGTTCTTAATGTGACCGTTTCTTGTTCTCATTGCTCTTGTTCTTCTTTATTCCTATTGTCGTTCTTAATGTTACCGTTCTTGTTCTCATTGCTCTTGTTCTTCTTTATTCCTATTGTCGTTCTTAATGTTACCGTTCTTGTTCTCATTGCTCTTGTTCTTCTTTATTCCTATTGTCGTTCTTAATGTTACCGTTCTTGTTCTCATTGCTCTTGTTCTTCTTTATTCCTATTGTCGTTCTTAATGTTACCGTTCTTGTTCTCATTGCTCTTGTTCTCTTTATTCCTATTGTCGTTCTTAATGTTACCGTTCTTGTTCTCATTGCTCTTGTTCTTCTTTATTCCTATTGTCGTTCTTAATGTTACCGTTCTTGTTCTCATTGCTCTTGTTCTTCTTTATTCCTATTGTCGTTCTTAATGTTACGTTCTTGTTCTCATTGCTCTTGTTCTTCTTTATTCCTATTGTCGTTCTTAATGTTACCGTCTTGTTCTCATTGCTCTTGTTCTTCTTTATTCCTATTGTCGTTCTTAATGTTACCGTTCTTGTTCTCATTGCTCTTGTTCTTCTTTATTCCTATGTCGTTCTTAATGTTACCGTTCTTGTTCTCATTGCTCTTGTTCTTCTTTATTCCTATTGTCGTTCTTAATGTTACCGTTCTTGTTCTCATTGCTCTTGTTCTTCTTTATTCCTATTGTCGTTCTTAATGTTACCGTTCTTGTTCTCATTGCTCTTGTTCTTCTTTATTCCTATTGTCGTTCTTAATGTTACCGTTCTTGTTTCATTGCTCTTGTTCTTCTTTATTCCTATTGTCGTTCTTAATGTTACCGTTCTTGTTCTCATTGCTCTTGTTCTTCTTTATTCCTATTGTCGTTCTTAATGTTACCGTTCTTGTTCTCATTGCTCTTGTTCTTCTTTATTCCTATTGTCGTTCTTAATGTTACCGTTCTTGTTCTCATTGCTCTTGTTCTTCTTTATTCCTATTGTCGTTCTTAATGTTACCGTTCTTGTTCTCATTGCTCTTGTTCTTCTTTATTCCTATTGTCGTTCTTAATGTTACCGTTTCTTGTTCTCATTGCTCTTGTTCTTCTTTATTCCTATTGTCGTTCTTAATGTTACCGTTCTTGTTCTCATTGCTCTTGTTCTTCTTTATTCCTATTGTCGTTCTTAATGTTACCGTTCTTGTTCTCATTGCTCTTGTTCTTCTTTATTCCTATTGTCGTTCTTAATGTTACCGTTCTTGTTCTCATTGCTCTTGTTCTTCTTTATTCCTATTGTCGTTCTTAATGTTACCGTTCTTGTTCTCATTGCTCTTGTTCTTCTTTATTCTATTGTCGTTCTTAATGTTACCGTTCTTGTTCTCATTGCTCTTGTTCTTCTTTATTCCTATTGTCGTTCTTAATGTTACCGTTCTTGTTCTCATTGCTCTTGTTCTTCTTTATTCCTATTGTCGTTCTTAATGTTACCGTTCTTGTTCTCATTGCTCTTGTTCTTCTTTATTCCTATTGTCGTTCTTAATGTTACCGTTCTTGTTCTCATTGCTCTTGTTCTTCTTTATTCCTATTGTCGTTCTTAATGTTACCGTTCTTGTTCTCATTGCTCTTGTTCTCTTTATTCCTATTGTCGTTCTTAATGTTACCGTTCTTGTTCTCATTGCTCTTGTTCTTCTTTATTCCTATTGTCGTTCTTAATGTTACCGTTCTTGTTCTCATTGCTCTTGTTCTTCTTTATTCCTATTGTCGTTCTTAATGTTACCGTTCTTGTTCTCATTGCTCTTGTTCTTCTTTATTCCTATTGTCGTTCTTAATGTTACCGTTCTTGTTCTCATTGCTCTTGTTCTTCTTTATTCCTATTGTCGTTCTTAATGTTACCGTTTCTTGTTCTCATTGCTCTTGTTCTTCTTTATTCCTATTGTCGTTCTTAATGTTACCGTTCTTGTTCTCATGCTCTTGTTCTTCTTTATTCCTATTGTCGTTCTTAATGTTACCGTTCTTGTTCTCATTGCTCTTGTTCTTCTTTATTCCTATTGTCGTTCTTAATGTTACCGTTCTTGTTCTCATTGCTCTTGTTCTTCTTTATTCCTATTGTCGTTCTTAATGTTACCGTTCTTGTTCTCATTGCTCTTGTTCTTCTTTATTCCTATTGTCGTTCTTAATGTTACCGTTCTTGTTCTCATTGCTCTTGTTCTTCTTTATTCCTATTGTCGTTCTTAATGTTACCGTTCTTGTTCTCATTGCTCTTGTTCTTCTTTATTCCTATTGTCGTTCTTAATGTTACCGTTCTTGTTCTCATTGCTCTTGTTCTTCTTTATTCCTATTGTCGTTCTTAATGTTACCGTTCTTGTTCTCATTGCTCTTGTTCTTCTTTATTCCTATTGTCGTTCTTAATGTTACCGTTCTTGTTCTCATTGCTCTTGTTCTTCTTTATTCCTATTGTCGTTCTTAATGTTACCGTTCTTGTTCTCATTGCTCTTGTTCTTCTTTATTCCTATTGTCGTTCTTAATGTTACCGTTCTTGTTCTCATTGCTCTTGTTCTTCTTTATTCCTATTGTCGTTCTTAATGTTACCGTTCTTGTTCTCATTGCTCTTGTTCTTCTTTATTCCTATTGT
>CM031603.1:72898580-72908580 GCA_018398815.1 Conus ventricosus
AACAAAAAAAAAAATTTCACCTTTCCGTCTGTACCCCTTCGATTTACAATTTAATCCAGAGTATTTGCCCTGTCAACCCGGTGATGTCAGTGGAGGAAGGACTAGCGCACAGCCCAAAACACACTCACAGCTTAGCTTACATCCTCTTTCATATATCATCCATTCGGTCACATCAAAACCACTAGAGAAAGTCTATAACTTTAACTACACATGTCATATAACAAACATCACTGCATATGGAATCAAACAAAATAAACCATTCCTCTTTCCTGAACATCATTCACAGAAATCATTTATCTAAAACATCATTAACTAACCGGTATAAATAGATTTCTACTTTACCTGGCCAGGGTGATCTTAACTATTCACAATCACTGTCTGGACAGGGGACGGTTTTTTTCTTTCTTTCACCTGTCACTCACAACACGACACAACTGCTGGCACTGTCTTGGTCTGCTGCGCCCTGTCAGGTGGAGACTGTTGGCACCTGGCGGTGTCTGTCAGAAAGTGGCGCTGGCCAATAGAGGTTCGAACACCCATGAAGATAGAACAGTGACTATCAACAATCCGATCTGTTTCTCCTGCTTTCTTTTCTTCCCTGCATTAACGCATTGGCACTCTCTCTCTCTCGCTCTAGTCTGCTCTTATCAAATGGACATGGTTGCTTTTTCTTTCTTTTGTTTTGCTTTTCTTCTTCATTAGTAGCAACTCTCTCCACACTCTCCTAAGTCCGTCCTCTGCAAACTATCTCTGCTAATGCTACCAGCTTGTCTCCTCCTCTCCCCTCATCTCTCTGCTCGTCTCTCCTCAGAATTAACACTCAGACCCCCTCTCCTCTGTCTCTTGTTCGGATTCTCCCCCTCGTTCTGCCGTTCTCCTCACATCTCACCTCCTTCTTATCCCTTCCGATCTGTCCAAAAAGGGCGAGTAACCATTGGTCCCAGTATTTTTAAACCCTCCCTGATAACCGAAGTTATCCTCCTCATTCCATTGATTTCAAATCAGACAGTCACGCCTACTACGCCTTTACTCCTGTGGTGTCAATTGTCTTTACAATTGATTAGCTAATTTCCACCCCCCACCCACGCACTACCCTTCCCCCCTTCCTACTTAACTGCGCCGTGTGGCTTAACGTGTGGCACTGGTCATGTAAAATTGGCTAGATGATCCGACCCCGCAATGAGATGCGTCCGGGCAGACATCGAGGCGTCCGGTCAAACCAGCTTAGTCTTTCTGGGTGACCGTACCGTCTCAGCCGTGAAGCCTCTCCGCTAAGCTTATTTTGCAGGACCGACCCATGGCCCGTCGATCTGGCGCACAGAATGTTGAGTTAACTTATGTCCGAACAAATTGCTGGCGACTCCACGCGTTGGTTTTTCAATTTTTGTCCGTGACAATTTCCCCTTGCAAAAACAAGCTCCGCATTGTCGTCAAAACAACGACAAAAAAAAAGCAACAACCGAATTTGCTGACACACAGCTACAACGTGCAAGTTTGAAAATACTTGACAACAAACGTTTTATAAATTATAGATATATCATTATTAAATACGCCCCAATAGTTATCATTGATGGTGCGCTCTTCCGTTATTTCGTCTCATTTTTATAAAATAACGACCTCTGTGCCACTTATGCGATTCCCCTACCTGCGGATTTGCCATTCTTCTCTCAACAATTCTTATGAAAGCACAAGATAATATGAATCACGATCCAGGACACTTCACACTGGAGGATCTCCATCCTCACTTTGCATATAATGCATCACTACACAAGCGACTGTATGCTCCAAGCAAACTACATCCACATGACCAGTCTCACAAAAAAATATGAACAATCTCCACACAAAAAAAAATATGACCATAGCCAACTGGGAAATGAACCCATATCCAATCACATAAACAGCAATCAACACATACTATCAACAAAGGCACCCGGATATGACTGAACTCCTCTGATTCAGCTTGCTAGACTACACGCTTTAAATAGTCAGCTCCGACATTCTGTCGACCTGGAAATACTGCACTTGATTACCTGTAGGGCTCAATCATTGCCAACGCTGCACTCGCAGTTTTCAACTGCGCCTCCTGCAGGAAATTGAGGGTTATGATCCGTCTCTATCACGAACTCTTCCGCATACAAGTAATTTGTGGAACTTCTGCACGCCCACACGAAACAGCTAAACCACTCCATCTCCACCCGTTGCGTACCCTTCTTCACACTTTGTCAACTTCCTGCTAGCAAATCTCACAGGAAATCGACCCTTCATAGCTCCTTAACAATACTGCACCTAGCCCACCAACTGATGCATCTGTCCGCAACAAAAATGGTTTTTGGACATTATCTGGTACTTCAAGATGGGACGGAACCTATCCTTTCAGCACCGTCTGCCAGTGCTTCTCTGCAAGGCGTCTGACAATATCACCACTGCCGGTTTTCCCTGCCTGACCAAATCACTGAGAGGACCGTGATTGCTGCGAAATTTGGAACAAACTCCCCTATAAACCCAATAAAACCTAGCAACCCTGACTTCTGTTTGGTCTTATGGACTCTCTGATTCATCATCTTCTCCACCATTTCCCCTTCTGCGCTTTGTGTCCCTTCCGACAACAAAACCAAGGAACTCCAGGCTTGGAATACAACATGGCACTTTGTTGGTCGGGCTGTGAGATGGCTTGGTCTCAGCCTCTCTAAAACTGCTCCTAGCTGCCTCATTGCCTCCCATTCTCGGATGCTATCAGAATGTCATCCATAGAAATTCACAACGCTTCCAATTCCCTTCAATAAACTTCCTCATCATCCGAGAGAAGACTGCGGTTCGTTGACCATCCCCAAAAGGGAGTACTCGCCACTGGTATAGCCCCATAGGAGTGGAGAATGCTGTGACTTCCTTCTAGTCCGCACTCAGGGCATTTGGCCAGTAACCATTGGCTCAGATCATACTGGTGAAATACTGGCTCTGCTTGTGGCCGATCTGAGCGAACAGGTTCTTCCATGTTTGGTAGACTTCTCATCGACCTTGGTGACACTGTTCAGACGTCATAGTCGACTACAGAATCGATGCTCACTGACTGTTTTCCTCACTAAACGACGGTTTCACAATACGATGATTTGGACGGTTCAATCACCCCAAGGTCCACACATCTTTTCTACCTCCCTCCTCGATCACTTGCTTGGTGGCATATGGATCGGGTAGGCTTCACATGTACGGGTTTCTGTGATGTTAACCTCCACCGTACATGTCTCTAAGTTGTCCTGCCTGGTTTATCAGTCAGGGACGGCCCTATACTTTCTAGGAGCCCCCTAACTTCCTCCTGTCTCCCTACAGTCTAGCCCGTCATACAGTGACACATCCCTGTATGACCTTCCTCCTGAAACTCAGGCAACTAAATCTCCCCTTCTCTGCTGGGTCACCTTCACCTCCATCAATGATTGCTGCTGCTGCCGCCTATGTGCTGGGTTCCCACGCTGAATGTATTTGCGGAGCAAATTTGCAAGGAAAGTTTTGATTTCCTCATTCACATCGATTCGGTATCCGATCTACCTTTTCAATGATGGTGAATGGTCCCTTCCAATGGCATCAGCAGCTTGTGTGATCCGTGGGAGCAGTAACAGACTTGATCTCCCACCTTGAGGAATTGCTTCCACACGTTCCTGTCGTAACTGCTTCTTCTGGACGACGCCTAGCCTCCTGCAAACTCTCCCTTGCGACCTTACATGTCTCTCGCGCCTATTGCGTAGGTTCCCACATACTGATAAGGGTTTGGGACCTCTTCGGACTCATGTTCTCGCGGACCACAGCTCTTTGAGCAGCAACACTGGTCCCGAAACTGTCCGCCATACAGCACTCAAATGGCGAAAGCATGTGCTTTTCCTGAGGCTTCCCTGTAGGCGAACATGCCGCTGGAAAATGTAGCGGTCCCAATCTGCTGCCTTTACTCACAGAGCTTCTTAAGATGCCCTTCAGCACACCATTGAATCTCTCCACCAAGCCATGCATTGGGGTGGTAGGGGTAGTGAAACTGTGTGATCTACAGCTGTTGACCTCCCTCATCACCCTAGTGAACGTGACCCTCTGTCACTGAGATTTGTGACGGCACGCCCACGCGAGAAAAAATATCTACCCTAGCCACTTCAGCACACTGTTGCGTATCTACGCCTTTCAATGCACTGCTTCTGGTATCTGGTCGCGTAGTCCACGAGCGTCACACATAACCTTCCCGCTTGGAACAGGCGCGATTGCCCAATCAAATCACACACCCTCCGAATGGTGTGTCCATTTAAGGGGATGTTTAAGAGGCGCCTGCCCTCTTCCAACACCCTCTTGTGGCTGACTTGAAACACTCACATGACAGCAGAAACGCTTAATGGTCTGCATTGCTCCTGCCAATGAAAGTCATCCAAAGATTCGGTCAGCCTGTTTTGCTGGTGCCGAATACCCGCCATGAGCGACTCGTGACCCACTGACATGACAGTGTCACGATAACCTGCTGGTACCTCTAACTGAGTGTCACCTTACCTGGCTTCCCCTTGGTGAACACTCGGTACAAACAGCCCGCCCGTTCCAAAGACATATCTATGTCTCACCTCCTCTAACCAACTGTTCTCCCCACCTTCATGCCAACATCCAAGACTTCACAGCGAAGGGTCTTGTTTCCTGCGCTGCCCTAAACTCATCAGGCAGACAACATCTATGCACTGACTTCCTTGTCCGTAACGACACGTTTATTCAACTTTTCCTCCTTCTTGCTCCGTGGTTTAACTGCGGCCCTGTAGCAGTCCAACAACTCAGGATCCCCGGGATCCCTTGCACCTGGAAATTTTCCGATGATCAAATCATGAAGGGTTTCTCCATCACCCAGCGCAGACAACGCGCCTGAGAATAAGGGAACGTACTTCTATCTTAGCAACTGGAAACTCTCCCTCACAGTGCCATCGATTAGAGTACAGGTCTGGATTTGCCCAGTCAAATCCCCTTTCTCGAACCAGCGTTGTCGTACTACACCGCATGAACAACCAGTGTCTCGTAACACTTTCACCCTCTGCTGCCAATCCACCCTTCTCCACGGGTAAACGAACCACTCAGGGCCTAGTGCCCACCATCCCTGACTCTGGACTTCTGTCCAGTGCTAGCCATAGGCCGCTCTCTAATCTAGACCCTCTTCAGATTGGATCCCTGTTGATTCCACAGCAGGTTCGTTTCCCTTGACGACCCTTATCCACCTCTTGCAGGCTGCTGCCTTCTGGAAACCCATCGACAATCCTCGCCACATGTCCCTTCCTTGTGACAAATGAAACACCTAATGGCCCGTTGCCCTCCTTCTGCCCCACTGCTTGGTTTGCAGACTTAGCAGAAAACTCCCCTAGTCTCCTTGCACCTTCTCACCTGTCATAGCACCTGTTTTCACCTGCACCGTAGTGCCCAAACGTCCTCTCTATACACCTCTGCGAACTTCAACAACTCCCCTGCTGTCTCTGGCTGCTTTCTTCAAATGTATGGTTGAACTCAGGGCCGCAACCTGACAAAATCCTGTTCCTTTCATAACTAGTCTTTCAATTCACGAACTCCTTCTTCTACCGCTCAACTCTAACCACTTCTCAAAATAGTGATCCTAAACGTGCACCCAAACTGAGTGGTACTCTGCACTGCTTGTAATTTATCTGCACGAAATTTCTTCTGAACCCCTCCTCTGTGAGGTCAATATCGTTCATCCACGATTCTCTCACAGCGCCGAAATCAACTGTTGTTCTGCTGGTAACGCAGTAAAAATCTGTAATGGCCTTACCCGTCAGTAACGCTGACAAAATGACTGCCCACTCTTCTGAAGGGCCAACCTTGATGGTCGCAAACGTTTCGAAACGCCAGATTATGCATCAATCCGATCGGGTTCCTTCGGAGAATATGGTAACTTTGGTCGGGGGCGTAACTCGCACAGAGTCACTGGAAAGGAACTACCCCAAACCCCCCCCCCTCGGGTGGTCACCCTTTGTATTCTCACTTTATCTAACTCAAATTGAACCTTTAATCTTCTGTTACTGCGTTCCCTTATCTTTCTGTTTCCTGCGTTCTTTAGCCTGACCTGATTATCGTAGCCTGAAATCCTTAATCTTTCTGTTTCCTGCTTCAATCTCTTCTGTTCCTCTGTGCTCTAAAGCGATACGGCGTCTTTCGCGCGTTCATCCCTTTCCGATCTTTTGCTGGGTTTCAACCGAATGCTCGCAACTCTTCGCCCGAATAGCCTAAATCACGAGCGACGCTCACAGTGGTTCAATAGGGTGTTCTTTTCTTCCGCCCATTATATCTTTTTTTTTTTTTTGAACAAGATTTTATAACTACGACAGCCAAACTGGTGGTTACCGACACGAGTGACGCAATAGCACAATCCTATGAATGATAATATTAGCTTGGGACAACGTAGTTAGTTTTTATAAGACGCCCAGCGCCTGACCCAACTATGAGAGCGAATTATAGGCAATCTGTGCGAAATAAGTACTCTGGGGCTGAAATGCCAAGCCTAGTATTAACTATCTTGGAAGCAATGCAAGCCTAGTATTAACTATCTTGGGAACATACAGTAAGACAACCCCTTGTCTTAGGATTACAATACTTGAATCCCACCCAGCTTCCTCTCTGAGAAGTTGAACAATTATAATAAATGGGCAGAATATCCTGGCAGGCTCGCCAATAAATTGTCAACCTCGGGTGATGTCAGTGGAGGAAGGACTAGCGCACAGCCCAAACACACTCACACAGCTTGCTTACGATCTCATTCATATATCATGCATTCGTCACATCAAACCACTAGTAAAGTCTATAACTTTACTACACATGTTCATAGAACGAAACATCAATGCATATGGAATCAAACAAAATAAAACATTCTCTCTTTCCTGAACTTCACAAAATCATTTATCTAAAACATCATTAACTAACCCGGGTATAAATAGATTTCTACTTTACCTGGCCAGGTGATCTTAACTATTCACGAATCACTGTCTTTTCTTTTCTTTTTTTTTTCTTTCTTTTCACTGTCACTTTCACAAGCACGACACAACTGCTGGCACTGGTCTTGGTCTGCTGGCGCCTGGTCAGGTGAGACTGTTGGCACTGGCGTTGGTCTGTCGATGAAAGTGGCGCTGGCCAAGTATGAGGTCGAACCCCAGTGAAGATAGAACAGTGACTATCAACATCGATCTGTTCTCCTTTCTTTCTTCCTGCATTAACGCATTGCACTCTCTCTCTCTCTCTTCTAGTCTGCTCTTATCAAATGGACATGGTTTGCTTTTCTTTTCTTTTTTTTTCTTTTCTTCTTCATTAGTTAGCAACTCTCTCCACATCTCTCCTAAGTCCTTCCTCTGCAGACTATCTCGTGCTAATGCTCCACTTGGTTCTCTCCTCTCCTCCCCTCATCTCTCTGCTCGCTCTCCTCAGAGATTACACTCAGACCCCCTCTCTCTGTCTCTCTGTTCGTTTCTCCCCCTCGTTCTGCCGTTCTCTCACTCTCACATCCTTCTTATTCCGTTCCGATCTGTCCAAAAAGGGCGAGTACCATTGGTCAGTATTTTTACCCCTGATACCCGAAGTTATCTCCCTCTAATTCCATTGGATATTCAAATCATGACAGTCACGCCTACACGCCTTACTCTCTGTGGTGGTCAATTGGTCATTTAATTGATTAGCTAGATTTCACCCCCCACCACGCACTACCTTCCCCCCTTTCCTACTTAACTGGCGCTGTGTGGCTTAACGTGTGGGCACTGGTCAGTGTAAAATTGGCTAGATGAGTCCGGCCCAGGCACTGAGATGCGTCCGGGCAGACATCGAGGCGTCGGTCAAACAGCTTAGTCTGTCTGGGTGGACCGTACCGTCTCCGTGAAGCCTCTCCGCTAAGCTTAATTGGCTGGACCCGACCCATGGGCCCGTCTATCTGGCGCCCAGAATGTTTGAGTTGAAGCTTATGTCCGAACAAATTGGCTGGCGACTCCACGAGTTGGGTTGTTTCATTTTTGTCCGTGACATATTCTTGTTCCGTGTTTTGATACATAATTCTACAGGGAGGTGATCAGATTCTATGCTTTCCACCACACGCATTTCACAACATGAGTGTAAAACAGAGAAAAAGTCATCACATGCCAAATGATAATCATTCACACTATTGCCAGTATTAGAAATGTAAGTAAAACGACCATCTCTATCTCCGTCACAAACACCATTCATTGTATATAATCCCAGTGAAGTGCAAAGGTTTGAAACCTTTCTTCCATATGAATTCACTACTTTATCTTGCGAATTTTGGATGATTCCTTCATCTACCTCACAATCAATCCTAGGAAATGTGTCTCCTGTTCTACTTTTGAAGTCACCACACTCCAAGATATACATGTTGTTTCTTGGTATGGTGTCCGTGCAGATAGAAAGTCGAGTGAGCTGAACAAGAAATTCTACATCACAATCTATACTACTAGAGTATTAATGATAAGGAGAAAGTTCTGGTAGGATATGACAACAAATAAAAAGAATATCTTTACCAGTACCAAACGATGATTTGTTTATAGAAAACCAAAGGAAGTTCCCATGTTTTATCGTTACTTCCGTTACAAAATTAACAACTTCGTTTTCAATAAGACAAAGAACTCCCCCAGAACGTCTCCCCTGTTTGGACAGTTCAACTGCAGGTTTACAACATGTTGTGTGATTCGGAAATGCTAGTGGATCAAAGCTTCCACAAATGTCTCTACAAAACAAATAAAGTGAAATGATGAAATATAAGAAATAAAATCTTTATCATTCAGTTTTGACAGAATGCAAAATGTCAGTTTTGACAGAATGCTACATTCCAATGCAAAAAAACAAACAAAAAAACCAAAAAAAAAACCCCACCTCATTCATTTTTACGCGCACATCCCTTGGGCCACTCTTTGCATCGTAAACAGATTTGTCCAAAATTCGTTCAGTACGGCCCCCTAATGTGTGTGACCCATGTTCTTCACAATGCACTGAATTCTGCGCCACACTCACAGGTTTACCAGCTACGGAAAGTGCATGACTTGCACAGCCTGATTCTGACCTGCGTTTGACTGGTGTATCTCGTTCAGTACACCCGCGTGAAAACTCTGCCATGGTGCAACGAGAATTTCTAGAGGCTGAATTTCCTTTTAATACATTCGGCCGGCCTAACACCCATCTTGTTTGAACCAGATTTCCGTTCGCGTCGAGATATAATTTAGTTCCATTAATAATGAGGTGGTCAAAACCATACTGGCTCTTTTTCCAGCCTCTCTTGCCTCTTTTAGATAAGGAACCAACCTCTTCCTCATTTCTAGGACTCTTTTACTGAAGTCCTCTCCAATGTAAAAAGATGTCCCTTTAAGCTTACCTCCAGCTCTCAGAATTTTCTCTTTGTCTTTATAAAAAACAACAACATCTGGCCACAATTGGAGAGCTTTTCTTAGAGGACACACTGTGGACACGATCAAATTGACATTCTCCTGTCAGTGCCAGACTGTCAATAATCATGGCCCTGACGTTGTCTTCACAGTCTTTGCACGTCTTGTTGTCATTTCGCGGTATCCCATGAATGATGAGGTTGTTTTTGTTTTGATCTATCTTCTAGTCATCAGTTCAAGGAGAAGAAAATGGAGGAAGAGTGCACTCACCAGGGTTTGAGTATGGTGATCGGGGGAACAAGAAGGAAACCAAGCAAGCTTTCTGCTCATAGAGCTGTCATCAGGCTTAGAGTTAGTGGGTGACAGAGACAGATCTCATATGAGGACTGACAATAAAAAGAAGAAGGAATGAACAGAGCTCAGAGACAAAAGGAAGTCAATGCGTTCAAGGTTTTCATATTTACTTTTCAACATTTCATTTTCGCACCGAAGAGTTTTATTGTTCTTGTTGTTGTTGCTTGTCTTAATGTTGAAACCTCTTCTTCCAAAATAGTTATTTTATGTTTCAAGGTTCTAAATTCTTCTTTAAGTTCTTTGACGTCACTTTGAATTGTATC
>CM031603.1:72913580-72923580 GCA_018398815.1 Conus ventricosus
AAATCGCCCTGATCCCGATTTATCAGAACTTTCTAGTGTGGGTTTGGAAGTGGGGCTACTTACTGCTGTTGAAAACTGAAACATCAGAGCAAACGTCAGAATGACTGGGCCTCCAAACAAATGCAACAAATTACAAAAGAGACAGAGCTCGTTTCGACCTGTTGGTCTTCTTCTGGCAGGACAAATAACATTCAAAAGAACGCAAACAAAGGACGAACATACAATCACTTTTTTTTTTCTCCATTGTTTTGACAGTGATTTGTCCTGCCTGAAGAATACGAATAGGTCGAAACGCGTTGTGACTGTTTTGTACTTTGTTTGTTCCAGTAATTCTATTTCTGCTCATGTTTTGCTCACCTTTCTCTCATCTTGCAATGTCATCCACGCCGTATTTCAGTAGACCCCGGAATAGCTCAGTTGGTTGAGCGCCGGACTCGTGATCCTGGGGTTGCGGGTTCGAATTTTGGTACAGGGGGATTTTTCCCTCAGAGTTAATATTGGTTCCGACTCCATTCCCCATACAGTCCTTCGAATGAGACTATAAACCGAGGTTCCGTGTGTGTACGCACGCACAACATCATGCACACACGTAAAATCCCATCACCAACTTTCGGAAGAGAATGCCAGTTTGGCCGTTGGTATGGATGACTCGTTACACACAGCATGCACCTTCCCCGAAGATGGAGTATGGCTGCCTTAATGGCGGGATAAAAAAAAACGGTCACACACAAAACTCCACTGCCTGTCTGTCTATACAGGCAGTGTCCGCAGAGTATCAGCCTGCGTACGCAGAAAGAAAGAAAGAAAAGAAAAGAAAAGTAGACCCCCCCCCCCCCACTTCTCCCACTACATCAATGCTTCTCCCAACCCTCCCCTATCCCTCCTCTCCGTCCACTCATTATGACCTTTTCCCTCCTTCCCTCCTTTACCTTCCAATCTCTTTGTCACAATTGTATCTGTTTTCCTTTCCTCGCAATTTAGCGTAAATTCCGGTGTCTGGAATCCGGATAAGAATTTGTTAAAGACTCTCTTATTCCGCGGCTTGGAAGTGTACTCCACCTCCCTTCCTACCATTGTTCTCCTCCCTCCCCTCCACGCCTCTCACCGCCCCCCTCACTTCTCCCGTCCAAATCCACCCCACCATCCCACCTTACCTTGAATCCTCCCCCCCTCCTCCCCCAGCACACACACACACACACACACACACACACACACACACACACACACACACCTCTTCTCCCATTTCCTGGGTTTTCTTGGTATTGCTTAGTTACAGTGGTGGAAGTGCTGTTGTGGCCCGCACTGCTTGAACCTGTCATTGTCCACCGACCCCTCACCATTGATTTGTGCTTTCTTCGCTTCACTGCCCGCGCTGTGCATTCTTCTGTGTGCCCTGCATTCCTCTGCCGCCTTCTCCCCTCCCCACTCCTCCACCCCCGCCCTTCCCTCCCCCTCCCCCTCCCCCCACGTCCCCATTCCTAATCCGAATCCTATCCGTGCATGTATGTGATCCACGTACGACGGGCGAGTGCATACTATACCTAGTGTACAATTCCTTTTGTTTAGATGATGCTGGTATTTGTGCTTGACCATTTTTCTTTTAAAAAGCTGTTTTAATATGTTGGTGTGTTTTTTTTAATTTAAATGTCGTGTGTTCATGTGGGTGCTTATTAAGTGATTTTGTTACAAAATTGATTTAACTGTGTTTTAAATACTGTCCTTTCCACTAAACATTCTGTTGCCTTGCTTATTAGGGAGACTTTTTGCGTCCTACAGATAACTCTCTCTCTCTCTCTCTCTCTTCTCTCTCTCTCTCTCTCTCTCTCTCTCTCTCTCTCTCTCTCTCTCTCTCTCTCTCTCTCTCTCTCTCTCTCCGTATGACATAGTGTAATCTAACTCAACGCACATGAGTGTACTTCTCATTATCTGAATTCTTTTATATTTGATTAAAAAAAAATTCTTTTTGTTATTACTCGTGCTTGATTATCCTTTCGTGTGCTTGGGTGAACATTCGTTCAATGATGAGTTCTCTGCTTCTTTTATTGTTCCAGTGAAATGACACTGTACTGTCTTACAGAATATGGTAACAGTCAATATTCCCACCATAGCAGTGTAGTGAAGCACCGTATTTTGAGATATGGTTACATACTGGTCACCAAAACAGTGATCGTTTGTTCAGTAAGATTCCTAATGATAGTCCTGATATGGACCCCTGCTGTCAGCTGGACTACAAACAACCTGAGTTCAATTGATTGGAATTGTCCTTCGATTCCCTTCTCTAAGTCTTCTTGGTCTCAGCAAATCTGTCATTTCACCAGTGAGGCTTTGTCCATGGTGTACTATGAGCTGTGGTTCGTTGTCGTGCTAACTGCTCAGGGAAACAGGACTTGGCGGGAGTTTTAGAGACATGAGGAAGAAACTATTGGGAGAACTTGACAGTCATCAAAGAAGGAATTCTCCTCTGACAAGTGTTTCGGCCCTGAACTCCTTACACTCTGAAGGGGGCCAGGCTGTATCAAAGTGATGGTTTTGTACTCTCAGAAATATTGGCGCTGCCGACATTCGAACCAGCACCTCTTGTATGGCTGAACGTTCCAGGGCTTTTTCGACGGAGAGGTGTCTTGTTTCTTTGTTTGCCTGCTTATTTGTTTTTTTTTATATTTATAAGTGGTGGTCTGGGTGCTAAGTACAATGCAATACAGTGCAAATCAGTGCAATGCAATTTGCCGCAACAATGGAACCAAACCTTACCACCACTCATCCCCACCACCACCACCTCCCTCACCCTCCTTGGTGCTAACTCCTTCCAGCGAGCAATCGTTGAACGCCCGTATCGGAAATTATTGGACATTGTAGAATCGCAGAAGCAGAAGCAGCACAGAAACATCCCACCCACCAGACACACGTTCCCCCACCCCTCCCTTCCTTCCCTTCCCTCTACCCCTTCCACCTCCACCACCACCACCACCGCCACCGCCACCCGGCCACCACGCCCCCATACGCCCCCAACGCGCGTAACACTCACACTCCCTCCAAGCACACAAATACCATCTCGATCCGCCAGCGAATCAAACCACTCCACCGTCTCGTAAACGGCTAAGAAGGACAGAAGAAAAACCCTCCCACCAGCCCGCAAGCCATAGGAGGTGCAGGCACCAGGTCCCTCCCACTGCCGAACCACCGATCCCTCCCACCCACCCATCCACCCTCCCTTCCCCCCACCCACCCACCCCCACCCCTCCAATGCCCCCCACCCACCCCCTTCCTCTCCCGCCTCTCCCCCACCCTTTCACAGATCCGCCTAGAGCAGTGGAAACGTCTTGAAAACCCCAAACCGTACGACGTGTGAGCGAAACTGAGATGGTGCGGATAACTTTTCCTGTCTTCTATCAGTCTTCACGCTAAGTGTCAGCGTCGCACAAGAAGCGCAAGGAAAACTTCTTGGTCACTGCGACTGGTGGTGAAATACTTTAGTGAATCGACTCTTTTTTTGTTGTTGTTGTTGTCGCGGTTCGTCGGCCATGTCGTAAGATCTGTGCTTACAAACGGTCGTTGAATGGTGTGGAGTGGGGCGTCGCCGTGGCTTGTCTGCTGGTCATCTGGATCGTCCGTCATTGCCCTGAGGATGTGATGTGTCATCGTGCTTCGTGTTGTCGTTGATGTGGAGTTCTCGTCAGCAGATTGCCCGGGAGGCATTTTCATGTAAGTTGTGTTGTTTGGGTAGTCGTGGGGTGGTTTTGAAACGATCGTCCAGAAAATTGAAAATGAAGTTAAATAGAGACAATGTTTAAAGAAAGGAAAGTATAGAAAACGCATACACCCTTAGGAGAAAAAGCAAGATAGGTTGAACAAAATGGAAAACAGAAGAGAAAAAAAACAAGATAAGATGAACAAAATGAATGAAAGAAGAAGGAAAAGTATGGAAAGGCGCTTCCGGACTCGGCAAGAATTAAGTATTAAGAACGTCTGTCCACTGTGACGTTAACATCGTCAGGTGCTATGCGGCTTGATAATGCTCTAAATCTCAGGCTTTCGTGTCTCCTCAAAACAGGTCTTTGCCCATCCATTTGATTCTTTTACCTTGCTTTTTTGGGGTGTTTCCTTGAAACTTCTTTGTTGTTGTTGTAAGTTTTCCCCAGTGTTAGTGAAACACTTTCTGGAATGTCTTGGACTGTCATGCTGGAAGCCGGCTACGTTGAAAGGCTGGAGGCGGTATGGCAGCAGTGCAATATCCATCACTGGATTTGGTTCATTAACGCACTGTACCTGTCTTCGGGGGGGGGGGGGGGGGGGAGGCTTTGCTGCTGTCAAAACTGTACCTCCGCCGTGAAGGACTTTGGTACAGTTACACACTGTATCTTCCTTCTGGGCGACTTTAGTTACAATCATGCGCTGTATCTTTCTCGTAGACGACTTTGGTACAATCACACTCTGTAGCTCTTATTGACGACTTTGGTACAGACACACGCTGTATCTCTCTGGTAGACACTTTGGTACAGTCGCACGCCGTACCTCTTTTGTGGACGACTTTGGTACAACCACACGCTGTACTTCTCTGTGGACGACTTTGGTACAATCACACTCTGTGTCTCTCTTGTAGACCACTTTGGTACAATCACACTCTATGTTTCTACTGTAGACTACTTTGGTACAATCACACGCTGTACCTCTCTTGTAGATGACTTTGATACAATCACACGCTGTACCTCTCTTGTACATGACTTTGATACAATCACGCGCTGTACCTCTCTTGTACATGACTTTGATACAATCACGCGCTGTACCTCTCTTGTACATGACTTTGGTACAATCACGCGTTGTACCTCTCGTGGATATGACTTTGGTACAATCACGCGTTGTACCTCTCGTGGACATGACTTTGATACAATCACGCGCTGTACCTCTCGTGGACATGACTTTGATACAATCACGCGCTGTACCTCTCTTGTACATGACTTTGGTACAATCACGCCCTGTACCTCTCGTGGACATGACTTTGATACAATCACACGCTGTACCTCTCGTGGACATGACTTTGGTACAATCACACGCTGTACAGCTCTTGTAGACGACTTTGATACGGTTACATGCTGTACCTCTCTTTGTGGATGACTGGTACAATCACGCGCTGTAACTCTCTGGACGACTTTGGTTCAGTCAATTCTGGGTTGTTTTTGTTAAAGTTCCCAGTCATACAGCCTTTTTTTTTCCATCCCCGCCATTGCTAAAGGTAACTGCAAAGCTTTTGCCCTAGAACTGACAGCTGATAACACTTGTCAAATCAGAGTTCATGATGAAGTCTACCCTGTTACATGCATACTTGCAATCACAGATACACGCATACGAGGATGCTTTACGCACCGATCATTTTAGCGCCTTGGGTGAATACACACATGTATGCTTATTACTTTTAAGCCCTTGCCTTAATTATTTTTCTTTTTCTTTTCGTTTCCTTTTTAACTCTCTGCCTGAGATTCTAAGATATAGTAGATGAAGTGTAGCTTGTAGGGATAAAAAGGAAAAGGAGTCATTGAAACATGAGGTAATAAACTTTACAATGAGACACAGGTGTTTTCCGTGTATGCGATGTATGTTCAAAGTACGTGTAATTCTTAAAGAAGAAAAAAAAACAGTAATCAAGACTGTATCAGTTTTTCTTGATAATAGTATTGTTGTGAATCAAGAGTCAAATATTTCCACAGGCTATTTTCATTTGAGTTTTCTGCAAACTCAGTTATAAACACGGGTTATCGGTATTGAGTTTACTCGCCCTTTTTTAAAAAATTTTTTTTAATGAATCTCATCATTGCCAGTCCTTTCACCGCTGTTGAACTCTCATTGCAGAGGAAGTGTCACCAGTCAAGATGATCGTACGACGAAAACAACGGTCTCCCGATTGAACGGGAGTGGAACCCGCCGCCCGGAGGTGTCTGGTGACAGGTGGAAGAGAGTTCCCAGGCGAACATCGGGGCTGTGTGGTAGGATTGGCCAATGCAATTTGTGACGAGCCTGGTCTTCGATGCCAGAACCTACAGCCATAGCGTGTCGCCGCCAGCCAGCATCACCCATGTACAACACATAATATATATGTCACCAGTGTTTACGACTGACCATCTTGCCATCAGTTAGTGAGAATCTTGCAACGAGACAGTGAGAATCTTGCAACGAGACAGTGAGAATCTTGCAACGAGACAGTGAGAATCTTGCAACGAGACAGTGAGAATCTAGCAACGAGACAGTGAGAATTTAGCAACGAGACAGTGATCATCTTGCAACGAGACAGTGAGAATCTTGCAACGAGACAGTGAGAATTTAGCAACGAGACAGTCAAAATCTTGCAACGAGACAGTGAGAATCTTGTAACGAGACAGTCAGAATCTTGCAACGAGACAGTGAGCATCTTGCAACGAGACAGTCAGAATCTTGCAACGAGACAGTGAGAATCTAGCAACAGTGAGAATCTTGCAACGAGACAGTCAGAATGTTGCCACAAGTCGGTGAGAATGTTGCCACCAGACATTGAGAATTTTACTGTCGGTGGCAATCTCAGCGACAGTCCGACACCCAGATAAGGACAATTCTTGCCAGGTGTGAGGAGAGGGATTCCTCTTGCCGATCCTCCTGTGAGGACTGGTGACGGCAAAAGACACAAGTGTTGCCTGTAGGCAAGGCTTCAATGTGATGCCATTGCCGATGACAGCTGCGACATTGGCACCATCGTGTTGCCAGGGATAATGTTGCCGTGCTTTGCCGGTGACCTCCTGTGGTGTCAGTGATACAGGCATGTGGAAGAAGCATCAACGTATTACTTGTGATATAATTTCCTGGTATCAGAGTCCACACTATGTTGGCAAAATGCATCATTTGTTGCTATCTAGTTAGTTGTTGATGGTAGCCAGTTGTGTGATGCTGATGTGTTAGTTGCAGGTGTTGCCGCTGTGTTGTCGTTGAAAGCTAGCCGTTGTCCCTTATCAGTTGCCGTCAGAAATCACTTTGCTGTGTGTGTGTGTGTGGAAACCATATGCCGATGGTGTGTGTATTGGTTGTGAGTCAGACCTGTTACAGTGTCGGAAATTGAGGCTCATTGCCTGGGGGTATTGTACGCGATCACACAGCATTGGCTACCACTACCGGAGCGTGTGTTACCAACAACACAACAGCAGTCTTATTTCCACTGACAATCCCAGCAAGCATTATCAACAGTGTCGCCAGCAGCCTCAAGTGCGTGTTCCCCGTGACGACTTGTGAATGTTGCCGGTACCTGCGTGTGTTGCTGGCGAGTCAAGCCACGTTTCAGAGTAACAAAATTGTCTTTAACCCACCAGTGAGTGTCTCCACCCACTGTTGTTGATAACCGTTCCAATTTCTGCGCGTGAATACCGGTAAAGGCAGCTGGTAAGCACGAGGACCTTTGAAGTAACCATCGGAAGTACTGCCGGTAATGATCCCTGAAGTGCTGCCTGTGCATTGGAGCTGATTTTCCTCTACAGGAGGACTGCAAGGAAAACATCAAGTGTGTGTTCAGCCCACGCTAGTTACCACTACTACCTAAAAGAAATTGTTTCCACTTCCCCAGTTACCTTCGCCAGAAGGGAAACGTTGAGTGTCGTCAAGTTGCTTCTGTCAACAATGTGTCCACGTGTGTCCAGCCTTTAGATTGTCGATACTCCCGAATCACACTTTTCAACGTTCTCGCTGCACATCTGTGGGTTTTCGTCAAGCTGCAGGTCGTGTGTCTGTGTCGTCTTTGTTTTCATTTTCTTTAATTTGTCAACTGCAGTGTCTCCGCAGCGTGTAGAAGTCGTGTGAGTGTGCAGATGTGTGTGCCCTTGCTGGCTGGGCAGGGCTAGAGATGGTGGGGTCGTGAGGGAATAGCTGAAGGTGAGCGTCATGAGGGAGTACAGGTGGCCGCTTCGCCTGGCCCTGGTCCTCTCGCTCCTCGGCCTCGTCCGCGCCTCCTGGTGGTGAGTCCAGTCACCTGGTTTCTGTGTGTGTGTGTGTGTGTGTGTGTGTGTGTGTGTGTGTGTGTGTGTGTGTGTGTGTGTGTATGTTTCAGTCTCTTTTGTTCTGTTTTTATCTCTCTTTCTTTCCCAACCTCTGTCTGTCTGTCTGTCTGTCTGTCTGTCTGTCTGTCTGTCTGTCTGTCTGTCTCTCTCTCTCTCTCTCTCTCTCTCTCTCTCTCTCTCTCTCTCTCTCTCTCCTTTCTCTCTCCCCCCCCCTCTCTGTCCCCTAACCCAAAGCCTACCCATTGCCCTAAGGTCACTGACTACGTTACACGACAAACGTTCTCCACGTTTCCTCAGTTTGTTTGCGAGTATACATTTATGTACGTGTGCATGTATTTCACATGTATGTGCACATGTAAAAATGTATGTATGTATGTTTGGGCACCTGTATGTGCTCGTATGTAGACGTTTTAAGTGTAAATGGGTGTATGTTTGTTTCTTGAAGGTGTTCATCCTCCTCCTCCTTCTCCTCCCCTCCTCCTCCTCCTCCTCATCATCATCATCATCATCATCGTCGTCGTCGTCGTCATCTTTATCGTCCTTTTTCTGTTTCTTCTTGCAAAAGATTAAGTGTTGCCGTCGTCATTATCTATTTTAATTATCCTCTTTTTCTTTGGCATATTTATTCATTTGTAATTTGTTTATTCCTTGAATTCTTTTCGTGCGCCTTATCTCTCCTGTTGTTATGCATGTATGTATGTGTGTACTGTGTGTGTATGTATGATTGTAAGTTTGTATGTATGTATGTATGTAAGTTTGTATGTATGTATGTATGTATGTATGTATGTATGTATGTATGTATGTATGTGAGTGTATGTATGTATATATGTGTCTGTATGTCTGTCTGTCTGAATATTTATCTGTCTGTCTGTCTGTTTAAATATCTGTCTATCTATCTGTCTGCCTGTCTAACAATCTCGCCACCTGCCTATGTCCACCAGTCTGTCTGTCTGTCTGTCTCTCTCTCATTATTAATACCTCTGTCTACTACAGGTCTCTCTGCCTATCTACTATTTAACTATCTATCTATCTATCTATCCAGTTAGAAATATGTCTAGACTTAGCATACCTATTTTACCTATCGGCCAGTCTTTCTGTCGATTTATGCATTTAATGTACGTACTTGTACAATCTCTGTCTCTGTGATGCCTGTGGGTATCTGCCTTTTGCAGACCTACATAGGAGAGCGATCTGCCTGTTGCAGACCTACATAGGAGAACGAGCGAGCGAGCGAGCGAGCGAGAGAGAGAGAGAGAGAGAGAGAGAGAGAGAGAGAGAGAGAGAGAGAGAGAGAGAGAGAGAGAGAGAGAGAGTATACTGTTTTTTTCCGTCCTTGAACAAAATATTAAGCACCTGCTCATTATCATTTCAACGTAGGTATACACATTCGTCGGCACAGTGGAAAGTATGTAGGAATATTTTGTGGATGAAGAAAAAGCAAAATGCTGACTTTAGCATCACAGTGTTCAATCCATTAAGATTCGTCAGCCTGTTGACACAATAATGATATGACAGGAGATAGGCGAACTAAAGCATTGCGATATGAAATTATGTTTATGAACTGACAACAGCTTGACGAAGTCAATTTTTGCTTGGGATTATGATAGTTTTGAACTGTCAGCAGACTGATGAAGTCATTACGGTGCTACATATCGGCAGTTGACAATGTCATTCAAATATGGCGTCAACAATTGACGGTGTCATTATCATAGTATCACATGTAGGCTAATCAGTTGACAAAATCATTGCGATCAACAATTTGGACAAAATCATGATAATACGTCATAGCAATGATATCAGTTGATGAAATCATTATGGTCAATTATCTGACGGAGTAATTATAATTCGACATTCTCATCAGATGACGAAGTCGTTATGACATGCATCAGGGAACTGATAAAGCCATTATGATGTAGAATGTCACCAGTCGACGAGATTACTATCTATGATTTTATGTCAACAGCCCAAGGAAGTTATGACATGTCAAAAGCTGA
>CM031603.1:72931080-72936080 GCA_018398815.1 Conus ventricosus
CAGCAATCCGAGCAGTAGGTTCCTACTGAGAACTTCGTCGTCTGGCTTTTTTCTCTCTCTTCTTTCATCATGAATATCAATATATTTGTCGGGCTTCGAGTTTTGTGGTTCTACACCACCAAGTCAGTGCCTTAGATACACAGACCAACTCACACATGTCTCATGTCAATGAGACTAAATGACAAACATTTATTTCCTCAGAAAAAAAGGTAAAACTCACCTCAGGTGGAACAACTCATGACAACAGTTTAATGATGTCAAATGCTCGTGCTTAACGCATGAAGGTCGGGACCCAACAAGAAGTTCATACCGAATGGCTCGTTACAATACTTACGTCATGGACCCTCTTCACCCTTAAAAAAAAAAAAAGAAAAAAAAAGAAAAAGGCAGAGCCGGACAAGCGGGATGGGGGATCCGGCGTTTCTGGAATACGCCCCCACAACCCCTAACCCCCCTTCCCACCCCCTCCCCCCTCCAGCTGGCAAAAATGGCATTTTTGTCATGTTGCTTCCGGTTTCCTTCCGGGGGAGGGCCCACACATACACGTACACACCCTCGTTTTTGGACCCCACCTACGTTTGAAACACTCCCCCCACCCCTCTCCGCTGATATATCTGATTCGGCCCTGAAAAGGTCCAGATGTGCACGATGAATGTGACCAGTTTGTAGCCTTTGCCAAAGTTCTTTCTTTTTGGTTTCTAGTGACAGGTAGTAGGAATTCCTTGAAGTCTGTATTGGTTGAAATGGTCGAAGGCATCATAATGATGACTTAACCCCTTCTCTACCAGCACAGATGCCATAAGTATTTTAGTTGAAGAGTTCTGTTGCATCTGACGTTAGCAGAACGCCAAGATGCCAGAGATGTGTTGAAACACTAATGCTTTTCCCTATCTTTTCCTAACTTTGTCTCTCTTTCCTACGTTTTCCTACCTTCTACCATTTTCTATTTTTCCTTCTTTTTGCCCTACCGTTTCTTATCTTTCCTATTTCCTAACTTTTTCCTGTTTCCCCTCATCCTCTCACTTCTCTCCCATACTGTGTTTTCGTTTTTCTCACCGTTCCCACATCTTTTCCTGTTTTTCCATACCGTTTTTCCACCTGTTTTCCCAACCTGAGTATGAAAGTGCTTTGCGTGAAACGTTGCTTCTTAGGTGGAAAGATAGCCATTTTGGTGACGCATGCGCAGTTGTGGCTAAATACATCCCCGGCAGACGATGTTACTTTCGACAAACAGCGTTATCCTTGCGTTTCAAGCTCCTAAGATACATGTCAGTTACGTTTTTTGTTGTTGTTTTTTTAATATACGTTTGATGTTCAATCCCCTTTACTCTGTTCGATGCCCACATGCCATGCGGCTTTAATGAACAAAAACAAAACAAACAACAAACAAACAAAAACCTTGCGAACCACAGTATGCGATCACCACACTTCCGGGTTGAGCTATCCGCTTTTGAAGTGTTGTAACCTCCTACACTTTTAGTTATATAGGACAGCATTAACTAGGGTTGAAACCACCGATGTCAATAGCAACTTCAGTGTCTGGAGGCAAGAACACTTCCTTGCTTCTCGAAATAAACATTTTTTCCAAGTAGATTTTACTCTTGAACTTGATGTTAAACAAATATAATAGCCTAGGACACTGTTGAAGGGAGAAATGTGCGTGGCTAGTGTACACTCTGTGTTCCTTGATTGCTTAGTTAGGCGTAAAGAGTTTTGTGCGCAGAATCGTGTGGACGACAGAAAAACAACGAGGGAGGAATGTAGAAAGTCTTTGCACGACAAACTAAAAAACCCATTCTAACCACCGTTTCCGAGTCCAGCAAAATGTGCCTTAAGGGCTGAACTAGCTGTTCGGGAGTGTTTCGGACGCGGAGAGATGTTGCATGCAGATCATTTGAATCGAATGTAGCGTGTGGTACCGGAAGTTGGCTGGGATTAGCAGAATGACATGCGTAAGGAAAAGAGGTCTTCCGGAGAGTACGAAAAAGGAGAAGAAAAAAAAAGTGGCAAAAATGCAGGTTAATGAGACTAAAGTAAGACGAAGTGGACCAAGTAGGGAAAGTAGTAAGGGAGTAAAACTTCAGTAGGCAAACATAGTAACAAGTTGGAAAAAAAGGGAACAGGTACTAAACTCACGAAGAAAGGGGGAGAGGGAGAGGGGAGATTAAAGAGAGCTGGAAAAAGAAAAGAGTAGTTGCTGAACTTTGAACTTTTTCTTCACTGGCCCGAAGAACTCAATATTTGTGTTAGTAGAGTGGAGCAGGAACTTAATAACTTTACTGCTGAGGTCGGGCGATTTTGAGGAAATGAGGGAGTGATTTGAACAGAACGAAAAAATATATGGGGGGGGGGGGGGGGGGTTAAAAAAAACATAGGGATGTCACGTTTGTTTCAGTCTTTTCATTTCATAATATTTTTTGGCATACATATATTTTACATATAGGCCTATATTGTCCATGTATCAGTTTCTTGTCTGTATGTTGATTTCTTTTCATGTTATTGACCATTTTCTGCCTCTGCGCGGACTGTAGTCAAAAAAAAAAATTAACGGATAAAGTATTCAATATAAATGTTTATATGTTGAAATTGGGCCCGTTCATTCTGGATAATGTGTTTGAAATAGATTTCTTTTGCTTATATACATTTGTGTTTCTCAAAGCATTCGATTTGTAAACTGACTGATCTCTAGTTGTATGGATGGTATGGGACATTTCAAGAACTCAAAGAAGAAATCATTCATTTGAACATGTGGTTTTTTTTTTGTTTGTTTGTTTGTTTTTTCTTAAATTTTATTCATAAGTTATGAACAGAGTCCTGATCTTAATGGGCTTTCAGTTCTCATAGCACTTCGCCTGGCTAGGCGAAAACCTACAAGACAGAGTTCTCTCTCTCAGTTCAGTTCAGTGGTTTATTTAATGTCTTTTCATCGCCAGGTGATATTAGACACTTGTCAACAACAATAACAACAACAACAAAAAGAAAAAAAGAAATTAAAAAAAGAAAAAGAAAAAGAAAAACCTTCACACTCAACTTATCTAGTACTTGCAAAGCCACATCTGATATTATGTACATATTTACATAAGTGAAATACCCTAGAGGTACACAAAGGTGTGATCTTTACAAAAATATTACAACCTGTGACTGCGAAATAACCATGGCAATTTCAGCAACACATGAACCATATAAGACACTACTATTGACATTATCAAAGTTATTCAATACCTTTCTCCTGATAGAGCGAGGTAAACACTGAGCATTCAAACAAAAGATGACGCGCAATAAAGAAATGCACGCCACAGCCATGGCTCTCTGTCTCTCTCTGTCTCTCTGCCTCTGCCTCTGCCTCTGTCTCTGTCTCTGTCTCTCTCTCTCTCTGTGTGCATGTATTGTGATTGTATGTGCGCATGCGCGTGCTGATGTGTGTGTGTGTGTGTGTGTGTGTGTGTGTGTGTGTGTGTGTGTGTGTGTGTGTGTGTGTGTGTGTGTGTGTGTGAGTGCGCGCGCGAGTGCATTCGTGCATTGTGTGTGTGTGTGTGTGTGTGTGTGTGTGTGTGTGTGTGTGTGTGTGTGTGTG
Source organism: Conus ventricosus (assembly GCA_018398815.1). Taxonomy (NCBI): domain Eukaryota; kingdom Metazoa; phylum Mollusca; class Gastropoda; order Neogastropoda; family Conidae; genus Conus; species Conus ventricosus. The sequence continues at coordinate 72,934,655 of CM031603.1, forward strand.
TTGTGTGTATGTGTGTGTGGCGCGCGCGCGCGCTCGCGCGTGAGTAAGAGCGCGTGTGCGTGCGTGATGTCAATCTATCCGCGCGCGCGCGCAAGTAGAATTTAGAGGGTCGAGGAAGGAAAGGAGGACTGGAAAGGGAACCAACCAGAGAGAGAGAGAGAGAGAGAGAGAGGAGAGAGACAGACAGGCAGACAGACAGAGAGAGCGAGAGAGAGAGAGAGAGAGAGAGAGAGAGAGAGAGAGAGAGAGAGAGGAGAGAGAGAGAGAGAGAGACAGACAGACAGGCAGACAGACAGAGAGAGCGAGAGAGAGAGAGAGAAGAGAGAGAGAGAGAGAGAGAGAGAGAGAGAGAGAGACAGAGAGAGACAGAGAGAGAGAGAGAGCCACGGCTGTGGCGTGCATTTCTTTATTGTGCCGGCGGAAAGAATTACAAGGTCTGGAAGGCCGCTTGACAGCCCAATACGCACAGTTCACCAATGGTTATTTATCATGCCGTCTTTGATGTCGTCTCGCTGTTTTCAAATCCCAGCCCCAGCCCCAGAGAGCCTCAAGAGTCCTGTCAAGACTAGCTGCACGTGCGCGCCGTGTCAGTACTAGTATAGCTGCTGTTAGCTCCGCAACGGCCGAAAGATGGACCGCTGCTGCTTGGGACTGTTCTCAACAAAGCAACTGGCGGGCGAGTGAGTGAATGGTTAAATGAGTGAGTGAATGAAGAGAAGGAAACGTGACTGTTGTTTTTTTCTTCCCCTCACAAAATAACAGCTGGATGTCATCATTATTGTTTGTCCACATTATCGTCGAGGAGAACAAGAACAGCAATAATGATAAGAGATAAGAACTTCCTACCTCCTCCCCCCCCCCCCCCCCCCCATCCCTACCCCCACTTCCGCCTATTTTTGTAACTGCAATTAAACATTGTTTTTGTTATAGCAAGTATTGTTTATTCTCAGTATTTCAGATAATTGATTGTTTGTTTTTATACCGACCAATGATGTGAAAGAAGGCAACAAAATAGAAACAATCAGTTTAGTAACACCGACGACTGACTTAAGTTGGTTTTTTTTTTAATTTTTGTTTTAGCGTCTTCATATTTTTCAGTTCCAGTTTCAATTTCATCAAGCCTTTCTGGCATAAGTTTTTTTTTTTTTTTAAACCAGTTCTAATATTTTTCAGTTCCGGTTTCAGTTTCATCAAGAAAGTGTCACTATGTGCAGAATAGTCCTATGCGCTGCACCACGGCTCGTGAGTCCACGTGACCACAGCCCACAAGGAAGACTGAAGATAACTTTGAATAGCATGAATAACCGGCTTTCACGCAGGTACGCGCGCACACACACACACACACACACACACACACACACACACACACACACACACACACACACACACACACACATATATATATATATATATATATATATATATA
>CM031603.1:72946080-72958580 GCA_018398815.1 Conus ventricosus
CTTCTTCTTCTTCTTCTTCTTCTTCTTCTTCTTCTTCTTCTTCTTCCTCCTCCTCCTCTTCCTCCTCTTCTTCTTCTTCTTCTTCTTCTTCTTCTTCTTCTTCTTCTTCTTCTTCCTCTTCTTCTTCTTCTTCTTGAGCACTTTGAAGAGTCTTTAGAGTGTCGCTCTCCTCCAGTGCCGTCGGTTGTCCTGCCAAGGCCTGCGGATCAGTGATGCTACTCGTGGTGAACAGGTAACAACAACAACAAATGCTAATTGAACAACAGGCAGGCGTGTGTGTGTGTGTGTGTGTGTGTGTGTGTGTGTGTGTGTGTGTGTGTGTGTGTGTGTGTGTGTATGTGCGTGCGTGCGTGCGTGCGTGCGTGCGTGCGTGTGTGCGTGCGTGCGTGCGTGCGTGCGTGCGTGCGTGCGTGTGTGTGTGTGTGTGTGTGTGTGTGTGTGTGTGTGTGTGTGTGTGTGTGTGTGTGTGTGTGTGTGTGTGTGCGCGCGCGTGTGCGTGTGCGTGTGCGTGTGTGTGAGGGGGGTGGGGGGGGTGACAATACAATATGAACAATACATGCGGGTTCTTTCTTTTTTTTTTTAATGGTAGAAAAAAACAACAAATACTGAGATTGATCAATAATACACGTGGTAGAGGAAAAGGCCAGGGAAAGGTTAGTACTGATCGGTTTATACACGCAGCTGGGGGGGGGGGGGGGGGGGAGGGGAGTAGAAAGGAATAGTGCTGCGACAGACAACACCTGCACTGCGGTGAGAGTAGTAGTAGGTTGGTGTGGTGAATTTATGCCGCCACACGTTTGGCACCCCCACCCCCACCCCCACCCCCACCCCGCCCCTCACCCCCCCCACCCACCCACCCCCCATTGGTCACGGACAAACAGGAAGAGAGTGAAGGCTTTTTGTCTGCGGGGAGGGACGGCTTCAAGGAAACAATGGCGGCCAGGGGGGTGAAGGACTCGGAGTGAAGAGTGGAGGGGGGGGGAGGGAGGGGGAGGGGAAGGATAGAGGGGGGGGAGGGGCAGCGAGGTTAGAGGTCGGTGGTTATGAGGTCACTCTCACCAGGGACCGTACAGCAAAGTACGGTCCCTGCTCTCACCGAGGACACAGCTTGGGTCAGACACTTGGGCCGAATGACGGGTGGGGGTGTGGAGGGGTGGGGGTGGGGGTGGGTGGGTAGGGGGATAGTGGTGGTGATGGTGGAGTGAATAGGGGCACGGAGTTATTCACCCTGCTCCCCTTTCTTTCTTTCTTTCTTTCTTTCTTTTGGTTTCTTTTTCTTCTTCTTCTTCTTCTTCTTCTTCTTCTTTTTAACACTGCTTTTTTTTTTTTTTTTTTTTTTATAGAGTTCCTGTTTCAAACCGTTGACAATGTGAATGTCATCTCTCCCAGGAAAGAGGAAATGCAGGAATCTCGATTGTACAGTTTTTGTTTGGTTGGTTGGTTGGTTGGCTGGTTGGCTGGTTGGTTGGTTGGTTGGTTGGCTGGTTGGCTGGTTGGCTGGTTGGTTGGTTGGTTGGTTGGTTGGTTTATCTGTTTGTTTGTTTGTTTGTTTTCACTTATCGGATTTTCCATTGTTTTGTGATGTGGTTGAGTCTTCTTATTGAATGAATCAATTTACATGGCTTCGTTTTTCCTTGAGAAAGTGAACTGAATCATTCATGCAGCAGAGCGAAGGCGAATATAATTATGAAGGAGCGAATCCAGCGGTTTCGTGCTTTTCGTTCGGTCCAAGGAACTAAACTTTCAGCACCGAGGAATGAGTTTCACATGGAGATTTTAGTGTGTGTGTGTGTGTGTGTGTGTGTGTGTGTGTGTGTGTGTGTGTGTGTGTGTGTGTGTGTGTGTGTGTCAAGTCAAGTCAAGTCAAAATTTTATTTAGAGATGGAAACATTGAATAGCAACATATTTGCTTTTTTTTACATCAAGCCATCTATGAAAAAAAGAAAGAAAGAGAAAAGAAAATCAAATCGTGTACAATGCCATTCATCAAAAGAGAAGTAAACATACCGTCTTACCCCTCCCATCTCTCCCCTTTACCACTCACTTCCATTCACGTAAAAGGTATCAATGCTCATTGCCGTCCCTATGGTCACATTCACGAAGTGTATATCTTTACCAGTGTATTTCTTTTCTGCACAGGATGGACATTTTTTCAGTATCATATGTGGTTAACGATTCATGAGATAATCTTTCAATTTTTTCTTAAATGTGTTTTTATTTTTTGTATTTTTTAAGGGCTTTGTCAGTTTATTCCACAGATTTCCACCTGAATATACGAAACTGGATTTGTATAAATTGTTGCGTGGTCTAGGAATAAACAACAAATGATTATGTCTATGGCAATTGACTCTAAATGTTTCTGTAATCTTTTGGGGAGCTGTTCCATTAATAACGTTATGCATACAAAGGGCTTTATTGAAAAAGAGTCTGTTTGGGAAGGTTAATATTTTGAGTTGTTTGTAATCTTCATCAGTTAGGGAGCTCGATTTTAACAATACTAATTTCAATGCTCGTTTGTACAGACGATGAATTAATTTTAAATTATGTTCATACAGTTGTCCCAAAGGGTTGATGCATAATCAACTAATGACAAAATATGTGCACAGAAAAAAGTTTTCGAGAGTGGCCATCGAGGAATTTTTTTTATCCGAGACAACTGAAATATTTTTTTGGAAAGGCGTTTTGCTAAGAATGTTGTATGTTCAGTCCAAGATAAATCTTTGTCAATAATGACACCTAGTGTTTTGTGTGAACTGACTTCCTCAACTTTATTATTGGATATGAGTAAAGGCTGAAAATTTGATTTCATTTTTTGTCGTTTTTGTCCTGTAGACACGTACATGCACTTTGTTTTCATAGCATTTAAAGACATATGGTTTAGTTGTGTCCATTCAGTAAGTTTATCAATATCTGCTTGAAGCTTAACTGTTAATTCATAGGCATCAGAGTCGTTTTCGTGAAGAGATGTATCATCTGCAAACATTTCGCATTTACATTTAACAAAACAAGGCAAATCGTTTATGTAAATAGTAAACAAAAGAGGTCCTAACACAGAGCCTTGTGGAACACCATATTTGACAGAGGCATAAATGTTGACAATTTGTCAGCTACAGCTACTAATTGTTTCCGGTCAGATAAAAAAGATGAAATAAGACTTATGAATTCTGGAGTCAGTTTGTAAAGTTCAAGTTTATGGCACAACAAAGAATGGTTGATGACATCAAAAGCTTTTTCAAAGTCTACGAAGAGAATACCTGCAAATGTATTCTCGTTTATGCTGCAAAGAAGATGTCGATAAGCTGTATGAGGGCTGTGTGGCAAGAATGATGTTTTCGAAAGTGAATGATGGTTTCGAAAGTGTGTGTGTGTGTGTGTGTGTGTGTGTGTGTGTGTGTGTGTGTGTGTGTGTGTGTGTGTGTGTGTGTGTGTGTGTGCATTTGTGTGTGTGCATTTGTGTGTGTGTGTGTGTGTGTGTGTGTGTGTGTGTGTGTGTGTGTGTGTGTGTGTGTGTGTGTGTGTGTGCGTGCGCGCGCGCGCTTGCGTGCGTGCGTGCGTGCGTGTGTGTGTGTGTGTTACAGAGCAAATGACTGCTGTCTTTTAACTGAATTTTAAAAAGATAGAAAACGTTGAAGGCGTGGGAAGCAAATTAATGAACAATAAAGTAAAAACGTAAAAGAAAGGGGGTGGGGAATATTGACAGGCGAGCGAGTTACGGAATCATCATTAATTATAGGTTGTTGTTGATGTTGTTGTTGTTGTTGTTGTTGTTGTTGTTGTTGTTGTTGTTGTTGTTGTTGTTGAATGTTTCACGGCAAAGCCTTCTTTACATGCCAAAGAAATCGTCCTCCTTTTCTTAAATAGAGAAGAGAAGTCGTTTGGGGAAGAGGGAGAGAATAAAACAGCAATAAGTAGCGTAGGAGGGAGGGGGGGGGGGGGGGGGGGGCGGGGAGAGGGGAATGAGGAAGGCACTGCGTCAAAGGGGATTTGGCAAAGTGACAGTAAGATGCAGCTGCTCATTTCACTAATCTGGGGATTAGGGGATTCCCCTGCCTGTTACACAGCATCGACATGATGTGGAGAGGGCTGCGCACATGTTTGTAAACGTCAATTAGCGCGCTGCATACACTGCGCGCACATGTTTGTAAACGTCAATTAGCGCGCTGCATACACTACGCGCACATGTTTGTAAACGTCAATTAGCGCGCTGCATAAAATACGCGCACATGTTTGTAACGTCAATTAGCACGCTACATACACTACGCGCACATGTTTGTAAACGTCAATTAGCGCGCTGCATAAAATACGCGCACATGTTTGTAAACGTCAATTAGCACGCTGCATAAAATACGCGCACATGTTTGTAAACGTCAATTAGCGCGCTGCATAAAATGCGCGCACATGTTTGTAAACGTCAATTAGCGCGCTGCATAAAATACGCGCACATGTTTGTAAACGTCAATTAGCGCGCTGCATAAAATACGCGCACATGTTTGTAAACGTCAATTAGCGCGCTGCATAAAATGCGCGCACATGTTTGTAAACGTCAATTAGCGCGCTGCATAAAATACGCGCACATGTTTGTAAACGTCAATTAGCGCGCTGCATACACTACGCGCACATGTTTGTAAATGTCAATTATCGCGCATGCCACATTTCAGGTTAGGAAGAGCGCAAGAGTTTGCTTGTTTGTTTTTCTGTTTGTTTGTTTGTTTGTCTGTTTGTTTGTTTGTTTGTTTGTCTGTTTGTTCGTCTCATCTATATGCCGGTCTGCTGTGGTTCTAAAGAGCGCATATACTGTTTTTCAAAGAACAACACATGCATGTACTAGGTCTGAATGGAACTACAGGGGTTCCAGATTCATGAATCTGAGATTGGTTTTCGTCTTAAACTGTTGCTTTGTGGAGATGAGAGAGAGAGAGAGAGAGAGAGAGAGAGAGAGAGAGAGAGAGAGAGAGAGAGAGAGAAGAGAGAGAGAGAGAGACAGAGAGAGAGAGAGAGTCTGTAAACAAAAATACTACGAGAACACAATTTACGAAATACATTATTGGGAACCTTTCGTCTCTAAAGAACGACCTTTAGTCTCTAAATGAATGCAGATTTTCTTTAAAGCAAACTAAAAAAGGCACAAACGAAAACAAGAAAAAGTAAAGAAAGGAACAAGCAAACCAACAGACAAGCAAAGACTGTCTCTGTCCAGACAATACATGGCCCACAGCCTTTTATCATCAGATGGGACCTTCATTTGGTTGTTAAATTTCGTTTGATGCCAACATCATTATCAAGTACGACTTAGCGAACAGATCAGATCAGGAGACAAAGTGCAATCGTCTCAAGCTCAATATTTGAACAATAAACATGTACGGTAACACTTGCTCCCACAAGAAAACATGTTCAGTTTTCCAAAGGAATGCTGCTTGCGACACCGAATCGTCTAGCAGACATGACAGCACTGTGCTGTCAGACGTGACAGCACAGAGCAAACAGAATAAACACAGAAATATCCCCTTGGATGTTTCCTTGTTTGTTCTGTGTGCTCTGTGCTGTCATGTCTGCTAGACGATTCGGTGTCGCAAGCAGCATTCCTGTGGAGAACTGAATGTTGTTTTTTTTTTTTTTTTTTTTTTTTTGTGGGAGCAAGAGTTACCGTACTTGTTTTTTGTTTATTATTTACTGTTCCCTGCCTCACTTCACATTTACTTTCGCTTCAAAATGTGAAGACATATTGAAACCTGTGAACTCGAACTTAAGGACAAAAAAAGTCCTGCAATTTGAAGAAACAGCAGGATAGCTAAATTTCTAAGGAGAAAAGTCGGGGTTAATGCTGAATGTGGGTAAAACCATTTGCAGTTTGGTTAGGTGACCTGGTGAACCCAGACGTCAGATACAAAATTTGCCAAACCTCAGGTGTAGTTGGAATCCTCCACATTTCACAATTCTTGGCATTTAGTTTACCAAGTGACAAAGAGGATTTCGCGGAATTAAACTTCGATGCAAAACTGTTTGAGGTAAGACCCTCACTGATTGATATTTTGTTGAAAAAAAGTCTTTCCTTTGGGAAGAGGTTGCTATATTTCAATCTTTAACCTTGTCAGAATTGGAAGGCTGCAGAACAGACACATACAACTCTACAGAACTTTTCAATCGAAAGATCAACATAACAACTGAAATTCTTTAAATGAATGAGCACATTGCTTGCCACTCATATCACCCATAGATGAGTGTTCAATCTCTGTTCTTGATTTTTCTTTTCATTTAAAAAAAAAAGTAAATCTGATTCTGGTTTAAAAACAAAAAAGCAGCTATGATAACCTTATAAGTCTTTGTTAAAGACAAAACTTCATGCATTGAACAAAGTGAATGAACGTAGAACAGACTACATAAAGTCGTGCGTTGAGCAAAGTGAATGCATATGGAACAGACTACATAACTTCACATGTTGAACAAAGTAAATGAACATAGAACAGACTACATAACTTCACATGTTGAACAAAGTAAATGAACATAGAACAGACTACATAACTTCGTGCGTTGAACAAAGTAAATGGACATAGAACAGACTACATAACTTCGTGCGTTGAACAAAGTAAATGAACATAGAACAGACTACATAACTATCTGTAATAACCGAACAGTTTTTCTCTGCTTTTTGTCATCATCCACCTTCACTGTGACTTGTATCTGCTTTGTGTGTATCAAAGGCACCACAAATAATGTGTATTCTGTTTGTTCCACACCACACATATGAACCACAATAATGTGTATTCTGTTTGTTCCACACCACACATATTGAACCACAATAATGTGTATTCTGTTTGTTCCACACCACACATATTGAAAAGTTGAGAAGAACAGAAAACTGAACACAAACGGACTGAAACGACTGCGCCTGATAATAATTTTTTATACACGCACTTTTTGCCGTGAAAAAGTTTGTGCATAGTGACAGTCAAGGTGTGTGCTTATTGAGCATGGTCACGCGCGCTTCCTGTCGTGAAAAGCTCGCGCTTATGGGCACGCGCTATTGAGCGATGCGCGTTAATTTTTATCGACTGATCCTGTGGCAACAGAAAACGGCCATGTTTTCTCTTCTGCGGAGAGTCCCACTTATTCTGGCGAAGACCAAGTGGGAATGACGCATAGAGCGCAGGATGGAACTTAGGAACATTGAAAGGAAGAAAGTGTGTGGGAAGGGGGAAGAAGGGGGCAGGGGATGGGGGAGTGAGTGGGTATGAATGCGTGCGTGCGTACTTCCGACAGAGAGAGAGAGAGAGAGAGAGAGAGAGAGAGAGAGAGAGAGAGAGAGAGATGAGAGAGGAGAGAGAGAGAGAGAGAGAGCGAGAGAGAGCATAACGTTCAATCAGCCTGTCTTAACTGATTCTGTGGTGGTGCACAGCAAGTAACAATTGAACCAGAAATGATATCAGTTTACGTTACCAATACAGAGCTAGTACAGCTCGTCAGAAGACGTAGGCCAAATAGTAACTTAGTGTTATGTGAACGGTTAATGTGTTATCCCCTTCTCAAACAACGCATGAATACGGATATGCATTGTGAATTTAATTTCCAAGTCAAGGAACAAGGTAACTAAGGAACAGATGAGAAAATGAATCTGACCTCTCCCAGAAACAGGCACCATCACATCCTTTTTTTTTGTATGCTCTCTCTCTCTCTCTCTCTCTCTCTCTCTCTCTCTCTCTCTCTCTCTCTCTCTCTCTCTCTCTCTCTCAAATTCACACACACAGACACAGACAGACACACACACACACACACACACACACACACACACACACACACACACACACACACACACACACACGTTGTGGTGCGTATATGCCTCTCTCTCTCTCTCTCTCTCTCTCACTCTCTCTCTCTCTCTCTCTCTCTCTCTCTCTCTCTGGGAATACAAACAAACCCTGGGTGAAAACATTCTGTGGGTTGTGAGCGAGCGAGCGAGCGAGCGAGCGAGCGAGGAGAGAGAGAGAGAGAGAGAGAGAGAGAGAGAGAGAGAGAGAGAGAACCCTTGGGGGAGGGGGAGGAGGAATGGGAAGGGGAAGAGGAGGGGAGGGTTTCCCCCAAAACTTCTGCTCTGGGTCCAAGATCAAATAAATGGCGCTTCGCGGAGTGGGGCAGGCCGTGTTACTTTAAACTCAAAAGCGCTGGAGTTGTTGCCCCTTTGCCAGCCTCCTTGCGGCTTTGATCCGAAGCGGAGCAGACGTGGGCAACCTCCCGGTTCGGTTTGGGGATTAGTCCCCGCTTCATGCGATACTCTTCTCACTGTGCGCCACATTGTTTGCTCAGGCCGCCGGGAGACCGTTTGAAGCCTTCCAATCTGCGGCGCGCAGCCCAAAGCAGTAACAATTTTACGCACTTCCGGCTAAAGTTGTCGTCTGCGTGGTGGTGGTGGAGGTGGTGGTGGTGGTGGTGCTGCTGCTGGTGCCTGGCGGTCCTGTCTTCACTTTGGGAGTAAAGAAGGGAAGGGGAGGGGTGGGGGGGTGGGGGGGGGGGGGTGAGGGGAATCTGGGTTCTTGGTTGGGAGGCTGCTTTTACGTGTGGTGCTTTTTTTTTTTTTGTATTCGTGTGTGTGTGTGTGTGTGTGTGTGTGTGTGTGTGTGTGTGTGTGTGTGTGTGTGTGTGTGTGTGGATGTTTGGAACTGTGCTTTTAGGGTAAGAACATATTAAGAGTAGTAATTTGCCCCCCCCCCCCCCCCCCCCCCCCCTCAAAAAAAAGGGAAAAAAAAAAGAAAAAGAAAAAGAAAACGAATCTGAATGAAGGTCACGATGATGGTTTTCAGATTCACAGGGTATAAAAAAGAAATAGTTAAAAAAGGGTTAAAGTTCCCAGAGCCTATTTGCCGTATGGCAGTGAACTCTCAGAGGTTCACAATATAGAGGGCATGGCATGACAGTAGGTGGAGCCCATCCTTCTCCTTTGCCGCTTGTAACCTTTCCTGCACTGAACCGGGTACCTGTTTACTGCTGGGTGGACAGAGTTTACAAGTCGGAAAAAATCCGATTCCGCGGTTCGAACTCCCGATCGTCAGCGTCGTGGGCAAATGCTCCAATCATTGCAGTGACCACGCGCCCGTCTGATTCACATGAGACAATGAATTAAATGTAAAAATTGTTGACGGGTTAAGTCACGCTTCACCATCCGAAATCACTACTTGGGATCCAGATGAATGGAGATGTTAGTGCATTTTGCAACATGTTCTTGATGTAAATGATACATGGCTTTCCATCATCCATCTTGTGGATTAATTCTAAGATAGACATGAATGTCAGAAAGAAGGCATTTTCCTGTTTTGTGTCTTAACTGGCAGACCTCAGAATCAGCTGGGGGCCGGCATAGCTCAGTTGGTAGAGCGCCGGACTTGTAATCCAAGGGTTGCGGGTTCGAATCTCCGCCGGGCCGTTTCGGTGCAGGGGGATTTTCCCCCGGAGTTAACATTAGTTCTGACTCCATTCCCCATACAGTCCTTCGAATGAGACTATAAACCGAGGTTTCGTGTGTGAACGTACGCATAACATCTTGCACACACGTAAAATCCCATCACCAACTTTCGAAAGAGAAGACAAGTTTGGCCGTTGGTATGGATGACACGTTACGCATAGCATGCACCTTCCCCGAAGATGGAGTATGGATGCCTTAATGGCGGGATATTAAAAAAACCGGTTATACACACAAAATTGCACTGCCTACCTTTACAGGCAATGTCCGCAGGAGTATCAGCCTGCGCACGCAGAGAGAAAGAAAGTGAACACACACCGTCTGATTACATGAGACAAGGAATTAAATGGAGAAAAAAAAATGTTATTGGGATCAAGTCACGCTTCACCATCCAAAATCACTACTTGGGATCCAGGTTAATGGAGATGTTAGTGTATTTTGCAACATGTTCTTGATGTAAATGATACATGGCTTTCCATCATCCATCTTAGAGGATTAATTCTAAGGTAGACATGAATGTCAGAAAGAAGGCATTTTCCTGTTTTGTGCCTTAACTGGCAGACCTCAGAATCAGCTTGTCCTGACGTCGCCACGCAACAGTGGGCATGCATTCTGAACTGAACCTGAACGACCCTAAAGATGTCCTTAGAGCAATCCCAAGAAATTGAAAGTTGCTTTGGAGTCAAAAGGTTTACCTAACGGTAGAAGGTCGCTCCAGAGTCTTTGTTGTGGGAGTAACAGGCCTGGAATTGATAATAACAACATAGGGCATTTTGTGTAATAGGCCCCGGGATTACTAATAACAGCAACACAGGACATTTTTGGTTTAGGCTTTGTGGCATCGTCTGGGACTGGGTCTGAGCCTAATAACAGCAACAGAGGACATTGTTGTAACAGACCCCGGGATTGATAGTAACAGCAACAGAGGACATTGTTGTAACAGACCCCGGGATTGGTAGTAACAGCAACAGAGGACATTGCTGTAACAGATCCCGGGATTGATAGTAACAGCAACATAGGACATTGTTGTATCCCGGGATTGATAGTAACAGCAACAGAGAACATTGTTGTATCCCGGGATTGATAGTAACAGCAACAGAGGACATTGTTTGTAACAGATCCCGGGATTGATAGTAACAGCAACATAGAACATTGTTGTAACAGATCCCGGGATTGATAGTAACAGCAACAGAGGACATTGTTGTAACAGATCCCGGGATTGATAGTAACAGCAACATAGGACATTGTTGTATCCCGGGATTGATAGTAACAGCAACAGAGGACATTGTTGTAACAGACCCCGGGATTGATAGTAACAGCAACATAGGACATTGTTGTAACAGATCCGGGATTGATAGTAACAGCAACAGAGGACATTGTTGTAACAGATCCGGGATTGATAGTAACAGCAACAGAGGACATTGTTGTAACAGATCCCGGGATTGATAGTAACAGCAACAGAGGACATTGTTGTAACAGATCCCAGGATTGATAGTAACAGCAACAGAGGACATCGTTGTAACAGATCCCGGGATTGATAGTAACAGCAACAGAGGACATTGTTGTAACAGACCCGGGATTGATAGTAACAGCAACAGAGGACATCATTGTTACAGGCCCCGGGATTAATAATAAAAGCAACAGAGGACAATCTTATGATAGGCTGTGGGGCATTGTTGTAACAGGATCTGGGACTAAAAACCGCAACACAGGACATTGTGGCAACAGACCGTGGGATTGATAACAGCAACACAGGACATTGTGGCAACAGACCCTGGGATTGATAACCGCAACACAGAACATTGTTGTAACAGACCCTGGGATTGATAACAGCAACACAGGACATTGTGGCAACAGACCCTGGGATTGATAACAGCAACACAGGACATTGTTGTAACAGACCCTGGGATTGATAACAGCAACACAGGACATTGTGGCAACAGACCCTGGGATTGATAACAGCAACACAGAACATTGTGGCAACAGACCCTGCGATTGATAAAAGCAACACAGAACATTGTTGTAACAAACCTGGGATTGATAACAGCAACACAGGACATTGTTGTAACAGACCTGGATTGATAACAGCAACACAGGACATTGTTGTAACAGACCCTGGGATTGATAACAGCAACACAGAACATTGTGGCAACAGACCCTGGGATTGATAACAGCAACACAGAACATTGTTGTAACAGACCCTGGGATTGATAACAGCAACACAGGACATTGTGGCAACAGACCCTGGGATTGATAACAGCAACACAGGACATTGTTGTAACAGACCCTGGGATTGATAACAGCAACACAGGACATTGTGGCAACAGACCCTGGGATTGATAACAGCAACACAGAACATTGTGGCAACAGACCCTGGGATTGATAACAGCAACACAGGACATTGTGGCAACAGACCCTGGGATTGATAACAGCAACACAGGACATTGTGGCACCAGACCCTGGGATTGATAACAGCAACACAGGACATTGTGGCAACAGACCCTGGGATTGATAACAGCAACACAGGACATTGTTGTAACAGACCCTGGGATTGATAACAGCAACACAGGACATTGTTGTAACAGACCCTGGGATTGATAACAACAACACAGGACATTGTGGCAACAGACCTGGGATTGATAACAGCAACACAGGACATTGTGGCAACAGACCCCGGGATTGATAACAGCAACACAGGACATTGTGGCAACAGACCCTGGGATTGATAACAGCAACACAGAACATTGTGGCAACAGACCCTGGGATTGATAACAGCAACACAGGACATTGTGGCAACAGACCCTGGGATTGATAACAGCAACACAGAACATTGTTGTAACAGACCCTGGGATTGATAACAGCAACACAGGACATTGTTGTAACAGACCCTGGGATTGATAACAGCAACACAGGACATTGTGGCAACAGACCCTGGGATTGATAACAGCAACACAGGACATTGTTGTAACAGACCCTGGGATTGATAACAGCAACACAGGACATTGTGGCAACAGACCCTGGGATTGATAACAGCAACACAGAACATTGTGGC
>CM031603.1:72968580-72981080 GCA_018398815.1 Conus ventricosus
CACACGTGACAACATTCACTTTGGTCCTTGACTAAATACAGAAAACGTGAAGTAACTATGTGCTTTCAATACAAACATTTTTCAAATTTCAGAATGATAAATTAAGTGAGACGTCTGGAGCTCTCTGCACGGGCTAGTCTTGTCCGCATTAAAACAGATCATCATTTGATTGATTGATTCCCTGCATGTGTTCAAAGCCTCTAAAAGGCCTTGCGTGATGGGCTTGGTTATGACAATAAACCAAATGACGTAATTATTTCAATAGTGTTCCACTACGTCGGATGATTACTATTTTTTCAATGGGGAAAAAAACCCAATCATTTTGGAATCAGTCGGCGATTTAATGAATAAATCTGTCCTTTTTTATTTGGGTAGGGATTAATCTCTCTCTCTCTCTCTCTCTCTCTCTCTCTCTTTTCTCTCTCTCTCTCTCTCTCTCTCTCTTCCTCAGCGTAACCCTGCCACACTGTACGATAACACCCGGTCACGCTTTGACACAAACGTCCGTGGAGAATTTCTCTCTTCCTGTCCGTGCATGCATAATGAATCACCCCCACAGCCAAGCTGCGTGCGGGTATGGGAACTATGTGACATTTGGATGACCTGAAACGCTAGGAGAAGTGGCCACGATTTGACGTTCCAGCCTGCGGAATGCTCTACCACCCAGCCTTGTCAATCACACCTGTAGAACGGACGGTGTGGGGGGCGATGCGGGTGGCGTGAGGGGAGAAATTGTTTGTTTGTCTGTCTGTCTGTCTGTCTCTCTGTCTGTCTGTCACAAGGTCAGTCTAGCTGTCTGGATGAAGGTCAGGGTGTGTACACATGAATGCAAGTGCATATATAAAACCATGTGTTTATATGATGCAAGTGCACACACCTATGTACGTATTTATGAATACAACATGCAGAATAGGTATGCAGAGAATGTGTAAAATAGGCCTATAATCAAAAGGTTAGAGCTTTTGCCTGAGGAGCTGACGATAGTAGGTTCCAACCTTTCGTGGTGTCGAATTTTTTGCGGCTTCAAAACTCTCTCTGTCCTCCCCAAAGTAAACATATATTTGATTCCGGACTGGGAAAGAGAAGGCGGCGGAAGGAGGGAGATAGGCTCCACTTTCCATCTTGTCGTGCCCCAGGCACTCTGAACCATCAACGGTTTACTGCCCCACGGCCATTTTGGCTACAGGACTTTTCTTTGTTGTGTATTGTATAGTTTCATCATCACAACAGATTACTTTTTTTTTCTTTTTCTTTTTGTTGTTGTAAAGAAACGCAGACTGCTTTTCACGGGAAGGGGGTGGGGAGTGGAAGAAGGGGCGGGGGAGGGGAGGGAGGGGGGGGGGCGTCGCCTGAGCACGATCCTATATTTCTTTCATGTGTGTGTGTTTTGACCAGCGTGCAGGTGGGTTTGTATGGGAGCATACTGGCAGTGTAAGCCCCAAAGACCATACTGCTGAATGGACAGAGAGAGTTTTCGATCCGAATAGTCCCACCTCACGAGTAGTTCGAACTCACGACCATCATATCCCCAAGAACATGCTTTAACCATTTGGCTACGGGGCTCCCTGCATGTATGTGTGAATGGTATATTTCTGTTCATAGATCTATGATAATGTAGCTCTCTTTATGTCTGTCTGTCTCTGTCTTTTTTGTCGTATTTCTTTTTCACCCTCTATCTATCTTGTCTATATTAATTACTTATATTAGTCAGTTTGTCTCTTCATCTATTTATCTTACACTTTCGCGAAAGAGAGCAAGAGAATTTTAGAATTAAGAATCGTCAGTGAAGAGGAATACCATGGAACCAACAGAAAGAAGTGCTGGTGGACAATTCAAGTGTGGCAATTCTCCATCGGCAGCCTCATGTCTGTGAAGGTGAGAGATCAAAATGGGAAAGGAACAGAAGGGGTGGGGGGCGAGGCCTAATGAGAGAGATGGGTGGACTGGGGGGAGAGGGGGGGGGGGAGCAAAGGGCGCAGAGTGAAATGTACATATTTGGGCGTATGGTAGGCCCTATATTTGGGAATCCTGGAGAGAAGACAGAATTATCTTCGAGCAGACAAACAGTGAGAGGTAGAGAGACCCCTCCCCCCTCTCCATCCACCCCTCACTCGTACAGTCTCAAACCATGCACTGTTTGCTACCACACCCTCTCCCGGAACCATGCACACACAGGCTCCAATACACACACAGACAGACACACACACACACACACACACACACACACACACACACACACACACACACACACACACACACACACACACTCCGACACACACACACACACACACACACACACACACACACACACACACACACACACACGCTTACTTCTGTTTCAGTAAACTAAATCGCACTAATAGCACTCGCCGCACGTTTAAAGAAAAAGAAACGGGCAATATCACCATTTTAAAAGTAAACCTCACCCGCACTAACAAACATGAAAGGAGTGAATCTGATCTTTAATGCGTGAAATACGCACGACATGTGCGTCATCAAGAGCCATGCATCGTCTTCTGAACACACACACACACACGCACGCACGCACGCACAGATAACGAGCGCTGACATGACAACAATGCTGATGACCACAGTATTAATGAAAGGAAATCTGAAATGAGGCAGAACAGTAAATAACGAAGGACTAGGGTAACTCTTGTTCTTATATTCTAATACATTCAAGATAATTATAAAAAAGACTGTGGCAGACTTGAATAAATGTTAATTTGTGTTTGTTCCTTTCTCCAGTGGTTGTTGCTGTGCCGATGTGTCAGGTAATGGGTATATGGACAAACTTGGAACATCCTTTGGGGTGGGGGTGGGGGGGTCTCCTTGTTTGTTCTGTGTGCTCTGTGGTGTCATTCTGCTGGGCGAGTTGATGTCGTAAGCAGCATTCGTCTGGAGTTAAGGGCGTGTATTTATTCCATCATGGGAGCAAGTGTTACGCTACTTGTTCGCTAATCACAGTATTAGTGGTTTTTATACATTGATAATAACAAGATAGAAGAAAAAAAGAAGTTAAGAGCATTCCTCACTCGGTCGGAAGATGATTGTTGTCGATAAGATGATCCAAAGGGTCACAAATTAATAACAAATAAGGCAACGGGTCGCGTCCATTGTGGGGCCACTGAGAGAACAAGTGACGTGGGAAATTCTTGTGTTTTGAACAGATGTTAACTTTTAGTTATTTCTAAAAATGCCAGGCCGTGTTGAGGACGGTCTACGGGTGAGTACTGGAACTGTTCGTGGATTACAGACAGAATCATGTGGAATTTCGTGAAGAAACGACACTGCAGATGAATGATGATTCTTTTTAAATTAAAAAAAAAATGGGGCGTGTTGCATGGTGCTTGGACTGTGGGAGAGGAGAATGTATCCTCACAGACTGAACATCAGGACAACAGTTTTATGGCAAGTCTCTGTTATCCAGGCTGGAACGCAACCTACTTTCGAGATGCGGTATGCTGTAAGGGCAAATATGTGTGTGTGTGTGTGTGTGTTGTTGTTGTTGTTGTCTTCAATTTAACGTCTTTCCACATTAAGTGATATTAGACGAAGGGAAAGGATTGGAGAGGGGAAGCATGATGAGGAGGTGGGTGGGTCATCTTGCAATCATATACAAAAAACAAAAAAACAAAACAAAACAAAAGCATCTTTACAATCTTTGCAATTAAAAAAAAAAAAAAAAAAAAGGTATGGGAAAGCCAACTTTAAAAAACTATTTTGAATCATAACACAAACTATAACAAATGTCCCATAGGACTGCGTAGTAAACACTTCGAAAAATCAAACAACAAACTAAAATTCTAAAGAATACTGTCAAGAGAACTTTCAGAAATACCCGGGTTTAAAATGGGTCTCAATTTTGGCATTCCAAAAGAATGGTTTGGTTTGAAATTTGTTCACCGCACAGACATTACATTCTTGCTGAATTTTGTTTTGAAGGCATTAAGCTTTATCCTATAAGAGAGCGAAGTAATGTGTCAAATTGGAAACTAGCTATAATTCACAGCTATTTTTTTGTT
Organism: Conus ventricosus; assembly: GCA_018398815.1. Classification (NCBI taxonomy): domain Eukaryota; kingdom Metazoa; phylum Mollusca; class Gastropoda; order Neogastropoda; family Conidae; genus Conus; species Conus ventricosus. Next base: position 72,972,606 of record CM031603.1, read on the forward strand.
AAACTAACCGAATTCAGTAAGAGACCAGAGAATTTCTCCTTCCTATGGAGAGATTTGGAAATTTTGTTCCACGATGCTTGCTCTAGTAAATGCCCACCCTTCTGTAACGGAAAATTTGGATGTTATTTCTATTGATTCCCTGTTTTGGGACCTTGCACCTTTTTTTGCGGCTCTATCAGCACAATCGTTTGAATATAATCCAACGTGTGAAGGAACCCCAGCAAAAGGTGATTTTGGGGTCCCTTTAAATTTTAAAATGTAATCATTTGATTGATTTCTTTGATCATTTTGGATTTTTTCTTGTAATCAATGAACGTAAAGCATACAGTACGGACTGAGAATCGACGCAAATAAATTTGAAAATGTTCAAGGGAAAAGATCAACTATGTAAGTAAGAGCATAAGTATAGCAACGAGTTCGGCGGTAAAATTGATCGATTTTTACCAATGAAGTAGGACTTTTCTTTTTTAAAGCTGGTATAAAAAAACCCTGAACCAGCACGATGTCATCTAAGAGTGAGCCATCTGTGTATACCTTTAAATGATTTGGGTATTTTTCTCTGGGTAAAATCGGACTTCACTTTGCATAAAAATTTGGATTCTCATTCTTCTTCACATCATGTAATTGATATCAAAATGTGGTTTTTCATCTCCCAGTTAGGGAAGGAGAAACTATTTGCTGTGCATCAATACACTGTGGATTTATTCCGACTCTTTAAGTAATCAAAATACATATGAGCCAATTGGCTTTAATGATATCGCGGCCCGTTTAGGAAAATTTATTTCTGATTTTATTTGTACTTCTTCCGAGACAAAGTTGTCAGGTGTTGAGGTCCTAAGAACGTACTTTGCACATGCAAATTTCGATATTCATCCAAAGGCAATTCTCCAATTTCTTTATAAGTTCCGGAGGTTGATGCGTGAAAGGGTAACACCAAAAGCAAGCCTGTACCTTTTGCAGTCGATACTTTGAAGTTTCTTAAGTAAATAATTGGAGCACTAAAAAATATTTCTTGTCCATGGGATAATTTTGATCGAATTAATGTTGGGGTAAGATTTTTCAAATTTTGCTGTCTTGCCCCCCAGTATTGTTTACTTATTATTTTTAAAAAATTAAGCATTTTCTTGCTTTAGTCACAATATGGTTAAATAGAGCGTTCACACGTTAGCTTTATTGTAAGAAACAAACCCAAAAATTTTACAGAATCCTTGTACTGAATTGTTTCGTTTTCAATTTTAAACATAGGTAGCTCAGCGGGATTACTACCATTATTGAAAAGCATCAAGAGTCTTTCTGAAGATAATGAAAAGACCTTTTGTGACCATATAATTGTTTATTTTTTCAAGTCCCTTTGATATAGCTTCTTGATATAGTTTTAATGACCTTTTAGATGAATTTCTTTTCATAATAACATCATCCATATACAGATATCATCTGCATATTGTACTATACACATGTTTTGACAAATGTTGGCAAATCGTTCATCAAGATATTAAATAACGAGGTGCAATTACGGAACCTTGTGGCAGCCCATGTAAGAGATCTAAAATTTGAATATGAATTCCTACTTAATTTGTATACTTCTTTTACTCAAAAAGCTTTTAAAATGAAATGGTAATAGATGACCCGATAAACCAGTCTGTTTAAGTTTATAAAGAAGCTTGGCATGCCAGACTTGGTCATAGGCTTTCTTGATATCAAAGAAAGATGCAATAACGTTTTTTCTCTCGCAAACTGTTGTTTTATGTTTGTTGAAGTTTTCACCAAATTATCGATTGCAGACCTGCCTTTCCGGAAACCTGCTTGGTTAATGGGAATGATTTTTTTTTACTTCACAACAACAAGAACCAATCTTCTTAAAATAATCCTCTCCAGAAGTTTTTCATGTATGTAGGTTAAGCAATTGGCCTGTAAAATATGTTTGTCCACTGGATTTTACCATGCTTTTGAATAGAACGATGACAGACGTTTCCAGTGTTCTGGCATAACACCTTCAACCCAACTTTTTTGAAACAATTTTTCAACAATAAAACCAAGTTATCTGGCATGTTTAAAACTTTTCATTAGAAACTATACTAATCCTACAGTAACAGGGAGACCCAGTAACAGGGATACCCAGTAACAGGGAAACCCCGTAACAGGGAGAAACCCCGTAACAGGGACACCCAGTAAAAAGGGACACCCAGTACCCGCGACACCCAGTAACAGCGATACCCAGTAACAGGACACCCAGTAACAGGTACCCAGTAAAAAGGAGACCCGTAACAGGGATACCCAGTAACAAGGAGACCCAGTAACAGGGACACCCAAACGGGGGAAAACCCCGTAACAGGGATACCCATTTAAAAGGGACAACCCAGTAACAGGGACACCCATAACAGGGACACCCAGTAACAGGGAGACCCAGTAACAGGGACACCCAGTACCCGGGAACCCAGTACCAGAGAGACCCAGTAACAGGGAGACCCAGTAATAGGGGAGACCCATAACAGGGGGACCCAGTAACAAGGAGACCCAGTAACAGGAGACCCCGTAACAGGGAGACCCATAACAGGGAGACCCAGTAACAAGGAGACCCCGTAACAGGGGCACCCAGTAACAGGGGCACCCAGTAACAGGAGACCCAGTAACAGGGAGACCCAGTAACAAGGAGACCCAGTAACAGGGATACCCATAACAGGGAAAACCCAGTAACAAGGAGACCCAATAACAGGGAGACCCAGTAACAGGGAGACCCAGTAAAAAAAGGGGTCCCAGTAACAGGGGGACCCAGTAACCTGCCCTGTTCCTCTCAGTTCAGTTCAGTGGTTTAGTAATTCAATGTCTTTTCATCACCAGATGATATTACACACTTGCTAAAAAAACCAAAAAACCTTCACACTCAGCTTATCTAGTACTTGCAAAGCCACATCTGATATGCGCATATTTACAAAAGTTAAATACCCTAGTGGTGCACAAAGTTGTTTATCTTTGCAAAAAAATTTTGCAACCTGTGACTGCGAAATAATCATGGCAATTCAGCAACACATGAACCATGTAAGACAGTATTGGGATTATCAAAGTTATTCAAACTCAATACCTTTCTCCTGATAGAGCGAGGTCAACACTGAGATTCAAACAAAAGATGACGCACAGAAATGTTTTCTCTGCAGACACAAGTAATACCATAATATTTAGTGTACCAAAAGTAGAATGCAATAGCAGATTTGTCTGCAAAAGAAGGAGGAAACAGAAACGCTGGAAATTTATCCAAAAAATCCCTTAATTTGTCTTCTTGTGAAATAAACCAAATTATGGAAAAATAATACATAAGCAGACTTTTAGTCACAAAAAATTGCTACTTTCCCATTGTGCCCAAGGCATATTGTTAGATTAATTCAAGGGAAATTTAAAGGGCCTGTCTCTCTCATCGCACCACAAGGAGGTTACAGGGGTTAATCTTCCACACGCGCCGATTGCTCACCGTCAAGGCGCACTCCATTGTTGTCTCCCTAAACCCCAAAAAATGATCGAAGATCTATCATTTAATTTCCGGCCTTTCTCGTTCCAATTGATTTCACGTTAATTTCCCCATCCTCTGCGCCATTGACGGTCCCTTTTAAATGTCCATCGTACACGTTTTAGACCTACAGCACATGAAATTTCCAAACATTACAGGAATCCACTGCGTGGAACGAAACGTAAACAAATATTGGTTCCAATCCACAAATGCAGATTAGGCACGAACCTTTATTGTCGCAGTCTACGGATGGTCATCGGAAAAGCGAAAAAATAACCTGCTACCTCTGACACTTTTTTTTTAAAAAATCAGAATCGTGCAACACCCGTTTGGGAATGAGGCTCTTTTTTTTCTGTCCCCGTTCCCCCGCCTTCTCCCACTACAAACCCCCCCACCCCCACCCCAGCCTTCACACCCACTGCCCTCCCCACCACAAAAATCCCCGGGACAGTCCGGCTCGTTAGCCAAACAACACCTCCCCTGTAGGTGTGTGTACGCATTGTTTGCCATGCAAAACCAAATTTACCCCCCCCCCCCCAACTCTCCCATGCCACCCTCCCGCCTGTCTCCCCCTCGCTCCTCCCTCCGTCTCCCCTGTACCCCCTCTCTCTATTTCTCCCCATGTGTCTATCCTGCGCCCCCCCCCCCCCACCCCCACCCCACGCCCACCATCTTTTGTTCCTCAATGTTTCATTTGCTGGTTTCTTATTCTCTAGTTTGTTTACTTACAGCAACCCTCATACGGCCCCCTGCGGTCACTTGGGCTATGTACAATATGAATTGAAGCATAATTGTATTCACACGTGAATCCAACAGACAAATTGGCTCTTTCTTTTTCCCATTTATTTCTGTTTATTCTTACTTCTTACGTTCCCCTACACACACACACACACACACACACACACACACACACACACACACACACAGACACACACACACACACACACACACACTTTTTTCTTTATCTGTTCTTCCCTATTCCCTACCTCCCCCTCCCCCCCCCCCCCCACCCCCCCCCCCCAATTCCCAACCCACACCATATCGTGTATTAGTTCAATCCTTGGGGTTTTTTTTCTCCCGATTCCACCGCCCCCACCCCACCCCCACCCCCACCTCTCCGGTCCACTACCTCCTCCACCCCCACTCCCTTTATTCAGTTTTGAACTAGCTCTAAATCTTTTCCTCCTCCCCCCCCCCCCCCCCCCCCCCCCACCGCCCTCTCAATTCGGATTCCCCCTCCCCCTCTTCTCCCGACTTTTCAATCTCGGTTCTTTCTCTGCTCTCCTTGTCCTTTGATTAACTCTTTGATTCCTCTACTACCCTTCCTCCTCCTAACCCCACTTCTCTCTACTCACACCCAGACCTCCCCCACCCAACCTCCCACCCCCACCCCCCCACCCGCTTCTCCTTCCGCGACCCCGACGTGCTGTGTGGTGACGTCATCCGCTTCCCGCACTATGCAGTGTCGGGATGGTGCCGCGGGAATGGGCTACTAATTAATTTGCTCTATTCCCCATATACCATCGCTGCCTGGCTCTGTTCGCGTTGGCGCTGACCTCCCGTGACCTCTGACCCCTTGCTCATTAAGCAGGTCGTGCCATCGAGAACGCAAGACCTCTCTGTTGTTCGTTCGCCGCCATGTGGTTTTGGTGTTCACTGTGTGTGTGTGTGTGTGTGTGTCTGTGTGTGTGTGGTGTGTGTGTGTGTGTGTGTGTGTGTGTGTGTGTGTGTGTGTGTGTGTGTGTGTGTGTGTGAGTGTGTGTGAGTGTGTGTGTGTGTGTTGTGTGTGTGGTGTGTGTGTGTGTGTGTGTGTGTGTGTGTGTGTGTGTGTGTGTCTGTCTGTCTGTCTGTCTGCCTGTCTGTCTGTACCAGTGGTGTCTGTCTGTCTGTCTGTACCAGTGGTGTCTGTCTGTCTATCTCTCTGTCTGCCTGTCTGCCTGCCTGTCTGTCTGTACCAGTGGTGTCTGTCTGTCTGTCTCTCTGTCTGCCTGTCTATGTGCATCTGATTGAGGGGCTGGGGAAGAGGGCGTTTCTACTTTTAGGTATGTGCATGCGCATACGTGAGTGGGGGAGGAGGGAGCGGGGGGGGGGGGGGGGGGGGGGGGGGGGGGGGGGGGGGGAGGGTGAATGAGAGATGAAGAAACGAAGGTGCATGTGCCAGTGTGAATTTAGATTGAGGTGAAAGTGGACAAATGAATGTGTGTATGTACCAGTGTGAATTTGGATTGAGGTGAAAGTGGACAAATGAATGTGTGTATGTACCAGTGTGAATTTGGATTGAGGTGAAAGTGGACAAATGAATGTGTGTATGTACCAGTGTGAATTTGGATTGAGGTGAAAGTGGACAAATGAATGTGTGTATGTACCAGTGTGAATTTGGATTGAGGTGAAAGTGGACAAATGAATGTGTGTATGTACCAGTGTGAATTTGGATTGAGGTGAAAGTGGACAAATGAATGTGTGTATGTACCAGTGTGAATTTGGATTGAGGTGAAAGTGGACAAATGAATGTGTGTATGTACCAGTGTGAATTTGGATTGAGGTGAAAGTGGACAAATGAATGTGTGTATGTACCAGTGTGAATTTGGATTGAGGTGAAAGTGAAGAAAGGAATGAGCATGTGCGCGCCACTCTTCAAGTTTGAAGGGATCTCAGGTTGATGCTGGATATGCAAAAATAGAAATCACACTGGGCCCAGATACCTTTCATTTCTTAAATAGGCAGTGGAACAAACATCAAAACATATCATCATCATTAAAACACGCAACTCTAAAAGACAGATTTGCGTGGAAAGGGGAAGAGAAGGGGGGAGGGGCATGAAAGGTTATTCTTCTCTAGTGTGTGGTCTGTTTTATTGTACTCCCAGTTCTTATAGAACAGGGAGTACTTTAGAATGGGAACGAAGACATGCTGTCTGTGTGTCTGTCTGTCCGTCCGTGGTCAAAATGTGTTCCACTCGCTCCAGACAAAACTACTGGGCCGATCTTTCTGAAAATTTGTAGGTATGTTCACTATGGGTCACGGATGATGTTCGATGGTATATTTTACCGTTATGTCCGTTACTAACGGTTGTAACGGCGCATAACGGTTTTCTTCTTTATGGAATATCTCAGAAAGTACTTGGTCGATCTTTCTGAACATTTGTAGGTATGTTCATTATGGGTCACGGATGATGCCCAATATTTCATTTTACCGTTATATCCGTTACTAACGGTTACAACGGCCCAAAACGGTTTTTCCTCTTTATGGAATATCTCATGCGTATTCAAGATAAACTGGGAGTACGTTTATATGCTTCACATCTTGTGTTTTACTGCAAAGAAGTGGTGGCAGGACCAGCTGTTTGGCTCTTTGAAGAGCGTATCAGGTTTGCTGCTGGATTCTGATTACATGCAGGTGAGAAACATTTGCACACAGGCAAAATGAAAACGAGAGAAAATCGAATAGATTCTCTAGCCTGTTAATTGCAGTTGGTCTATTCTCTAGCCTGTTAATTGCAGTTGGTCTATTCTCTAGCCTGTTAATTGCAGTTGGTCTATTCTCTAGCCTGTTAATTGCAGTTGGTCTAAAATCAATAGGCAGAGGGAAAAGACACAACCTACTGTAATTCTTGCGGGAAGGGACGGGGGGAGGGGGGGGGGGCGGTGGCAGTAACAAGGGATTAAAAATCCACAAAGATTAACAGACGTTTTAACACATCTGAAGTGAAGTGTACACTTGACATCGATATACAAGATCGAAGGCCTCACTGGTTGATGATGCAGGACTTGCAACAACAACAACAACAACAAAAAAAGGGGGGGGTGAAAAGGTAAATAAGAAGAAAACTTGGGTCCAGACACCTTTCATTTCTGAACAGGCGGTAGAGCAAGCATCAAAATCTGTCTCAGTCGTTTAAAATATGTATTCCTGAAAGATGGACTTGCGTTGAAGAGGAAAGAGAATGCAAAGTTATCCTTCTTCTGTTGGTGTCACTGTTCCTCCAGTGTGAAGATCAGCAGGACCAGCAAAAGGACAGCTGTTTCGCTGTGTGACGAGCTCATCAGACGTACTGTTCAGTTCTGGTTAGCTGTTGGTGCTGGGAGTTTGGGACGAGAGTAACGTCCCACCAGCCGGAGATTGTTATGCGTATATTGTTCCCCGGGCGACTCCTTAGGGTGTGGTGTTCCTGCCGGTGAGAAATGTTTCCATAGAAGCAAAAAAGAAAACTCAGTGAATTCAAGTAGGTTCATTTGCAAGTAATGAAAAGATATTTCCCAAACACGAACAAGTGAAGGCGGAAAATAAAGACTTTAAATGATCAGGTCTGCTGAAATTTGTCTACAAATGAAAAGGTGGCTGTTTAAAAGACACAGTCCATGAAAGCCAGCGATTGGGAATAAAATAGAAATCCACACATGGATTAACAATTACTTTTTTTATTTAATCCCAAAATTTCTCTAGTCTGTCTTTGCCTCTGTCTGTCTCTGTCTGTCTATGTCTCTCTCTCTCTCTCCTCTCTCTCTCTCTCTCTCTCTCTCTCTCTCTCTCTCTGTCTCTCTCTGTGTTCGTGTGTTTTTTGTGTGTGTGTGTGTGTGTGTGTGTGTGTGTGTGTGTGTGTGTGTGTGTGTGTGTGTGTGTGTGTGTGTGTGTGTGTGTGTGTGTGTGGGTGTGTGTAACTAAGTTACACGCACCCATAATCATTTTAAGCATGTGCTCACGTGTGTCTGCATGGGCGCGCGCGCGCGCGCGCATGCACACACACACACACACACACACACACACACACACACACACACACGCACGCACGCACGCACGCACGCACGCACGCACACACACACACACCACACGAACACAGAGAGAGAGAGAGAGAGAGAGAGAGGCAGGCATAGATAGGGACACACACACACACACACACACACACACACCACACACACACACACACACACACACACACACACACACACACACACACACACACACACACACACAATGTA
>CM031603.1:72986080-72988580 GCA_018398815.1 Conus ventricosus
CACGCTCACATGCACGTGCTATCAGCACGAGAAGTTAGTTCACTGACCATCAAGAATCTAAACACTGTAGACCAACATCTTGAGAACTAGATATATAGGATCACAAATACACAAAAATAACAAAACGTGTTAACTGGTATTTTTCTTTCGATATTCAGAAGCTTCAGCAATATATCTAGCAAAGCGTGCAACGAGTTTTACATTATGGCTCGATAAGATTGCTACAAGATCTTTTCTCTGTGCGACTGGTTCGTTAAATATTTCGCATTTACTCCGTATAGTATTATAGGCGGGACAATCAAACACAAAATGCATTTCATTTTCTATATTATTGTCATCTGTGCACATAAGGCACGTGCTATTGGCTGATGTTTCAAATCATTTTTTGTTGGCATTAAGGCCTAGTGTTCTTGTTCGGAATTTTGCCAAATGGTATTTATGCCAGTTATTAGTAATATGTATAAAATACTTTTCTACTTCTAATGTGCTTTTAAAGGAAAGAAACCAGTTATATTTATCGTTATCAATCATACTAGCATGCCAGGTTTGTTTGTAAGAGCATATTAAACGATCTTTTAACTCTGAAAGAAATTGTCTATAATTACCAACACCTTGGCAAAGCCAAACAATACCAAAACCATTCTCGGTCAACAGTTTTTTTTACACGAGAAACCCAGTTGAATTTACCTGACTCATGTTGTAAAATCAACATTTTATAAACTTGTCTGCATAATCTAGTTTCTTCTAAATTGACTAACTTTAGCCAATATTTAACAGATCTGACACAGGTTACAATATGTAATGGATAGCGCCCAGTCTCACCGTATAAAGAGAGAGAGAGAGAGAGAGAGAGAGAAGAGGAGGAGAGAGAGAGAGAGAGAGAGAGAGAGAGAGCCGAAGGAGCGGGTGGGAGCGAGAGAAGAAAATACTGTCCTCAACTGCCGATCACACCAGCTGGGAGCAACCGCGCACCGCCGTACTGCTGGCTTACCCATGTGTGTGTGTATGCGCGGAGAAGAGCAGTTACACGCTTACCCATGTGGTGTGTGTATATGCGCGGAGAAGAGCAGTTACACGCACCAAAATTTCCAAAAAACCACGTCATATCAGCGGTCAATATTCGATGGATTATTGAGAGAGAAAAACACCATGCGTGCAACAGGATCATTAGCATCGTGATGGGCGCTGTCAACTGTTTGCCGCTGTCGCTCCTCGACATGCCATGTTGAACATTCACATAGCAACAATAACACGCGAGTACGAACGCACTCATGTACACAGACACAGAGAGAGGGAAACAATCAGCCTATTCAACAAATGGTTGAAACAAGACTTAAAAAAAAAAAAAGTGAAATCAAAAGTGTGCGTAACTTATCTAGTTAAAATAAAAACAGCAGGAAAAAAAAGAAGCAAAAACAAAACCAAACAAAACCAAAACCAAAACCGAAATGCATGCCACACACGGTGCATTAGGTGAATTTCACCCCCGACTGAAGATGTCACCAGGCTTTTTTCATCAATAAATACAGGATGTCACTAACTGCACCCATCTCGATGTCCCGAACAAGCGGTCCCATTGTTTATATAAAGAGAAAAGGCGGAAAAAAGGCTCGTTATCATTCCTGCTTAAAGGTGCAGTGCTTGCATAGAGTGAATAACCACCGCTTTGTGATGTGAAAACGGGGTGGGGAGAGAGTAGGGGGACATGGTAGCGGTGGGGAAGGGAAGTTGTGTGTGTGTGTGTGTGTGTGTGTGTGTGTGTGTGTGTGTGTGTGTGTGTGTGTGTGTGTGTGTGTGAACTTCTGTGCGTGTGTGTGTGTGTGTGTGTGTGTGTGTGTGTGTGTGTGTGTGTGTGTGTGTGTGTGTGTGTGAACTTGTGTGCGTGTGCGTGTGTGTGTGTGTGGGGGGGGGGGGGGTGGTGGTGGTAAGGGTGTGTGGTGTCGGTGTTAGGGAAAGAAAGAGGTTCTTCTATTACTGCATAAGTATGCTCCTCCTGCCTTGAACTTCTTTATGGAACTGAGGTGTTCTCGTGGGTCATGGCATTGGGCCAGGAGGCAAGAATAAAGCCAAGGTCTTTGGTTCAAGGCTTGCATGGGATTGTTTGTGTGCTTCCACCCCCCACCCCCACCACCCCCAACCACCACCACCACCACCTGTTCACGCCTCTACACTAGTCCTTCAGTTATGGTCTGGGTACTGGTCCGTCGAATGAGATACTAGCCAAAGATCCCGTATACAGTTGGTGCAGAGTGCAGGCCAAAGAATCTACCGCGACTAGAGACTTTTCTTGGTAAAATTGCGAACAAAAGTCACTATTTGATAACTGTATAAAAAGAAAAAAGACACTACACTTGATCACACAAAAAAACACCAGTTCTCTGCCAAATTTTCGTCTTTACTTGACCTTATCAGGACTGTCACGTTGGAACACCTAGTAGTCCTCCTTTGACGTTTATCGTGTCATACATCATCGTCTATACGTATTTATTGGTCTCTTGTT
>CM031603.1:72993580-72996080 GCA_018398815.1 Conus ventricosus
CCTGTCTGTCTGTGTGCCTTCGTTGTTTAGTGTCTCCCTGTTCGTCCAGCTACCAAGAACCTTTATCATCAGGCCGTCGTTTTAGGACACCCTGAATAACTGAATCAAGACCACAGACAACTGTTAGACCCAGATAAATACACTTAGTACATTCTTCACACTGTTATGCCGTTTTCTCTTGTGAACTTTGTGCATGTGTGAGGGAGGGGGCGATTGTGAACTAGTGTGTCACTGTGTGTGTGTGTGTGTCAGAACCGCGATAGCCATGTTTAAAAGCTTGACAGATGTTCCTTGTTCCGAAAGTTGAAAAGTAGGCTACCTGCATATAGATATCAATAGATTCATTTGAACTAACGAAATTCAGGTTTGGTGTTTCAGACATTGCTGTACATCGTCAACGACATATATATTCCATGCAGAAAGTGCTTTGCTGTGTCCTTTGTATAAATATGGTAGAAAAGATGAACTGCATTTTGTTTTCATATGCCCTGTGCTAGCAGACCAACGACAAAAATATACTGCTTTATAATGTCGACGTAATTTTTTTTTTGTTGTTGGGGGGGGGGGGGGGGGTAGCTTGTCTTCTGTCAACAAGAAACGAAAATAATGCAAGCAGTCTCGGTTTAAATCAATTTATTTCAACTTTGTAATCACATGGTTTTACAATAACTGTCAAAATTTGAACAACAACACAAGCTAGCGCTTATAATGTGTTCAAATGTCTCTGATTACTTATGTGGCAAGCAGTCTTACTTCAAGTGAAGCAAACAGAGTGTCTTGACACGAGGCAGTTTGGACACGATGGATATGTTACATTTATGCAGGTGAAATATCTTTGTTCAGTGTGCCTCTTTGTAACTCACCCTCTCCAAATGGGGCTGTATCCTTTTCTTGAGTAAACTCTCTCTCTCTCTCTCTCTCTCTCTCTCTCTCTCTCTCTCTCTTTCTCTCTCTCTCTCTCTTCACTTTGATTGTTAGTTTGATGTTGTTGAACACATAGTAGCCATACAAATCCGTAGTAATTCAGTTTTGATTCAGTTTTGCCTCAGGCCACATACACTGCAACTTATGTTTCAGTTGCAGTTAACGTCACTGAGCTTTGCTTCAGAGTAGAGAATAGGAACAGCGCCTCGCCATATACATGTTATATTCTTTTCCGCACTACAAATGTCCCTCGTGGCTGATTTATCAACAAACCAGTCAACGTCGTTGTCCAGACTGCATAGCGGATGCTGATTATCATGCCTGACTTTTCATCGATTAATCAGAATGCTCCTCGTGGCAGAAATGGTAAAATGTTTGACCATTAATTAACTGACACTGTCAATTAATTGACATACTGCCCTGCTGATATTCTGCGGATTAGCGGAACACAGGATGTCGGGGATTTAAAAGAAAACTCAGTTTTAATTGAACATTGGCATGGCAGATTCTCACGACAAGATCGCAAGAGAGAGAGACAGAGAGAGAGAGAGCGAGATAATGTTGCTTACAGCCCACAAAGGGCCATATCAGGGCCGTCACCACGTTGAAGTCAACTCTCAGGTCATGACAAAATCGCAAAGATCTTAAGCAGATAAACAAAAGCAATAAACCACGAACGGTTTTATCAGTTCATATACTGATTGAGAAGGGTCTAGAAGAAGGAAAGTAGATTGTAGCAGAGAGAGAGAGAGAGAGAGAGAGAGAGAGAGAGATTATTTCAGTGACACGAAGGCATTTTATCCCTCATTCTAAACCCCAGTCCGTCATCCCCCTCCCCACCTCCCTCCCCCACCAGCTTCCCTTCCCCCCCCCCCCCTCCAAACAGTTATCCCAACCTTTCCCCCAGGAGAGCCCCTTTAACCAATCGACTCGCAGCGTGTCACGGATTGCCCCCTTGATGAAGAGTCATCGAGCACACTTGACGAAACGCTCTCGGGCCGTCTCCAAGGAGCGCTCGGCGTCTCGCGAGACCACGAGCTCGTGCGTGGCGACTAGACCGCGGAGTGGTTTGATTGGCTGTGGAGTGGACAGGAAGGTCCGGGAGAGTTTGGAGGAAGGTTTACGTGGCGGATGCGTCTCTGGGGTGACTGACGGGTGTGGTGGAGGTGGGAGGGGGAGGTGGGTTGCCTTGGACGCCGGGTAGAAGGGAACGGAGGGGAAGAACAGGGATGACCTGCTTTGACTTTCATCGAAAAATCACTTTGTGGGGGAACCTCTGTGAGGTGCCAGTTCGAGAGCCGTTTACACCACAAAGAGGTGGGGGCTTGGGAGGAGGGGTCGGGGGTGGGGGGGGGGGGGGGTGAGGTCGGGGACTGTTTGCTCCCTTTGGCGGCTGGCAGAGAAGTTGCTGTGTGAGATTGGCAGAACATTTCTGGGCCTTTTTCTATTTTGGAAGAGTGGGGGGGGGGGGGAGGGGGATGTTTGGCTGTTAAGCCTAATCTCTTAACCCCCCCCCCCCAAAAAAAAAAAAAAAAAAAAAAGAAAAGAAAGAAAAAAGAAAACAAAACAGAAAAAA
>CM031603.1:73001080-73021080 GCA_018398815.1 Conus ventricosus
AGAATGAGTTCACTGACAGGAGGTACAGAATGAGTTCACTGACCCAGCCGTTTAAACAGCTGATTGACATAAAGATGACTGACTTTTCCAGCTGTTCAAATACTTACAAACCAGACAACTAACAAGACTGCAACAACAATAAAGTTAACATTCTGTTTTTAATCAAGAATCGACTTGTTAACCCAATAACAAGTTGAAAGTGGCGAGAATGGCTTGATTTCGCCCCTATCGCTCCTATCTTTGACCCCATCCTCTCTGTCTCTGTCTCTGTCTCTGTCTCTCTCTCTCTCTCTCTCTCTCTCTCTCTGTCTCTCTCTCTCTCTCTGTCTCTGTCTCTCTCTCTCACCCCCCCCCCCTCTCTCTCTCTCTCTTGTTTGACGTCAACGATATAATGTCCATACAGAAAAGGATTTGTTGTGTCCATTGTGTAAATCTGGTAGGGAAGATTAACTTCATTTTGTATTCTTTTGTCCTGTTCTGGTAGATCTACGACAAAAAAAAACTTATTCTGTTAACATATCATCGACGTCCAGCACTGTTCAAGTTAGTCTGTCTTTTGTCGTCAAAAAATTAAAATGTTGCAAGGAATCTTGCTTTATATCTGTACAAATTATTCAAAAGAAGGAGTGATTTGACCTAAGTAAATTGCATATGTTGAGAATGTTTAAATGTTTGTGATAAAATACCTTGTTTAATTATGTTCTTTATTACTCACCCCCTTCAAATGGGGCTGTGGCCTTTCTAAATAGATTATCTTTATCGTTATCGTTATCTTTCTTGTTTGACATTCTAATGATGATAATATTAGTTAGTATTTGTACAGCGCAAACTGGTCATTATGCTATCATACACCATTCAGACCTTGATTCATTCGTATGTGGCGGTCTGATTTCAGAAATTATTGCCTACACACAATATGTGAGAAAAACGTTGTTCAAAACGCTCGGCTGAAAAGATAAGTTTCTAGCTGTGCTTTGAAACCAGGTAGGGAGGGCTGGTTGGGAGGGAGGACTGGTTGGGAGGGAGGGCTGGTTGGGAGGGAGGACTGGTTGGTAGGAAGGGCTGGTTGGGAGGGAGGACTGGTTGGTAGGGAGGGCTGGTTGGTAGGAAGGGCTGGTTGGGAGGGAGGGCTGGTTGGGAGGGAGGGCTGGTTGGGAGGGAGGACTGGTTGGTAGGAAGGGCTGGTTTGGAGGGAGGGCTGGTTGGGAGGGAGGACTGGTTGGTAGGGAGGGCTGGTTGGGAGGGAGGACTGGTTGGGAGGGAGGGCTGGTTGGTAGGAAGGGCTGGTTGGGAGGGAGGACTGGTTGGGAGGGAGGGCTAGTTGGGAGGAAGGACTGGTTGGGAGGAAGGGCTGGTTCAAAACCAGGAGGGAGGGCTGGTTGGGAGGGAGGGCTGGTTGGGAGGGAGGGCTGGTTGGGAGGGAGGACTGGTTGGGAGGGGGACTGGTTGGGAGGGAGGGCTGGTTGGGAGGGAGAGCTGGTTGGGAGGGAGAGCTGGTTGGGAGGGAGGGCTGGTTGGGAGGGAGAGCTGGTTGGGAGGGAGGACTGGTTGGGAGGGAGGGCTGGTTGGGAGGGAGGGCTGGTTGGGAGGGAGGGCTGGTTGGGAGGGAGGACTGGTTGGGAGGGAGGGCTGGTTGGGAGGGTGGGAGGCAGTGAGTTCCAAACAGTTGGGGCAGCAAAACCGAAGGAACGCTATCCAGACAATTTTGAATTTCGCTTTGGTATCCTCTGAAGATTCTGACAGGAAGAGCGGAGAGTTCGAGTACGTGATGACTCGTATACGCAGAACGCACATGACAGGTATGGTGGAAGGGAGCCATTAAAGAAACGGAAGGCAAATGTGGTTAGTTTGTAGTGATAACGAAATTTAACAGGCAGCCAGTGTATCTCGCTCTTCATTGGTGTCATTCTTTCACTAAGGTCGAGTCGTGCTGGGCTCTATTGAATTCCACCCTCTACTCTACTCTTCCATTCTGTTACATTCATTCAAAGCCTAAAACTTTCATTCCGTACCACATGTGCGAATTGTCCGGGATAACTTCACCAGCAAAGGAATGCAGAATGGAAGAGGAGATGGAGAGAGAGAGACCCCTCCCTCCCTCCCTTCCCCCACCCGGCGAAAAAAAAATTACAAAGTAGCAACACCAAAAAAAAAAAAAAAAAAAAAAAGAGAAAGAAAGAAAAGAAACTCGAGTGCCGGTGTCTCAAATCTCGATACAAATTACGGAGAGAGAGAAAAAATCACGCTTACTTCCTACCCCGCACAGAATGTGAATGTCTTCTTGCTCCAGTGTCGTGTCATTTAGAGCTTAGGATGTCGGCGTGCTCATTAAGAGTTAAGTCCTCTAAAAGGATGGGCATAGAGGGAAGGCGGAAAGGGGAGGTGAGGGTGGCGAATAGGGCAGGAACCGTTGGTGGTGGCAGTGGGGGGGGGGGGGTGCTCTTTAAGGGTACCCTGTACTATTCAACCCTATCGTTTTTCTGCTGTCTTCTTTGTCTTGTTGTTTCCAGCTAAGGTTTTTTTCCTCTTTTTTTTTCGAGTCATGTATTTTGTTACAGTAAACGTTTCCTTCGTCTTTTTACCGGATCTCCCCCCCCCCCCCCCCCCCCCCCCCCCCCCCCCCCCCCCCCCCCCCCCCCAGGCAGCTCCTGTTTAAAGCTAATTAAACACGTGCGTAGGTATGCACGGAGGTCCGTCGAGGCTCGTGCGGACATAAGTGATTGTGTGTGTGTGTGTGTGTGTGTGTGTGTGTGTGTGTGTGTGTGTGTGTGTGTGTGTGTGTGTGTGTGTACTTGCGTGCGCTTGTGTGTGTATGTGTGTGTATGTGTGTGTGAGCGCCCTTGTGTGTGTGTGTGTGTGTGTGTGTGTGTGTGTGTGTGTGTGTGTGTGTGTGTGTGTGTGTGTGCGCGCGCGCGCGCGCGCGCGCGTGTGTGTGTGTGTGTGTGTGTGTGTGTGTGTGTGTGTGTGTGTGTGTGTGTGTGTGTGTGTGTACTTGTATGTATGCGTATATGTGTATGTGTGTGAGGGGGCGCGCACGCGCGCGCGTGTATGTATGTGTGTGTGTGTGTGAGTGTGTGAGTGTGTGTGTATATGTGTGTGGTGTGTGTGTGTGTGTGTGTGTGTGTGTTAGTTATCACGCGCACGCACGCACGCACGCACAGAGACAGACAGAGAAACTCACAGATAAACAGACTGACTGATTGAAGGAGAAAGGCGAAGTTGGGGTGGACAGATGAAACGCACAATCAGGTATACAACATTTAAAGTGGCTTGCATCATGCAGCACGTGTCAGAAAGGGTTGGGGGCGCGGGGGGGGTGGGGGTGGGAGAGGGAATAGGGATGAAGGGGATTGGTCTCCCAGACAGAGTCTAAACAACATTAACAGCCGTTTACAACACACGCGGTCTCCTCAAAGGAAGAAACTCTAAACCTCACCCGCGGCTGCGCCCAGTAATCCCCGTGTGATGAAGTTTCCGGGGAACGCTTCCGCCACAGATGTCCCATGAACGGAAGGAAGGTAGTGGGCATGCGTTGTGCATTCTTCTGGCTTCCCCTTTATTTCCTTCTTGCCACAGCTTCAGACAAGGGCCTAGATGTTCTGTGTTATTTAGGCGATACTTTTGGTTTTAGTGTTGAGTTGTCGATTTTTGGACCACCGGCTAAGATTGTGCTTTACTTTTGTTTGGTTGGTTGGTTGGGTGGGTGGGTGGGTAGTTCGTTTATTTGTTTGTTTGTTTGTTTGTATTATGAAGGAGAATAAAGAATGTATTAAGACGTATGAAGATGGGTCGATGCACCCAAAAATTTAGTTCTTCTGAATATTCAGTAAGAATATTTTTCTGCTGACAATTTTATCAATGTATACTGCTAAGTCCTATGTATTGAGTTCATGATTCTACTTGCTGCTTTTTTTCTGTTTTATCCCTGTATAACAATAGGATTTTTTTCCGGAAGAAAGTCTCTTTAAACAACTGTCATGAAAATTTTCCACTCTACTGTGTTTTATTTCATCCAGGTGTAATCACGGCAGGGAGTTTTCTGGAAGAAAATGTATGTAATCCTGTAAAACAATAATTCTAGTTACCTTCGCAAGCTACAAAGACTAGGAACACTCCAAATATGCTTTTGTGCAAGAGAGAATCAGAATGGGATGGCAACACCTCCGTATTCAATATTTTGTCGACGGTCCCTGTGTCTCCTGCATTTTCAGAAAGTTTTGACCTGATATATGCCAGCGAACCCGCTCTTGAGGAACATGCTTCCAACGTGGAGGAAATAAATAAGAGTGAAAGAAAGTGCAGAAAAGATCAAAGTATCGATCAGCACCTCCAGCAAGTCGGCTACAACTCATCATCGTGCGGAACAGACAAGTACTGGAGGAGGAAGACAGCTGGCAAAAATAACAACAAAAACAACAGCAACTTTAGTAATAATGATAATAATAGTAATGATAATAATGATAATGATAATGATAATGATAATAATAGTAATGATAATAATGATAATGATGATAATAATGATAATGATGATAATAAATAAGAAGAAGAGCAACAACAATAAGAAGGAGAAGAAGAATGATGACGATGATGATGGTGATGTTAATGATAGTGATGATGATGACGACGACAACAACAAAACAACAACTCACACACGCACACGCACGCGCACGCGCACGCGCACACACGTACGCCGGCGTGCGCGCGCACACAGACGCACACACACTTAAACACACACACTCTCTCTCTCTCTCTCTCTCTCTCTCTCTCTCTCTCTCTCTCTCTCTCTCTCTCTCTCTCTCTCTCTAACACACACACACACACACACACATACACACACACACACACACACACACACACACACACACACACACACACACACACACACACACACACACAACGCGCACGGGCGCGCGCGGATTTAATGCGGGCAATAGCTCGCTGCCCCCATAGTTTCGTTAGGCATTATTTGAGGACTGGATACAATGCGGGTTTGCTGTGGGGCATCGGGTACCTCGGGTCCATGTTGCACAAGGACGGCAGTGGATCACAGGTCAAAACTATGGAAACATACTCGCGTCTAAACACGATAATAGCTGATTACAGCAACAGCTCTCATCCCTGAGGAAAACAATGGAAAGAGGCAAAACAGGTATTATCCCAACAATTATCCTAACAATCACAACTGTATTCCTAAAGATCACAACTGTTTTCTTTAGCATCGCAACTGTTTTCCCTGTTTTCTTGACAACAATAACTTTTCCATATTTTTCTTGTGGGTCAAAGTATTCTCCCTGTTAATCTCTTGAAGTAGTAACTGTTATCCTTTTTTCCTGTAAAAAACGATTAATGTCTTGAGGAAAACATTGTCAGCAGGAGAAACAGATATGACCGTTAACATAACACCAAAATAGGGAAAATAGCTGTCATCATATTACTGTTGTCTTCCTTAGCCATAAGAATTGTTTTTCCTACAAAAGCAATGAAAACAGTTGCGATCCTTTGGGATAACACAAATGATAACTATATTCCTCGGCGGAAAATATAGAGGGAAAAAAAATCAGTGATCTTTAGGAAAACATATTATCCTGAGAAAAACGATTGTGATCTTAGGAGATAACAACGTAACTCTATTTCCCTGAAGGATAATAGCTGCTTTTCCGGACCCCCCCCCCCCCCCCCCCCCCCTCCCCCATTATCGGCTTGTGAAGCTAGCATGCTACCATACAAACCAAAGGTCAGCCTGCCTGTCTGTTCCATGATATGACCCTACTTCCTGTGGAACACGAAGAAGCACCACCATTCATAATGATTTGTGACAAGAACCATCATTGTAAAAATGCTTCGTGATAAGTATCATCATCATGTAATACTTTGTGATTTGCGACATCATTGTAATATTTTGTCATAAGCACCGTCATTGTTTTGCTTTGTGAAAAGTGCCATCATTGTAATGCTTTGTGATATGCAACATTATTGTAATACTTTGTGAGAAGCAACATCATTGTATATATTTCTTAAGCACCGTCATTGTAACGCTTTGTGATCATTACCATCATTGCAATGTTTTGTGGTAAGCACCATCATTGTAATGCTTTGTGATAATTACCATCATTGTAATGCTTTGTGATACCCGCTATCATTGTAATACTTTGTCATAAGTACCAACAATCGTAATACTTACGCTCCATCGTTATCGATACTTTTGCGACAACCGTCATTATTCAGACTTCTCGTTTTCTTTCATTTTCAAATCATACGTACAGAGCTGACCTTGATAAGGTGATGGCTCTGATATGTCCCCTTGCGGTCTGCTGTGATATGAGCAATATACACTGAATTGAATTGTATGTCCCTTGACCTTGACCTATGCGTCACAGGATGTGTCAATGATTGTAAGCTTCTGATGTATGTTTTGTTGTTCATAAATTTCATCTTCTTCGAACAATGTTTGGACTGCTGAATTTTTCTCTCCAAATTTTTTGGACTATATTTTAAAATGATTTAATTTCTTTGTGCGGCTGACTTTGACGATTATTCCTAAAAGAAATAAATATAAAGAAAAGTATAGTTCTGCAGGGTATATGATAGTAAAGTGTAGTGAAATATACTAAACAGAATCCAGTTATATCTCAGTTCACACACACACACACACACACACACACACACACACACACACACACACACACACACACACACATGCATGCACAAAAATTGTCCGGTGTACGTGTGATAGGGGGTGGTATTATTTGCGTCGTGATTCTCATCTGCATTCAAGTGCCCTTCACATTTCATCCAGCGCTCTTTTATGTTGCCACGATAGCTCTCCGGTACACAGCTCGTTTCTCTCCCCTGGCGCCAGGGACCTCTTCTGGCAAGGAGGTAGAGAATGACTGATAGCTGGGTTGGTTAAGATTACAACCTGGCGCGAAACGGGATTGTAAGACTAGTGCCTTTGTTGCACGAGGAGCTGTGTTGGTAAACGTTGGTCAACTTTAGCAGGCTGGCGAAAAGACATGTAGATAAATGGAACGCTATCACAGTGAAGGATAACATTATCCTTTGACTCGGAAATGTCCCTTCCATGTCGACCACTTGGGACATGATAGCACTGACGAAAATGGTGTATTTCGGATTGTGGGCCATTTTAATTGCAAAGGCGGTGGTTTAGTTGAACCTATCAAACATTCAGTGCGTGAAGGGTCACAAGGAAGGTCAACCATCATGACTTCCTTTTCTGTTTATCTGACAAAGTCTTCGTCATAAAGCTGAACTCGCTGAACAGGGAAAATAATGCTGAACCCCACACTTGCAGCATCGTATACTGAAGCGGACGAATACACCAAACGATTATAAAACTGCCAGTCACCAAATATATTGCAATTAAGTTGCGCTTGATTTATTACACTTCATGGTGAAAGTAATGGTCACACACACACACACACACACACACACGCGCGCGCGCACGCACACACACACACACACACACACACACACACACACACACACACACAGTGAGACAGAGACAGTTGGACAGACAGACAGACAGAGGCAGGCAGACAGATAGACAGACAGAAACGAACAGAGAGAGAGAGAATCGGACAGGCCTACCCTACCTAACAGACAACCCCTGTCTGTACTCCAGCAAGTCTGATGAAGACCGAGAGAAAAAAAGAACAAGAAAGAGGATACCTGACCCCCTCCTCCACCCCATCCTTCCACCCATCCCCACCCGCCTCTCTCCCCTTCACAGACCTTAACATTTTGCACCTGCTATAACGTCTATCATTGTGCGTAATCCAAGTCACCTACATTTAATAGGCACGTCCAGAGAGAGAGAGACAGAGAGGGAGAGGGAGAGAGAGCGAATGCGCCAATACAATTCCAACTTTTCTAAGAAGAGCTTAAACTTGTCAGAAGTGATAACCTGCTAATGAGAAAGGGGATTTCAAAACCTATACAAGCGGCCACATGGGTGCAGTGATTTGCTGATAAGGAATACGATTGGTAGGTCACGGATTCCATGGGCAATGGTTTAGTGTTAGGGACAACGACTAGAAGGTGGCGGGTTTCATGAGCAATGGGTTAGTGTTAGGGACAACGACTAGAAGGTGGCGGATTCCATGGGCAATGGTTTAGTGATAGGAATAACGACTAGAAATTCACAGACTCCATGCGCTAAGGTTTAGTGATAGGAACAACGACTAGAAAGTCACGGATTTCATGGGCAATGGTTTAGTGATAGGAACAACGACTAGAAAGTCACGGATTTCATGGGCAATGGTTTAGTGTCAGGGACGACTACTAGAAGGTGACGGATTCCACTGGCAATGGTTATTCCATGGTACAGTGGTTTGCGGTTATGGACAATGACTGGAAGATCGCAGATTCTGTGATGATGATTGACGTCACGGACTACAACTGGGAAGTCATGGAATCCATGGTGCAGTCAGTGGTTTAATGTTAAAGACAATTACCAGAAGATCACGTGTTCCGTAGTGCACTTGTGTCAAGGACTTCGACCAGAAGGTCGCCAGTTCCATGGTTCGGTTAGTTTTTTTTTTGTTTTTTTTTTACGTTATGGACAAGGAACCCCCATCATAGCCACGATCATCGTGGATTGCTTTGGCCTCGCCCCGTTGCCGGGGATCCAGAGTTGTTGAACGCGCCCCGAACTTAAATGCCGAGACTGGAACTCCACATGGAAGTTTCCGCCAAGAGTGTCGCCCACATTTCCTGACCAACAGGGCAGACATGTATCTCTCGGACCTGACTGACACAGGGAGAGAGATGGAGATTTACTATGATGTGGTGTCACTTGGCATCATCATTCATCACCTTTGTGCTGACATTGATCATCGTGAATGAAGGGGCATTGCTTCCTTTGACGCTGAGCTCTCATGATGCTTTCAGTTTTGATTTCCTTCCCGTCCACATCCACTTCAGAACCGACTTTGTGTTTGAATCGTCAAGACTTTTAACAGCGACACAATTTGCAGGATAGAATAAACTGAAAAGGATTGGTCATTGTATTTTAAAAAGGAAAAGGAAAATTAAAGAAAAAGTGAAGAGGACAGGTTGAAGAGCCATAGATCCTTGCTCACAATTAAACCCATCCCTCCACTTACTCACTCTCACACAAGAGAGAGAGAGAGAGAGAGAGAGAGAGAGAGAGAGAGAGAGAGAGAGAGAGAGAGAGAGAGAGAGATGGACTTTATTCCGTTCTTTATGGCACAGACTTCAGATACTTGAAGGGGTATGCCCAACGGAGGGACTAACTGGCCTCGATTAGGGTACCCCACCTCAACCAACTCTGCAATGTCATTGCAATCACTGTAATCATCAAGCGGATGCATAAGCTGTGGTAGGTAGACTTGGGGCCTAGAGTTCTACAACACACTCGCTGTATAGGACGACAGAATAGCAGGTTGTGCCCCATATACATTATCCACTTAAACAACGTGACAACTGAACACCATCAAATGGCGCAGCAGCAGTGCAGAGTCTCTTCTGTCGAGTTTCCTCGTGGTGGTGTGATATTACTGGCACTGTGGAGACTGTCTGGCTGTGGGGCTACCGACTCTACCATTCTGCGTGTGCTTGTGTATGGGGCAGTGAGAATGAGTGCAGTGAGAGCAATTTGATGAAGACAGCAGGGAACATGGGCAACAAAGAGTGCAGACAGTCCCTCCTCGGGCGTGTTGAAAGACACACTGTCGGGCCGTGTTATTGGAACTGCCTTTATCTGCATTAATCCCCTCGTGGAATCGGTTTAATCCTCTTGACCAACAAAAACGGATCTCCCAGAAAGGGGAGGTGGCCTGGTTAGCAAAACGAACAGTACTCCTCTGTCAATATTGTAAGTAGGTGTGGTTGTAAATGATCACGCAACAAGATATTGCAAATGTTGGTACGTGGTACGCATTTGTGTATAAGCATGCGTGCCTACGTGTGTGTGTGTGTGTGTGTGTGTGTGCGTGCGTGCGTGCGTGCGTGCGTGCGTGCGTGCGTACGTGCGTGCGTGCGTGCGTGCGTGCGTGTGTGTGTGTGTGTGTGTGTGTGTGTGTGTGTGTGTGTGTGTGTGTGTGTGTGTGTGTGTGTGTGTGTGTGTGTAAACCGATCTGGACAGAAGGGACAAATCAAAACGTTCTTGTCACCTGTGTATAAAGCTGTTCTGTTTGGATGATATATAATTTCTGACTCAACGTTTCCAAAAATAGCATACTAGATAGTCCCAAAGCAGAATTCTTTGTGCAAGGCATTCGCAATCTCAAAACAACAATCCTTTTGAGAAGCGAAACGATGTCACGATTCGGAGCTGTTCTGACTGAAATCAGTGTGACTATTGCCATGCCATGTTGAGGGACAATTGACGGAGATCGGTGTGACTATTGCCATGCCATGTTCAGGGACAATTGACGGAAATCAGTGTGACTATTGCCATGCCATGTTCAGCGACAATTGACGGAAATCAGTGTGACTATTGTCATGCCATGTTGAGGGACAATTGACGGAGATCGGTGTGACTATTGCCATGCCATGTTCAGCGACAACTGACGGAAATCAGTGTGACTATTGCCATGCCATGTTGAGGGACAATTGACGGAAATCAGTGTGAATATTGCCATGCCATGTTGAGGGACAATTGACGGAAATCAGTGTGACTATTGCCATGCCATATTGAGGGACAATTGACGGAAATCAGTGTGACTATTGCCATGCCATGTTGAGGGACAATTGACGGAAATCAATGTGACCATTGCCATGCCATGTTGAGAGACAATTGACGGAAATCAATGTGACTATTGCCATGCCATGTTGAGGGACAATTGACGGAAATCAGTGTGACTATTGCCATGCCATGTTCAGCGACAATTGACGGAAATCAGTGTGACTATTGCCATGCCATGTTGAGGGACAATTGACGGAAATCAATGTGACCATTGCCATGCCATGTTGTGGGACAATTGACGGAAATCAATGTGACTATTGTCATGCCATGTTGATGGACAATTGATGGAAATCAGTGTGACTATTGTTATGCCATGTTCAGCGACAATTGACGGAAATCAGTGTGACTATTGTCATGCCATGTTCAGGGACAATTGACGGAAATCAGTGTGACTATTGCCATGCCATGTTCAGCGACAATTGACGGAAATCAGTGTGACTATTGCCATGCCATGTTGAGGGACAATTGACGGAGATCGGTGTGACTATTGTCATGCCATGTTGAGGGACAATTGACGGAGATCGGTGTGACTATTGCCATGCCATGTTGAGGGACAATTGACGGAGATCGGTGTGACTATTGTCATGCCATGTTGAGGGACAATTGACGGAGATCGGTGTGACTATTGCCATGCCATGTCCAGGGACAATTGACGGAGATCGGTGTGACTATTGTCATGCCATGTTCAGGGACAATTTTCACTGTAGCAGAAAGTCTACGTGGCAAAAGCGAGAGGGCCAAGAAAAGGGGAGTATAGGAGAGGAGGGGGATGGAGGAAGGCAGATGCAGTGGAGAGTAGGAGGATGGGGTTACAGGTAAATCAGCTTTTTATTGCACATACAATGAACTGTATTTTGGGCAAGGGATGCGGGGAGGTGGAGACGGGGGGGGGGGGGGGGGGGGGGGCGGAGTGTTGGAAAAGAGGGATGAGTGTTCGGCAGAGCTTGTGGAAGTAAACGGCGTAAATATTGACAGGCTGGCTGGTTTGTTTTCAACATCATCTTCATGTCATGTTTTGCGTCTTGCACACTTTAGTATTGCTTTGCGTCGTGTTGCATTTGTCAATGTGTTCCCCTAAATCGTATTATGCCATGTTTACTTATTCTGCCATATCTTTCTGTATCGAACTGTAGGAAAATCCTGTAATGCGGGGTTATAAAACATGGAAATAAGAATGAAAGTCTGCTCGCCCGCGTAACGAACTCTTCAACTCTAAAAAGTGAGACCTTACCGCCCGAAGTTATTTTCTGTGTGTTTAACATACAGGAGAACTCGTTCAAAGATCTGTTAGCTCCAGAAGAACGTGACACACACTGTGCTCAAGAAGTTGGGACATGGAGGTGGGAAAGTGGCCGGAGCCAAACTCTGTGGATACACGGGTCGGGAGAGGAGTATGGGTAGGGAAGGGTTGGCGGTAGGGTAGTAGTAAGGTGAGGGGTTAGAGGGTGTCACATAACGGGACTAGTATATTGGTGTGGAGGGGGTGGGGTGTGATTCAAGATTAAAAAGAGTAGCATCTGAAGATGAAAAGGGACTTGGTTTACATGATAATTTTACTGGCGAATGGGTGGAGCCTTATCAGTACGACGAATTGCAGTAATGTGATATCAAATTTCGGTAATGGCTTAACATCACTTTTAAAAAAAAATCTTTTCTTATCTCACTTGCAAATTCATGTTCAGAGTATGATTACTCTTTTTTAAGATATGAAGTGCTCTATTAATGTGATTATGACATAAACGAAAATTAGGGATGTTTCTGCTCGTTCTGTGTGTTATCTGCACACACATGTGCCAGTTGATTAGATAGTGTATGTGTTTTGTTAAGGGAGAAAACGAATCTGATTTTTTTTTCTTCTTCTTCTTCGCGTCTGACTTAAGATTTCTTCTAGACAAAGTAATTTGACATAAGTAACGGGCGGTCGGTTCAAGCGTTCCTGAACTTACGATTTGCTCATTGATTTTTTTCGCGTCCCCCTGAAGATTTCCATTCCACGAAGTGCTGTTCCATTTTATGAGTTATGGGCTTTCGGTGTCACCACAATCACGTCCCACTTCACAAGAATTACCCCAATACCACGACCGGCATTTCGCCATCAAGCCTTGAGAACAGATCTCAGTCACCTCCCATAACCAAGGACAATACCATCTCGGGAATGGAAGAAGAGAGGGGAGGGAAAGGCGGCGGGGAGATGGCAAGGAGGTGTCACAGTCTCTGTGTGACTCAGTCTTTTCCAGCCATCGCCACGCTCGCTGCTTTGCTCCAAGGGTCGGGGGGGATTGATGGCAGGGTCAACTCGTTGTGCTCCATGTTCCGATCGGACTTCAAAGAGCGGACGAGTGTTTAGCGAGCAAACGGGGGCGTAGCGGCGGCGCTCCTTTCATCTTGTTTGCACCACAGCCTTTCAGGGTTCCGTCTGCCAATTAGCATCACTGTCCAAACTCGCGCGCCCCTCTCGTGCGTCGATGACTAGTTTCTCTTCGCTCGATCCTATTATTGGGGCCTTCCGTCCCCTTGCTCTGCTCTGCCCCAGCTAAAAGGTCTGGCCAGCCATTGGTGAAAATCAGGACATACTGTGAAATGGCGGAGCAGTGTGTGAGAGTGTTTGGCGGTCCTTTCCGTGGAGTGTTTGGCGGCCCTTTCTGTGTAATTCGTCTTTCTTTCCAGCGCTAGTCCTGTCCACCATGGCGATAGTATCCAGGGGGTAAAGACAGTGCTAACAACGAACACTGTTTCCAAATTCAGATATTGATGTTTGATGAAAAACTGTAGAACTTATCTTGGATCCTAGAACTTAATTCCGCGAGTAAAACCTTGAAAACAAACATTTTGGAACTATCAAGTGTGAAACAAAAACTAGTCTAATATCACCATTGTTGTGAACAGACGTTAAATTAAATCAATCAAATCAATCAATCAAGTGTGAAATTGTCACTTCCTTCAGGGAAAGAAAGAAAACATAAGAAATGAATAAAACCGCTGGTAGAATTTCTGAATAAATCTGATATAAAGGAAAATCTACTAATCCGCCCAACGAAAGAGGTAAACAAATTAGAAGACAAAACACGACGCGTTCCGACCTCTTCAGGCAAGATAAACAACATTCAGGATTCAACATTCTTAACGAATGCTCGTGGATTCACCATTGTAATGACAACCTTCGTCATTATCACCGTTGTCGTCGTCAGTACCATCATTTTTAGCATGATCAATCGAGTTCTGCTCTGCACAGGAACGTCTCAGAGGCATCACTGGAGAAATCCTAGAGGGACGATATGAAGCTGTATTTCATTGGACGACATGTTTATTTAATTTAATTAGCAAATCCATTGACGTAGACGATCTTAACGAACTGCCTCCAAAATTAATGTCTTTGTTCTTAATTTCGTGAACTTTTAGATCGCGACAGGATTGGTGATTTACACGTCAAGGAACAATCCTTAGTTCAAGGGGAAAAAAAAAAATCACGCAACAGGCTTTGGGAAGTATTTAGGCTTGTATCGAGGAAAGGAATCATATACGGCTCTGCTCTCCTATGTTGGAGAAAAAACTTGAATTGTGGTTGGACTAATGTTTTTCGTGGATGCAGAAAAGGTTGATCTGAAGGTCCAATTGATTTGTGCTCTTGATTCAGGAGTCAATGTTTTATTCGATACGATCGCAGTATTCAAATTCACCGTACTACAGGGAGATCTGTCTGAAGGTATAAACTAATGGACTGCTGAAATCGATTTTGCAGACTGTTTAACATTCCAGACTCAGACAACACACACACACACACACACACACACACACACACACACACACACACACACACACACACACACACACACAATGTGACTTGACACCTACTAATTCTTGGTAAGCTCATGCAGCCAGTATGTCACGGCGAATTGAATGGCAGTTCGTGTACATGATTTGATAATGAAGCGAGAGCTGTCAAGCACTTTTCATTAATTGAGAGGCACGCGTCCTTGGTGTTTCAGTTAAATGTGATGCTTTAAGCCAGCAATACGTTTGTGCTCTCTCCCTTTAGTTCCGTGAAAATGAAAATGTCTTGCCAAAAATCTGTGCCATCAAATAGTTCAAAAATGCGCATGTGTTTTCGTAGCTCCATGATCAATGTGTATGATCTAATATTCGTCCTGTTGACGACAGCCGTTGAAAAAAGGACTGAAAGAGGAACAATACCTCTGTCCTGTTGGGTGATCTAAATCAGATCAGATCAAATCGTGTGCACACCCCAACTGATCGGCAGTCGCCTTGTCAGTCAGTTCTCCACACAGTTCAACTTCGACTCTCTCTGCCTGTCTGTCTGTCCGTCTCTCTCTCTCTCTCTCTCTCTCTCTCTCTCTCTCTCTCTCTCTCTCTCTCTCTCTCTCTCTCTCTCACACACACACACACACACACACACACACTCACACACACACACACACACACACACACACACACACACACACAGAGGCGTGCGCGCGCTTGATCTACTAACTCAAAATATATTTTTTGTCTAATAAGAACAGCCTTGATGAAGGGACTGAGAGGGGTACAAGGCCTCTATCGTGGACGAAGTATTGACTCGAACTGATTATTGTTCATCCGAATTAAGGACAACCTTAAACGAAATGACTGAAAAAGGGCACGATGCCTCTATCCTGCTGGACGATGTACTGACACTAACTTTTCATTCATTTCAAAACAGCGTTGATAAAAGAAGTTAAAGGGGTACAACGGCTCCATCCCGATGGAGAACAGATTCAAAGGCCTTGAAGGGGATTCAGTGCCTTTACCCTGTTCACGACCTGCCGACACGAACCAGCTGTTCGCCTACTTAAGAACAGCCTTAATTTAAGGACTGACTGGGATACAAGATACCTACCCTGTTGCACGATCAACTGACACGAACTAACTGTTTAGATAAAGGACTGTTGGGAGTATAACGTCTCTACATGTATGTTTGTCTAATGAAAGAACCGGTTGGGGTACAACGCCTCTCTATGTTTGTCCAATTCAAGAACTGGTGATGGTACAGCGCCTCTGTTGTATGATTAAAGACGGACGTTAGTAAAAATCCCAACAAAAGCAAAGAGTTGGTGTGTTGATGGTCGCCGGAGAGGCAGAGGTAGCTGAAGCCACTGTAGAGCAACAGCAGCAGCAGTGGTTCATGTGGGGAGTTTGTCCATAAGGAAATCTTAAATAAATCTTAACGAACCGCCAAAAAAAAAAAAAAACGTGGACAAACGAATCACAAGTCAAAACACGACGCGTTTCGACCTTTTAGGTCTTCTTCAGGCAAGATACAAAACAATTAGGACAACGAAAATGAACGAGCAGAGCAATCACTGCAAGGTTTAGCAGTCTTTAGATGCGTGGTCGTTTTCTAGTCTTGAAAATGTACACGTTTTCCCTCTTGAAAAGGGCATTTTTTTTAATTACTTTTACGTGTGACTGCCATCTTTCTTGTCTTTGACATCAATATCATGCCCTGAAGGTTACTGGCATCATATGAATCATTACAACTCTCAATGTACGAGGTATATTGCTGAAAGATGCTGGTCACAGAGGGGCAGGGGAGGCATGATCTAACACGGCTGACGTCTCTGGCAGGAAAATTGACAGATCTGTCTTACCGTGTACCACTGGAGTCAAACTTTCGTTTCGATTATCAAAAAACAAACATGAAAATTATCATTTTGGTGTATATTCTCTTTTTTTCATAGAGCAATACCCTTGTTGTGAAGAAAAAAATTCAAGGTAGATCTTAGGAAGGCACTAGTCTCACAGACGTCAGTTTGATTTTGGTGCACCTTCCACCGTAGAATTTGTCTTTGAAAAGCAATGTCTGTCTATCTAATTCCACGAAGGCATGACCCTTGGTTACAAAACCAACCTCTTCAAGCAGCCATCGGTCGCGCTCAAAGTGTATACTGTAGTAGACATGTAGGTTCTCGCATACTCATTGGGGAAATGCGGGAAAAGATTGGTGTGGTGTAGTTAAATCATGATGTTTCCGGCCAGAGGTCAAATCAGAGGTGAAAGTAAGTGAAAAAGGAAATCACACCAAAGTTAAAATGCCTAAACAAAAGAAAAAGCAAAACGAGTGATAAAACTAAAAGACTGACTCAAATGGACACAGGATGTTGGAAGAATTATGACAACAGTTTGAGAGCAGGGCTCGGAGGGAGAACTGGACAGCAAGAAGCAACGGCAGAGGCATTGGAGAGGCAGGAGGATTTCTTGCTTTCTTTCTTTCTTTCTGCGTACGCAGGCTGATACTCCTGCGGACACTGCCTGTATAGACAGACAGTGGAGTTTTGTTTGTATGACCGTTTTTTTTATCCCGCCATTAAGGCAGCCATACTCCAGCTTCAGGGAAGGTGCATGCTATGTGTAACGTGTTCATCCGTACCAACGGCCAAACTGGCCTTCTCTTCCGAAAGTTGGTGATGGGATTTGACGTGTGTGCAAGATGTTATGCGTGCGTTCACACACGGAACCTCGGTTTATGGTCTCATTCGAAGGACTGTATGGGGAATGGGGTCAGAACCAAGAGAAAAATCCCCCTGTACCAAAGTTCGAACGCGCAACCCCAGGATCACGAGTCCAGCGCTCTACCAACTGAGCTATTTCGGCCCCGGGCAGAGGGGTGACAAAAAGACAGAATGCAGCACTGACAGAGAACAGATAAATAAGGCCTGTGCACTCGCGGAACGTGAAAGATCGCCAGGAAATTGTCGAAAAACAAACAGTGGGATGCCTAAGGAATGCTGTGTGAGAAAAACAAACAGTGGGATGCATAAGGAATGCTGTGTGAGAAAAACAAACAGTGGGATGCATAAGGAAAGTTGTGTGAGAAAAACAAACAGTGGGATGCCTAAGGAATGGTGTGTGAGAAAACAAACAGTGGGATGCATAAGGAAAGTTGTGTGAGAAAAACAAACAGTGGGATGCATAAGGAATGTTGTGTGAGAAAAACAAACAGTGGGATGCATAAGGAATGCTGTGTGAGAAAAACAAACAGTGGGATGCATAAGGAAAGTTGTGTGAGAAAAACAAACAGTGGGATGCCTAAGGAATGTTGTGTGAGAAAAACAAACAGTGGGATGCATAAGGAATGCTGTGTGAGAAAAACAAACAGTGGGATGCATAACGAAAGTTGTGTGAGAAAAACAAACAGTGGGATGCATAAGGGATGTTGTGTGAGAAAAACAAACAGTGGCATGCATAAGGAATGTTGTGTGAGAAAAACAAACAGTGGGATGCCTAAGGAATGCTGTGTGAGAAAAACAAACAGTGGGATGCATAAGGAATGTTGTGTGAGAAAAACAAACAGTGGGATGCATAAGGAATGTTGTGTGAGAAAAACAAACAGTGGGATGCATAAGGAATGTTGTGTGAGATAAACAAACAGTGGGATGCATAAGGAATGCTGTGTGAGAAAAACAAACAGTGGGATGCATAAGGAATGTTGTGTGAGAAAAACAAACAGTCGGATGCATAAGGAATGTTGTGTGAGAAAAACAAACAGTCGGATGCATAAGGAATGTTGTGTGAGAAAAACAAACAGTGGGATGCATAAGGAAAGTTGTGTGAGAAAAACAAACAGTGGGATGCATAAGGAATGTTGTGTGAGAAAAACAAACAGTGGGATGCATAAGGAATGTTGTGTGAGAAAAACAAACAGTGGGATGCATAAGGAAAGTTGTGTGAGAAAAACAAACAGTGGGATGCATAAGGAATGTTGTGTGAGAAAAACAAACAGTGGGATGCATAAGGAAAGTTGTGTGACAAAAACAAACAGTGGAATGCATACGGAATGTTGTGTGAGAAAAACAAACAGTGGGATGCATAAGGAAAGTTGTGTGAGAAAAACAAACAGTGGGATGCATAAGGAATGTTGTGTGAGAAAAACAAACAGTGGGATGCATAAGGAAAGTTGTGTGAGAAAAACAAACAGTGGGATGCATAAGGAATGTTGTGTGAGAAAAACAAACAGTGGGATGCATAAGGAAAGTTGTGTGAGAAAAACAAACAGTGGGATGCATTAGGAATGCTGTGTGAGATAAACAAACAGTGGGATGCATACGGAATGTTGTGTGAGAAAAACAAACAGTGGGATGCATAAGGAATGCTGCGTGAGAAAAACAAACAGTGGGATGCATAAGGAATGTTGTGTGAGAAAAACAAACAGTGGGATGCATAAGGAATGTTGTGTGAGAAAAACAAACAGTGGGATGCATAAGGAATGTTGTGTGAGAGAAACAAACAGTCGGATGCATAAGGAATGTTATGTGAAAAAAACAACAGTGGGATGCATAAGGAATGTTGTGTGAGAAAAACAAACAGTGGGATGCATAAGGAATGTTGTGTGAGAAACACAAACAGTGGGATGCATAAGGAAAGTTGTGTGAGAAAAACAAACAGTGGGATGCATAAGGAATGCTGTGTGAGAAAAACAACAGTGGGATGCATAAGGAAAGTTGTGTGAGAAACACAAACAGTGGGATGCATAAGGAATGCTGTGTGAGATAAACAAACAGTGGGATGCATAAGGAATGCTGTGTGAGATAAACAAACAGTGGGATGCATAAGGAAAGTTGTGTGAGAAAAACAAACAGTGGGATGCATAAGGAATGTTGTGTGAGAAAAACAAACAGTGGGATGCATAAGGAATGTTGTGTGAGATAAACAAACAGTGGGATGCATAAGGAATGTTGTGTGAGAAAAACAAACAGTGGGATGCATAAGGAATGTTGTGTGAGAAAAACAAACAGTGGGATGCATAAGGAATGCTGTGTGAGATAAACAAACAGTGGGATGCATAAGGGAAGATGTGTGAGTAAACAACAGTGGATGCATAAGGAATGCTGTGTGAGATAAACAAACAGTGGGATGCATAAGGAATGCTGTGTGAGATAAACAAACAGTGGATGCATAAGAATGCTGTGTGAGATAAACAAACAGTGGGATGCATAAGGGAAGATGTGTGAGCCCAAGACGATAACAAAAGGGGGGCGAAGAACAAGAAGAAGAGAGAGAGGGTCAAGAAAGACGTGTGTGCAAGGAAGGAGGGGGGGGGGGGGTGCGCGACAGGGGAATTAGAGGGGGGGGGGGTGTCAGGGCGACTGAGTTCAGCCATCACAAACCTCGGCTTGACCCCCGCTGTCGGCCGGACTATAAACTGATTGATTTTTCAAGGGGATTTTGTGAAATCCACCCTGAAAAGATGCCAAACACAAGCAGGCATAAACAAAAAAGAAGAGACAAAAAAAAA
>CM031603.1:73031080-73041080 GCA_018398815.1 Conus ventricosus
TAGACAAAGAATAATGAAATCAGACAACTACAGAACATAAACAGAGACAAAATATGCGCCCCATATTTTGCTATCCCCAGAAAGTTAACTCCTCACATTTTCAAAATCCCCGCCCTGAGCGGTTTTAATTACACCTCATTTTCGTATCTTCATCCAAACCTCACCTTTC
The DNA here is from genome assembly GCA_018398815.1 of Conus ventricosus. Classification (NCBI taxonomy): domain Eukaryota; kingdom Metazoa; phylum Mollusca; class Gastropoda; order Neogastropoda; family Conidae; genus Conus; species Conus ventricosus. The sequence continues at coordinate 73,031,250 of CM031603.1, forward strand.
CAGACTCTCTTTACTGGTGTAGTTGCATCTTCCACACATACGTTTCTTAGTCATTAGTGTACTTCAAAGACACCAGTACATAAAGACAACGGTCAGAAGATCATGTATGTTCCGATTCCTGCGCTGAGTCGTGTATGATCAAATTTATGAAAATAATGGTGATGTTATCGACGTCATACCGAGTCCAATTCCAGAACACAGCGGGTTTTTTTTCCCCCCAGCTGGGAGAGGGGGGTGTTAGTGGAGCTGGTAATCAGCAAAGACAAGGCTGTCATGGCGGCAAGGAGGACGGTGTCATTAACGAGCCACAGACAAGGAACGTGCAGAAGGAAACGGGGGAGGTCTGCAGCACCGAAGGAATGGCAGACCCCGGCCTGTAAAGAACAGTCAACGTCTGCTACCGCCCCGCTCACTGTCAGACCAACACTTCAGCAGGAAAACAGCCGAGAGTACCCGCTTATCTCCCTCGTTTAATTGCAACATACGTTCTGAACTCGAGTGCAGAAATGCTTCAGATGGTCTGGAGGGGGGGGGGGGGGGGGGGGGGGGGGGGGGGGGGGGGGGGGAGGGCAATCACAGGACACCTGGTCGCGTGTTCCGGCTAACGAAACGGCCCTAAGTCTGTTGATGAAAACGCATTGATTTGCACCATAGTCCACATCTGTTGTTTTCTGTGTTGCACTAACAGGTGTACCACGGTGGGTGATTTTAGTTAAGTAATTACTCTCTCTCTCTCTCTCTCTTCTCTCTCTCTCTCTCTCTCTCTCTCTGTCTCTGTCTGTCTGTCTGTCTGTCTCGCTCTCGCTCTCGCTCTCTCTCTCTCTCTCTCTCTCTCTCTCTCTCTCTCTCTCTCTCTCTCTCTCTCTCTCTCTCAGACCCAGAACGAATGTACTGTTCATGCTACGTCAATGGGAGTCACTGAATCGTCAACAGAACGCTGGATCCAGCCCACAACATGAGCTCAAGTCAACACTGAGATGTTGCGTGATGCTGGCGTTTAGCTCATTTCAAAAGTCAACACTGAGATGTTGCGTGACGCTGGCGTCCAGCTCATTTCAAAAGTCAACACTGAGATGTTGCGTGACGCTGGCGTCCAGCTCATTTCAAAAGTCAACACTGAGATGTTGCGTGACGCTGGCGTCCAGCTCATTTCAAAAGTCAACACTGAGATGTTGCGTGACGCTGGCGTCCAGCTCATTTCAAAAGTCAACACTGAGATGTTGCGTGTTGCTGGCGTTTAGCTCATTTCAAAAGTCAACGCTGAGATGTTGCGTAATGCTGCCGTTTATCTCATTTCAATAAAACTGTTGAAAATCACAAGATCAGAATCTCCTCCGAAGTCGCTGTCCGACTTTTGTTATAACTGCCCCCAGGAAATCTTCACATCGTTGCCATGACCTTTTTGTTAAAAGATTTGTGTTGAAACAAACACAACACACTTTGTTAATTGCTCCTTAATGCTGCTGTTTCACTTCCTTGATTCACCATAGAGTTAAACTTATATAGTGTTATTTGATTATATTTGACAATACGTATCCATATGGGGTCTGCCTTGGTTCTGTGTTTGGTAATAGTCTTATTTACATGCCTATCTCTATCTGGGCAAGGTAGATGTGATGTAAAGTGGCCTGACCTTCCTTGACAGAATGTAACGTAGTGATTGTTAGAATGTTTGCATATGATAAAATGTAACATGTTTTTAGTTAGCATCTAAAGCGATTATAACAAGTGATGCAGTATTCTAAGAATGTCAGTTTTGTGATACTGGAAAGTTTTCTGAAGGTGTCAATCGCCGATTCATGGCCGTCTCGGTTCGGTGACAACTTTGTTAACTTTGCACTTGTTGAGAAATTGCTTATGTTAAAGTTTCACACACACACACACACAACACACACACACACACACACACACACACACACACACACACACGATGCACAGACGCACAAACCACATACACACGGACAACCGAAACTGTATGAATTCATAGGCTTACTTGTTTACACGTGTGAGACAAAAATAGTGTCTCTATGGGCTATATAAGTCAGGGGAAAAAATTGTTCTTATCATGGCCTTTTTTTGGGGGGGGAGGGGGTGAGGGTGGGGGGTGGGGGTGGGGGTGGAGTTTGTTTTACCCCTTCGAGCGCTATATATAGTAAGTTCCTGTGGGAGGAGCACCAAATGATCGCTATTCTCATTCTCACGTGATGCCGCTCATGACGTAAAAGCTTCCCTTTGACCGGCTTTCAAGGTGAAAGGTCGGCAGCGCTGGTGTGTGTGTGTGTGTGTGTGTGTGTGTGTACAACCATGAGTTAATCTGACAATAAATTGGTTTCAGTCAGTGTGTGTGTGTGTATGTGTATATGTGGTGTGTGTGTGTGTGTGTGTGTGTGTGTGTGTGTGTGTTTGAAAGAGGAGCTAGTCACGCTCACCCTTTTCATTTTTGCTCTGTGCTGTCATTTCTGCCTGGCCATTCGGTGTCGTGAGCAGCATTGGTGTGGAGTTATGGGCGTGTATCTATTTCATCACGGGAGTAAGAGTTACCCCACTTGTTCGTGATTTCCTGTTTACTGTTCTCCGCTTCATGAAAAATTTCCGTTCATACCAGTCAAACTGAAGTTACCTGTGTTTGTGGCTGGTCGTCCGTGTGTTTGTTTAGTATAATCAAGATGGAAAAGGCTGTGCCAGTCTTGAATAATTGTTCATTTGTGTTTGTTCCTTTCTCCAGTGGTTGTTTCTGTGTAGATGTGTCAAGTATATGGGGCAAGCTTGGAAAATTCTCTGGGGAGATGTCTCCGTGCTTGTTCTGCGTGCTCTGTGTTGTCATTTCTGCTAAGTGATTCGGTTTCGGAAGCAGCATTCGTTTGGAGTTTTGGGCGTATATATAGTTCATCACGGGAGCAAGAGTTACCCTACTTGTTCCTTATTTACTTTTCATTTTGTTCCCCTACCATATAAGAGTTTGCTTGTAAATAAATTTGAATGTACATTCAGTTCAGAATAGAGCGCTTTTCTCCTTTAAAGAAAAGGGTTATGCGACCCTGTCTTGTAATGCCCCGTTTTGACCGAAAACTCCAGGTTGATCTTTGAGGGCTAAGCACAGATGAAATAGATAAAGACACCAAAAAAGAGGTCGAGTTCTTTGGCTCTCATCTGTGGGGCACAATGACTTCATAATCTACCTCCTGCACACGTGACAAGTAGGAGGAGGAGGAGGAGTCAAAGCAGGCTGTGACGTGTGTAAACAGATATTTTTTCACGATGCGACACTGAACTTACTCTGCTCAACCTTTTTCTGTTCCAGTGTAACGAAAGAGTTATGTGAATGGAAATCTCTCCCTGCATGGATTAAAGGAGGAAATGTGTTATTACTGTCAGGTTTTAAACTGGGAACATCGCAGGCAGAAACTGAAACAGAAAAGCAATTGTTTTGGATGTTGTTTGTCCCGCCGGAAGAAGACTCAAAAGGTCGAAACGTGTTGTTTCTGTTTTGTAGTTTGCTCGTTTCTTCATCTGGCGACTCAGTACCTCTATTTTTGCCCCCTTTTTTTAATACCTGTTTCCTACATCTAAATTAAGCATGTTTCTTCGTTATTCATTTTATTTGAATTTACTCAAATAATACATCATGAAAAAATTTTCTTTTTCAATTACTAATCACTCTTTCATCAAATGGCAACAGGTTTTTTTCTTCTCAAAATCAGTTTTTCAAATGTTCACTTCCCGGTCATCTGTCCCGGAAAGAAAATAATTCAAACTTTTCTTTGTCTCTGCTGAATTCTGGGACTGTATTCTGTCAAATTATCTTTGTGGACGGTGGAGAGGCAGTCAAGGCGGGATACATTCACATCCCGGAGAAGTTTACAGAATATAGTCATGGACAATCATGAGAGTAAGACAAACGAGTATCAGTACTTACTGCGTTTTGTTACATTGTGGTTGACTTTTGATGAGCTTTGAAATTAAGGTCGGATAACTCAAGTTATTTTTCATTTGCGGCTGATGGACAGAGTGTGTTCGAATCATGATGTCAAAGCCCATAGCTAGCCGAGTTCAAGAGCTCTCCTGAGCATTGGAAAGGGGGAAACGAGAGAAAAATCGGCACACACACACACACACCACACACACACACACACACACACACACACACAACACACACACAGAGAGAGAGAGAGAGAGAGAGAGGAGAGGAGAGAGAGATGAGAGAGAGAGAGAGAGAGAGAGAGCAACAGGGGCGCTGACATTATTCTGGACGTAAACAATTCCTGACAGTTCTCCCATTTAAGAACGATGTTGCGCAGACTCTGGAACTTCAAGGAAGACAGTTCAAACGGCATCTCAGGATTCATGTCTCCCTGCAGAACCAGCAGACTGCCAGAATCAGGTCAACGATCACGTGGAAATTGGCAGCGCAAGGCAATGTGCACAGGACGTGTATCTGTCCTCCATCACAGGACAAGAATCCACTCGTTCCATAAACAGATCAATAAACAATGCCGACTTCCTTGTTCGGCCACTGTCCCTACACAGACCAGACTCTGTCCTTAACAGACTGAGGCTAACAGGACGGTCATTTCACGATTCCCTGCTGTCTTACTTGTCTACTGTTTCCAGAATTGTCTGGTGTCCTCGAGACCTAACATTTACACACACACACACACACACACACACACACACACACTTTTCCCGTTCCACTTATAACAGTAGGCCTGCGCGCGCGCGCGCGTGCGCGCGCGCGCGCGCGCGCGTGTGTGTGTGTGTGTGTGTGTGTGTGTGTGTGTGTGTGTGTGTGTGTGTGTGTGTGTGTGTGTTTTGTGCGTGCGTGCTTGCGTGCGTGTGTGCGTGCGTGCGTGCGTGCGTGCATGCATGCGTGTAAGGTAATGTAAGGTAATGTTGCTTATAGCCCAGCCGACGGCAAAGGGCCATATTAGGGCTGTCACCACGTTAAAATCAACTCACAAGTTATCAACAAGAAAAACGCCTTTCATACGTGGGTGTTCGTGCATGTGTATATATATATATATATATATGTGTGCGTATATATCTACATATGTGTACGCAGAGAGAGCGCTCATACACACGCATGTAGGCCTTGCAATACACCTGTATGTATGTTAAGTGTGGCGAATATATAAGGAATTGTCTGTACACAAAGACACACCTTTAGAGTCTACCACCGAAGAAAACAGCCTCAGTCACTTGCCTAAGACAACCGAAACCTTGTAGTGTCAGTGTTTCAAGTTTTGAAAGCCAGAGCTGCTCCCGCCCTAACCTAGAGGATGAACTTGGTCTGTCACCGGGCACTTCAAGGTGGCCACAGGCTGTTCTGGAGGATTACAGCGGGTGGTTGCCAATGTTCCAGTGGCCTTTTAGACTGTGGGTTCCATGCAGAGCAAATCCAATTTTCAAACTCTATCTTATTTGTTTGTTTTTTGTTTTTTGTTTGGTTTGTCCCACATACTGGGAGCTTTGACAGAAATTGCTATATATACATGTGCATAAACATTTGTAGGCTGGTACAACAGTCTCTGTCATATGGTGAACGCTTCTTTAGTGGTGAACTCTCCGCAAGTCCGATTTCTAAGCTAATTCTTGTTTATTTGTGTGTCCTACGTACCGGGAGTTTTGACAGATATTGTTGTATGACATGTACACAACGTTTGTTGGCGGGCATGACAGTCTCGGTCAAATGGTGAACGCTTCTGTGATGGTGAACTCTCTCCTCTGCACAAGACCCTGGCTGTGCGTCATGCATTTTGTAGCGCGTTTGTAGCAGCCCGGTTCAGTATTATACTGCTGACGTTCACAACAGGCAGGGAGGGCGGCGCCAAAATGTTGCGAAGGGAACGACAGATCCTCCGTCCACATTACAGATTTTGGGGGACAGCTTCTGCCATTTCCTCACTGCTGTGGAGTAGTAGGAGAAGCTTCTCTTTTGGCTCTGTGAGGCAGGTCAGAAGGTGTTGACTCTTTGTCTTTATTCTGGAGGATCTAGTTGCAAAGTGAGACGACTGCAGGAGGGAATCTAAACACATCTTAAATAAATGTTATTAGCGAACCGCCAAGAGAAACGTGGACATAAGAGTCACAAGACAAAACACACACACGTTTCGGCCTCTTAGGTCTTCTTCAGGCAAGACACAAACAAATAGGACAACGATACAAAGTGTGCAGTTGTTATCGCTGTATCATTGTCCTATTTGTTCGTGTCTTGCCTGAAGAAGACCTAAGAGGTCGAAACGCGTCGTGTTTTGTCTTGTGACTCGTTTGTCCACGTTTCTCTTGGTGGTTCGCTAACATTTATTTAAGATTTCTTCTGGGGGGGGGGGGGGAGGTCAGGAATCGTGGAGTATTGTGGAGCATCCAACGCTTTTTGCTTGGTTGGACAGGTCTGCTCCTGAGGGCGACCTTGCGGGGTCAGGTGCAGGGGCAGGTGATCACTGCCGTAATTAAGTAAAACACACACGTGCGCGTGTGCGCGCATGCACGCACGCATGCATGCACTCACACAGAGTAATATCGTTTGTTCGTTTTGTCCCAATAGTTCAAGCGATTTAGTATAACAATTTTAATTCTCAGTCCGGCTTGTTTTGTTTAGGTGGGCGCTCGGAAAAGTGTTAAAGTGTGTGTGTGTGTGTGTGTGTGTGTGTGTGTGTGTGTGTGGTGCGTGCGTGCGTGCGTGCGTGCGTGCGTGCGTGCGTGCGTGCGTGCGTGCGTGCGTGCGTGCGTGCGTGCGTGCGTGCGTGCGTGCGTGCGTGTGTTCTCTGCTTTGTTTTTACAATTCTTATCGCTAGATTTCATGGTGAAGCGGGGAGGCGAGAAGGCAAGAAGAGAGAGGATGGGGGGGGGGGAGACAGAAATAGAAAGACAGGTAGAAAGATAAAAGATGTTGATGTTGATAGGAACTATGACCTATGGCAAAACCTAGTGGGGAAGGGGGGGAGCGAAAAAAACAACAACTATAAAACTGAGAGAGACGTAACGTGACAAAGGTGAAACTGGAGATGGTGACGGATGCGATAAAATCTGGATGCAAGCCATCTATCATTCTCCTACCTACCCCAGACCCGCATCATCTTCATATCTCCCTTCTGACACAACAGCAGCCAGTGTGGATTCGAAGACCATGAGCGCTCACTCTACATTTTATGGAAAACTGCTTGTCTCAAAAGATCAACAATACTAATGTCATCCACAAAAAGTGAGCAGTTTTATCATGAAAACAACAGTTCAGTGCTACATGATACTCTTATTATGTGAAATTCTTAATTGTCTCTTGGAATTCAGCACAATTTAACGTCTTTTTTTGCTAAACGTTTGATACTGTTAGCCCATTGGTCAGTATGCCCAAAAGAGCTTAGAATAATGCTAGTTCTGAGCCTTTCTTCCCTCGAAAGATGATTGCAGTGATAACAATGATAATGACAATTGTGTCCCTGTGGCAATAATCTACCTTCTGTAGGCACTACATAATGAGTTATAATTACCGATTTTTGTCAGTAGCTATCTGTACAGAATGTTGTGAGTGAGAAAGCTTGGTGATCATTCATATGACATAAAAAAAATCATTTTGTTGTGTGTCATTTCACCCTCATAAAGGTAACTTTTTCATAAAGAAAACTGTCATGTAGACCTCTGACACATGTCAGCTCTTGTAGTACAAGAACAACATTTTTGTAATCTCGTGTGTAAATTAATGAGTCTATGTAATTATCCTGTTTGGGTTACCAGTGTGTGTGTGTGTGTGTGTGTGTGTGTGTGTGTGTGTGTGTGCGCGCGCGCGCGAGGGTATGTGTGTGTGTGTGTGTGTGTGTGTGTATGTGTGTACAAGGTAAACTTCCATAACACCAACATTTTATCGGCAGTTTTAAGTGCTAGCAGAATCAAACTTGGCAGCACAGTGAAGACCGATTTTACTGCCATTTCAAACTTTCCCCAGTTTTCTCTGGAGCTGTCTTGGCTTCCACAGCAATGCTTGGCGCTCATTGTACACGTCAGTATCCCTGTAATAATACGCTGCTGTACTGTCATTTGTTCTGTGAATTAAAACGGCTGTCTGGCACATTTAGGCCGCGTTAACCCAGTGCCACAGCAAACTTGATTTCTTCCGTCGAGTATTAGGAAGGACTTTGCACAGAACATAATCCATAAGTGCTCACATCGTGTGGTGTGTCCTATCTACAATTCATGCTATGGATTACGTGTATGCCAGAGTGTCTGTAGCTCAGCGGGAACTAGAACGATCAGGGAAGGGTCTTATTATCAGGGAAGGGTCTTATTATCAGGGAAGGGTTTATTATCAGGGAAGGGTCTTATTATCAGGGAAGGGTCTTATTATCAGGGAAGGGTCTTATTATCAGGGAAGGGTCTTATTATCAGGGAAGGGTCTTATTATATCAGGGAAGGGTCTTATTATCAGGGAAGGGTCTTATTCACCGCAGGGTGCAAACCGGATGGGACTCGTCGACACTTGCACTTATGGTGAAAACCGGCCAAAGCGAGCGGTTGATTCCTTTATTTCTAATACATTCATTAAGCTATGTATGATTAGCTTTTTCCTGCTGCATTGCATGTGTAATCACTTTACCTACCCCCTTTCAACGTTATTTCATCTTTTCTTGTTTCATACTACCTTTTCTTTTGTGTAAAGTTTCGTGAACAGAGATCCGGTATTAAGTCGCAGGAAGTGTTTGGACCGAAGTGTGTGGGTTTTTTCCCCCGTGATATGCATACTTTGGAATCGATGTTGGCATGGTGACAGCCCTGAGATGATCCCTGTAGTCGGCCCAGTTATAAAGACCATGAAATGACGTATCTTTTTCTACGTTTTCGTATCTTTCTCTACTTGATCTTTCTTTCCTGCGTTGTGTTATTTTTTTTCCTACGTTATCATATCTTTTCGTGGTTTTCACTCCTTTTCCTGTTTTATTTCTATTTTTCCCACCTTTTTTTTTTAAATTTTTCCTAGTTCCCTCGTCCTGTTTCATCATTTCTGTTCCTACTGCTTCCTCTCTTCGCTGTTCTAATCCTACTCTTTCGTACACTATCCTTTTTCTACTTTATTCTATTTTTCTACTTTATCCTATTTTCTACTTTATCAAATCGTTCCCCCACGTCTTCCCATCTTTTCCGTCTATGTCCAATCTTTTTTCTACTTGATCGATCGTTTTCCTTCTTCATCTTCTTCTTTTTTTTTTTTTTTTTTTTTTTTTTTTTTTTCTGTCCCAACCTCTGCGCCACCTCAGAGGCAGTGCACACACGCCGCTCATTCCAACACCCCGTCCACAGCCACAGCCCGGTCAGCCCCGCCGCAGCCCCGGCACCAGCAATCCACAGGGAGCAGTCAGTGTGAAGTCGTCAAGAGGCAACCCACCGGAGGAGACACTGCACTGCTGCCGAGTCACTTCGGTGGTGTTCAGTGGCGCCTGTTCTGATCTAACATACGCAGGACACCACCTACTAAGCCCCTACTGACGACAATAATTGCTTAGTCGCGAAGCCGGCGTGAGTGAGCTCTCCCTCCGGAGGGCGCCACCACGTCCGTCCAACGACAGCCCCCATGGACTCGCCGATACCGGTGACCCCGACGGAACCAAACCAAGGCCACAGACGTGGAGAGGACATCGAAACTGAGGTCACCATGAGAGCAGGGCATAAAGGGCCCAGAATTTGAGACGTGTTTTTTTTAATGCTGATCGATGAGAATGAGGATGATTAAGATGATGGCTACGGGTTTCCATTTCGGTCTGAGACTACATGACAGGGCTGTACGCTTCCTTTCATAATATATCCCGGCGTCAACCACCCCGAGAGATACAGGTACCTGCAGTGTTG
>CM031603.1:73046080-73063580 GCA_018398815.1 Conus ventricosus
ACTTTTGGGATTGCAGAATCTGCAGCCTTAAGGATAAGTTTTCTTAGTTCAAAATAACAATTTTCCAAACCTTCCTCTAACACTGTATTTTGATTGAAATTTAGAAAAGACGAACCTGCTGTCAAAATTTGATTGAAAAGCGCCCAATTAGCCTTATCTTCATTATATTTAGTGCATTCAGAATTGTAGATTGTTTTTTCAGGGCTCACTAGAAGTTGGATTTCAATGGGGAGATGATCACTGCCTAACGGTATTTGATGAACCTGCCAAGTACACAAAGGGTTTATGTCGGGGGAAACTAAAGACAAATCTATTGATGAGCAACGTTGATCTGATCGATCAGCAATTCTTGTTATAGAGCCGTCATTTAAAATGGTTAAATTTGCGTTGATTATTGTACTGGCAAGGTATTCGTTGTTGTTAACAATATTATTGGGATTTTCGGACCACAAAGCGTGATGGGAATTAAAATCGCCAAGAATAACCCATTGTCTAGAGCAGTCTAAATCCATTATCCAGTCAGCTTCACCTTTTGACACTCCATCTGGATAATAACAGTTCAAAATTTTGAAGTATTTACCATCAACCTTAATTTCTATACAGCAAGAATATAAACGTTTATCTATTGAAGAACACGGTGTTTTGCACGGTTGATACATAAGATTGCAAGCTACATATGTAGCAACTTTTATTTTAACGTTGGGTTTTACCTCATCTATAACAGGTGGGTAGAAAAATCCGTTTAACTTGGGAAAAGTCATTTTGTGGCAATTCAATGAGGGAAGCACAACTACGTCAAAAGAACGCTTCTGCAAAAAATTTTCCAAATATACAAAATTGCACTTACTTCTACAGTTCAATTGTAGAAACGAGCAAATACCAGTAGGTTTGACTTGTTCAGGCCTCGTACACATGATGTTGTTCGTAAGGAAAAGGACTATAACTGAGAATACCAGCAACAGAGAACACCAAAAACGGATAAAGTTTGACAGAAATTCTCTTTGTACGTTCATTTGGAGTTCAGACAGGTACTGGACAGAATTGTTTTCAATTCAATGATTGACGAAGTCATGAAAATCAGAAATGTTTGTTAGTGGTCAGAAATTTCACTGAGAGATTTTCAAGATACATTAAAATCTTTTCAAGATCAAAATTTACAGATTGTTTTTTTAACGAACTTGAAGAGTCAGACTTTTCTTTAAGAGTACTTGGCACAGATGTTTTCGAAATTTTTGATGGTCTGTCCTATACTTTTCTGATTTGTGACAGCAATACTAGTATTGATTGAACTGTCAGTATGAGTTGGTAAAATACGTGTTCCCCAGATTGAAGGGGGGGGGGGGGGTTAAGTCCAAAGAAGTGGCACCGGGTTTTGTTCATTAGCCTTCCATCATTCCTTGACTTAAAACCGAGGAATAAGACCTGCTGTGGTGATTAGCTTTGGTTGAATTTTCGTTTCCCCCGGCACCCTGGGTCTTCTTTTAATTCCTGCACCTTTACCTCTCCTTTGCTCATTTGACTTTGATTTGTCTGAGAGCCTCAGAATATGTCATGTGGCTGGAAGACTTTAGCTTTCCGGCCAAAACACGTAGTTTATATTCTGGGCATCCATGGTAAGAGCTGAATGATCTCCAGAACAGTTTATACAATGTTTGGCCCTGGTAAAACGATTCCAAGACATGGTCATTGTGACCACATCTTCCACAAGTCGGCTTAGCCCGACACGCGGACTTTGTGTCCCCCAGTCTGTTGCACCTAGTACAAACGATAAACAGGTGGTACAAAAGGATCCACAGAGAAACACTGGAACCCAATAAAGATTTCTTTTGGCAGTGTTGATGTTGAGAAAGTGATTTTATGGGCTCTTGATTCACTACCATCTTTTTTGGGGAAGTCTTTTTAACAGAAGAAACATGACTCAGTTCTTTCTTAATGTCAGAAAGACTAATGTCAAGAGAACTGGCTTTACCACACCTTCGGTGAAAACCTCAGGTACAGAACATTTTATCAAAATTCCTGCCAAATTGGTTTTTTTTGTAGTCGAATTTTGTTGATCGGCGGAAGTACAACCGATCAACCACCTGCCTGAGGAGAGCTGTTTCTGACCGGCTATGGGTCCGATGGAGTTGACCCAAAGTTTTTTACTCAAAATGCCCAGACCACTCAGTGTGGCAGATCCTTTCTTTCGTATCCTTCCAGAAGTACTGGAAAGCGAAAGGAGAATGATTTCTTTTGAGAAAAGTTGGGTTTGTGGAAGATGTGTTCACATCAACAGTTGCTGGGATAGGGGATGATGATGCGGACGAATTTACGCATGATAAAATCTGGCGATAAACAGAGCAAGATTGTGACGATTTGCTGTTTTAAAGAGGTATCAACAGCACATTCTTCTTCAGGACAACTGTTTTTTCCCTCACCAAGCTTAGATTTTATTCTATTAATAAGATGCTTTTTCTTGCCATGTTTAGGAAGATTATTTTCAACTAAGATTCTTTAAGTTGTGAAACTTTGAGATCATTCAGACAACCAAATTCCTTTTCATTTAATAACTGCACTGAGCTTGGAGACGCCATGCAGGATCCTTTTTTGCTGTTGTTGTTGTGGGGGAAAAAAGTAACTGAGGGGGGGGGGGGGGGGGGGGGGGAGGGACACACACACACACACCGTTAGTTAAGGATTTTTGGAAAGAGACAGGACTTTTCAGATCATCCAGACCCAGACTGTCGACTTTAAAGTAAATACTGCTTAGATTTTATTAAAAAAAAAAAAAAAAAATTATTATCAGTTAGACAAATTGAATAACGCAGCAATGACCTGTATCCCGACTATATGAAAATATTCAAGCCTTCATGCCAATTTAACAGGCCTGACAGCCGTCGGTGACTCTAATTCTAGTGTCAGAAACACAATTTGGATTTTAAATTAAGAAGTAGAAGAGGTGGGAAAAGCAAGACGAAACCGCGCACTGACTTGATTGTAGACTGGAAAATTTCAGGAACTTATTCACGTGTGGAAAAGAAAAACAAGACAAACACGACAGCACACGCAAATTTTGCTGTGTTAATGACGTCATGATGGGTGAGACGCAGATAAATAAAAAAAAAGACGTCACAAAAAAGAAGCAGGATTAGAAACTCCAGCAGGCAGTCTCAGTAGGTCCCACGCAGCCACAAACCACGCAAGACCCACCCGCAGCACAGCAGTCAGCGGAGGACGCAGAACGGCGCCGCCACCCCAACGGCAGAAGGGGATGAGGCCGATTCCCCTTCCATCAGCCGGACGGACGGTGTTGCCAAGGCAACAAAACCCAGTCTTGCTTCTCGGGGAGAAAACGCCGACGACCCAATACAATCCACGGCGACGCAGCAACGATGGCGCACAGACCGACCACCGGAGACCCCCGCAATCCCAACGGAACACCCCCGGGACCGTTTAACAGTCCAGAAAGGACCACAGACAATAACGCCGGATCACCACCACCTCAAGGCCACGGCAACAAGACAAAGACCGTCCCGCACAAGACACAAAACGATCAACCCCAAACGAAACGACGGAACGAAAACCAAAACGCTGCCTCCCTCAGACAGGCACCACACAAACCAGGTAGGACCACAAACTTCCAGATGGAAACACGGCGCAGCTCCGACACAGTGAAACAAAAAACACAGAGCATACACCACCAAGACTTCTCTTCGGTTGATAGGAAATGACGACACGTTATTTGCTGACACTTTCGCAGCAATGATCAGACTGAACATCTGCCTAAAGAAGAGCAAGAACGAAGAAGAACTATGAAAACGAAGGGAGAACCATTGAACCGCATGACAATGACAACATGTTATATATAAAAAAAAATCTAACAATGGAGGAGCTTCTGTACTCACTTCGCGCCGTCTAAAATCTGGTAAAATTGCGACAGGATTTGATCCCATTTCTTACAACATGATAAAGCATTTTCCACAATGCTTTCTGAAAAAATTATTAGACTTCTTCCAATTATGCTGGAATTCTGGAAAGCTGCCAATGGCTTGGGAAAAAAGCAACAGTTGTACCTATCCATAAACAAGGAAAATCAAAAAGAAAATCTTCTAATTTTCGACCCATTTCTTTGACTCCTCACATTGGAAAACTTTTTGAGAGGATAATGAAATTCAGATTAGAACATTTCCTTGAAAAGAATGGGATCTTGCCAATATTTCAAGCTGGTTTCAGGGAAAGGGAGGGTGTCACTGATCATGTTAGTCTTTTAGCTTCACACATAAAAAAAGCCTTGGCTAACGACACTCCACTTTAGCCACGTTTTTTTTATATTCATAGAGCGTACGATTCCGTTTGGCATTTCAAATTATTGTCCAAGGCTCATGAAATTGGGATTAAAGGTCGTTTCCACATGTTTTTACAATCATTTTTTATCTGAAAGAACGCTACAAGTAAAACTAAATGGTGTGCTGTCAAGTACAAGATATGTTAACATGGGTTTTCCCCAAGGAAGTGTAATTTCTCCAATTCTCTTCTCATTGATGCTTTATGATCTTAACCAAATTGACACGAAAGGGGCAACTTTTGCTGCTTATGCAGATGATATTGCAATGTGGAAAATGTAAATTGTAATTTTTAACAAAAAACAAAATCAAGCGTAATAAAATTGTTGAACAGTTTCAATTTGCGATCAGTAAACTTGTTAATTATTTGAATTCAAACGGTTTTAACTTATCAACGGACAAATCGGTTTTATTTATATTTACAAAGAAAAATATCGATTTTGAAGGTAGGGACGCTGTAAAGTAAAAATAGGTGATTCTTTCATTTTCCCCAAGTAAGCAAGTAAAATTTCTAGGCGTTATTTTTTCACTATAAATTATTTTGGTGTAAACATATAAATCATCTCGTGGAAAGGCAAGAAAGAAAATTGCGTTACTGCGAGTCCTAACTGGAATCCCTCTGATAAATTATGGATCTAATCTTATCCATGTCGCCTTAGGGACAGTTCGTTCGATTGTAAGTTATGGTCAAGAAGTATTCTTTACTGCACCAAAGACAGATTTACATAAGTTAACTAGTATTGATTCCTTAGCACTTAAAATTGCTTTGGGGCTTCCAAGATGGGCATCAATTGATATGACCTACAGAGAGGCAGGATTTTTACCTTTAAAATGAACATAGGATGCTCAGTGCTTGTAGCTACTCAGCACGAGCAAGAACAGTCCCTAACTCAGTTACTTCTGAACTTGATGAAAGCACCTACGTTTCTAGAGAGATACGGAATAAAAAAGCATATACTTCATTGTCTGATTATGTATCTCCTCTTTTACATGCATGCGACTTTTCGCTTGACAACATTGTTAAAATGACCAAATACCCTTTACCCCTTTGGTTGATGAAGCAAGCAGATATTTTTTATTCCTATGGTAATATTACTAAAAATGAGAATCCACTTTTGCTTGCTTCTCTTGTTAAAGAATTGATTTACACTGAATATGAATCTTATCTGCATATTTCACTGATGGTTCAGTTTCGTGTACTTCTGAGGTTGGTGCTGCTTTCGTGATACCTTCCCTTAACATTGAAAAAAGATTTCATATTACCAAAGGTTGTTCTATTTTCACCGCTGAGTTATTTGCTCTTATGAAAGCTATTAAATTCATTCTTGATATGCAAGTATTACCAGAAAGAATACTGATTTTGTCAGATTCCAAGTCTGCTTTAACGGCTTTTACACCTTCAAAATACATCAAGTCGTCCTGATCTCGTCAGTGAAATTTTATTTTCAATTCACCAGGTAATGATGCGAGGTTCTAAAATAACATTATTATGGGTACCCGGTCACTGCAATCTTCGAGGGAACGAACTGGCTGATACCTGTGCAAAAGAGGCTTCAATGTGCAAATCGAATACAGTTGTATGTGATATTCCTTATTCGGTTCTTGAAATAAAACAGTATTCTGACAAAAGCACTCTGGGACCAGAGAAGAACACAGTACCTTGAAGCTGCCATTCAGAAGAACAGATGGGATTTTTCTGCCCCCAGCAGTCATTGTATAAGTCCGCCAGGTTCTATTCCGAACCGAAATTTATTGCACAGAATACGGGTGGACGGCTGGTTAGGCAGGTTTTTAAAACCATCTCCTTTGTGTGTCTGTGTCAAAACCTTAATGTATCTCATTTTTTACTTGAATGTTCCAAATTAACAAAAGCGTACTTTCATTGTCTTCATGATAAAATTTTGTCTAAAAAATCTACCTTTAACATTGCATAGTGTTTTTTGTCCCAACCCAGAAAATGGGTGGAGTCCCTAGCCAATTTGGCTGTAATCTGATCAAGTCTCATCCACTTGGCAGATTTTTCTAACGGAATTTTTTTTTTTTTTTTTTTTTTTTTTTTTTTTTAATGTTTGTTTCTTGGTTTAGTGGTCTGATGTACACGTAGAGCAAAGAATTTGTTACATGACATAGCTGTCCGACTCTCACGTGTACTAGGTCGCATTATTCCATTTACGAAATTTTTGCATAGGTTGTGCGCGCGTTAGATAGAGAGAGAGAGAGAGAGAGAGAGAGAGGGGGGGGGGGAGAACTTGGTTTTGTTTATATGTGAGTGCATGTTTGTGCGTACGTCTAACGTTTTTTGTGTGTATATGTTTTGAATGAGTGTAGGGGAGGGGGCTTTGTGTGTGTGGTGTGTGTGTGTGTGTGTGTTGTGTGTGTGTGTGTGTGTGTGTGTGTGTGTGTGTGTGTATGTGTTGTGTGTGTGTGTGTGTGTGTGTGTGTGTGTGTGTGTGTGCGCGCGCGCGCGTGCGTGCGAGAGAGAGTTTTTGGTTTTTTTGTCTGTAAGTGAATATATGTGCGTGCTCGCACACACGTGAGTATGGGGAAGGGGAAGCGTGGTTGGTGTGTGTGTGTGTGTGTGTGTGTGTGTGGTGTTTTGTGTGTGTATGTGTGTATGTGTGTGTGTGTGTGTGTGTGTGTGTGTTGTGTGTGTGTATGTGCGTGTATGTGTGTGTGTGTGTGTGTGTGTGTGTGTGTGTGTGTGTGTGTGGTGTGTGTGTGTGAGTGTGTGTGGGGTGTGTGTGTGTGTGTGTGTGTGTGTGTGTGTGTGTGTGTGGTGTGTGGTGTGTGTGTGATTGGATGGTGTGTGGTTTTTTTTTTGTGTGTGTGCTGTTATGATTTTCTTTTTTTTAATTTTTTATTATTTTTTTTATGGTGTTTTTTGAGAGAGAGAGAGAGAGAGAGAGAGAGAGAGAGAGAGAGAGAGAGAGAGAGAGAGAGAGAGAGAGAGAGATTTGATTTCAGTACAGTTAAGATGTAATTTGCTTTATTGTTACAATTTTTTATATTTATTATGTTACTTACAAATGTTAAATGTTTCCCTGTTAATTTTCCTTTATAACTTTTATGTCTTTCAGATGTTATTTGTATTATTTTCGTTATCTCAATAATTTATTAAGTTTCTTCTTTTTAAAATGTCAGTACAACAATATGTTAATCTGACAGTAAATGGTTTTCAGTCAGTGTGTGTGTGTTGTGTGTGTGTGTGTGTGTGTGTGTGTGTGTGTGTGTGTGTTGTGTGTGTGTGTGAGCGCGCGCGCGCGCGTGCGCCTAAGACTTTTTTCTACCTCTCCATTTCCCTTCCTCCCTCCTTCCATCTACAACCGTCTCTCTCTCTCTCTCTCTCTCTCTTCTCTCTCTCTCTCTCTCTCTCCCCCTCTCTCTCTCTCTCCTCCCCTCTCTCTCCTCTCTCCCCCTTTAAAAATAGAAGATAGGGACGCTTATACAATTGCTAGACGGGAGTATAAGCACTTGTTACAGAGGAAAGAGAAAGTGTTCAATAAGTCTTTATTAGATAAACTCGTTTCATCAATTAAGTGTCAAAAGGAATTTTGGAGTACTGTCCGCAGAGTTTCGGTCAAAAGAAGACAGCCCAGAAACAGTATACCCTTGATGCATGGTTTCAGCATTTCCAAACCTTATTAGATTTTAAATGTTGATAACACACCAATCGAAGAAGTGTTTATTGTAGGCAGTGGTGAGTATATGAACCGACCAATCACACAAGAGGAAGTACTATTAGCACTAGGAAAACTGAAAAATCGTAAGGCAGCTGGCCCTGACGGCATTATTGGTGAATTATTCAAACATTCTTCTAACCAGGTGGTAAACTTCTTTCTAAAATTGTTTAATATATTATTTGATAGTGGTACGTTTTCGGATAACTGGACTGAATCAATTATTCTGCCATTTTATAAGAAGGGCGATGTTAACAATCCCAGCAATTATAGAGGGATTTCCCTCTGTGATATCAGTAGTAAATTGTTTGGAATGATTATTAATCATAAACTGCAGGAATGGATAGAAGAAAATAACATTACAGGTGATCATCAAGCAGGCTTTAAAAAAGGTTATTCGACTATTGATCATGTTTACATTGCTTGCACTTGTACAAAAACAGTTTTCTTATAACAGAAAATTATATGTAGCTTTCATAGACTTCGAAAAAGCTTTTGATTCGATAAATAGAAATCTTCTGTGGCCAGTCTTGCATAAAGATGGTATTAGAGGTAAACTTTATAAGTGTATTAGAAGTATGTATGATAAAGTAAAAACCAGGGTCTGCTGTGGATCGAAACTTACAGATTATATTAACTGTTCAAAAGGAGTAAAATAGGGCGATGCATGCAGTCCCGTTTTGTTTTCTTTGTTTATTAACGAGTTAGCAATTGAAGTAATTAATATTGGTAAACATGGTGCTTCACTTTCGCTTGATGCTTTTGAATTGTTCATCCTTTTGTTGGCTGATGATGTTATTTTGATGTCAGAAACTGTTGTAGGTTTACAAACACAACTTAATAGTTTACAACCGCGCTGCTAGATATCTGCAGTTAACAGTGAATATGGATAAAAGCAATATTATAGTATTCCGTAAAGGTGGATATTTAAGTGCTCGAGAAAGATGGTTGTATGACGGTAATCTTATGCCAGTTGTCAATGCCTATAGATATTTGGGTATTTTATTCTCAACTCGTTTGAGTTTTGTTGGTGCATGCAAAGACCTGTCCAGTAAGGCTAAAAATGTTTTGATTTGTATCATGAAAAAGTTGCATGTTCTTAATAATTGTCACGGTCAAAAATAGAACAACCAAGTCGTGGTCCAGGTTGTTTGGACATAAGCTCTAACTCAAATATTCTGGGCGCCACGTAGACGGCCCCATGGTTCGGATCCAGCCAATTAAGCAAGGGGAGGCTCCCACAGAGACGGCCCTGTCCGGCCAACGGACTAAGCAGTTTTAAAAACCGCGCCTCGATGCTACGAACGAGTCGTCCCCTGGCTCAGGCCATCTAGCCAATTTACACTGACCATGCCCACACTTAACCCACGGCGCCATTAATAGGAAAGGGGGGGGTATGCGGGGTGGGGGAAACTAGCAATCAATTAATAAAAAATGACCACCAAGAGATAAGGCGGTGGGCGTGACTGTCATGATTTGAATACCAATAATTAGAGGGGATAATTTCGGGTATCGGGGGAAAAATACTGACCAAGGACCCCCGCCCTTTTTGGACAGTTTCGGAACGGGATAAAAAGGATTAGAGGGGGAAAAAACGGGAGAACGGGGGGGGAAACCAAACAGAGAGACAGAGAGAAAGAGAGAGGGGGTTCTGGGGGTGTATCTCGCGGGAGAAAGGAAGAATAAGGGGAGTGAAGTTTGAGCTTTAGCACCAATATATTTCTGCAAAGGGAGGACTAAAGAGAGATTTGGGAAAAAGAGAGTTTTCTAATAAAGAAGAGAAAAAAAAAAGAAAAGAAAAGGAAAAGAAAAAAACCATGTCCTTTTAAAGAGCAACAGGAAGAGAGAGAGAGTGCAATGCTTAAGCAGGAAGAAAGAAAGGAGAACAGATCGATGTTGATAGTCACTGTTCCATCTGAACCGGGGGTTCGACCCTCATACTTGCCAGCGCCACTTTCATCGGCAGTCCAACCTGACCAACGCCAGCAGTCCAGCCTGACCGGTGCCACAGTCCAGCTTGACCGGTGCAAGCAGACCAACACCAGTGCCAGCAGTTGTGTCGTGTTGTGAAAGTGACAGTGAAAAGAAAAAAAAAGGAAAGAAAAGGACAGTGATCGTGAATAGTTAAGATCACCTGGCCAGTAAAGTAGAAATCTATTTAACCCGGGTTAGTTAGTGATGTTTAGATAATGATTTTGTGAAGTTCAGGAAAGAGAGAATGTTTTATTTCATTTGATTCCATATGCATTGATGTTTCGTTCTATGACATGTGTAGTAAAGTTATAGACTTTACTAGTGGTTTGATGTGACGAATGCATGATATATGAATGAGATTGTAAGCAAGCTGTGAGTGTGTTTTGGGCTGTGCCTAGTCTCTTCCTCCATCGACATCACCCGAGGTTGACAATAATTCATCTTTTACATTATTTATCAAACTTTTTGATACCCAGGTTCAGCCAATCGTACAATATGGCTCTGAGTTATGGGGATTAGATAAAGCGGCTACTTTCTGTGAATCGGTCCATGTTTTCGCATTGAAGAAGTTTCTAGAGTTGATAGACGTACTCCGAATGATCTTATTTATGGCGAAACTGATCGATTTCCTATTTACATTGTCTCTGCCGTTAAATGTATCCGATACTGGCTGAAATTACTTCACATGGATGATACCGAATACCTCGTAAAGCGTATAATTTGTTGTAGATTAGATACTAAAGGTAAAGTAACTGGGTGACAAAAGTGCGATTCTGTTTATTTGAATATGGATTTGGATTCGTCTGGTGAACCAAGGAGTCGAGAATATAAAAGGCTTTTTACAACTTTTTCCGCCAGCGACTAGTGGACTGCAGATGGCAGAAATGGTCTGACCATATTCATAATAGTGATAGGTTTGATTTGTATAGGAATTTTCATATACTCATACTTGAAAACTTATCTGAACATAGATATAGATAGACATTTAAAGCATGTAACAGCAAAATTTAGAATAGGCATATCGGAATTTGCTTGTCATTATCTTAGATATCGAACGCATAATGTTTGGGATTTGATGTGTCCTTTATGTAGAGAGTCACAGGAAACAGAAATACATTCTGTTCTATGCTGTCCAGCTCTCAGAAACATCAGAGAAAAGTTCATCAAGCCTAAATATTATAGACAGCCATATTTGTTTAAATTAAACCTACTTCTGTCTTCCACTTCTGCTTTAGTTGCTAAACAATTTTCATTGTTTCTGTACAAAGCCTTTAAATTGAGAGAAAGTGTTTCTTCTTGAACATATGACAACGATTTGCTTTTTGTTTCATTGTGTATTATAATTGTTTATACTTATTGTGCTGTGTATGTTCACACACCCCTTCGTTAGGGGCCATGGCCTATTACGAATAAATTATCTGAATCTGAATCTGAATCTCTCTCTCCCCCTCTCTGTCTCTCTCTCTCTCTGTCTCTCTCTCTCTCTGTCTCTTCTCCTCTCTCTCTCTCTCCTCTCTCTCTCTCTCTCTCTCTCTCTCTCTCTCTCTCTCTCTCTCTTCTCTCTCTCAAAGGCTCCAAAAACAGGACACTTCGAAGAGCTCCGTGGCCTCTATCCCTATCAGAGAACTTCTTTGTGTGAAAGATCAAAGTCAGTTTGCCGAAGAGAGTACCACACTACACATTGACCGGGTATTCTGGCAGCATTCTCCATGCTGATTGTAACTTCAGAGACATTCGACCGATGCCATTTTTTAACGGGAGGGAAGGAAAGGGGGGTTGGGGGTGCGATGGAGACGTGGGAATGAAGATAGTGGTGGTGATGATGCGTTCGGAAGGCTGGTCTTCTGATTGTCGTAATTTAAGTATCGTTATCATCTTATCTTAAGAGACTGCTCCATCAGATTGTTAATGAACTCGTTTAGAGTACCTGTCAAGACCACTCGGGAACAGAATTTTCATTGAAATCCTTTTCCCTAAGCCCCCCACCCTACCCCACCACCACCACCACCCACCACACACACACACACACCACCCCTCGCACACTCCCACCTTCCCTTTCCTTTCTTTTCATTTGATTTGTTATTCCCCTCTACCCCCTCCCCCAACTCCATCCACCCCACTCTGCACCCCCCCCCCCCCCCCCCTTCTTTTCCCTCCTTTTTTTTAAATTCTATTTGTTATTCCGCTCCTCATCGCCACGGCAATCCCTGCTCTCCTTCTTTCATTTTCTTTCTTTTGTTATCCCCTCCTCTCCTCCGTACTCCCTCCTTCTTTTCCTTTCTTTTCATGCTAATCCCCCTCCCGCCCCCCCCCCCCTCCCACCTCACTCCCCCCCGCACTCTCTACTCCTCCTTTTCCTTCCTTTTCCCCCATTTGCCTTCTTCTTATTCCCCCTTTCCGTCTCCTGCCGTTTCGTTCTTTTGATTGGAATTTCTCTTCCAAAAGACGATATGACAGTCGTGGATTTGAGTCCGTGGTATTTCTTTTTTTCTTTTTTCTTTTTTTTTTCTTTTTTTTTTTTTTGGGGGGGGGGGTGGATTTTTTTTCCTGTCTGGCTCCCATCCAAAACTGGGTGTGCTATGACCTAAGATCGGGAGACTGGAATGATAAAACTTGAGTTTTTTCTTCTGAATGGTACTGTCGTTCACCGATGCGTCTCTGACTGAGATTGTTGCCTTAAGTTCCTGACCGACACTGCAGGTGTGTGTGTGTGTGTGTGTGTGTGTGTGTGTGTGTGTGTGTGTGTGTGTGTGTGTGTGTGTGTGTGTGTGTGTGTGTGTGTGTGTGTGTGTGTGTGTGTGTATCCGTCGGGCCTGGTTGATGCTGAGATATTATTATGAAAGGAAGCGTTAAGCACCACCCTGCGTTGCAGTTTCGAATCGGAAAGGATCCCAGCTTCATCATAATTATCGTCACTGGTTATGAATAAATAAACCTAGAAAAAAAAATGTCGCAAAATTCTGTTGCCTTTCATTTGGTGCTGTCGTGCATTATTACCTCCCTTTCGATGTCCTCTTCATGTGTATGCGCACGGTGAGGTAGTGTGTGACAGTTGTGTCAAAGTGGTCGTTAACGGCAAGTTCATGGTGACTGTTGTTCGGATGGGCATGCAAGCCGTCACCCGAAGAAAACGTTCACTTACACTGACTGCAACTACGCCATTCGTGTCGTCGGGTACAGGACTTAACAGATGGTTTCCTATATGTATTGAATCCGAACAGCTTCCCCTGTATGCGACCAAAATAACTCCGCAGCAGTGCGGTGTCTCTCCTCGTGGGTTTCCTCTCGACGTCCTGAAAGAAGTATTTTCATTTGGACAGCAGTTCTGTGGCTGTTGACATGACCCAGGTAGGGGAAGGGGAGAGGATGGGGATGAAAAGGGAAAAAGAGGAGAATCAGAAGGGGTGGCATAGGAGTAATGGAGAGGGAGGAAGGGGAGGGGGGCACATCATTTCAGTATGAAACCACAGCCGTTTCCTGCGCCGCCCATCGACCTAGTCCTGTAAGAAGAAACTGGTGAGCACTTGCTCTGTGCTTTCCCCGTACCCCCCTCACTCCCCGTGTACATTTACATGTGTATGTGAAAGTTAGCTGATGTGTGAAAAGAGGGAGCGGCGGAGAAAGGAAATAAAAGACAGCTATTCTTTCTATTACTGCTCCTCTTTTCCACGCTCTCCCACATTTCCTCTCCATACACACACTCACATTCTCTCTCTTCCCTCCCTCTCTCTCTCTCTCTCTCCCCTCTCTCTCTCTCTCTCTCTCTCTCTCTCTCTCTCTCTCTCTCTCTCTCTCACACACACACACACACCACACACACACACACACACACACCACACAATCTTACGCACGCAAGCACCCACACACCTGTACACATATTTACGCGCTCCACTCGTTCACACGGATGTATGCATGCAAAAGATCATTTATCATCTTATAGGACTGTTAATGATTTAGCACGTAAGATCACAAACGCGATACTGAAGATCACAAGCGACAGAAATATACGTCCTCATACATTCTGCTATCGTTGTCAGTAAAAGACATAACACTCAGCCCGCCAAAAGACGGACATACGTCATCGCATTTCAACAAATGAATTCGGACGACTGTTTTTACCAATCGCCTGAAGTTGACAAAAACCGTGAATGACGTCGCCCGACATTTACATCATATTTTATTAATAG
Organism: Conus ventricosus; assembly: GCA_018398815.1. Classification (NCBI taxonomy): domain Eukaryota; kingdom Metazoa; phylum Mollusca; class Gastropoda; order Neogastropoda; family Conidae; genus Conus; species Conus ventricosus. The sequence continues at coordinate 73,060,241 of CM031603.1, forward strand.
AAAAAGATGTGAGATGAACCAAAAAACAAAAACAAAAATTTAAGGGTCAAAGTGGGATGACTGCAGGCGAAACTGGTGATGTACGAGTTCAAATGGAAACATAACAGCAAAAATAAGATTACTGAGCCGCCAAACCAAAGAACAAATGATAATGTTTTGTGATTTGTTTGTTCCTGTGTTTAGCGGCTAAACAATCCTATGTTACTCTTATTTAATGGGTTTTCTTGCCGGCTCACTTTTTTTTTTATTCGTGATGATGATGATGATGATGATGATGATGATGATGATGATGATGATGACGATGATGATGATTGTTATTTAGCGTACGTGTGCAAGTTTCCTGTGTCATCCAGTTGAATGTCAGTCTCTCAGGTTTCTTTTTTTTTTTTTTTAATTCTTCCAATTTTTTTTTTCACGGAGGATGCATGCTAAATTTGTTCTGTCATCCATACCTACGGACAAACTGGCCTTCTCTTCCGAAAGTTGGTGAAGTGATTTCACGTGCGCGCAAGATGTTACGCGTGTGTTCGTTGACACACAAAACCTCGATTTATATAGTCTCATTCGAAGGACTTTTCGGAAAGGGAGTTGAAACTAATGTTCACTCCGAGGGAAAAATCCTCTGTTCCGAAAGCAGGCCGACGAAGATTCAAACCCGCAACCCAGGATCACCAGAACGGCAAGCCCGGCACTCTACCAAACAGAGCTATTTGGCCCCACCTCCTTTCCTTTCCTCCCGATTCGTTTTGTCTTTCAAACAAGCAAGATACGTGTCGTCTTTAAGCGCCGGAAACCCTTTATTTCTAATGATGTTCTTCCATTATTCCTCCACCACCCACCTCTTCATGTACGCCCACCCTCCCTTTCCCCTCAAAAAAAAAAGGTAACATTCTGTGATTGCCAGGAAAGGGTGTAGGAATGTTCAACTTTCCCACTCCATTCTTCTTATCCTCTATCGCTGTCAGCAAAAAGACATTTACGTCACTTTCATTCCATGAGATCATACATCAAACCCAAACTTCCTGTCCCCATTGAATTCCGAGCGTTTCCCCATCCAGTCGCAAGAAAGTTGACAGAAACTGGTCAACATGTTGCTCCATGTACATACTGACATCTGTGAATAATGAAACAAAGGTGGAAAACAAAGACGAAGTTTAAACAATCTATTTCCACCTTACCTTCTTTTCGCTTAAAATCCACTTCGATTTCTTACACAAGTGTGGCAAATGTTGGCGTTAGCAGTTTAAGGGACAGAGTTTAAACAGAGTAGTTTCTGATTCAACGTAACTCCCTTTAAAATCCACTTCTTGGTCAAAACAAACACATGGAATAGTCATTAAGAGCTTAAGTCAAAAAGGACATCTTTTATTATCGTATTCCATTGTTTCTTATTTCGCTTCACGTTCGTTTTCAATTGTGTGCGTTTGATCGTTATTCGGCAACCAATTTGAGGAGATAAGTGATTCTTCGTTCTTCGTTTTCATGGTCTTGGTTGTTGTCTGTCTTGCTTGAAGAAGACCAAAGAGATCGAAAGGCGTCGTGTTTTTGTCTTGTAATTCGTTTGTCTCTTTCGTTCGGCAGAACAGTAAATCATCTTTTCTTCTTCTTCTTTTTTCTTCAATTTTCGCCTGCAGATTCCTCACTTTGAAACTAACTTTGATTCATACCTACTGCTACCCTTCCTTGTTTGTGTTTCGCTTTACGTTATCGATTTTAGGTGCGCACTTGTGATCTTTCTTTGCTACTTTTCATTGTTCCTAATTTCGCTTCACGTTCGTTTTCAGCTGTGTGCGTTTGATCGTTATTTGGCGCCCAATTTGAGGAGATAAGTGATTCTTCGTGCTTCGTTTCCATTGTCTTGAATGTTGTTTGCCTTGCCTGAAGAAGACCAAAGAGGTCGAAACGCGTCGTGTTTCTTTGTCTTGTAAATTATTTGTCTCTTTCATTCCGCGGAGCAGTAAATCTTCTTTCAGTTTTTTTCTTCTTCTTTTTTAAATTCCGCCTGCAGTTACCTCACTTTTAAAACCACATTCCGTCATTAGTTCATCCACCCACCCCACAAACACCCCCTCCCCACATCAAAAATAGTAACGTCCTCCAAAATGTGCTGGAATACCGGTGCGAAATGCTACTCTGAAAAAAAAAAAAAACGTTCTATGTCATGTTCATTCCCAAAGGAATTTCCATTCTCCAGGGCCTGCAATTCCCCCCATCCTTCTGTGCATGTTGTTAGCAGCTCATCTGACTTCAAAGGACCACCATCCTGCAGCTCCCCGCCACACTATTTCTCTGGCAGGGAGGAGCAGTCGATGGCTCTCATTGGTTGTGACAACACAGATTTGGCGATGGGTCAAAAGGGAGGTAACTACCAGCGAGCTGTCAGCGTCTACATGGGTCATTCTGACAGTAGATAAGTTGGTTGGTCGCGTGACGGCAGTTGGATGGGGAAAGAAGGTGGTGGAGGGCGGGCTTGAGGTTGGGGAAGGAGTGTGTGTGTGTATGTTTACGAAGATGCGCAGGATGCCAAGCTTCTGTTCAGATGAAAGAATCAAAATAGACTGATATTCTCTCTCTCTCTCTCTCGTGTAGAAAGTAGAGATCAGAGAAATGAAGTTACCTTTCTTACGCGAGCAGAGAAAATGAAGTAAAAAAAATCTGAACTTTAGGTAGGGGAGGGAGGGAGGTTGAAGATGGAGAAACTGGGAAAATGAAATTAAGAAAATATATTACAGATATGAAAACTCTTCACTAGCTGCATAAGGAAACCATCGCAATCCCTTTTGAAGGCAGATATATTTGTATTGTCTGCTCCGAGGCCTTTCGTCCGCTGGACCGGAACTCATCAGGGAGACACGGCTGGTTGAGTCTGCGCTTCTGGCGTCAAATAGAGACACACCACAGTCCATAATACCGTGGTGTTCTCACCACCAAGGGTGCAAAAAAGATTCCAATAGCACCCCCCAAAGCAGCCAGTGAAGGGTAGTAATGAAACCAAATGAAAGTGTGGGGAGGAAAAAAAGTTGCTGAAAAACTAAAGACATTATGCAAATCGTATAAAATGTAGGGGACAATCTTTGAGCCTATGCTTGTATTGAGGATCCACCCAAATTTGCAAGGGAGATCAAAAATCAAAAGACAAACACAAAGACGGACAGAAACAAATACAAATAACCTCGATTTAATCAAAACGAAATTGGAAATGAAATGAGGCAGGGAACAGTAAACAATAAACAAGTAGGGTACCTTTTGCTCCCATAAAAAAACCTAACACAGAGTAACTTTTATTCGACTGGCACAGCCTTTTCAACTTGAATAAAGTGAGACAAATACAAAGACGAAC
>CM031603.1:73068580-73081080 GCA_018398815.1 Conus ventricosus
TCGCTCTCTCTCTCACTCTCTACTCCTCCTCTCTCTCTCTCTCTCTCTCTCTCTGTGATGTGTGTGTGTGTGTGCGTGAGAGAGAGAGAGACAGAGAGACAGAGAGAGAGAGAGAGAGACTGAGAGAGAGAGAGAGAGAGAGGAGAGAGAGGGGAGAGAGAGAGAGAGAGAGAGAGAGAGAGAGAGAGAGAGAAAACCCTCACTGCTCGCAACACGCATTGACAATTTATCAAACCCCTCCTGCCTGCAAAACCATTGTGTCCCTTCCCCATCATACTTCTACTCCGAAAAACACCCCTGACCGTCCCCCCCCCCCCCCCCCACCCACCCACTACCACTATCACTCACCTGTCCCACCCGTCCACTTACCTACCCTCTCTCTCTCTCCTTTTATCTCTGTCTCTCTCCTCTTTTCTCTCCTCTCTCTCTCTCTCTCTCTTCTCTCTCTCTCTCTCTCTCTCTCCTCTCTCTCATGTATGCTCTCTCTCTGTCTGATATATGCTCCCTTTGTCTTTCTGATGTATGCCCTTTCTCTCTCTTATGTATGCTTTCTCTCTCTCTCTTTTCCCTCTCTCTCTGTCGTCTGTCTGTCTGTCTGTTCTGTCTGTCTCTCTCTCTCTCTCTCTCTCTCTCTCTCTCTCTCTCTCATCTCTCTCCTCTCTCTCTCTCCTCTCTCTCTCTCTCTCTCTCCTCTCTCTCCTCTCTCTCTCTCTCTGATGTATGTTCTGGCTGTCTCAGTCTGTCTGTCTGTCTGTCTGTCTCTCTGATGTATGCCCTCTCTCTCTCTCTCTCTCTCTCTCTGTCTTTAATTGCCCGCTCTACCCGGCCCGCTGTGGCGGAGGAACCATCTCCATCTTCATCCACTACCCCCCCCCCTCCCATCCACCCACCACCCGGAGAAAGCTGAAGTCTGTTGGGGGAGGGGGGGGGGGGGACCTAGCACTGCTCGCTTCGCCCCAGCCCCGTGAGGAATGGAGCGGATCACAAGGAATTCAGCGCAAATATTTGTCATGCTGATAGAGGCGGAACGCAGTTTTGCTGGCCGATAACTAACGGGTTTTTGGGGGGACTGGGAGGGGGGGGGGTTGGGAGGACGGGCAAGGAAGGCGGGGGGTAGGGAGGAACCTGAGGACTGGGGAGGAGGTTACATAGGACTGATACAGATTGTGTGTCTCAGGAATGAAGCAACAGAGGAATGGAAGGGTCTCTGCTTCTTTCTCTTCTCCTCTCTCTCTCTCTCCTCTCTCCTCTCTCCTCTCTCTCTCTCTCCTCTTTCCCTCTCTCTCTTCTCTCTCTCCTCTCTCTCTGTCTTTCCTCTCTTCCTCTTCTCTCTCTCTCTCTCTCTCTCTCTCTTCTCCTCTCTCTGTCTTTCGTCTCTCTTCTCTCTACTCTCTCTCTCTCTCTCTCTCTCTCTCTTGCTCTCTCTCTCTCTTCTCTCTCTCTCTCTTCTGTCTCTGTCTCCTCTGTCTCTCTCTTCTTCCTCTCTCTCTCTCTCCTCTCTCTCTCTCTCTCTCTCTCCTCTCTCTGTCCTCTTCTTCTCTCTGCTCTCTTCTGACTGTCTCCTTCTCTCGTCTTCCTTCTCTCTCTCTCTCTCTCTCTCTCTCTCTCTCTCTCCTCTCTCTCTCTCTCTCTCTCTCGTCTCTTGTCTTTCTTCTCTCTGTCCTCTGTCTCTCTCTCTCTCTCTCTTCTCTCTGACTGTCTCCCTGTCTCTCTGTCTTTCCTTCTCTCTCTCTCTCTCTCTCTCTCTCCTCTCTCTCTCTCTCTCTCTCTCTGCTCTCTCTCTCTCTTCTGTGTGTGTCTCTCTGTCTGACTGTCTCCCTGTCTCTCTGTCTTTCCTTCTCTCTCTCTCTCTCTTCTCTCTCTCTCTCTGTCTCTCTCTGTCTGTCTGACTGTCTCTCTGTCTTTCCTTCCCCTCTTCTCTCTCTCTCTCTCTCCTCACTCTCTCTCTCTTCTCTCCTCTCTCTCTCTCTCTCTCTCTTCGGCGCGCGCGCGCGTCTCGACAGAGAAAACGATCCGCTCTGTTAGACTGTTTCCCTAATTGTCTCCAAATGTGAACTTGCCTTCCAAGTCGCCGCTGTGCAGTGAGCAAGCGTTGAAGTAGGTCTGTTACAATCCGCCTTGTCTGCCGGTCCGTCTTGTTCTGTAATACGTGTATTCAAATCTCCATAGATGATAGTATTTTACTTTACTTATCTATCACCATTTGATTACTAGTAAAGGATAAAGTCTTCTAGATAGCATATTCGGTAGGTACACTTTAGTTTTATAAGATGGCACGTAACGTGCTATATTTTCTAATCGAAAGAAACACTTCGTTTGCAAATGTTAAATTCACCCTATTAACGTATGTGCATTTCATGTATATAACAAATTTAATTAAAAGACTTGCGTACAAAAACTGCTACAGCTGCACTGCAGTTCAGTTTCAGTCGGCTTCGCAAAACACTCCATTTATACACCTTTATTGCTACACATTGAAATACACAATATTTTTCAAAATGGATGCTGAAATCGAATTTGGATGTCACGGATGTTTCAACTGAACAGAAACCATCCAAAGATTTGACAAAACTCGCAAAATCTGATCGGCTAAGCTTTGGAGCCAAATTCTGAGGTAGGAAGAAGTTCTAGGGACAGCTTGGCGACAGAAGGCAGCAGTAGTATTTCAGTTTTACGTCTGTTCACGGCAGAAGGTCCCCAGAGAAGAAGACCCCTCAGACAAGTGTTTCGGCTTTGAACTACCGACGCCCTAAAAGGGCCGTGCAGCATCCAGGTCATGACTCCTGATGCCCTGCTGCTTTCAGTAATGTATTTGCCACTGCTGGGATCTCTGCATCTCTTAGATGGTTGTGTGTCTGAAGGCGGTGCCTTCTGGACGACTTTCTTGCCCACGCTACTATCGGACACCTGTTCTAAGTTGGGATATTCAAGCCTTATGAAGTTCACTTTCGTTCCTTCTCGACCAGTTCTAGCTGGAAATGCTTTAAGCTGCCTCTGTCGTTGCCTTTTGGGTGTTAGTCCTCTTTTTTTTTTTAAACTGAGAGCTGATTCACAAGATGTAGCTGACAAGCCTACAAACCTTTATCCCCCATCTTCTATGACAAGGACTTCGGCTTGAATGTCAAATTCCTTTAAACTGCTGCTAGCTACGCTGACAGACTTCTGTCTAGTAGATGTGAGCTTCCTCCAATCCTGCTTCCATAAGGCACTGTGAGTTCAACCAGAGTCATTTGTTGGGATGGACCTTGTTAGTGGAGTGCTGTATCCGCTCTCCTGTCTCTCTTCCTGATGATTTCAGGATGGTTTGCTTATTCTGGAAGCTCTGTTGTGCACCCCTATTCGCCCACTCCACACAGTAAACCCCGCTTCCATGTTCTTGATGTCCGTGTTGCATGGAATCAGAGAACTTGTTGCACCATTTTGTTTGTCCTGACAGCGCACATGCAGAGTCATCTAGAGGGCAGGAGGTCATGTACAGATCTGAGGATGAAGCTGATCCTGAGAGGAACTATGTGCCGTACATCATTCAGCTGAGAGATCTTTGGAGTGCGTTTTCCCAAGATGTCCACTGCCCCTGCTGGCCCTGCTGAACTGCCTTCTTCATTCTGTTGGCATCACTTTATCGTTTCATTCCCTTTCTTACCATTCTCTCTTTGCTTTCCTGTTTGCCGTTGACCGCCACTTTCTCTCTGTTGATCCCTGTCCTTGACTCATCACCATTGGTTTGTGTCCTGTTTCACACACACACACACACACACACACACACACACACACACACACACACACACACACCCCACACACACACACCAACGATGCTGCGGGGTCTCATACCATGCAGCTCATGTGTGCCGGTGTGCGAGGGATCTCCAAGCAGATATTGCATCTGTGGCCCTCTGTAGGACCCGTCATCACTATTCTGTCTCTGAAAGAAACGTCACGGAGAAGTCAGCAGGCAACAATGACACGCCATCCCTTGCCCAGAACAACACGGGAAGAGGACAGTCAAAGAGAGACCCCTGTCCAGCTCTGACACCCCACTATATACATCTCAGCGTCTTCGTCGATTTTCCCGTAATATTTACGATCATAAAAGATATGTACAGAGAATCGATGATAGCAGTTCAGTAAAAATTGACAGAGAACGGAGCTGATTCTGAATACTGATTGGGTGCCAGGGGTGAAGAGTGAGGGGCGCATTTTCCAGCCTACCACAGAGTCAAGGGTTCTTTTTCTTAAATGACCAACCGTTGCAAATCCCCTAAAGCTGCAAATACGACATCGTTTCGTTTTTTAGGATGTTGATTCCCAAACTCCCTTTCGCAACAAAGGAATTATAGCCTGCCAGCAGTAGACTCATCGCCACCAGCCACCGCAGCAGTTAAGAGTTTTACATTGAGGGATCCAGCCAATAAAGTCCCCTACCCCCCTCTCCCCAACCCCATCCCCACCCCCCACCCCCGACAGTCTTTGAAGGTTCTATAGCTTGGATCATTGTATAAAGAATCGAACGTGGATGTGACTGTACACGATTCTATCAAAACAATAACCCACAAACCAGACATCGTGCAAATAGCAAAAGTGCTTTCCATGCATCAAATTAATAGATTTTTATAAACGTTTCCCTTCTTGATTTTTTTTAAATTTCTTTTTAATTTTTTTTTTAAGTCTAATATCACCAAGTGTGAACAGACTAAATTAGTGAACTCACTCACTCTATAGCTTGGACCCCGAGGGGGGACAAGCTCCCCAGGCTTGCGCTGGTTCTCTTCCGTATGGCTCTTGTGTCTTCCCTTTCTTCTCTTGTTTGTCTCTCCATCCTTTCCCCCCTTATAATGGGAATGGCCTAACCCATTGGGCACACTGTGCGAACTTTGACCTCCTGGGTCATCTTGTCCACCATGTGTTGTAGCGCCGTGTATTTCGTCCGACGCTGAAAGACGTTCCAAGATGTGACACCTTCCTACTTGACCTTCTCTGGTGGACAGAAGCTCAAGGGTGGGGGTGGTGGGAAGGGGGGAGGGTAATAGTAATAAATGGGAGTTAGTTGCTGGCTTGACAAACTAACACGTGTTGTAAATCGTAGACAGTGCCTCTTTGACAAGATAACACGAGTGGCAAAACGTAGACATTGCCAAAGTCACAAAACAACACGTGTAGTTAAAAGAAAAACGTTGAAATTGTTGTGGTTCACCAAATAAGACGTGTGGTGGAAACGTTGAGAGTTGTCTGGTTCACAAAATAAAACGTGTGATGAAAATGTTGAAAGTTGTGTGGTTCACAACATAACGAGTGAAACAGAACGTTGAAAGTTGTCTTGTCACAAGCTAACATGTGTAATGAATGTTTAAAGCCATCAGGTTCACAAACTGAGACGTAAAATGAAACATAGAACGTTGTTTGGTTCACGAAATAGTATGTGCAATGAAACGTTGAAAGTTGGATGGTTCGCAAAATTCCACGTGTACAAAGTTGTGTGGTTCACAACATATCTCGTGTAATAAAAGCGTTAAACGTTATGTGTTTCACAAAGAATTTCGTGTAGTAAAAACGTTGAAAGCTGTGCAGGTCACAAAAAACACGTGTAATGAAGACGTGGAAAGCTGTGTAGGTCACAAAAAACACGTGTAATAAAGACGTTGAAAGCTGTGTAGGTCACAAAAAAGCACGTGTAATGAAGACGTGGAAAGCTGTGTAGGTCACAAAAAAGCACGTGTAATGAAGACGTGGAAAGCTGTGTAGGTCACAAAAAACACGTGTAATAAAGACGTTGAAAGCTGTGTAGGTGTAATGAAGACGTGGAAAGCTGTGTAGGTCACAAAAAACACGTGTAATGAAGACGTGGAAAGCTGTGTAGGTCACAAAAAACACGTGTAATGAAGACGTTGAAAGCTGTGTAGGTCACAAAAAAAACACGTGTAATGAAGACGTGGAAAGCTGTGTAGGTCACAAAAAAACACGTGTAAAAAAGACGTTGAAAGCTGTGCAGGTCACAAAAAAGCACGTGTAATGAAGACGTGGAAAGCTGCCTATTGGGTAAATGGACACACATATAAAACCTACCAGCTATTCTGCCCATTGGAACAATATTGATAACAGTGTACAAACAAACAAACAAACTCTTGTGGGATACGAACAGAGGACCCTCGGTATACCACTTGCACACTCTAATAGCTCCAAAACAGCGCATTCTGCCTGCTCTGAGAGATCCAGCACGCACACAGCGCTGTTTCCATTACGGCGGCTGCCAGCTGGGGCAATGTCTTTGTCTGCTGGATCGTTATCATGTGAAAATAAGGAAGAGTCTGGAATAGTCTGGAATCGGTACATACTGAACGTTAGCGTGTACATTTTAAATAACATCGACTGAACTTCCAAACACATCCATCTTGCGCCCAATTTGAAGAGATAAGTGACTGTTCGCTCTTCGTTTTCATTGTCTTCAATGTTGTTTGTCTTGCCTGAAAAAAGACCAAAGAGGTCGAAACGCGTCGTGTTTGTCATGTAATTTGTTTTGTTTCTTCCGCTCGGCGGCAGAGTCATTTTTCTTTTAAGTTTGCTTCTCGGAATGTTTTGACGTTTTCACGTGCAAAAGACCACAATCTTAGAGAATTCTCCTTCGTTAAAGTGAAGTTGCTGAGTTGATGGAACGACTATGTGGAACTCTAGGAAAATGTAGAAAACAGCAGCAGTTTCTGAACACAGCTCCAGCCTCGTTTGCCAAGACAGATGAAATAAGTTCCATGGGTTATGACGGCACCGAATGGCTCCCGCTCGCAGGGAAGGCGAGTGTCGCCCGGCTTTCAGCCTCAACATTCGTCATGCAGACAGGAGTTGAGTTTCTCCAGATAAGTCGTTTGCTGATTGCCTGCGATGAAGGAGCTGATCGTTGTCGTGGGAGGACGGGGGGGGGGGGGGGGGGGGGGGGGGGGGGGGGGGGGGGGGGGGGGGGGGGGGAGGGGGGATGAGGGGTGAAGGTGAGATGGAGCGGTGGGGAGGGAGGGAGGGGGTAAGCGGGAGGGGGGGAGAGAATGAGGACTTTCATACCCGATCTCTCCTCAAAGGAAGGAACAAAAGAACTATGCTCTCTCTCTCTCTCTCTCTCTCTCTCTCTCTCTCTCTCTCTCTCTCCTCTCTCTCTCTCTCTCTCTCTCTCTCTCTCTCCTCCTCTCCCCCCCCCCCCCCCCCCCCTCTCTCTCTCTCTCTGTGCGACAGTTATGATGTTTTATCACACACTGGGACTGACATGTTCAAAACCAGTTAAGCATTTCCAAGAACAATCGTGTGGAGCGAAGGGAAGTGGGAGGGGTGAGGGGGGAGGGAAGGTGAAGAATGATAGCTTTCACATGCGATATGTTCTCATAGGAAGCAACAAAGGAAGTATGTGCTCTCTCTCTCTCTCTCTCTCTCTCTCTCTCTCTCTCTCTCTCTCTCTCTCTCTCTCTCTCTCTCTCTCTCTCTCTCTGTCTGTGTCTCTGTCTGTCTGTCTGTCTGTCTGTCTGTCTCTCTCTCTCTCTCTCTCTCTCTCTCTCTCTCTCTCTCTTCCTCTCTCTCTCAGAGCTGTATTTGTCTACCCACTGACATGTTCAACACCAGTTACGCATTTCTTTCCCTGAACATAAAAAAAAGCCTGTCCAGTTGGCTTCGCAAAACAGATATCAAGACTTAAAACAGACTATTCTTTCAAATGGAAAATAATAAATGTACAGCCCTATATAACCTTGTATATCTTTACCCCAGTACCCGAATATGTGTCAGTTCAGCCTCCATCCGTATTACGTCACTTCGTCCATATTGCATAGCGTCCTGTATAGCAATAGGAGTGGTATGTATTTACAGAGGTCCCATTATTTTGTCGTTACCTATTGGATTTTCGTATTTCGTGGATGTGGTTTTGATAACTGCATTTGTTCTGTATGTTGAAATATATTCATTACTCTATGGAGAGATTCTCGATATTTCATTCTTATTCCCTGTCATCATCATCGTATCACTGTTATCGTTATCATCATCGTTTACGATAATGTCATTTGTTGTCATTTTTTATGTTGCCCTGCTCAAATGTGGGGGGTTTGTATTTCGTTATTCCATCGCCACTACGCTGAAATGGTCCCTCCCCCCTCAACCCACCCCTCCTACCCTCCCCAATCCTTCTGTCTGTCTCTGTCTCTGTCTCTCTCTGTCTTTGTCTGTCTGTCTGTCTGTCTGTCTGTCTGTCTCTCTCTCTCTCTCTCTCTCTCTCTCTCTCTCTCTCTTGTTTAATCTTGTGTGATGTCCACGTTTTTTATAAGCTTAATGCATGACTCAGTAATATATATTAGGCAAATTTCAAATGTCTGTGGGGTTTGTTTGTTTGTTGTTATTGTTTGGGGGGAGGGGGAGGGGGGTCATGATTTCAAAGTCATTTTAGTAGCACTGGAGCAAAAAGGAAATAAATCAAAATGGAACCACCACCCCATCCCCAAGCCCCTCCCCAACCACCCCACTCCATCCTTTCTTCTCTAACCCCCCCCCTTACCCCCCTCCTTCTCCCACTTCCCCGTTTACCATCTCACCTGACTCCCTCCCTCCCCTCCATGTCCCCTCACATCACGGTTGACACAATTAACCCTTCGTGCCTCCTGTCCCATGTCATCCCTGTACTTCCCTCCTTGCCCAACCTATCAGACTGGTGCGTTGCAGCAGGTCTCTATCGCCCTGCAAAACATGCTATAAACACTGTCACGCCCATCGACTTGTGTCTGAGTATGTCTGTGGTCACGCTAGAAACAACCTAGAGAAGTTGTCTGATACGGATGCACCTACTCAGAGCGCCCCCAAAAGATAACGTGTCTTTTTTTTGTAAGACAGCGTCTTTCAGTCAAATATCAAAGTTGGATCTGTTAATACAATAAATGAGTCAATATGTGTGTTTATTTCGCTTTTTTTTTTCTTATAGAAGATTAACGTACCTTCTACGTCAATTCACCTCGATCCTTGATGCAGAGAAAGCACAAGGGAGAGAACTCTAGATTTAGAGCGAATGAGCTACCTTGCTGCCCGAGTAGAACGACTCTTGCGTGATGCGGCAGCTTTTCCTCCCGGTCGCAAGAATGGAAGTGTGCAGAAACCAAGGATTCATGCAGCCCGACATATATTCATTCTTCTCCTCCCATAACTCCGTCAGGGGGAGGATGGGGAGATGGGGATATATGTATTTGTGTTTATAAACAGAAGAGACAGAGATGAAAACCAAAGACGAAATCTCACAAAACTGGTGTCTAATTCAACTTCTGTCCCTTTAGAATCAGCCTCACCTTCAATAGAAACCAAATCAATATTACCTTTAAGAACTGATGGTTAAAAAGGAAATCTCTCTGAATTATATTCAGCCTTTTTTTTTCTTTGTCCCTATTCACACCAAGAAATAGTGACGAACTCTGTTGGTAGGACATGCCATTAGCACACTACCCAGAGAAATGGGAGGCTCTCTCCCATTCCTCTGATACTACCTCTCCATTGGACTGCAATCAGCTAAACTGCTTTCTTTCCGTCTCTCCTCTCCTCCCTCCACTCCACCCGCCTGCCCAACTCCCAGGTACCTAGCCGTGGCCAGCTCCAACCCGCCAATTGCTGACGAGCTCAGCGCCACCCCTGGACCGTCCTCCCGAGGACAGGTGCTGCGCATCCAAGGTGGCAGGAGGAAGCACCGGCTGGCCTGCTCGGACCTGCCCTACCTGGGTCAACGCCAGAGGGAGCTGTGCGCCCTGGACAAGTCGCTGATCCACGTCATCAGCGAGGGGGCGTCCATGGGCATCCAGGAGTGCCAGCACCAGTTCCAGGACCGAAGGTGGAATTGTTCCGCCTTCAATGAGCCCAGCGTGTTCGGCAACATCCTCAAAATACGTGAGTGTGCCTTGGTCTTGGGTTTGGTGTTTTGTGTATGTGGCGTGTTACATTGTCGTTTGTCTCTTTGACTTTTTAGTTATTGTTTTGTATGGTGTTGTTCTGTACATTATCTTGTGCTGTATTGTGACGTATCTTTCAAAGATTTGACTTAACAGGTTTCTTTTTATTTTATGGAAGCAGTTTCAGTTAGTTTTTAAAAGTCATAACTTACTGCAATAACGCTGCTTGCCAAGTTCAGTTCAGTTCAGTTAGGCCGATCTCCCGATTGAGCCTCTGTGACGTACTCCATCCACTTGCTCCTGTCAAGCATAGCTGCCTTGATCTCATCGATACTTTTGAGGCCAGTGTCCCTTTTAAGAAGATCAATGAAGTCTGCTTGCCAAGCCTTTTTTTTAATGGATAAAACATCAGTAAGATATGGCATGGAAATCACCGCCACGAAGACCAAGTGTATCGCCAGCCGTGATATCAGCACCACATGAAATTGTCGATGGACGGATGATAGAAACTATTAAACAATCCACCTACCTGGGATCCATCATTAGTAATAAGGGATTCAAACTAGAAACCCCTCTAGGGCGGCAAAGACAACATCAGCATTGACCGGACTGAAACGTCTATGAAATTAGTGTAACATCTCCATGAAACACAATATCAGGCTCACAACATCAGCACTGAGCAGACTGAAACTTCTATGAAATGAGTGTAACATCTACATGAAACACAGTGTCAGGCTCACAACATCAACACTGAGCAGAATGAAATGTCTATGGAATGTGTGTAACATCTCCATGAAACACAGTGTCAGGCTCACAACATCAACACTGAGCAGACTGAAGCCTCTATGGAATGAGTGTAACATCTCCATGAAACACAATATCAGGCTCCTACGTGCACTGGTGCAAGGACTGTTGCCCTGGATCTGGAAAGAAGAATCCAGGCCACGGAAACGTGGTGTTCCCTTAAAATACTAAAAATGAAAAATACTGATCACATCACCAGTGAGCAAGTGTGGTCAAACCACCAAACAGCACAGCGAACTTCCACGAAAATCTGCTGACATCTGTTACGAAAAGAAAACCCACACTGGTATGTGGCCATGTAACAAGATTCAGTGGCCTTGTGAAATGTCCTCCAGGGAACTGCTGCGCGAGGGAGATGAAAGCGGAGGCTAAATAATGGACTGCAAACACTGTAGGCCTTGCCTACACGACAGGAAACCATTTGTAGAAAGCCAGCCTTTGGCGCTCAACCGCTAGAACTGAAGACCCTGGTGAACAGTTCTTCAGCGCAGTGCCCGGTGACTTCACGGAGAGAAAGCAAGAATGTATATCCGTTAATTTATGCCTTTAGGGAAGATTAGCACCGCTGAACTATGTTTTCGTGTGTTATATTCTGTGGAGACATTCGCCATTTCCTAATCAAGTGACGCGGTATAAAGTTGTATCGACGCCATCAGATTTGGATGCCGTCAAAGTCTGTGCCTTGAGGAAACGCCAGTGCGCGTTGAACTGAGGTCCATGCTGTGCGGCGTGTAGAAACAGTTGTAACCTTGTCCCCTAATCCCCGTGCCAGCGTCACCGTCCGCGTGTCATGGCAGTATTCTTTACTCCCCCCCCCCCCCCCTCCCCGCCTCCTCCCCCCCACACACGATACTGCCCCGCCGTGTGCCGCCCTTCCTTCCGTCCGCCTCTCATCAAGATGATGCATGGGGTGGGGGTCAGGTTGGCCCCAGGAGGCATACAACTGTCACTTGTCAGCGGGTCTTCGCCTGCATTCATTTCCACTTCTCAGTAACCGTCGACTGTGAATAATTCAAACTATTTGACTCCAGGGCCAGGAAAGTTGGGGGGAGGGGGGTGGAGGGGGGCGGGTAGGGGGGGGGGAGAAGCGGGTGCAGCTGGAGGTGGGGGGGGGGGGGGGGGGGGCGACTGTAGCGAAAAGCAGACAGGTTTTTTCCAGCCCGGGACCCTGGGAAGACTAATCCCCAGAAATGAAGCGCGGGCGACGTGGTAATCCCGCAGCCACAGTTGGTCCCTGACTCCTGCGAGTTCCAAGATGGCGGAGCCCCCGGGGAGAAGCGGCGGGGAGTCAAATGACGAGCGGCTCGGTGGCCGACACGTCCGGAGCGTCGTGTGACGGAGCCAGACGGCAGATTATGATTCACATTCTTCCCCCGCCCGTTTTACAGCTGTCTCATTTTCTAATCTCCGGTTTTGACACCGTGCCGGTGTACAGCGTCAACCTCTTTCCCTCCCCCCTTGAAATTTTAACTCCCGGGGAAGCTCTGGGGTTCTGAAAACTACAGACTGAACTGGAAAAGCGTTTGCGAGTGGTCATGATAAAATCACGCCTGTGACTTTTTGGAAGGCTTGTGACATGATTTAAGAAACCTTATTTCAGTGGAAAGAGGAGAACGAGAGACAAACACAAGCTCACACATTTGCGTGATCGATGAAATGTCTGCCTATGCAGTTAAATTGGCAACCCCAAAAACTTTCCACGAAATGCTTATATCCCGTTTGCAAAAATAACAAGGGGATGTTGTTCAAAGGTTACGTTCAAATTTATAAACCGTTCTAACTACTTTAGGAAAAAGGCAACCCGTGCTGCAA
>CM031603.1:73083580-73086080 GCA_018398815.1 Conus ventricosus
AGATGGATAGATTAATAGATAGATAGACTGCCAAATAGATAGATAGATAGATAGACAGACAGACAGATAGATAGATATATAGACAGATAGATAGATATAGATAGATAGATAGATAGATAGATAGATAGATAGATAGATAGATAGATAAGATAGATAGATAGATAGATAGATAGACATGGAAAAGAATAGTGGTGATAACGTTGCCCATCATTCTGATGTTGGTGATGATGACGCTGTTAAGGATGTTTAGAGACAAATTTGAATAAATAATAAGCAGCAGACTGATAGATGGGTATACAAATCACAAATATACCACATATTACACGACACACATAGCCTGTCACTGACATGAACACGACACACATAGCCTGTCACTGACATGAACACGACACACATAGCCTGTCACTGACATGAACAGGAAAACGTGTTTGCTTTTCAGCTTTGCCTTCTTCGACGCTTATGAATACGACACCTTAAATCAAACAGTCATACAGCACTCCTAGGTTTGCGCGCGCGCGCACGCACGCACGCACGCGCGCACACACACACACACACACACACACACACACACACACACACACACACACACACACACACACACACACACACACACACACACACACACAGGAGAGAACATCTCAGCCTGCATAACAATGCGTCTGCGAGATTCTGAAGAGAATCATACGTATCACATCTCGTGATAATCTTTTTGGCAAGCATGTATTGGGGATAGCTCCTTCATCCCATCCCCCCCCCTCTCTCTCTCCTCTCTCTCATCTCTCTCTCTCTCTCTCTCTCTCTCTCTCTCTCTCTCCTCTCTCTCTCTCTCTCTCTCTCTCTCTCGGTAGCCAGGTAGTGGAGGGGAAAACAAGTGCAGGCTATTAATTATTCGGTTGTTTAAAACAATGACTTGACAGACATTTGGGGGAAAAGGGGAGGGAGCGGGCAGAGTGATGGGGAGGGACGGGGAGCTATAAAATAAACTAGGAACGAAAACGAGGACGTTAGAATATAAATGTAAAAGCCTTCACTGACAGTGTATGGGGACCATAATAGCAAGTCTTGAAAACAGAAGCATTCGTATCGCCTGCCCAGGGGCCTTTCGTCCGCTGAATCAGACTCATCAGTGGGACACGGCTGATTATGTCGGCAGTCCTCCTTTGGCATCTAGAGGGAATAGTTTACCTATAAGTCTGTGGTATTCTTGCTGCAAAAGATTCAAAGTAGAATCCAATGGCACCCCAGTGCAGTCAGCGAAGGGTAGACAAGTGAAAATGATAGGTAGATAGATAGATAGATAGATAGACAGACTGATAGATAGGTGGATGGATAGGTAAATTGATAGACAGACAGACAAATAAAAAGATACATACCTAGATAACTGGCTGCTTAGTCCAAGACAAATTATTATCAATGAACATGCCTGAGACTTTCTAAGACTGTTCTTTCCACCTTGTTTTCTAATATACAGTTTTTTAAGCATGCTGTCGCTGAAGGCAAACCGTGTTTTGTTGCTGGAAGCATGCTGTCGCTGAAGGCAAACCGTATTTTGTTGCTGGAAGCATGCGTCGCTGAAGGCAAACCGTATTTTGTTGCTGGAAGCATGCTGTCGCTGAAGGCAAACCGTATTTTGTTGCTGGAAGCATGCTGTCGCTGAAGGCAAACCGTATTTTGTTGCTGGAAGCATGCTGTCGCTGAAGGCAAACCGTATTTTGTTGCTGGAAGCATGCTGTCGCTGAAGGCAAACCGTATTTTGTTGCTGGAAGCATGCTGTCGCTGAAGGCAAACCGTATTTGTTGCTGGAGCAGTATTCAAGGAAGCAGGACTTGGTTATGGTCATCATCAAGACACACAGAATAGTCACCGGGTGTAGACGATAGACACAAATGAAAACTTCAAAAGTGTCAGTTCGTATCAACTGATGAAACCATTGAAATCAAATTGCTTTAACATTAATCCAACTCTTAAGTTGCAAGATATCACTGAGGAAAAAAAATGCTCAGGTTTATTTCACATCCGTAGATAGATAGATAGATAGATAGATAGATAGATAGATAGATAGATAGATAGATAGATAGATAGATAGATAGATAAACTAATGAAAGTTCAAGTTCTCCGTGTTCATTGTCTTGAATGAAGAAGTCTTAAATAAACGTTAGCGAACCGCCCAGAGAAACGTGGACAAACGAGTCACAAGACAAAACACGACGCGTTTCGACCTCTTAGGTCTTCTTCAGGCAAGATACAAACAAATAGGGACAACGAAAATTCACTTCGCTCTGATCGCTGTTGATTCAACAACGCCTTCCTTGCGCTGAACTCTGAAGCGATCAAAGCGAAGTGAATTTTCGTTATCCTATTTGTTTGCATCTTGCCTGAAGAAGACCTAAGAGGTCGAAACGCGTCGTCTTTTGTCTGGTAATTTTTTGTCTCTTTCGTTCGGCGGTACAGTAAATCTTCTTTCAGAAAGTGTCTGAGTAGAACAAGATATTCTGTGGCA
>CM031603.1:73093580-73108580 GCA_018398815.1 Conus ventricosus
GTTCAATGCGGAGGGCTGGTTCCTGTTTCGGGGTCAAGTCTATGTTTCCTCAGGTCTGTGTTCTTCCCAGGTCTATGTTTACTTATGTCTGTCTTCTTCCCAGGTCTATGTTTTCTTATGTCTGTGTTCTTCCCAGGTCTATGTTTCCTTATGTCTGTGTTCTGCCCAGGTCTATGTTTCCGTGTGTCTGTGTTCTTCCCAGGTCTGTGTCTCCTTCTCTCTGTGTTCTTCCCAGGTCTATGTTACCTTCTGTCTGTGTTCTTCCCAGGTCTATGTTTCCTTACGTCTGTGTTCTGCCCAGGTCTATGTTTCCTTATGTCTGTGTTCTTCCCAGGTCTTGTTTCCTTATGTCTGTGTTCTGCCCAGGTCTATGTTTCCTTATGTCTGTGTTTTCTTCCCAGGTCTATGTTTCCTTCTGTCTGTTCTACCCAGGTCTATGTCTCCTTCTCTCTGTGTTCTTCCCAGGTCTATGTTACTTTCTGTCTGTGTTCTTCCCAGGTCTATGTTTCCTTATGTCTGTGTTCTTCCCAGGTCTATGTTTCCTTATGTCTGTGTTCTTCCCAGGTCTATGTCTCCTTATGTCTGTGTTCTTCCCAGGTCTATGCCTCCTGATGTCTGTTTTCTTCCCAGGTCTATGCCTCCTGATGTCTGTGTTCTTCCAGGTCTGTGTCTCCTTATGTCTGTGTTCTTCTCAGGTCTATGTTTCCTTATGTCTGTGTTCTTCCCAGGTCTATGTCTCCTTATGTCTGTGTTCTTCCCAGGTCTATGTTTCCTTATTCTGTGTTCTTCTCAGGTCTATGTTTCCTTATGTCTCTGTTCTTCCCAGGTCTATGTTTCCTTATGTCTGTGTTCTTCCCAGGTCTATGTTTCCTTATGTCTGTGTTTCCTTATGTCTGTGTTCTTCCCAGGTCTATGTCTCCTTATGTCTGTGTTCTTCCCAGGTCTATGTTTCCTTATATCTGTGTTCTACCCAGGCCTGGGAATGTACTCTTTTCGGAAATGAACGAGAAATCACTTATCTTCGTTCACTTCAGCGCAAGATAAGTGATAGGTCGTTCATTTTCTTTGTCCTAATTGTTTTGTATCTAGCCTGAAGAAGACCTAAGAGGTCGAAGCGTCGTTTTCTGTCTGTGATTCGTTTGTCCACTTTTTTTTTTTTTTTTTTTTGCGGTTCGCTAACATTTATTTCTTCTTCTTCTTCTTCCTCGTTCGCTTCCCATTAGATGAGCAGCCCGGTGTCCTCGATGAAGGCTGCCGTCCACCGCAGCTCCTCCAGGGTGCCGTACAACTTGGCTTCCACTGCTGTCGGCGTTGGCCAGTACTTTCCTTCTGGATGCTGCATGCGTCATACAGTCTTGAAGGATGTGGTCTGTTGTCATTAGTCCCTCACCACAAGGGCGCTCTCCACTCTGTCCAATGCCAAATTTTGTGTGCATGTGGTGGTGCAGGCGATTGTGTCCAGTCCTCAGGCGGAAGATCTTGACCTGTTCCCGTCGTCCCAGCAAATGGTATTTGTCTTCTGGGTTGTGTTTGGGGTGCTGGAGGTGCCACTTTATTCCTTGCTGTGCCTTGATGATTGTCTTGATTTCATCATATGACACCAGGTTGTTGGCCTGCTCCTTCCGTGCACCGTCTTTTGCCAGAATATCCGCTTTTTCGTTGCCTCTGATACCACAGTGTGCTGGTACCCATTGCATCACCACTTTCTCCACTCTGGCACTCAGGGCAACAAGGGCTGAAGTAAGATGGTTCTGTTCTTTGCAGCGGGAGTTCTTGAGGGCTTGGAGTACGGAGAGAGCGTATGAGAACACCACCACCTGCCCTGTTGTTCTTATGGAGTTCTGCGAGACTGTTATGGCTGCCTCACAGAGAGCTTCTCGCTCAGCTCGGAAGTTGGTGGAGTATTTTCCTGTTGGGATTGCAATTTCTTCATCTCCGTCTTTGTATCGGAGGAAGATTCCAGCTCCACCATCCCTCGTTGCTTCTGTGGCGGAGCCATCTGTAAAGACATGGGTCCAGTCTTCCTGGGGGTACTGGTTGCAGATGTACTCCATGGCCAGGGCTTTCCTTTGGGTGTCTGACTGTGTTCCTCTCTTCTCCACTCCGGGAATGCTGGTGACGACTGTTGGGAACACCTGCCTCTTCCAAGACGGGTGGGTGACATTTGCCGCGATAGGCTTTGCTCCGTGTTCCATCAAGACTGGGATCTATCTTTCAAGGCGTCTTGACTGGTGGATGAAGCTGCTTCTTTTCAGCCGGCTCTTGGTGGGTCTGCTCATTCTGTCGTTCATTGGATGGTTTTCAAGGCGTTTGAATTTTGCTGCCTGGATGAGGATCTTTGTGTCCCTTCTGTCCTCCAATGACTGCAGCCCAGTGGTCTCCTCCATCTTCAGAATTGGGGTGGATCTCATGGCGCCAGTTATGACACGCTGAGCTTGGTTCTGTATCTTGTTGAGATGGTCAAGGTTTGACTTTGCAGCTGATGCCCATGCTGATGTCCCGTACTCAACTACAGGTCGGACTCTCCCTGTGTAGAGTCTCTTCAGGATACGTTCGTCAGCCCCCCAGTCTGTTCCTGCAAGTTTCCTCATGATCGCCAGTCTCAGCTTGGCCCTGCTACAGCATCTGGTGATCTGCTGTTTCCAAGTGAGCCTGCGGTCAAAGGTCACTCCCAGGTAGGTAGGTGTGGGTTCCTCTGCAAGTCTTTGGCTGTTCAGAGTCAGCTTCGCCTCTTGCTTCTTGCTGGATAGGCTGAAGACTGTGTAGGTTGTTTTGCTTGAGTTGACAGAGACAAGCCATTCCTTGGTCCAGTCGCTGATCTTATTGAGCGCAGTTTGGAGGCGTACCTGTGCTGTAATGATGTACTCTTCGGAGCACCATAGCACCAGGTCATCTGCGTAGATCGCTCCTCTGACCCCTCTTGGCAGATCTCTGACGATGTCATCTATAAAGATGAGGAACAGCGTTGGCGAAAGGACTCCTCCTTGTGGTACTCCCTGTCTCAGCACCTTCTTTTTGCTCTTTTGGCCCTGAATCTTTACTCGGGCTTGGCGGTTGTGTAGGTACTGGCTGATCCAGGTGTACATCCTCCCAGACACACCACATCGCCATAGTTTAAGCCTGAGTCCGTCCTTCCAGACTTTGTCGAACGCCTTCTCCATGTCAATCCAGACAGCAAGCGTGTTCTTCTTTTCTTGGAAGGCGTCCTCAATGCTTTGCGTGATGAATGTGATCTGGTCTTCTGTTGATCTGTGTTGGCGGAAGCCCGCCTGTTCAGGGCTCAGCAGCTGATGCTCCTCAAGGTGCCAGACAAGCCTTGTGTTGACAAGTCTCTCCATCAGCTTTCCTAAGCAGCTTGTAAGGCTGATGGTCTGTAGCTGTCAGCCTTCGATTTGTCCTTTCCCTTTTTGTGAATGGGGATCATGTCTGCTTCCCTCCAACACTGTGGTACTGATCCTGTCTTCCAGCTGGAGTTAAAAATTGTTAGAAGGACTGCCTTGCTCTTCATCCCAAGATGCAGAATCATTTCATTAACATTTATTTAAAATGTGTTTAGATTTCCGCCTGCGGTCGCCTCACTTTGCAAGTAGATCTTTCCTTTTCTTGTCTTGAAACAATGTCATGACTCTCACTCCCATGTTCTGTGTTGCTTGTCTTGCCTCTTCTCGTCTCGCCCTGGCTTGTCTAAAACATGCATACGCATACACGCACATCATGCACAGACATACACATGTGCTCGCGCGCACACACACACACACACACACTCGGGCCCTTACCTACGCACCCATATGCACAAGATGTGCACACTCACCACGCACAGACATACAATGATAGCACAACCAATGTTAGTAGGTACTGAAGGTCTGACCAGCGTGTTGGGCTAATGCGTAGGTCAGACATCTGCTAAGTCGTAGCCGCGAGATATGCTTCTAGAGTATATGGACTAGTCCACACGCCGTGACGCTTCCTTGGTGAGACTGAAACTAGAAGCAATGTCATCCCCTCACTTCTAAGTTTTTTGTTGCTGTCTGTCCTGTCCTGTCCTGTCCTGTCCTGTCCTGTCCTGTCCTCGTCCTTCTGTCCTGTTCCTGTCCGTCTGTCCTGTCCTGTCCTGTCTCCCGTCTGTCCTGTCCTGTCCTCCTCTGTCCTGTCCTGTCCTGTCCTTCCTGTCCTGTCCTCCCTGTCTGTTTCCCGTCCTGTCCTGTCCTGTCCTGTCTGTCCTGTCCTCCTGTCCTGTCCTGTTTCCCGTCCTGTCCTGTCCTGTCCTGTCCTGTCGTCTGTCCTGTCCGTCCTGTCCTGTCCTGTCTTCCTGTCCTGTCCTGTTTCCTGTCTGTCCTGTCCTGTCCTGTCCTGTCCTGTCCTGTCCTGCTCCTGTCCTGTCCTGTCCTGTCCTGTCCTGTCCTGTCCTGTCCTGTCCTCCCTGTGTCCTGTCCTGTCCTGTCCTGTCCTTGCCTGTCCTGTCCTCCCTGTCCTGTCCTGTCCCTGTCCTTCTTCCTGTCCTGTCCTCTCCTGTCCTGTCCTGTCCTTCCTGTCCTGTCCTGTTCCTGTCCTGTCCTGTCCTTCTGTCCTGTCCTGTCCTGTCCTGTCCTGTCCTGTCCTGTCCTCCTGTCCTGTCCTGTCCTGTCTCCTGTCCTCCTGTCCTGTCCTGTCCTGTCCTTCCTGTCCTGTCCTGTCCTGTCCTGTCCTTCCTCCTGCCTGCCCTGTCCTGTCCTCCTCCTGTCCTGTCTCTGTCCTGTCTCCTGTCCTGTCCTGTCCTGTCCTGTCCTGTCCTCTCCTGTCCTGTCCTGTCCTGTCCTGTCCTGTCCTGTCCTGTCCTTCCTGTCCTGTCCTCCCCCTGTCCTGTCCTGTCCTGTTCTGTCCTGTCCTGTTCCCTGTCCTGTCTCTGTCCTGTCCTGTCCTGTCCTGTCCTCCCTGTCCTGTCCTGTCCTGTCCTCCCTGTCCCTGTCCTGTCCTGTCCTGTCCTTCCTGTCCTGTCCTGTCCCTGTCCTGCTGTCCTGTCCCTGTCCTGTCCTTCTCCTGTCTTGTCCTGCCCTGCCCTGTCCTGCCCTGTCTTGTCCTGGCCCTGCCCTGTCCTGCCCTGCCCTGTCCTGTCCTGTCCTGTCCTGTCCTTCCTGTCCTGTCCTGTCCTGTCCTGTCCTGTCCTGTCCTGTCCTTCCTGTCCTGTCCTCCCTGTCCTGTCCTGTCCTGTCCTGTCCTCCCTGTCCTGTCCTTCCTGTCTTGTCCTGCCCTGCCCTGTCCTGTCCTGTCTTGTCTTGAAACAATATCAAGTCCCTCACACCCAAATTCTATGTTGCTTGTCCTGTCTTGTCTTGTCTTGTCTTGTCTTGTCTTGTCTTGTCTTGTCTTGTCTTGAAACAATGTCAACGCCCAAGTTCTAGGCTGCTTGCCTTGTCTTGCTTTGCCTTACCTTGCCCTGTCTCGCCTTCTCTTGCCTTGCCTTGCCCTGTCTCGCCTTCTCTTGCCTTGCCTTGCCCTGTCTCGCCTTCTCTTGCCTTGCCTTGCCCTGTCTCGCCTTCTCTCGCCTTCTCTTGCCTTCCCCTGTCTCGCCTTCTCTTGCCTTGCCCTGTCTCGCCTTCTCTTGCCTTACCTTGCCCTGTCTCGCCTTCTCTTGCCTTGCCTTGCCCTGTCTCGCCTTCTCTTGCCTTGTCTTGCCCTGTCTCGCCTTCTCTTGCCTTACCTTGCCCTGTCTCGCCTTCTCTTGCCTTGCCCTGCCTTGCCTTGTCTCACCTTCTCTTGCCTTGCCTTGCCTTGCCTTGCCTTGCCTCGCCTTGCCCTGTCTCGCCTTGCCTTGCCTTGCCTTGCCTTGCCTTGCCTTGCCTTGCCCTGTCTCACCTTCTCTCGCCTTGCCTTGCTTTGATTTGCCTTGCCTTGCCTTGCCTTGCCTTGCCCTGCCCTGTCTCACCTTCTCTCGCCTTGCCTTGCCTTGCCCTGCCCTGTCTCGCCTTGCCTTGCCTTGCCTTGCCTTGCCTTGCCCTGTCTCGCCTTGCCTTGCCTTGCCTTGCCTTGCCTTGCCTTGCCTTGCCCTGCCTTGCCCTGTCTCGCCTCGCCTCGCGTCGCCTTGCCTTGCCTTGCCTTGCCTTGCCTTGCCTTGCCCTGTCTCACCTTCTCTCGCCTTGCCTTGCCTTGCCTTGAAAACCGTGTCAACTCCCTTCATTCCCAAACTTACATGCTGCTGCTTGCAGAGAGTCGGGAGACCGCCTACATCTACGCCATCTCTAGCGCCGGAGTCATGTACGCCGTGACACGGGCCTGCTCCAAAGGGGAGCTACTCAAGTGCGGCTGCGACAACCGGGTCCGGCGCCGGCACGCCACCGACGGGACCTTCGAGTGGGGCGGCTGCTCCGACAACATCCGCTTCGGCGCGCGCTTCTCCAAGGACTTCGTGGACTCCAACGAGAAGAAGACCTCGGCCCAAAGTCTGATGAACCTGTGGAACAACGGGGCGGGCCGGAAGGTAGGGCTGTCGGGGGTCAGGGTCTTGGGCGGGGTTGGGAATGGGTCGGGGACTTGGTTTGGGGGCTGGGTTGGGTTAGACTGGATTGGATTAAGCTGTGTGGTGCTATAATGTGCTATATTGGATTAGACTGGATTGGATTAAGTTGATGTATGCTGTGTGGTGCTATAATGTGCTATATTTTCTTGGGTTGCACTGTATTGAGTTGTTCTGGTCTGTATTGTACGGCATTGCAATTGTATTTTATTGCATTGTGTCGTTCTGTCTTTCTGTTTGTAATGCTTTGTGTTATGTTACATTGAAATGTATTGCATTGTATAGCGTGATGTTGTTGATCTTATCTCTTGCACTGTATCTTACTGTTTTGTATTGTGTTGTAGCGTATTGTTTTACACTCTGGTGTACTGTGGGCCATTGTTTTGCATCGTATTCTATTGTCCAGCATCGCTTTGTACTGAATTAAACTATACTGTGTTGCAGCTTGCTGTGTTATGCTAGTCTGTATTGAATTGTATTGTATTTTGTTGACACTGTATTGTGTTGTACTGTATTTTAATCTACTGTTGTTTGTATTGTTCTCTGTTGCCTTGTATTGTTCTCTATTGCACTGTATTGTTCTCTATTGCACTGTATTGTTCTCTATTGCACTGTATTGTTCTCTATTGCACTGTATTGTTCTCTACTGTACTGTATTGTTCTCTATTGCACTGTATTGTGCTGTATTGCACTGTATTGTTCTCTATTGCACTGTATTGTGCTGTATTGCACTGTATTGTTCTCTATTGCACTGTATTGTGCTGTATTTCTCTGTATTGTTCTCTATTGCACTGTATTGTGCTGTATTGCACTATATTGTGCTGTATTGCACTGCAATGTGCCGCTTTGTATTACACAGCGCTGCGTTGTTTCGTTTGTTGTTTTTGTCGTTTTTATTGTATTTGGTGCATTGTGTTGCGTTGCTTTGTGTCGCATTGTATTGTAGTTTTTTTCTATTCTATTGTATTATGTTGTATTTCGTTGCGTTGTATTAGGTTGTGTTGTACTGTGTCGCTTTGTGTTGTATTGCACTGTACTGTCTTGTATCGTATTGTATTGTATTGCTTTGCACTGTATGATATTGCATTGGATTGTATTGTATTGTATTGCATTGCACTGTATTGTATTGCAATGTATTGTATCGTATTGCATTGTGTTGCATTGCACTGTACTGTATCGTCCTGTATCACAATTTTTTTTACTGTACTCTATCACGTTGTCTTATATAGACTAGTTGAACAGGAGAACAATGTCTTTGACGAACATAGATGTTGTGTGTGTCCAAGTTGCCTGCCTTCTTTTTCCAGACAAATCAAGGATCTCATTTGTCTGAATCTCATACACTTTGATATCTTGCAGAGTGCTTCTGTTTGTTCGTTTTTCGCCGATATTTCTTGATTGTTTTCTTTCCTTTTTTCCCCTCTTTTATTTGGGAGGATATGGGAGGTAGGGGTATGGAAGGTGGGATCAATATGTAGCGAAAAAAGGCCTATGGTTAATGTTTTCTCACCTTGAGACTCTATGCCCCATCTCAGTCATTTTCGCCCTGAAGGAGAAAGAAAAAGGCGATGACGATAATGATGATAGTTAACGACGGTGATGTTAGCGATAATGATGGTGGTAGTGATGATCGATGTTGATGTTAGTGATAATGATGGTGGTAGTGATGGTGTTAACGATGATGACCATGTTGATAATGAGGAGGAGGAGGAGGAGGAGGATGACGATGACGATGATGATGATGATGATGATGATGATGATGATGATGATGTGATGATGATGATGATGATGACGACGACGACGGCGACGATAATGATGATGATGGTTGTAGTGGTGGTGGTTGTGGTGGTGGTAATAATGAAGACAGGAAAAGGCCTTATTCCCGTTTGACTCCATTGCAACACCCATCGCTGTTAGGGCCACTCATAATTCCGTGGTAGAACTATAGACAGACCGCCATTGTGGCTCAGACCTCTAGAGTGTGGGACATCCGGTAAGGACCACTACTCTGGGTCACGCTCTCTTCTTCTCGAAGTGGTCTCCCTTCGTCAAGGGAGTTCCCGAAGTGTATTAGTTTGAATAACTGAAATCATTGCATAGGTGCTGGCGCCAGATTCGATACCCGTAATTATTGTGTAGATGGATGGCACGAATTGTGCTGGCACCAGATTCGATACCCGTAATTATTGTGTAGATGGATGGCACGAATTTAGACAACTGCAGTTAGTACGTGGGTGATAGCACTGGTTTTGACACCTGTAATTAGTGTTTAGGTATGTTTGAGACTAGTGTGGATGTCGGTAATTGTTTTGCGCGGCACTAGTCTGCATACCGTAATTACTCTTTTCGTGCCGACTCTAGTTTGGATACGGGTGATTACTATGTTGGTGACGGCACTAGTCTGGATACCTGTAATTACCGTGTGAGTGCTGGCACTTGCTCTGATATTGGTAATTACTTTGCAGTGGCCGGAGAATTCGTGCGTCCTTGCATATTAATTTGGGCTGTAGAAGCCAAGGATAGGATGAGGCAGCAAGTTAGCCTCTACCCAGGTACTGGAGGTGGAGAGCAATCTCTCCTCATTGCCGTGAACTTGAATGTGAAGGCACGTGACTTCCCAGTAAGCTTACTCCTTGTGCTCCCCTGCTGGCTGCAGAAGAGAGCGTGCATCCCGGAAGAGGCTGAATGGGGACAGCAGAGAAGACCAGAATGGTTACAGTGCCTCTACCCTGTTGCACACGACTGAGGATAGTGATGATGATGATGATGATGTTGATGATGATGATGTTGTTGTTGTTGATGATGATGATGGTGATGATGATGATGATGATGATGATGATGATGATGATGATGATGATGCTGTTGTTGTTGTTGATGATGATGATGATGATGATGATGATGATGATGATGATGATGATGATGATGATGATAAAGCTGCTACTGCTGCTACTGCTGCTACTAATATTAATGATGACAATAGTGTTGTTGTTGTTGTTGTTGATGATGATGATGATGATGATGATGATGATGATGATGATGATGATGATGGTGTGGTGGTGGTGGTGGTGGTGGTG
The DNA here is from genome assembly GCA_018398815.1 of Conus ventricosus. Classification (NCBI taxonomy): domain Eukaryota; kingdom Metazoa; phylum Mollusca; class Gastropoda; order Neogastropoda; family Conidae; genus Conus; species Conus ventricosus. The sequence goes on from CM031603.1 coordinate 73,103,145, forward strand.
GTGGTGGTGGTGGTGGTGGTGGTGGTGGTGGTGGTGGTGGCTTATAATAATGTTGATGATGATAACGACGACGAGGACGACGACGACGATGATGATGATGATGATGATGATGATGATGATGATGATGATGATGATGATGATGATGATGATGATGATGATGACGACGATAATGATAATGATGATAATGATCATGATTCACCCTTTCGTGCCTAACCCCATTCTCCGTGTCTTCCAGACGACCAAGGACAATCTGGACATTGTCTGCAAGTGCCACGGGGTGTCAGGCTCCTGCTCCGTCAAAATCTGCTGGCGCAAACTGAAACCCTTCCGGGCCATCGGCAGCGACCTCAAGGCCAGATTCGACGGCGCCAGCCTCGTCCACCTAGACACCAAACGCCAGCGCTTAAAGCGAGTGACCAAAGACCAGAAACGGCCCAAAAAGACCGACCTGGTGTACCTGCGGGAGTCCCCAGACTTTTGTGAGGAGAACCGGAAAGTGGGGTCGCTAGGCACGCACGGTCGCGGGTGCAACAAGACTAGTTACGGCCTGGACGGCTGCATGCTGATGTGCTGCGGCCGGGGCTACTACACCCTGGTGCAGGAGGAGCAGGAGGACTGTGACTGCAAGTTCTACTGGTGTTGCCGCGTGGAGTGCAAAAAGTGCACGCACGTGAAGGAGATCAACTACTGCAACTAAGTGTCCCTGCTGATCCAACACACACACCAGCTAACAGACAGAGGACAAACACTACCACGACCACCACTTACCACCAAAGTGTGGGACGAAGGTCGTGAGCCGCAAGCGGGACATTCAAACGTGTCGGCGCATGGTGTAAAATTGTGTATGTAAACAAGCCTTGGGATGTACTGTCAACGTTGTGGGTGTAGACTGTGGGAAAGCTTTGCCTTGGCTGCTGGCAAAACCTTGCCAGATATCTATTCTTTTAACAGCTACCTTACCCTCACTGTTTTTGGCAGAGGTGTGTGTGTGTGTGTGTGTGTGTGTGTGTTTTATGGGAGAAGTATTTATTTAGAACTGTCTCGCAAAATGTTGTACTTTTACAAATGCTAGAAGTGTTTCATATGCCAATGATTTTATGTCTAGCTGTGAAGACGTAATAATATGGCCAGTACGTATGTTGATGACGTCATGTCCGGCTGCAGAGAGGGGTGAGATTCTTTTAAGAACTTGTATTCCCAGTGTAACCGTTCTCAGGGGCGCCGTAACTCCTAGATACCTGACACTTACATTGTGCCAGTATCTCTTCCGCCTAAAATGGATAACGATACACAGAATTATCTTGAATGTTTATCCACCCAAGGAAAGATAAGTCCTGACAATGACTTTTCTTTCCTAAGATATCCTTCGACAGAGACAGAGCATTTCTCAGTGGTCATTGATACTGTTTCCGTCACAGACGTGAATGAATGTCCACGAACTATGGTCAACTGAAACAGTTCCACACCAGATGAAATGTGGTTGCCACTTTTTTTTTTTCAGAGAGAGAGTGCGACTGTATTTGCCACTGCGCGTTTGAACAGAGCGTGGTTATTGTTGTTTTTGTTTATATCCATGGCAGTTGAAACGCGATTGTTTGCGTGGGAAAAAAAGAAAGAAAAGAAAAACAGACCCGATGGTGCGGATGGGACCCAGAGAAGGATTGTCCTCAAATGCCGAAGAAACCAACTGTATTTGCCACTGCGTGTGAACAGAGCGTGGTTATTGTTGGTGTTTACTTCTATCCGTGGCAGCTGAAACGCGACTGTTTGAGTGAATGGCAACGCCATGAAAAACCTTCAGGAAATTTTTCCCAACAAATGTGACACATGAGGTTTGGTCAGAAATGGCGGCTTTAGAGGAAATCCGTTCCTAGGAAATATTCCAATGTTGCCAGGACTAGTGGCAGAGGCAGCGCCTCGGCGGATATTGAGGTATAGCTACATGATTTATATTACTGAGCCACTCTCAATTGGGTATACCACTTCCGAGTGATATTATTGACGTTGTACCCTTCTGACACGGCTCATTATCTACAAAGCTTTGGATATTGTGGCATTAACATCAATACAGAGAGGTCCCAGAACCTTCTGAGAGCTTGTGATGTTCCCAAGGAATCCATTGCTACAGAGGACGTCTCCAGACCTTACAGTGAAATGGCACCAAGCACCAGAGACTGGCGAATCTGCTCAGAGCGGACAACGATCCCCTATTTATTGACACGGTTCAGCTCTGGGATCGTGTCCAGCCCTGCAGACTGTAATCCAGCGCCAGAAGGATTTTTTTTTAAATTCATTTCAGTCCATTGCTGAGACGGTTCATAGTGTATCTTAACGGCAGAAAGACATGACTAAATCCGTCGTGAGTTCATGTTACTGAACGTTTACTTGTCTTTAAACACAAATCTTTCGAAATCCTGCAGTGTGTTGGTTGTGTCCTTGGAGAAAAGGAATGGGATCATTTCAGACTGTCACCAGTGTTGCGAGCATCTCTTCTGGGATGACGTCCACGCGCTTCAGAATAGTGTGGTACAAAAGCAGCTCACTATTTTGCCTGGTGCCTTCAACATTGCGAACAGTATAGATAAATGTACCTTGTTCTGCATGGCCAGTGCTGTTCTGTGCTGCTGGGATGACGTCATTTGGGAACATTTCACAGAAATGTAATTTCGTCTCACAGCTGATGTGAGACTACGCCTCTCCTCTAGCCACGATGGCATGGGTGACTGCGAAGAGGTCAACAACCTGGTGTGGGTGACGCAGCAAGGAGTCCGCTGTATCAGTGTTCACTACCTCGTTTCTGATGACATGCCTCTGCAATGTTTTTTCCCCTTAATCACCGTCAGTTTTAAGTTGACCAGGAAACTATTATCACGGCGATGTAGCCCGCCGCAGGAATTTTTTCGGTATTTCGCCGTAGGTTGCGTTGCCGTGAATTTCAGTTCAGCGGGAATCGAACCAGTGTGATATCCTGAAGATGTGGGGACTAAACAGTTCCCAGGGTTACGGGCGTGTGATCTGACTAAGCCTCGCGTCCCTCTGTGTACCGCTGGAACCCACGTGGCTGAGATAGAAAGTGGAGAGCGACTGTTCCTTCATTCGTGCAAAAGTTCAACGACCGGCCGTACACGGACACGCAGTGCCCTGCAAGAGAGAATGATTGACGTTATCGGACACGTGCTGAAAAGTTTCTTATGGGGGCATAATAGCGTCAAAAAGCCGATGATATCTACTTCCTTGTAAAAAGAAAAAATATGCCATTATCCGGCAGAAAAACCGCAACACGTAAAAAGGAAATCACTAGTTATCGCCGTTACCTGTCAGTCCCACAACTCTTCTCCCTTACTTTCCGTGGAATAATAACTGGTTTTCCCCCTGAGAATGACATTTATTATCCAGAGGGGGAAGAAAAACGGTAACAGACAAATACGTTATTATCGCTGTTACTACCTGTGTGCTGGCATTATTAATATCACTGTGCCGGAAGCCGGAAACGGAAGTCGGTATAATAGGGAAATCAGTTGTGGTCCTTGGGGATAACAGCAATGATAACTGTATTTCCCAGTTTCTTGAACGATGAAAATATGCTGGTGTTTCTTGAAAGATAAAAGCTGCCTTCCCTGGGGAAAGCAGGGAAATCAGTCGTGAGTCTTAGGAAAGACAGCGTTACCAGCTGTCTTCCTATTAACGCTGTTTTCTGGGAGGATAATACCCGTGTCCCTCCGGAAAATAAACAAACAGTTATCGACTTATCACGCTATTACTCTCCCACATTTTTCTCCCTATGCTGAAATGGTCACGAATACAAGTCCTTCCAAGTGTGTCACATATGATCTGACTGTAGAGAATATAATTTTCTTTTCTCTCCTAATGGGCACAACTGACAGAGCTGGTTGGAGTAATTGTTATTTTTCAGGCAACATCCTCAAAGCGTATCGTACACCGCGTTCGGCGCGTTCTGTTCAGCTTTGTGCAGACCCAGTGTGGATGATGATGTTTCCTCTTGCTAAGTTATTCACATGCAGTCGGTCTCAAATACTTTAGGAGATAACAAAAATATCTCTACTGTCACATTTTTGAAAATACGTTATTGTTGTTGTTGCTGTTTCCCTCTGTAAAGTGATTACCTGTTGCGACCGCTTCACTCCTCCGAACGCAGATCTCGATCGGTATTCATCATCAGTAGTTCCGGCTCACAGTACAGAATGATACCCGGTCTGGCATTCCTAGACAGCGATAAGCAGCTACAGAGCCAGGCCTGGGAATTCGGTACAGAAGACTGGAATGAGAGAGAGAGTGCGTTCGCCGCCCCTGCCACCAGTGTTACTTTGTGGATCCCTTCATGTTCTGGCTTGAGAGTAGAGAAGAGAGAAAGAATGTTCATGTTTTTAATGGCACGGCAGAAATGGTTTCCCAGTACATACTTTTATGTGCTTGTCTGGGTTGAATTGTCTTCTTAACACGGATTCCTTGAAGGCAGATACACTACTGATCAGTCACAGAAACATGGACACACAGCTGATCAGTCACGGTAGATGAATAAACAGTTAATCAGCTACAGTAGACAGATACACAACTGATCAGTCACGGTAGATGAATAAACAGTTAATCAGCTACAGTAGACAGATACACAACTGATCAGTCACAGAGAGGTGGACAGACAATTGATCGGCTACAGTAGGTGGACAGACAACTGATTAGCCATTCGATGTTTATATTGCGATTGTTGTCTATTCTCAGATCGTCTATCTAATCAGCCACAGTAGCTGTTTATATTGCGATGGTTGTCTAGTTTTAGATTGCCCGAAGCGTGGATACAAAAAGTTATCAGGCACTTTTGGTTAAAAACATCTCAAAAGTTAGATTAATTAATCTTAAAATGGCACTTGATTAATGTTAATTTGTCTCAAAGATTAACAGTGTGATGCAGCCACTTTCAAAACAAGCCCATTTGCCTGTGCACTCCGATGTTTACTGTAAGCCCAAAACAATGCATTGAGGACACTTTCTCTCATGCTCTAGGGCTACGCGGCAGCATGTGTGCGAAGCACGATATTTAATGTACACATAAATGTCACATGACATAGACGTTTATTTAACAGATCTTTCTTTCCTTGAAATACGTATTCGCTCGATGGTAATAGAGTTTGTATATTTCTCATAATATTCTGTGAATTAGTGAATTTCTCCTGATATTTGAAGTAAAGAATTATGTGGCTTAAGGTTAGGTTTGAGCATTGGGAAAATGCACATAAAAAAGGGAGACAAATTTAGTGCTATTTTTGAAGGTCACGTAACACGGCACACACACACACACACACACACACACACACACACACACACACACACACACACACACACACACACACACACTGAATTACATTGCCAAGCATGAAAGCCGATAGAACGGCTAACGGTGCCCGATTTTTCAAAACAATT
>CM031603.1:73111080-73121080 GCA_018398815.1 Conus ventricosus
CAAGTCTTAGTCACCTTCTTTTTGCTCAGAATCCACTTCATCAGAGGTCAGAAAGGAAGGTCAAACAAGAGCAATGGTGTCAATAAGTGCTAAAGGTAAAAAAAAAATAAAGGACGTGTATCCTAAGAATTTTTTATTTACTGCCACATTTTTTTTCTCCATATACTAGTGACGTCCATTCATTGGTGGAGATTAGGATGGTAATTCCTATATATTTCCTCCATACACTAGTGACGTCCACTCATTGGTGGAGATTAGGATGGTAATTCCTATATTTCCTCCATACACTAGTGACGTCCATTCATTGATGGAGCTTAGGATGGTCATTCCTATATGTTTTCCATGTACTACTGGCGGAGACCAATCGATGCAACTGAAGAGAGAACAAACCATTGCTAAACGAAAAGAAAATGTGGAAACAGAACGGATGAGCGTCTGACTCAACGACGGTTGGCAATGGCTACAAGAGAGAGGAGAGAGGAAAGGTAGAGGTCAGCTTTAACTGGCGGCAACTGGCAAACAGGAGAGCTGGGACATGGCTTTGTTGTGTGAGGTTAGTTCTTATTTTTTACACAGCGTTCTTAACATTATTTTAAGTGTTACAGACGGTGGTATTTGCTGTTGTTGTTGTTTTTTTTTTTTTAAGACTTCAGATAGTATGTCTGACTATCAAACTGATCGGTGATAAATCGACATTACATTTGATCATAATTATATTAGTGGGTAGGGGAGAGAAAGAGAGAGAGAGAGAGAGAGAGAGAGAGAGAGAGAGAGAGAGAGAGAGAGAGAGATTTGTATTTGCTTTTATTTTAGTTGAGAAGCGGTTATGAGTCAGCTTTGTGAACTGAATGAATCTGAAAAAAAAACTTGTCATAGTCTCTTTTTTTCCAGAAAGAAGTAGGTTTTATAAACCGCCGAACAACTTAAGATTTCCATGAAAAATCGACCTGGTATTTTTATGATGCACCATAACAAGAACAGATTGAGAAAAAGAGTGGCTGTTCTTGCGTATAGGAGCTGATTTACAGAGGAGGGAGGGAGGAGAGGGGAGGAGGATGGGCACGGTGCTTGTATCTGAGTTTGTGTCAGTCAATGAGGAGAACGATGATTAATCTCGTCCGCCGCTTGATCGTCAAGCCAAGCATGGACACATGTCTACCAGTGGCGCCCTTCAGTGGCTCATGGTGATGCGAAATGCCACAAATCTGGCACACGAAATAGCTCCCAGACCTATTTTGTCCTAAGAGTTATTTTAGACGGGAAGACTCGGAGAATACTAAGGCAATGCGTATTTCGGCATGAAATGTCTTTCGACTCCTATCCGACATTGTCTGTATCTTATGATGGTTGTTCGTGTTGGTTTTGTCACAAAAACATTTTCCGCCAGAAGAAATGTGTGTAGGGGGAGGGGGAGGGGGGAGGAGGCGAGGGGGAGGCGGTTAACATAGATGATGCTCGGCATTGGAGACTCAGGGACAAACAAGTTTCAAGTACCGTATGAACAATCACACACACACACACACACACACACACACACACACACACACACACACACACACACACACACACACACACACACACACACACACACTCAAGATAAGAAATATTGAAATATTGTCCAGTCCCCAAGGTTTTCTGATCACGTTTTTTTTTAACGTAACGTATTGACTGCGTTCATGGTGAGTAGACTTATACTTCTGCATGAGAACAATAATAACAATTAAGAATCCCATTAAACTTATCTTGGGTTTCCCTCACCTCACTCCCCACCATCCGTTCCTTCATCACCCACCCAAATCCATCTCTGCACCTACCCCCATACAGCAAGAAAGGACAACATTCTTTGATTGCTTAGTTGTTGTTTTTCCTGATCTTTTTGCTGTTATTGTTGTTGTTTTCGTATTACAGACAGCCACCCAGTTTGCCTCGTCTTCAGAAATGGGTGATTCGAATAAATAATAATCGGGATTGTATGATGATTATTATTGTTATACTTGTTATGATTTTTGTTGTTGTTTTGATGTACCGCCGCCCCCCCCCCTTTTTTTTTTTTACCTTAGCTCTTGTTGTCATTGTATGGAGAATGTTCGTTGACCTGAATTTTTTTTATGAAGCGCCTGTTTAGATGTCTTGTATAGACATTGAAATGTTGTCTCAATTTTACTCGCGTCCTTGTCAAGTTGAATGCGATGAAAAAAGGTTGTGATTAGTTGTTTTTTCTCTGCGAATTTAGGACGAGAGCTACTACCAAGTGTGATAGTCTAGATGAGGTTGTTTTGGACTAGACTGGCTTGAGTTCATCTGTCGTTTCAGTGCTTGCTGATCCAGTTATTTCGAGGTTTGACATTGAAGAGTAAAGTTCACATTGAAATGGTGTCCCTTTGTTTGTTTACTTTCCTTTCACTCGTCTCTGTTTCTGTCACAGTCTGTCTGTCTGTTTGTTGTCTGTATGTCTGTCTGTCTCATTGTGTGCGACACATATATACTTGAACATATATACACACACGCGCGCGCGCACGCACGCACGCAGGCACGCGCGCGTCTCCTTCTACTATGATTCTCCTTTCAAATAATCGTCTTAATAAGACAGTTGGGCTCAACCATTGTCACTCAGAGATTTTCGTGAATAGGGCCCCGTGTCTTACCTGACAAATGGTCGTCATAGTAAGATAGACGGGCTCTACCATTCTCACTCAGAGGTTTTCCTGAAAAGGGTCCAGTGTTTCTCCTGATAAATGATCGTCATAGTAAGGTAGACGGGCTCTTCCATTCTCTCTCAAAGGTTCCCATTAAAACGGCCCTGTGTTTCTCCGGACAAATGGTTGTCATAGTAAGGTAGACGGACTCTGCCATTCTCACCCAAAGGCTTCTCAGAAACTGTGTGGTCAGCTAAGCAGTAAACTGAAAGCCCGAACTTTTGCCGTTGGCTCAGGGCTTGGATCGGAGGACTAGAACCCCACAGTGAAATTCTATCCATTTGAACGACGAGTCTTTGAAAATGTTGCTCGCATATCCTGAAAAGGCCAGCATGTGTCTGTATCTCTCGGACCTGTTTGAACTCGGGATGAATTCTGAAAGGAAACGTCGAGCACAGTTCTGACGCTGCCAGTGCCAGATTACAGTAATATGTCTGACAGTCAATTTTCGATCGGCCGGACAGACAGTGTAAGTAAGTAAGGGAAAGTATGCTTTTCTGCCAAGGTAAAACAAACAAAATACCTGTACCTCCAACATAAATTTGCTGGCGGTACCCATTCACTCTCACGAATGCAGTGTGATGAACGCAGAACAAATATGGAAACTTTTCTCGTTTGTTAATAATTAATGTTTTCTGTTAAACAATTAAAGTTTTTGTTTGTTTGTTTGTTTGGGAGGGGGGATAAGGTGGGAGGCGAGTGTGTGTATGTGTGTGTGTGTGTGTGTGTGTGTGTGTGTGTGTGTGTGTGTGTGTGTGTGTGCGTGCGTGCGTGCGTGCGTGCGTGCGTGCGTGCGTGCGTAAGTGTGTGCGTGTGTGTGTGTGTGTGTGTGTGTGTGTGTGTGTGTGTGTGTGTGTGTGTGTGTGTGTGTGTGTGTGTGTGTGTGCTGGGGGGTGTACTGGGGTGTGTGAATATATACTACCTTAGTTCATGTTTCAAAATCTCGTTGCAATAAAAATCATGAGTAACCCTTTGACTGTTCCAAAGGCTTGGACATCGTGACGGCGAACAGTCGAAGTACTTGAACACTAGGGTACAACTGCATCAGCTAAGGATGAGAACATTACGTGTGTGACCGTTTTTGATTACCCCGCCACGTGGGCAGACACACTCCGACTTCGACGGATTTGGGAGACTTGAGGTGTTATTCTAGGAGTTTGTCACCACTGAAGACAATCCGCGTATAACTGCGCAGGGCATGACAACATTTTGATGTAGCCTGGGTGTTCTATCCTATGTCAATTGATCTGACACAGCCTTAAGCCAAAGCGGGTTCAGTGAGAGTGACTCCGCCGTTTTTATGGGACAGTTGCCACAGATGGACACGCCCAAACCACTTTTTACCCCATCAGTCAGGTGAATAGTCTAATCAGAGTGAGGAAATGGCAAAATAATGCTGTGAAACAGTGCTTCTGTAGTGCAGACAGTAGCTATCCCGATCGTTACACTGACAAGCGCTTCAAATCAAATGCTTGACACATAAACCGGGAGCAAGTAACTCTAAATGCAGTGGAAAGATGGGCGTTAATTTTCCCTGATTTTTTTTTTTTCCGGAACAGGTCTATGGCGATTGAAAAGTTCCGTACCTTGCCACTCACCTGAACGGAGATCGGTAGGTCTGTATCCGCTTGGTGAACAGTGTACGGTTAACGAATCTCATGGCGCCCAGCTTCATTCTCAAGTTAGGTAGAGTGTGTGATATACGCCAAAGTAAGTGATGACCACTTCGTGCAGAGAAAGGCGGGGGGTGAGGGAGGTGGAGCAAAAGACCAACAACAAAAAATCATGGACGCGTTTGATGAAAAACATAACGTTATAAGAAAGGAGAAAGTGCGTTCAGGCTAAGGCGTTTGCAACTAGCAATAAGTTTCGCTGATTCTAGTACAGCACAAAGGAAACGGAACCAGGGGAACATGTAGAGAGACAAGCAAGCAAGCCAGTTAATTCCCACTGCCAACCTGAGCTGCCGGAAAGTTGCTGCTCTTTGCAAGCTGAACATTCCATGTGACGAAGAGCAAGGACAGTAAGTAGTATGGAGGACACGGCAGATTCCACTGCGCATCCAATATGTCCAGGACAGCCCTTGGTTTGGCATGCATACAGGAAATTTGCTTTCGGTTCTCAGAACTCCTTGCAAGTAAAATCCTTGCAAGTAAAATCGAAAACAGCTGATGCTTAATTTCAGCATGCTGGGTCTTGCAAAGTCATTCTTGATTACGCGGCTCAAAAGACAAAAACAAACAACAACAAAAACAATAAAACAATCCATAAAATACCAACACAGGAAAAATCCATGAATGGACCTAAGCATTGATATAATTTTCCAGTCGTTCTATGGTCAATGTTTTAGTCCAGTGGAATCGATTTTATTTTTTATACTGACCAATTGGAACGCAGATTTTTTAATGGATGTGGGACGACTCTAATGTTTGCCACCACACCCACGTTCAGTGTAGCATTAATTAAACTACATCCAGCCACTTCTACAGATCAATTACTGTGATGATCTGTTCAACCCAGATAGAGCAACGAATGGCTCGCATCATTTCGCACATTCGCGCTTCAAATCTTGTCCCAATGTATGTGTTGTGTGTGTTTGTCGTAGTCTCTTCTTGTCCCAATGTATGTGTTTTGTGTGTTTGTCGTAGTCTCATCTTGTCCCAATGTATGTGTTCTGTGTGTTTGTCGTAGTCTCATCTTGTCCCAATGTATGTGTTGTGTGTGTTTGTCGTAGTCTCATCTTGTCCCAATGTATGTGTTGTGTGTGTTTGTCGTAGTCTCATCTTGTCCCAATGTATGTGTTCTGTGTGTTTGTCGTAGTCTCATCTTGTCCCAATGTATGTGTTGTGTGTGTTTGTCGTAGTCTCTTTCAGCCCTCTTGGTATAATGCCGCTAGTCTCAAAGTGAGGGGACTGCAGGCGGAAACTAAAACGAATTCTAAAGAGAATAATTCTACCTGCCATCGCTAACAACCACACAAAATGTGACACATTGATAACGACACAATCTAGTAATGTTTAAAAGTTGGCCGGTTCTGAAAAAAAAAAAAAGTTGTTTTTTTCTTTTTCTTCTTCTTCAGTTTCATTTGCCAATATTCGACTTACATCAGCAAGAAGATCAATATCCTTGCTGCGGACTTCATGACCGGAGGTAAGTTTCCCCGACGCGTGTTGAAACTGGCTCGTCCGCAAGTTGACGCAAGCCACTGTGAAGCATCTCCGCCTCAGTTGGCTATAACCTCTACTGCGGTCTGCGACGAGCAAGCTCAATTTATTTTCAAGAAACCTTACACCGCAGTAACTTCTGGAAGGGACTCAAAGTGAAAGTAAGAAAAAGGCTGACGACTATAAGTTCTAATTCTTGGAAGCGCTTTTATGTGTTGCTGATTCTGCATACATAAATTTCATTGTGGGTAAAAAAAAAAATTAAAAAAAGCTTCCAAGCAGTTTACTTCTGCTTGCGTTCCAGTGTAAATACAAAAGCCGTGTAAATTTAGATTGTGAACTGTTTGTTTTGCTGATGGTGTGTGTGTGTGTGTGTGTGTGTGTGTGTGTGTGTGTGTGTGTGTGTGTGTGTGGAGAGAGAGAGAGTTTTGATTTATATTGTAAACAAATAGAGGACCACATAACTCACGAGCTCCTATCTATCCTAGCCCCCACATTCTCTCTCTCTCTCTCTCTCTCTCTCTCTCTCATCTCTCCTCTCTCTCTCTCCTCTCTCTCTCTCCTCTCTCTCTCTTCTCTCTCCTCTCTGTCCTCTCTGTCTCTCCTCTCTCTCTCTCTCTCTCTCTCTCTCTCTCCCCCTAGCTATTTCAGTACAATCAGAATCCCTTTCCAACACGAACAAATTCAAGCACAGAGGGAGCGTGACTCCAGTATAATTAAACTTCACATTGTACCATAGGTGTAATGTTTAACCGGTCCCCACACAAGATTTTACCACGTCGGATACTTTTGATCGCATGTCTCATTTACCCTTTTAGAAACAACAAAATATTTAGTTAGACACAGATACACATGGAGCGCACACTCAAACGCATGCAGTAAGATAAAATGACTGCGCGCGCGCGCACGCACACACACACAAACACCAACACACACACACACACACACACACACACACACACACACACACACACACACACACACACACACACACACTTCCTGTCTGTACGTAGTATATGTGGGTGTGTCACTGACTTTTTCTGGATTCCATCACATCGTGTATTACCTGCAAATGCAGGGGCAAGACAGGCGAAATGAAGAAAAATAATCCAGGTAAGATAGAAATCCTGCGCGCTGTCTTTGCGGGAAGGTGATCGCCATTTGAAAAAAAAAAAAAAAAAAAAAAAGGCTTGTGGGAGTTTAATATACATCAAACAAAAAGAGACTGTTCTTTTCAAGGGAATGGACAACTTTCACAAAAGAGTCAGGAACAAGTTTCTGGTTTTTTGTTTGTTTTGTTTTTGCATGTTAAAGAATACTGCTATGAAAATAGACTGATAGCGAGCATGGCGTTCGTGTTTATTAGACTTGATGCTTTTTTAGAACCAAATTCAGTCATAATGCAACGTGTGTCTGTGGTGATCAGGTTTCACCTTTTCTTCTTCTTTTCTTCATTGCCAACAGATAAAACAGTATCTGCCTGTTTGGCTTTCAGACATTGAACCATCTCTGTCATCACTTGAACATGTGCTGTCGAATTATCCACATGTTGTGATAGAGCAGGTAATGGTTCAGAACCCCATTGGACGTTTACTGTGATAACTATGACATTTCTCTCTTATTTTGACAGTGATGATGTTGCGTCAGTCATTCCCACACCCACACTCACTCCTCACCACCCACCCCACCCCCACCCCTCTATGATGACTATGATATTTATCTCTTATTTTGGAACGTGACGATGTTGTTTCAGTTATTCCAACACCCACACTCACTTCTCAGCCCTCCCCCCCCCCCCTCTATGATATCTATGACATTTATCACTTATTTTGGAGAGTGATGATGTTGTTTCAGTTATTCCAATACCCCAACCTCTTATTTGTTGTTGTTAAATTGTGATTACTCCATGGTTTAAATGATCTTTTTAAAGAAAAATGTCACAGCTGTCAGTATAGTCACACATACACACGTACACACGCACGCACGCACACACACACACACACACACACACACACACACACACACACACACACACACACACACACACACACACACACACACACACACACACACACAACACACACACACACACACACATTTGTGAACAAACAGTCAGTCACTCACGCACATGCACACTCACATAAGGATGCACACAACACATACGCGCTCACGCGCGTACACACACACACACACACACACACACACATACACACACACACACACACACACACACACACACACACACACACACACACCACACACACACACACATACACGCGCGCGCGCGCGAGCGCACACACACACACACACACACACACACACGCACACACACACACACACACACACACACACACACACACACATACACACATGCACTCACACTCACACGCTACAGTATAATAATACATGTACGTATGCGCGAGCACGCACATCACACACACACACACACACACACACACACACACACACACACACACACACACACACACACACACACACACACACACACACACACACACTGACTGACTGAAACCAATTTATTGTCAGATTAACTCAAGGTTGTACTGACAACCACCACACACACACACACCACACACACACACACACACACACACACACACACACACACACACACACTGACTGACTGAAACCAATTTATTGTCAGATTAACTCAAGGTTGTACTGACAACCACACACACACACACACACACACACACACACACACACACACACACACACACACACACACACACACACACACACACACACACACTGACTGACTGACTGAAACCAATTTATTGTCAGATTAACTCAAGGTTGTACTGACAACCACCACACACACACACACACACACACACACACACACACACACACACACACACACACACACACACACACACACACACACACACTGACTGACTGACTGAAACCAATTTATTGTCAGATTAACTCAAGGTTGTACTGACAACCAACACACACACACACACACACACACACACACACACACACACACACACACACACACACACACACACACACACACACACACACACACGGAGTCTTTAGTCCTTGTATTAGATAGTTTTGTTCTCCATCACTTTTTAAGATTATGTACAACCCTCAACATTCTGTCTGGGTTTTGTGCAGCTTTACCCCCACCCCCGCCAAAAAAAAAGTATGCGCGTGCGCGCGCGCGTGTATGTGTGGTGGTGGTGTGTGTGTGTGTGTGTGTGTGCTTGTGCGCGCGCGCATGTGTGTGTGTGTGTGTGTGTGTGTGTGTGTGTGTGTGTGTGTGTGTGTGTGTGTGTGTGGTGTGTGTGTGTCTGTCTGTCTGTCTGTCTGTCTGTCTGTCTCTCTGTCTGTCTGTCTGTCTGTGTCTGTGTCTGTGTTGTTGGTTATGTAAAGCGCTTAGAGCCCTAATTTTTAGAGAATAGGCGCTATATAAATTAACATTGTTATTATCATATGTTTGGATAAGATCTATCTGTGACAGACAAGTACAAGGGTCATCGTGTGCATGACTGTCACAATAGGTCACGGTTTTGAATTGAAGTATGCTGTACAACTTCTTTTTGTCTATTAACAAACCCTTTGTACGAGTTCCAGAGTTACGCGTGTGTGTGTGTGTGTGTGTGTGTGTGTGTGTGTGTGTGTGTGTGTGTGTGTGTGTGTGTGTGTGTGTGTGTGTGTGGTGTGTGTTTTGTGTGATCCTTAGCGTGCTCTGGAAGAGAGAGGAGGTGTATGTATACGAACAATACATCGATAAACATTTGATTTACGTATTTTAATATTCTGTCGGAGATTCTATGAAATCATTTTTTAAACTAAATTTTCAACAACGGTAGACTTAATGAGTCACGTGACGTCTAATTATTAATGATCTTTTCGTTGTTGTTGTTGTTGTTGTTGCTGCTGTTGTTCTTGTTCTTGTTGTTGCTGTTGTTGTTTTTCGCTTAGAGAGAAAGTTTGGAAAACTTTTGTTTTCTCAGTAGATTTCAACCAAGGTCCAAAAAGACAATAATGATAAAAATATTAATGATGATGATGATGATGATGATGATGATGATGATGATGATGATGATGAATTAATAATATGATAACAACAGCAACAACAACAATAATAATAATAATAATGATAAT
>CM031603.1:73126080-73146080 GCA_018398815.1 Conus ventricosus
TTCAAATGACCATAACTTTCTTCTTTGTTTTTGCCCTATAGCGTTCATTTTTATATCCAATTAATCAGAAAAATCTGTAGATTTTAAATATATGTATATCTTAGAACTTTCAAAAATCGAGTTAAGACTGGTTTTGTGGTGGAAGGTCACATTTGGTTCGTGCCTGGGTCGACAGGTGGGGAGGGGGGGGTGGGTGGGCGGAAGCGGACACACCAGGAGAAATAAACACACTCCACCATCCCTGACAGTGCCCCCCATTAGTTAACAACAACAGCAGGTGAGGCTGACCTCCCTTGATACAGACTTCTCTTCTTTCAAGGAGGATCCAGTACGCTAGTATCTATGTCCGCCATCTTAGGGGAAAAGTTTAGTTTGGAAGAGTTTCTTGTCAATAGTTTTGGGCCACTAGTCTTCGTTCTGTTTTATTTTGCCCAGTTTGCCAGCCAGCTAAACGTAGACTGTGTTGACGGATGGGTGGGTGGGTTGGTGTGGTTCTGAGCACTGGTACATTGTTGTACTTGGATAGGACGGGTTGCGGAGAAGGAAGGTGCATAGTCTCTCTCTCTCATGGGTGGGAGTAGTTCGTATTATACGGATTTCCGTGTTAGCGTTTTGGCGATCCCCCCCGTTTGCACTTCGATGGATGTGTGCGCTGGTTCTCCGATCCATATTTTTTTTTACTCTTCCGCCTCGACTCCGTTGGACGTTTGTAGTTGCTCTGTTGTTTTTTGTCAGAAATAGTTTTAACTATATGGTACTGAAAAGTATAAAATTCAGGATTTGTATCAAATGAGAACGTAGTAAACTGTCCTTAAATGTCAAGTTTTCGGCAGCGTCACCAGGGGTCTTTAGCGAACCCCTGGACCCCGGCCGCAAACATTTCTTACTCCCACCCATGCTCTCTCTCTCTCTCTCTCTCTCCCCCAAGCTCTTTCTCTACACGCCTTCTCTCCTCTTCTTTCTTCACCCTGCTTTTTCTTTCTTCTACTTTCCCTCCCATCCAGCGCAGTCAAACAACAGTAGAATGTACTCATATGGACAGAAAGAAAGACAGAAACAGCACAGTCAAACAACAGTAGAATGTACTCATATGGACAGAAAGAAAGACAGAAACAAAAACAAAACAAAAAAACGGGAAGCAGAAGCAAAAAGCGAAAAAAAAAACAGTCAAAAAAAAAAGAGAAAGAAACTTGAAGTCAAAACATAGGAGAGTAAAGCAATAAAGGTGGGAGTAAAGAAAGAAGAAAATTGAAAAAGAAAAAAGGACTAACAGGAAAAAGAAAACATTCGTCAAAGTGAAATATCACAGAGCCAATCTGGGGGATTTTGTTTTCAGTTATTGCGCGCGTGCTGATGAGCTGACAGTGACAGCAGCGACACCTGCGCAGCTGAACATTGACGTGTGTATGAGTTGCCGAACTTTCTTTCATTCATTACTTTTCCGTCCATTTTCTTCTTTGCCTTGCTTATCTCCCCCCCCCCCCCCCCCCCCCCCCCCCACCCTCCCCTTCCCCTTTTTTTCTTCTCTTTTGATCTGTTTCTTCTGCATTGTTTCTTTCTGTCTTTTTCTTCCTTAGTTTCGTTGTTTCCTTCTGTCTGCCTCCCCCCCCCCCCCCCCCCCCTCCTTGTCCGTCTGTTTTCTGCCATTAACACGAATGAATTGTTCCATTCATCGTTCCAGCCAAACAAGAAGCACGTGCGAAGGGAATTGTGGCCTATTATTGAAATACATACGCGCGCGCGCACACACACCCACACACACACACACACACACACACACACACACACACACCACACCACACACACACACGCACACACACACACACACACACACACACACACACACACACCAGAGACAGACGGACAGACAGACAGAAGACTTGGTGCAAAAAGAGAGACCGAGGGAGTAAGGGAGTAGACAAAATGCAGAATCAGTCAAAGTGCTGGTTACGCATAAGTTACAAAGGCAAACTGAAAGGAAGAGAACAAAAGACAGATGGAAGGATAAAAAAGAAAGGTAAAGACAGACAGAAAGGAAAACCAATGTCTGGTTATCCGGTCACAAAGAGAGAGAAAGAGAGAGAGAGAGAGAGGCGAACGAATGAACACACGGGGAGGGGCAGTGAAGATGTCAAGACAGACGACGACTTTCTGCACACGACTGAGGCTCTGTAAATAACTTGTGTTCTGAGGCCTTAGCCAACATGGATTAGTTCAGAGTCTGGTTTTGCGCGGGTGCGCGCACGCGCGCGCGCGTGTGTGCGTGTGTGTGTGTGTGTGTGTGAATACGTGCGTCCGTGCGTGCGTGTGTTTTTTTCCAAGTTTTTCCCTCTCTCTTGGCTTCTTTGTGCTTTTACTTGCTTGTTGCGCTCGTCCGCCAGCGACCTCACCGTGAAGGCAAAGTGTCGTCCAACTGCCGCGCAAACTTTATTTTGTGTGTTCGTTGTTTATGGGAATGACAACACACTATACGTGCACCCACCCCCCACCCCCGCCCTGCTTTTCGTTCTTTTTTTTTTCTTCTGTTACTCTTCACGGCTTTACACCGCGAAGCATACGCTGAGTTCTTCTTTGAAGTTACAGAGACCCGTCAGCTTCTTCTTCTTCTTCTTCTTCTTCCTCTCTCTCTCTCTCTCTCTCTCTCTCTCTCTCCTCTCTCTCTCTCTCTCTCTCTCTCTCTCAATTCCCCATCCCTGCCAACTGCTTGTTTCTACCATCCTTCTTTGTTTTTCCTTATAGCAGATTTGTCCATGGACCGCTTCAAAGAAGAGTGAGAGTTTATAAATCTCTGAACCTCTCTTCTTTGAGTTCTTCAGACCGTTGCAGTTTATTGACTTCATAATCTTTCACTTGAACTCTAAAGCGTTTTAAGTCATTAATCTCGTTTCTCTCTCTCTCTCCTCCGCTCTCTCTCTCTCTCCTCTCTCTCTCTCTCTCTCTCTCTCTCTCTCTCTCTCTCTCTCTCTCTCAGCTTCAATCACTTCGGAATCTTTAATCCTCTTTCTTACTCCCACTTGCAATTCATTTCTCTCTCCTCTCTCTCTCTCTCACTTTCGACAGTCACTTCTGATCTTTCTATCTCTCTTTCTGAGCTCCAGAACGTTGCAATTCTTGATTTTTAATCTCTCTCTCTTGCTCCACGTCTTCTTGATTTCTCTCTCTCTCTCTCTCTCTCTCTCTCTCTCTCTTCTCTCTCTCTCTCCTTTTCTCGACTTTTCTGAACAGTAGCACTTCGAATCTTTTCATCTCTCTTTCCTTGAGCTCCTAAAGAACGTTGCAATTCATCTATCTCTCTCTCTCTCTCTCTCTCTCTCTCTCTCTCTCTCTCTCTCTCTCTCTCTCTCTCTCCCTTCGTCACTTTTCGGCTTTTCGAACCAAGACATCAATCTTTTAACTCTCTTTCTTGATCCAAAGAACGTTGCAATTCTTGTTCTCTCTCTCTCTCTCTCTCTCTCTCTCTCTCTCTCTCTCTCTCTCTCTCTCTCTCTCTCTCTCTCTCTCTCTCTCTCTCTCTCAGCTTTTCGAAACAGGCACTTCTGAATCTTTTAATCTCTCTTCTTGACTCCCAGAACGTTGCAATTCTATTTCTCCTCTCTCTCTCTCTCTCTCTCTTCTCTCTCTCTCCTCTCTCTCTCTCTCTCTCTCTCTCTCTCTCGTCAGCTTTTCTGAACACAGACATTAATCTTTTCATCTCTCTCCCTTGAACTCTAAAGAACGTTGCAATCTCTCTCTCTCTCTCTCTCTCTCTCTCTCTCTCTCTCTCTCCTCTCTCTCTCTCTCTCTCTTTCTCTCTCTCTCTCTCTCTCTCTCTCACCAGCTTTTTCTGAACGTAGACATCAAAAAAAATTTTCATCCCTCTCCCTTAAGCTCCGCATAACGTTGCAAGTTGCCAATCTCTTCATCTCTCCCAATAGAGCTTTCCAGAACGTTGCAGTTCACTAGAGTCTTCATCGATCTCTACAGAACATTGATTCATCAATCTCTTCATCTCACTCCTTCGAGCCTTTCTGAAAGCCGCCTTGTGTGGAATTCTTCATCTTTCTCCCCGTGAGCTCACCAGAAGACTAACATAACATCCTTTCATCTCATCGTCTCACTCCGTTCCTGACGGTGGCCCGGGAGGATGCGTGGACGGGTGCGGATGAAGCTGTTGTTGTTCTGGCGGAAGGCGGGCGAGGTCAACGTTTGTCTCTGCTCCTGAAACGGGCATCACGTCTGCGGCGGTGACTCTTCCTTCTGCTCCTGTCCACACAAAGATGAGCTCGTACGGTGATAGACCATACAGGAATACACTGTGGGTTCATTCCCATGACAACACGAGGGATTATATATGAAGGAACAAGGCAACAAAGATAAATGTGGATTTATTTATAAGGTGGGTTGAGATAGAACAGGGTAAGACTGCACTGGATACGATAAGGGGGCAAGGTATGGCTAGAGTGACAGGAAGCTGAACGACAGTGTTGGGGGGGCAAGGTATGGCTAGAGTGACAGGAAGCTGAACGACAGTGTTGGGTAGGGTAGCATAAAACAGGACCTCCCAAGGAAACCAAACGCAAGCTGCGGACAGCCTTTCCTACTGCTCTCCCCCCTCCCTGACTGTTCCCCTCCCTCGTCCCTCCCCATTCTTCATTACAGACCAGTCAACACGACACGCTGCCTCTCTTGCTTGTGATGATCTTACCTGTTCCATTCTGACCAGAAACACCCTGTTCGGGAGAGTCCCTTGTCTCAGCATGTGTGTCAGGTGGTTGCCACGTGACGTCCAGCTTCATGTTGATCCCTGTCCCGGGCGCAGGCTGAGTGGTACCTCTTTCCCGCGCAACTCCGGAATGACCATAGCGGCGCTGGTCTTCAGACTCGGCAGTTCCTTCCGTGGGAGCTGGTTCTTCCAGTGGGAGAGCGGAGAGGGAGCGGTCCACACTCTGACGCTTCCTGTATCTTGTCGCCGTCTTCTTCTTGTCACCACTCACGTGCAGTCGTGGTCTCCCCCGTCTCTTTCTTTCAACAAGATTGTCATCACTCACACGTCGTTGAGGTTTTATCACTCTCTTTTTTTCAACAGGTTTCTCACCACACGGCTTCTGCGGAGGTCTCTTCGCTCTCTTTTTTTCAACAGAATTGTCACTACCCACGCGCTGTCGTCTCCTCCTCTTCTTTTCTTCAACAGGATTGCCACCACTTACGTACTGAAGAGATTTATGCTCTTTCTTCTTCCCTTCCACGTGACCAATATTGTCTTCTGTCGAGAATGCTGAATGATGAGTCTCGCCAAACAATTGTTTTCTTGGTCTCCTCGCTTCCGTTCCGGATCCAGCTTTTTCAGCAGGGCAGTTGGATCGAGGTTTTCCGGAAGAAGTCGAGTGGGTTGAGGTCTTCCTCCTTTTAGTTCGTCTTCCGAAGTCTGGGTCAAGGACAGGGTCATCTGAGATTCTTCTGCCGCTGTCCTCTACTCCTGATGAAGGCAACCCGTGGCAGCTCAACTGGTGCTCGTCCACCGATTCCCGTTCTCTGAACAGCTTCAGACACGTCAGGCATTGGTAGTAGTACCCCTTTTTCTGGATCCTCAGCCGACGCCCCCTGCCGCTGTTGTTGCTGTGTGCCTCAGTGTCGCCGGTGCCAGAAAACTTCGCACTGTTCACATCCTCAGCAGTCTTGTTTAACGCGGTGCTGGAAGCGTGTCCTTCCGCAGCGGACTTGTCATAGTTTGGCTTGCGAGGAAAATGCTTTTCATCTGAATGTTCAGACGCGTGTATTCCTCTCTCGGGATCACGTATGACTTTGGTTGTGGATATATCTGGGTTTGGGTCACTGGTATCGTTTTGATATTTCGGTATGATTTTTAAGTCTTGAGACACCCGTCTGACTGTAAATTTTCCGATCATTGGCTGAGATTGCGGACAGAAACGTTCTGCGCGTTCTGGGCTTGCCGAGCTCGAGCCTGGCAGGGTGTGTACAGGAGATGTCTGGGAGGTGGTGTACCCTCTTTCTGTGGTGTCTGATTGGCAGTCACCTCGGGTTGTAGTTTCCAGCCTTTTGCTCAGCCTCTGGTCTTTCATTAAAACATCGTCGTTTTCCACAGCCTTCTGTCGGGTTTGCTTTACTGGTTGTCGAACGTTCGCTTTCGTTCTGCGGTGATTGAACTCATAATATCTTTTGATCTTTCTACGCCGTTTTCGCCGGACTTTGCCGGGATCTTTAACAGCAGAGCCTTGAGACGAATGGTCCACTGAATGTGGGGTTCCTAAAGAACTGCACGCACCACTTTCTTCGCCTGGTGGATTCTTGGACAGAGGAGGATCGCCGGAGACTACTGAACTGTCTGCAGAATCGTAAAAAACTGTGGTCACCTGCGGTGATGGAAGATTCTGAATCACAGGAACCAAAATTCCTCGGAATGGACGTGCCAGGTTGGCTCGGCTCAAAATCTGAACCGGCTGAGTGAAACACCCTGTCGTCCGACTCGGGACTTCCCGTGCCCATTGCATGAAATGTCTGTTCAATGTTTGCAACAGCATGCGTTGGCACAGCGTGTCTATATTTCCTTCTGACAGAACGGGAACTTTTTGAGCTCCCTATTGGAGATCTTTGCTGGGATGAAGGCATGTTTTCCAGAGGAGGGGGCAGATGACTGGGTCTGACAAAGTCGAATTGTTCCGGTGTGTCTGATTGGAATATCGCCTTGGTTTCCGTCTGGGTGTGCTCTGGTGTGGTGTTCGCAGAACTATAACTAGTCGCCATTTTGGATTTGGGAGTTGTTACAATGGGTGTCTGAGATCCTTGTCGTGATGAATGAAACATTTTCTCATTACTTTGTTCTGAGGCCTTCGTGACCAAAGCCCGACCACGTCTTTTCAACACTGACATTTCATCATGAGGCTCGATTTCATTCTCATTTTTGAGACTTCCTGTCTCAGGTTCTCCTAGATGGTCGTCCTCCATCGAAGTGTTGTTCTCTGGACAAGTCCTTTGGGAAATCTTCACCATCAAGTCGGAGTGTTGTTGAACAGATGAAGAGCCTTTTTGCATCACTGCGTTGTTAGTTTGGGGCTCTGCCATTTGGTCATCTGTTACAGCACTGGGCGAGCGCATCTGATCTGTTTGCTGCGTACAGGCGGGAGGCTGAAACTGTGCTGCTGTCAATTCACGTCTGTCTGGGATCCCGATCTCTTCCTCTGTCAAAAGTTGTTCTGGAATAGTCGTCTCACATTCGGAATTATCTAAGCCCGCCTCATCTGCGGAGGTTTCGGGTTCGGAAGTGTTGTTGGTGCTTTCAGGAGATGTGTTCGGGATTTCAGAGTCAGAGCGAGAGCGACGAAGGCGGACATCCTCTCGGCTTGGCGACGAGTGTTGTGTACCCTTGTGCCAACATGGGCCTCACCAGTTCTGTATGGGGTCTGGGTGCGAACGTTTCTTGAACACCGTCTTCGACTGAAAGGCCTGCGACAGACGATGAATTTGAGTGATATGACAGCGGTGTTACTTAAACTTTTAAAACAAAAGTAAAGGTTGAATCGTCCTTATTTCAGACTATGGCAACACAAAGCATGTATGCACACCAAATGTAAACACAAATGCAGATAAACAAAACAAACTTATTCAGAGAGAGAGAGAGAGAGAGAGAGAGAGAGAGAGAACACAAGATTTCAGGCGCACGCATATTAACATCCGTAGCGTCAGATGGGAGTGATTAGGATGTTCATTCTGCAGTTAGAGCGAGAAATGCAAAAGAGCCAACTGAAATATAGAATAATCACAAGTTTTTCCCACGTGGTCACATTTTTCACTGTGATACTGAAGAAAGGTTATTATTCTTCTTCAAACATTTTTTCCTTCTATTCCTCGTGACTTTTTTTTTTGTTTTTTTGTCGTCAGCTCGAAAAAGGACCCATTTGGCTAAGGTACACACAATATGAATATAATTGGAACTGAATCGCCCTCTGTATCTTTTTTTTCGAAGAACAAACTGAAATTACTCTGTTTGGACGTTGTGACATAGAACGATTTTTGGACCACAACAACAAGGCACTTTGCCTTTTTGACTCACATATGCACATATAATTATGAGAAAATGATGTCAGCGGTTCCGTTTTAGTTTGGGGTTGTGATGTACATGGTACAGCAACAGACAGAACCTCCCGGCGTGTGCCTTCCCTTACCGTTCTTTCCATCAGTTCAGTTTTGAAGGAAACGATGGCTCGGAGAAAGACATGTCAAAAGGAAGCAAAGCATGCACGCACGCACGCACTCACGCGCACACACACACACACACACAACACACCCACACACACAGAAGAGAGAGAGAGAAGAGAGAGGAGAGAGAGGAGAGAGAGCAGGGGAGAGAGGGGACACACACACACACACACGCACGCACGCACGCACGCGCGCACGCACGCACGCGCGCACGCACGCACACACACACACACACCACACACACACACACCACACCACTCACATTGACTACATTCATAAGCTCGGTTCATTTTCATTAAGAAAATGACGCAATCGATACATGACGTCTATTCGCTCTGCGCTGGATTAATATTTCTATGTCCAAACGACAAAAAATAATTGTTATTTTTTGCTTTACCGGCAGTACGTTTATAATTTCAAGCGTCATGCAACTTGCAATTTGTATTAATAATAAATAATTTACAATTGTAGGGCATCGAAACCGTTCGTACTGACCAATCGCGACTGTCCAAGTGTCAGTGGTGTCTCTGTCCGCCATGTGCATAAATAGTAACCGTTGAATCCTACCATCTTGGACAACCAGGACGTCGTGGAATTTGGCTCTGCAAGAAAGGTCAAATTAATCGAAGAGCAAGAAACCTTTTGAAGGTATCAGCCGAGGCCGGACTGAAGGGGGACTACAGAGCATTCGACAGCATCCGCAACCTTTACGGGGAAGGCGTGAACGAGTCTCATCGTTCCGTGGCGAGTCGAAAACTGGGCCAAATAAAAGGCCCGTGTTGAGGTTTTTTCGTACTTTTCCTTTTACGACCAAACCAGTTCATCTCACCGCATCTTTTTTCTTCACTTCGCACACACTCTATTTTGCTGCATTCTTCGTTGAGAGGAACGGCGGTGTGTCAACCTTATCGGGAAACCCGGGGGTGGACTCTAAGCATAACGGAAACTCCGGAACACCACAGATTCCATGAAGCTGAGTGCAAATTAATCAAACAATCCCTCCACACTCAAGCACGCTACAAAAACACTCAGAAAATTTTTCTTGTATATTTTTCTTGTGTATAACTATATCTGCGTGTATTCTCCGGAAGATATAATTTTGTAGCACAAGCGGGCAGTTGATAAATTTGTCACTGCAAGAAGCCGAGAGGAGAAGGACAGAGACTTTGTTGTTATAGTATTGCTGATTTATTTCTTTTGTATGTGATTCATTTCATAGGGAACAAACGGACATCAACATACAAAGCAAAATACACATATTCACCGCAGATCTCATCTTTATTCATATTTAATTAAATTCAGTTGTTGTATCAAAGATCAAACCTCTTGATTCCATCTGTGGGAAAGAAAGTGAAGGTGTGACGAAAGCTGACTTTCCCCGCTAGGGTCTATCGTTCTTGCCTGAGCAATTCAACCATCATTTATGAATGGGGTCTTATTAAAAAAGTCACATATTAATTGGGGGCTCGTCCCGGGATCTTTTTTCGATCTGAAAGTACCTTTTGGGGTTCGGGAGGCTGAAAAACTGTGCTGTTTCCCAATTTCCCCGGTCTGTCGGGGATCCCAACTTTTCCTCTGTCAAAAGTTTTTTCGGGAAAAGTCCCCTAAATTTCCAATTATCTAACCCGCCTCATCTCGATTTTTGGGGTTCGGAATGTTTGGTGCTTTCAAAAATGTGTTGGGGATTTTCAATCCAAGCGAGACGACAAGGGGCGGACATCCCTCGCTTGGCGACGTTTTTGGGTTACCCTTGTGCCAACATGGGCCTCCCCACCATTTCTGAAAGGGGTTCGGGGGTTCGAACTTTTCTTGAACACCGTCTTCGCCTGAAAGGCCTGCGCCCCGACAAAATTTTGGGGAAATAGGACAGGGGGTTACTTAAACTTTTAAAAAAAAAAAAGAAAAAGGTTAAAATCGTCCTTTTTTCGACAAATGGAAACCCAAAAAGCATTTTATGAAACCCCAAAATTTTAAAACCCAAAAATCAGAAAACAAAACAAACTTTTTCAGAGGAGAGAGGGGAGAGAGAGAAGAGAGAGAGAGAACAAAAAAAAATTTTTTTTAAAGGGCGCACGCAATTAACATCCGTAGCGCAATGGATTTGTTTGGGATGTTCATTCTGCATTTTGAGGGGAAAAATGCAAAAAAACCCAAACTGAAATATAAATAAACACAATTTTTTCCCCCACGGGTCACTTTTTTTCACTGTAAACCCCTGAAAAAAGGTTTTAATTCTTCTTAAAAACATTTTTTCCCTTCTTTCCCGTAAACCTTTTTTTTTTTTTTTTGCCCGTCACCCTCAAAAAAGGGAACCTCTTTTGGGGCAAAGGGCCACACAAAAATAAAATTAAACTAAAACGCCCCCTGTATTTTTTTTTTTCGAAGAACAAATTAAAAATTACTCTTTTTTGGCCTTTTTTCAAGAACGATTGTGGACCAAAACCAACAAGGCCATTTTCCCTTTTTTTAAATCAAAAAATGCACAATAAATTATGAGAAATGATGTCAGGGGGGGGTTTCCTTTTAAATTTGGGGGTGTAAAGTCCAGGTACAGAAACCAGACAGAACCCCCGGGCGTTTTCCTTTCCTTACCGTTCTTTCCATCAGTTCATTTTTAAAGGGAAAACCAAAGGCTCGGAAAAAAGACATGGTCAAAAGGAAGCACCCCAGCCCGCACGAAACCCACTCACGGCCCCACACACAACACCCACACCCCCACACCACACACACAAAGAGGGGAAGAGAGAGAGGAGAGAGAAAAGAGAGAGAAAAAGCGAGAGAGAGAGAGACACACACACACACACCCCGCACGCACCCCACCCCACGCCCGCCCGCACGCACCGCGCACGCACGCCACACCCACACACAACACACACACACACACACACACACCCCCACACAGTGAAAACCCTTTTTCATAACTCGGTTCATTTTCTTTAAGAAAATGACCAATCGATACATGACGTCAATTCGCTCTGCGCGGTTTAAATTTTTTCTATGTCCAAACGAAAAACCCTAATTGTTATTTTTTTGCTTTACGGCAGAAACTTTTTATTTAAAAGCGTCATGAAAGCTTGCAAGTTTTAAATAAAAAAATTTTTTAAAAATTTGTAGGCACCCGAAAACCCGCGTACGACCAATCGCGACTGTCCAATGTCAGTGGTGTCTCTGCCCCGCGCATGTGCATAAATAGTAACCGTTGAATCCTACCATTTTTGGACAACCAGGACGTCGGGGAATTTGGCTCTGCAAAAAAGGGGCAAATTTTCAAAAGGGCAAAAAACCCTTTTTGAAGGTATAAACCAGGCCGGACTGAAGGGGCACAAACAAGAAAATTCGACAGCACCGAAACCCTTTTGGGGGGAAGGCGTGAACGAGCTCATCTTTTCCGGGGGCGAGTCGAAAACTGGGCCAAACTAAAGGCTGTTTTTGAGGTTCTTTTGTACTTTTTCCCTTTTAAAACACCTTTCCAAAGTTCATCTCACCGCACCCCTTTTTTCTTCATCTTCTCACACATCTCTATTCTGCTGCATTTTTCCGTTGAGAGGAACTGCTTTTTGGGGCCCCAACCTTATCAAAAAGGAGTGGATTTCAAAGCATAAAACGGAACCCCGGGAACCCCAACGGGAAAATTCCATGAACTGAGTGCAAATTTTTTCCCAAACACATCCCCCAACACTCAACACGCTAAAAACACACTCAGAAAATTTTCCCTTGTATATTTTTTTTTGGTATAACTATATTCGCGTGAAATTCGGGGGGAAGATATTTTTTTGTAGCACAAGGACATTTTGATTTTTGTGCTACGGCAAGAACCGAGGGGAAAAGGACAGAGACTTTGTTGTTATTAGAAAAAATGGCATAAATTTTTTTTCTTTGAATTGATTCATTTCTAAAAACAAACGGACTCAACATAAAAAGAAACCTACACAATTCACCGCGATCACACTTTTTTTCATTTTTAAAATTAAATTCAGTTGTTGTAAAAAAGGGAATAAAAACCTTTTTGTTTCCCCATCTGGGGAAAGAAATAAAGGGGTGTGGACGAAAGCTTGATTTTCCTGCTGGGGTCTATCGTTCTTGCCTGAGCTTTTCCAAACCCAAACATTTATAAAAGGGGGTCTTATTAAAAACGTCACATATTATTTGGGGGCTCGTCCCGGGTTTCTTTCGATCGAAAGTACCTGGAGTTCAGTGACCAGGAAAGGGTTGTAGACCGCAACCGCCACCTTTTTCTAGTGGGATTTTTGGGCGGTGCGCTCTGTGACTATTATATGTTTTTGACCATCAAAACATATAAATAAAAAAATTTTAAAATTTCACATTTTTTGTTCATAAATCATTTGTTTTTAATTTTTCGTTAAGTTGCACGCTATTTGTTCATTTTTTTCCCTAATTTTTAAAAAGGGCCTCAACACAGTACAGAGAAAAAACGCCCTTTGGGCCCCAAATTCACTCATATTTACCACGCCAAAATTTAACTTCTTTTTTAATCTTTTCACTAGATCTGTTGTGAAGAAGTTTTTTTAATTCAATTTGCCATTAGGCAATTTTTGGGAGGGTTACTGCAAGACGGTGCAGGGGAAATTGTATTTTTTTCGGGGGGGGACACGATGTTTAAGTAAAGTATTGAACTCTAAAGGGAAATTTCAACGAAAGCTAAAAACGGGGGGCAAACGGGCACCAGGGCTATTTTTGGGGGCCCCGGGGTTATTTTTTTTCGTAAAATCGTACGTACGTTTTGGGAAAATTTTTTTTTTTTCACACGTCCTTCTCATTTTAGTACGTTCTTTTCCGTACTTTGGGTGCAAACCGTGGTTTGGTTTGTTGCCCGGGGTTTTTTGAATACACGGTTTTTGGGGTTTCGAGTGGGGTTTTTATCCCTTTTTTTTTTTTACTACACGGGGTTTTTGTATTTGTTTTTTCCCATTCGTGGGGGAAATTTGTTTCCTTCACTCTGTTTTTTGGGAACGTGGGGAAAATATTTTTTGGCAAAAAACCGCAAAGGGGTTTTTGGGTTTCCCCTTTATTTTTACGAAAAATTTTTTTTAAGACATCAAAACTTGAAAGTGGTGGGGCGACAGCCGACAAGAAATCCCGACGTCAGGCATCTCCACGACAAAAGGGCAGCTCAACAAATTCAAACTATGCGAAATTTCAACAATGGAAAGCCAGGCACAAAGCAAAGGCCTAAAAGGAAGGGAACCCCGCTCTTTAAACCCAAAGGAAAAAAAAGAACGAGAGGAACTGAAAAGGAAAAAAACCGAGAAGGAACGTAAAAAGGGAAAGAGAACGAGGGGAACGTGGAAAAGGAAAGAGACCGAGAAGAAAGAAAGGCCGAGAGACAATTACACTAAGTTAGCAAAGATTTAAACAGCAGGAAGCAGGGGGAAAGCTCAACCAAGTGCTAGCGCCCAATCCATTTTTTCCAACGGGTAGGGGCCGGCTAAGGCCCAATTTAACCTTATTTTAGAAGAAAAAAAGGACGACCTTGATCTTTTTTTAAAACTCAATTTGAAAGGGGGCAGTCTTTAAATTAAAGGAACGGGGAAAGGAATGGGGGGCCCGGGTTTAGCTCCTTTTACCCCAAGGCAAGCTGGGGAACGTATGTAAAACTCCCCCCGCGCAGAGCCGGCGGACTATAACCTCATCAAACGGGCACTTTTGCATAAGAAACAACTTTTTTCGGGTTTCTTTTCAGCCCAAAATTTTCTTTAACAGCACGCAAAGAGAGCCGGCCCACGTCATTGTCACCTAGGGGATCGTTTGCCCAAAAGTGCTAAGAGGTTTAAATTTTGCCAAACCCGGACAAAAAAGGGGTTTAAAAAAAATGTTAACCCTAGAAAAATTTTCGGGGAAGCATTGCCTTTTGATCAGGGGGGAGTTTTTGTCAGGGGAGAGTTTCCACAGACGGAAAGGAACTTTTCAGCAGCAGATCTATTTAAAAACAGACAAACGGGTGGAGAGGAGTTCCCGTGATAGAAACCGATCATCGTAAATGGTCACGGAAATGATAACAGGGGTTCCACACAAGGAACCCGGGAAGGGGATAACCCAAAGGGGGATCTGTACCGGGACAAGGGGGGGCAACGACAGGAGAAATTACCCGCTTCCAAAATAAAGTTTTACCATGTGGGGGACCACATCACCAGAGGGATTGCAAAACAGAAGAGAAATGACAAAAGGGGGGGGGGCGATTTTGTACTATGACAACGGGCCACAATGTCAACAAAATAAAGCAACAGTTTTTGTAAATTATTTTAAAGGGGGAATCGAATTCAACCCTTTTTGCACGGTAGAAGTCGAAGGGGAAACGGTGGCCCTGTGAGAGATAACAGGCTCCCCCATGACAATCGTGGGGAAGGCTTAGTTCCAAAAAATGGAAAACACAGGCAGAAAAAAGGAACACGGCATCGTCATCACCCAAACAAAACTTCCGTGGCAAAAGTAACTTTGGGGAGACCCCCTACTTTTCAGACAAGACTGAAGTACTCTTTAAAGGAAAAAAACCCCGTTTTGCCCAGTTTTGTTTGGGAAATTTAAAACGCAAGCAAGAAAGGGGAGGGATCAGAATGTACCCTTTTACCCCATCCAACGGCAGCATTTTTTAAACCGGGCAAGCAAAAATGAAACCGCTCAAGATCAAAGAACGCAGGGCAGCATTGAAACTCCTGCAGATTTAAAAAAGAAAAACCCAGACAAAAAAAACCCATCACTCAAAAAGGGTTGATTGAGTTGGCCCGTAAACCAGAAAAGGGCACGTACCAGCAAAACGGGTTTTGAAAAAAACATTTAAAATTTCAAGAAGGGAAAATACTGAAAAAGGAAAGGGCGTACCCAACGACGAAACCCAAAAACCCAAAGGTTGGGAAAACCCGGGAAAAACGAGATCAAAAACGAACTAAAATAGTCATAACAAAAACGAAAGAGCGTCTCTACATGTTTTCTTTTGGCCGGGAGGGGAAGGTGAGTCAAAAGAAAAATTGTCCCGTCATGCGATAACAGGGGAAGTATCGGCAAAATAGTATTAGGAAGCCCTTTTTTCAGAGGATGCCGCGATCAAAATACCTTTCCCATCGTTTTTCCCGTGGACATCACGACCCATAAAAACCCCCCATGCCCATCATCGGGAAGAGATACATTCTCACCGTCACCCGTTTTATGCAAACGGCTACCCCGAAGCAACAGCCCCCGAAAACATCAACAAAAGAACAGTGGCTGAAGCATTTGGGGGAAATTTTCGGCCCGGGGAGGGGGAATACCAAAAAAATTTCCACGGCAGGGGTAGTTCAATTTTTTTTCCCGGGGACAGTGCAAGGGGTCAACAGACTCTTGAACATCAAGGATCACCAAAACGCCATACCAACCCCTTCAGACCAAGGGGATTTTTTTGAAAATTAAAGGCAATTAAAGGGTTTCATTTTAAGAAACTTTTTTTTTGGGAAAACCCCAAAAGAAGGGGACAGTTTTTCTTCCGGGCAGTTTTAATTTGCTTACGGGGAAAGGGCACCACAAGAATCACTCAAGTTCCCCCACCATTTTGCGGGGCCCAAATGCGGGTTTTAAAAACAAAAAATTGGACAGACGAGGGGGCTAGAAAAAACCTCAGAACAACAGGGGAATAGCATTGATCAAAAGGAGAGGATCGAAAAAAAAATTCAAGAAAAGCTCGGACAATCAAGCCCAAGGCCCCCCGGACACAAGCAAGCACTAACAACAGGAAAACAAAAGATAGAAAACCATTCCTGGAAACAAAGTATTAGTCTGCTTCCACAAAACATAACAAGCTCCTTAAAAAGGAAAGGACCGTACACCCTTTTTCCAAAGATTAAAACCCCGTGGGATTCCCAAGATTGAGATAAAACGGCAAGGAAAGACATATCACATCAATCTCCTCAAAGAGTACTTCGAAAGAGAGGGGTTGAAAAAAACAGGGGGTAACGTCGCAGTTTTTTATGCCCGGGGGAGGGTCATGAAGAGTATCTGACTGATTTATATACCACTCATTTCCTTTGAAAAGGGAAAAAAGGACCCAGCAATGTCGTAATTGGGGGCCACAGCTAACCAGGGAACAGAAACAGAGCTGGAAAACATTGTTTGTCGCAAGACGAAATTTATCACCCAAATTTTTCCCGGGGAAACCAATCTAGTTAAACCGGCGAATTGAGCTGGGGATCCAACAACCAGTGAAAGGAAAATCAGTACCCGGGGCCCCACCCAAATAGAAACGGTTTTAAAAGAGGGGATCAAATGCTAGCCATGGGAGGAAAAACCAGCCCAAAACACCATACCCAACGCCCCTTGTATTTGTTAAAAAAAAAGACTCGACAGGCCGTTTTTTTAAAACGACTCAGGAACTGAATCTCCCTGAACCGGGAATTTGATGCAGACCACTACCAGACATCGAAACTAACTTTGCAAAGATCGGAAAAACGAAAAAACTTTTCCAAAAAATTTATCTTGGGCAAAAGGGGTTTTGGCAGATTCAAAGGAAAAGAAAGACAAGCCAAAGACAGCTTTTCAGTACCCCCCAAAGGGGCCCTTTTCAGTTGGGGACTAAGGGGGCCTTTGGGATAGGGAAAGCAAGTGCCCCTGCCCCAAGGATGAAAAGGAAATTATTGAAATGACAAAAAATTTAAAAATGTCCACAAAATTTATTGATGAAAATTTTTAAAACCCCTTCTGAGACGGGGGGAACATGTTGGGCCCAAAAAAAAGCCGTACTTTAAAAGACTGCAAGGGGGGGCTCACTGCGGAAAACCCCCAAAAAGCTTTTTTGGAAATTTCCCGAAATACCGTCTTAGGGCATCAGGTTTTACGAGGTTTAGGTCAGGCCAGAGGCGGACAAGCTAGAAAAAACTTGAGAAAAACCGAAAGACCGAAACCAAAAAAAGCTCAGGGCAATTCCCCGGGTTTGGCAGGAAAAATTATCGGAAATTTTGTTTCCCAACTTCGCCATGATTGCTGTTTCCAATTTACCGAAACTTTACAAAGAAAGACCAGCCGGGGAAGATTGTATTGGCAGAGGGATGTGAGAAGGCCAAGAGGAAAGCCTGAAAAACAAACTCGTCGCGCACCTATCAAAACGGGTTTCCAACAGAGAAAAGCCCAAGTGCTACGCACAGACGCCGCGTCTGGGGCTGGGAACAGTCCCCACTTTAAAAGCATGACGAAATGCAACACCCCGTGCTTACGCCAGTAAAAAACTCAACAAGCCCGAAAGGAACACGCCACAGTAGAAAAATGCTTGGCAGTTGGTGGGGGAGTCAAAAAGTTTGAGCCGAAACTTAAAGGACGAAATTTTAAAACTGGGAAACGAAAACCCCAACCTTTGCAATGTCGAAAAAAAACAAGACCCCAAATGGTTTGCCAGTTTTCGTTGGGGAATAAATCCCGCAAAATCAAGAATTTTACAAAACAGAAATCAACGCCCGGAAAAGATAATTCGGTGCAGACACAAGAGGGATAAGAAAAGTTAATTTAAAAGTAAAGCACTCTGGAAACCCCCAAAATTTTTATATAAAAAAAAATGCAAAAGAATTTTGGGATAATTTGGGTTTTTTTAATCCAAATTTGACTTATTAATGGACTGTCACCTTTCTTAGGTTTTGCCCTTTAAAAAGGATTTTTTGCAAAAAAGGGGGGGATTTGTGGGCTTTTATTCATAAGCTCGGGTTTATTTTCATTAAAAAAATGACCCCAATCGATACAGCGTCTAAATTCCCCTCTCGCTGGGGGTTAATATTTCTAGTCCAAACACAAAAAAAATTTTTTGTTTTTGCTTTACCGGGAGTAAAGTTTTTTAATTTCCCAAACTTTATGCAGACTTGCATTTTTTATTAAAATAAAATAATTTTTCAATTTTAGGGCAAACGAAAAAACCCCCTTTGTACTGGGCCAATCCCCGACAGTCCCAAATGTCCCGTGGGTGTCCGGGGCCGCGCAAGGCATAAATAAACCGTTTAATCCCAAACCCCTTGGACAACCAGGACGTCGTGAATTGGCCCCTTTCAAGAAAAAGGGCAAATTTTTTCGAAGACAAGAAACCTTTTGAAGGAAACAGGGCCCAGGCCGGGCTGAAGGGGCACAAAAGACATTCGACACCCCCGCCAAACCCTTTTCGGGGGGGCGGAACGAGTCTCAAACGTTTTTCCCTGGGCGATTTAAAACTGGGGCCACAAAAAGACTGTTTGAGGTTCTTTCGTACTTTTTTCCTTTTTCGGACCCCTCCAGTTCATCTCACCGCATCTTTATTCTTCAACTTTGGGCACACATCTCTATTCAGCAGCATTCCTTTGTTGAGAGGAAAAGTGCTTTGGGGTGTCAACCTTTTCGAAACCCGGGGGTGGGGCTCGAAGCTCAACGGAACCCCCGGGAAAACCAAAGGAAAACCAAGAAGCGATTTCAAATTATTCAAACCCCCCCCCCACACTCCAAACACGGGGCCCCCCCCACACCCGACATTTTCTTGGATATTTTTTTTTTATTTTGTATAACATATTCGCGTGTAAAACTCCGGAAGATATAAATTTTTTTAGCACAAGCGGAAAAGTTTGATATTTGTGCAAAAGCAAAAGCGGAGAGGGAAGGACCCAAAACTTTTTGTTATTAGTATAAGTTTCATGATTTTTTCTTTTTTTATTTGATTCCTTTCATAGGGAAAAAACGGACATCAACTAACAAAGCAACCAAACACAAAATTCACCGCAATTTAATCAACCTCTTTATTATATTTAATTAAATTTAAAATTGTTTTTAACAAAGTCAAACCCTTTATTCCATCTGTGGAAAAAAAATTTAAGGGGGTTTTTCGAAAGCTTGACTTCCCCACACGGCTATCGTTCTTGCCCGAAACATTCAAAACCCTCATTTAGAATTTGGGGGTTTATTAAAAACGTCAAAACACACCACACACACCACACGCGCGCGGGGCGCGCCGTGCACAAAGCACGTACGCACCACCCAAAAACAACAAACCCGGGGCCCTACACAGAAATAAATTTGGGATGTGAATCAAAAGAAGGAAAAACAGGAAAGGGAAAGGGAAAAGACAGTGAAAAAACAACGGGGGAAGACAATGATATGACGAAGGCAAAGGCAAGGATGACGCTGATGGGGAAGGTGGGGGGGAAAATCTAGGGGATAAATAAACCCCGGGGAGGCCCACTGATGCTTGGTGCGCCAACCCCGTATTCCGATTAGCTCTTTACCTTTCCAGTACACCCTGATTCCCCGGAAAACTTTTCCAAAAAGAGGGACCCCATTGATAGCGCCATGAGGCCCAAATGGTAAAATTTTGAGATGATGAATTTTGATGAAGATGATGACGACGACATGACGATGATGATGTGACGATGACACGAAGAAGAGATGACGAAAGACAACGATACATAATGACTGAGGACGACGACGACACGACGATGAAGAAAATGAAAATGATGATGATGATGATGAGAAAAATTTTTTGACGAAGCCCATAACGGCGATTACGTGATAAAGAAGATATGGTGGAAAGTTTTTATGTACGTTCAAAAATTTCCCCTTTTACTACCTCTCCCCGTAACCGAGCCCCTTTTTTTTTTCAAAATATTTTTAAACAGATTTTTTTTTTTTAAAAACTTGAGGGCCCCCCATAAATTTCCCCTTTTCCCTTTCAGAACGTTTTTTTTCAAACTTTTGCAGCAAACACCCCCTTTTTATTATTTGACGTAGAGAAAAATTTTGACCGGGGGCGGGTTTGGGGGTGTGTGGAGGGGGGAGGGTTGGGAAAGGGGAGAAGGGGGTTTCTGAAAAAAAAACCTCTTTGG
>CM031603.1:73151080-73171080 GCA_018398815.1 Conus ventricosus
TTTTAAATTTCCCTTTGGGCCCCCCCCTTTTGGCCCCCCCCCCCCCAAACCCCCCCCCCCCCTTTTTTTTTTTTTTTTAAAAAAAATTTTTTTTTTTTTTTTTGGGTTTTTTTTTTAAAAAAGGGGCTGGGTTTTTTTCCCCCCCCCCCCCCCCCCCCCCCCCCCCCCCCCCCCCCCCCCCCCCCCCCCCCCCCCCCCCCCCCCCCCCCCCCCGGGGGCCCCCCCCCAACCCCCCCCCCCCCCCCCCCCCCCCGGGGGGGCCCCCCCCCCCCCCCCCCCCCCTTTCCCCCCCCGGCCCCCCCCCCCGGGGGGCCCCCCCCCCTTTCCCCCCCCCCCCCCTTTTCCCCCCCCCCCCCCCCGGGGGCCCCCCCCCCCCCCCCCCCCCCCCCGGGGCCCCCCCCCCCCCCCCCCCCCCCCCCCCCCCCCCCCCCCCCCCCCCCCCCCCCCCCCCCCCCCCGGGGGCCCGTGGGGGGGGGTTTTTTTTTTTTCCCCCCCCCCCCCCCCCCCCCCCCCCCCCCCCCCCCCCCCCGGGCCCCCCCCCCCCCCCCCCCCCCCCTTTTCCCCCCCCCCCCCCCCCCCCCCCTTTTTCCCCCCCCCCCCCCCCCCCCCCCCCCCCCCCCCCCCCCCCAAAAAACCCCCCCCCCCGGGCCCCTTTTCCCCCCCCCCCCGGGGGGCCCCCCCCCCCCCCGGGCCCCCCCCCCCCCCCCCCCCCCCCCCCCCCCCCCCCCCCCCCCGGGGGGGTTTTTTTCCCCCCCCCCCTTTTTTTTCCCCCCCCCCCCCCCCCCCCCCCCACTTGGTTCGATCCTACCCTTTGGGTTTTCGAATAATAAGTATGCCCTGGGTACTGGGGTTCGATTCCTAGCCTTGGTTTTCTGAATAATAAATGTATGTCCTCGGTACTGTGGTTTGATTCCTAGCCTTGGTTTTCTGCAGTATTACCGCTGGCACAGGCACGGTCGTGCATTCATCACAGTCTTCATACACCCCTTTCACGTTTTGCGGGATTCTTCATGCCACGTTTAGTGGAGAATTTCCTCCCACAAACACATGGCAGTATTCATGGTCTGTTGTGGATTTCCAGTCGGGATTGAATTGGCACTGACGAATTCATCCTCTCTCCACGGTTTAGGTGAACCCTGGGAGCTAAGGGGACATTCAAAAAGCACAAAAGAACATCCCTAAAATCACAGTCAGTATGGGTCGGCTACCAAATGATTTGAAAATCATGTTCACGCTTTTCAACATTGAACGTTCAATTTTTTACATTTATCTGTCAGTTGTTCAACACTGGAACACGCGTTTGGAGGCTTTGTGTGTGTGTGTGTGTGTTTTGTGTGTGTGTGTGTGTGGGTGTGTGTGTGTGTGTGTGTGTGTACCTATTCGAAACTTCGGGCACATCCGGATTGTGCAATTCTTGTCAGCTCAGACCTCTTCGTCAAGGTAGCTGGCTGGAAAACCACCACCACAAGAAAAAAAGGGAATATTCTGTTTGCATTTCGCCTCTTCTTCTTGAAACTCTCTTTCTTTATTTTTCCATTATCATTCGTCTTATTAGAATATTGTGCCCGAGAACAGAAGATATTCATGTGGTATGAAAAGAAAAGATGTCCGAGGCCTATGACGAATTGGCCCATCTAGGGTGGTAAAATTATTCTTTTATTTATCGTTGTTTTTGTGGTCGTGTATCATGTCAGTCCCCTAATTGGGCTTGTGGTTTTGTTTGCACCTTAATGTCGTTCAGCTCAGGTTAGGTTTACTTTTTCTCTCTCTCTCTCTAATTTTACTGTCCGTGCAATTCATCCTGCAGGTTCACGGGTGGCTGGTACCTTTCTCTTGAACTGGCTGTCTCTGTCGGCCTCTCCCCTGTCTTTTTACCTGCCGCAGTGCAGCATTCCTCTTGACTTGAGGTATTCTCACTCTGTGACGTAGGGTGGCTTGTTGGCACCATCGGTTAGGCAGGTTTTCTCTTCACTCGTGCGGAAGATGTCCCTGGGAGCGCCCGCTCCGGTTCTGGTTCTTTACCACATCGTCGAAGGTACGGTCGGTACCTTCATTCCGCAGTCGGCCTGTAGGGGAGGGACGTCACGTCATCTTTTCCACATCTGCTCTGCTGGTCCTCTCGATGGACAGAGGGCAGAGAGTCGCTTGACCCGCCACTTTTGGCTCCCCCACGGGTAGTGGTAAGCATCAGTTTCGTGGTTTTTTTTTGTTTTTTTTTTTTGTTACCCGGCTAATTCTTCTCTTTGCGCAATTTCCTTTTGGTTTTTCAAAATTATAAAAAATATTGTTTGAGACCACTTTTCTCTGGTTAATTCCATCTTTAACCTGGTCATTCAAAATTAAATTAAAAATTCTCTCTCCTTTCAATGCATCCTGGTGTGGGGGTAGTCGGTGGGGATGGGGGAGAACCTGGTAATTTAGGGTTGGAACTTGCTTGGTTTTCGACTCGTCCTCCCTGTCACAATCGCCGGTCTCTTATACCATCACCTTTGCAGACGGACGCAGTCAGTCTGTGTTCTAGGATCTGCCCGTACAGGCGTGTGTGGGAGTTACCACGCGCGCCAAAGCCGAGAAGCAGGAGCAGGAATTGCGTCCTGTTCTACAACCGATCTCTGACAAGGGTTCTTGCAAGTGCCAATCCTGCTACATGGTCCGTCTTCAGGCCAGGGCTTGGACGCCCAACGCCTACGACAACGGTGGATCGTCTGCTCAGTCGGCCCGACACGCCAAGGTGAGCTTTAAGCTCCACAAGGGAATCCTCTTTAGGGTCTTCACTCAGGCAGATCGGGTGGCCCAAACAGCTAGTCGTCCCCAAAGTTGAGAGAATCTGTTCTCCCGGGAGGCCCATAATTCACCCATGGCAGGCCATATGGGCTTTAAAGCGGACTCTCGAGCGGGTAAGACAGGACATTTTCTGGCCGGGGATGAATTCTCAGGTTAGGCAGTTACTGCCGCAGTTGCGATGTCTGCCAACGGACAACGCCCAAGGGTTGCTTGAAGCGTGTTCCCCTAGGATCAGTGCCACTGGTTGGGGAGCCATTCAGCAAGGTTGGTGTCGACCTGGTGGGACCCATTAATCCACAAACCGATCGCGGTCAAACCCCTACAAACTTGGTAGTGGTAGACTACGCGACTCGATACCCAAGGCTGTCCCGCTTAGGATATCGATTGCCCTACTGTTGCTGAAGCTCTCTGGCAGATTTGGACGGCACTGGCGTGCCCCAAAAAGAAGTACGGCCGGAAGTTTGTATGGAGAGCGATCATCATCCTCTCCAGTGCCTGGACCCGGATCCGGCCAGTCAGTCGACTCATGGGTTAGGCAGTGGAACTGCAGAGTCATTTTCGCCTATCAAGGGTTCCAGCAATATGGATGCGACTTCTCAGCCCAGCTCCGTAGTCAGCACACCCATTGGGGAAATCAGTCAGAGGGGCAATTCCCCTCAGCCAGGGTTATGTCCCCTTTTTGGTCTGTGTACCAGGTGTAGTGACAGTTGACGGTAGTGAATCATCACCTGTCTCGGATTGCTACTTTCATTGTCTGAAGGTTTGCTTAGTTGTTTTGATAAATTAGTATTATGTATCTCCTGAAAAAATTATATCGTGGAATGTTTGTATTGGATTTATCGTACTCTGTCGATCACAGGAGGTTGGGTTCGGTCCCATTTTTTGTGAATTTGCACATGCGTCAAGGTTCAAAGGAGCACTGTATCTCAGAGAAACAGATGCTTTAGAAGGGGGTTTGTCACGAGGCCTATGACGATTGGCCCATCTAGGGTTTGGTAAAATTATTCATTTATTTATCGTTGTTGTTGTGGTCGTGTATCAGTCCCCTAATGTGGCTTGTGGTGTGTTTGCACCTTAATTTTAGTTCAGCTCAGGTTAGGTTTACTTTTTCTCTCTCCTCTCTAATTTCACTGTCTGGGGCAATTCATCCTGCAGGTTCACGGGTGGCGGGTTTACCTTTCTCTTGAACTGGCTGTCTCTGTCGGCCTCTCACCTGTCTTTTTACCTGCCGCACGTGCAGCATTCCTCTTGGCTTGAGGTATTCTCACTCTGTGACGTGGGGTGGCATGTTGGCCGCCATCGGTTAGGCAGGTTTTCTCTTCACTCGAGCGGAGATGTCCCGGGAGCGCCGCCCTCCGGTTTGGTTCTTTTACCACATCGTCGAAGGTACGGTCGGACCTTCATTCCTGCAGTCGACCTGTAGGGGAGGATGTCACGTCATCTTTTCCGCATCTGCTCTGCTGGTCCTCTCGACTGGACAGAGGGCAGAGAGCGCTTGACCCGCCAAATTTTGGCTCACCCACGGGTAGCTGGTAAGCATCAGTTTCGTGGTTTGTTTGTTTTTTTTTGTTGTTAGCGGCTAATTTTCTTTTGCGCAATTTCCTTTTGGTTTCAAATTATAAAAAAAAATATTGTTTGAGACCACTTTTCTTGGTTAATTCCATCTTTAACCTGGCCATTCAAAATTTTAAAATTTAAATTCTCTCTCCTTTCAATGCATCTGGTGATGCGGTAGTCGGGGGGGAGGGGGGGAGAACCTGGTGTTTAGGGTTGGACTTGCTTGGTCTGCTGTCCCCCCCTGTCACAATCCCCGGTTCTATCTTGGCCACCGTCTGTTTGTTTTTGAAAGGGGAACGGTTTTTGTGTTTGGGATGGTAGCAGATTAGTCGTTTGGTGCGTGGTTGGGAATTGTTATTTTTGAAATTTTACTTAAAAATGTGGGGATAACGTGCCTTGTTTTGATTATTTGCAATTGTGGGGCAGTTAAAAAGAATGGTTGCTTTTTTTGTTCGTCCTAAAAAAGGGAAAAAATTTTGAAGTGAGTGAGGGAAGGATGAAGTATAAATTGCTATTTTTTGGTTTAGCCTGTTTTGTAACTCTTCCCTGCTTCGTGTGAGGAGCCCTTTAGCGAACTTCCCTCTTGGTTTGTTTACTGTGTTTGCTCAGGTCTGTGTTGAGCTGGTGTTAAATGTATTAGAAAAACCCCCCTGCCCCCCGCGAGTGGCGGAAAGATTAAGCGCAAAATTCAGACCGTACTGACTGCGGGGTTCTGTACCCTTCTTTTCCTTCCCGTTCCGTTTTTCTCCTCCCCGGGGGGTTTACCCCAAGTTGCGGTTGGGGCCGCGCAAATGTGAGGAGCCGTGGACCTTTTGGGGGGTCTAACCCCGTGGGCTTCAGCGACAACGCTCGCCCACGGGATGCGTTCTCCCTTCCCCGGACTTCCTAAGCTCATGTGACCCGGTGGTTAGTCTGTTGTTCAATTTGGGGGGGTGTTTCAAAGGGTGTCGGCATTGAAAGACTTGTTCAAGAACAGACCCCGGTTTTGGGGGGCCTGATTTGAAGGTACCTTTAGAGGATTTGGGGACAGGGGTTGGGGGGAACCACTGAAACCAAAAAAAGGGAAAGTGTGTTGAAAAGCTTTTTATGATTATGGTTATGTTGTGTGCGGTGAAATGCTTGTTTGTGACTATGTGTATGTTGTGTGTGTTGAAATGCTTAATTGTGATTGTGCATGTTGTGTGTGTTGGAATGCTTATTTGTGACTATGTGTGTGTTGGTGTGAATAAATGGTGTATTGTATTGTAATCTTTCTTGTGTGGTCTCTTGCGAGGCGTGTGAGGTCAGTCACTCCCTTCACTCCCATCTAGACCGATCCTGTCAGGGCAGACCTCCAGGGGTCGGTCGTGACAAAAGACATTCAGGAAATTGCATTCTATATATTTTTTATGTAGGATGTAGGGCATTTCTGAATGGCTCAATAATCCAAGTCTTAAACATGCACAATCATACATAGCAAACATTCAAGCAACTGGCTTTAAAATGTATCAAAATGTTTACATATACAACACAAAATGGGCGTGAGCTCTCATGCACAAACATAACTTCACAACCACTGATGTATGCAGGCTACCGAGTGGTGGATAGTTTTGTGTCCTCTCTCCATGTGTGTATGCAGGTGTGCGTTTCCAGATGCATGTGTGTGTGCATACGTATGTGCATGTGTGTGTGTGTGTGAATGACCATGTGTTGAACGTGTATGTGAATACATGTGTATGTGCAGGTGTGCCTGTGTGAGCTTGCATGTGTGGAGTATGTGTATACACTAATGTGAATGCGAGGTGTGTATGTGCAAGTGTGTGAGAACACCTGTCTGCATATTTGTATAAGCGTGTGAATGTGATGT
Organism: Conus ventricosus; assembly: GCA_018398815.1. Lineage (NCBI taxonomy): Eukaryota > Metazoa > Mollusca > Gastropoda > Neogastropoda > Conidae > Conus > Conus ventricosus. The sequence continues at coordinate 73,157,268 of CM031603.1, forward strand.
GTGCGTGTATGTGAGCATCTTGTGCATTCATATATGTAGGTGTAGGTGCAGTTGAGTGCATAAATCAAGTTTCATTTTCTGCTTTGTTTTAGTTTGGTTTGGTTAGAAGTGTGAAAGCTCACAAATCAAACTGCTCTACATAGTAACAACAATAAGAATCTCCCTCATACACACACACGATCTGCGAAGATCCCTTTCTTCTATTAAGAAAGGGTGAAAACCGTAGTCGCACCTTCTCGCCACGTTAATGTGGGTGTTTCCTCAGGGGGACATGGGGCAGGTTGGACGCAACTCTGTTGTGACTAACGCGGCACGGGAGCGGACGACTGACGCTATATTAAAACTAGATCCCGGCCTCTCTAATCAAGGAAAGCCGCAGGCTAGACCAGTCCAGATGGAGGAGTAAGGCCCCCACCGAGAAAGGAAGGAACTCTGTGCAGGCCCACCGGCGCGTGGACACGCCCTGACACTGCTCCAAGCCTTACCCCAGCCATGGGATAAATGGCAAGAGCCGAAGTCGGATGTGCTGGTCCTGACTTGTCAGGGGCGTAACGGCAGCACAACGCACCCCCGCTCACATGACAGACAACCTTGGAGAATCTCGATATGGTGCTCGACCGTTGAGGACCCGCCAGGGTGGAAGAGTGCCGGGCCCTGAGAAACTCTACGGATCTCTGGAGGACCTCCGCCGAACGGCAGCCTTCATCAGTGCATCTGGGGTTCCTGTCTGAGCGAACGAAGAAGAAATACACACACACAGCACACCTAACATGTCTCTGTGGATGGTAAGGGTTAGGGTATAAAGAAAACAGCTTGCAATACACCGACACACACACACATGCAACCACAGCTGTGAAAAGTGGTTTTCTATTTTTATTTCTGACAACTGACTCCATCCCACATGTTGGATATCACAGACGGACTAAAAACAAGTGACATTTCCACCCTGCACATCATTCTGTAGAACATTCAATCTGCCACACCCTGCTCTCAGTTTTACTTCAGTGAATTTTCACTCACAGGAACTTCCTCTGGAATACATTTTAATCTGTCAGTATTTACTTTAGGGTGCCATGTATGTATGTGTGTGTGTGTGTGTGTGTGTGTGTGTGTGTGTTTCAAGTCTGTTTTTTTTATCAAAACAATGATTAATACTTGGTGACAGAAGCATGTGTATAGGTGTGTTGTGTGTGTGTGTGTGTGTGTGTATGTGTGTGTGTGTGTGTGTGTGTGTGTGTGTTTGCCTCTGTCTGCACACTTCATACATCCAAGTGTGGGGATGGATGTTCGGCTGGATCAACTGTTGCATGTTGCCTCTGTGTGTGTGTGTGTGTGTGTGTGTGTGTGTGAATATGCAAGTAACCTTCGATATGTACCTGTCCATGCCTCAGTAAACACATGTGACAGAAATATGTATGAGCATCCACATTCATTTTTTTTCTCTCTCCCTGTAACGAATTTTTGAAACTGGGATCATCAAACAAACACCCAGACTAGACTCAACCAACCATATCCAAGTGGACATCATTATTTACACCAACGTCTCACATTTCACCAATTGGTTTCAACTCTTTGTTTCATTAAACACAAAGATTTCAGAAATGGAAAAAAACGGCCAACAATGGCAAGAACTTGTGTGACTATTTACAAAATGATGGAGGATGGGAGGGGGGGGGGGGGGGGGGGGGGGGGGAAGAGAGGGAGAGAGAGAAAGAGAGAGACAGAGAGAGAAAGAAAGAGAGACACAGAGACAGACAGAGACGGAGAGAACATGTACAGACATGGATACTTAGGCATGCAGACAGAAGATGGGGGGGGGGGGGGGGGGTTGGAACATGCACCATTCAACACAGTATGACATGACTTGAGGTGACTGGATGGCTTCAAGAACTACAACCCTGAGCACTGCTCTGGAAGAAATGCCTGACGGATATGCCAGGACAGAGGCTAGGATTTCACCCCATGCTGCGTTCATCATCACCGGTGCCGACCTACCTGTCCAATGAGACTGGCAAGGTTTCTCTCTCTCTCTCTCCCTGGACACAGTGTCTGCTCTCAAAGGCTGGCACACAACACAATTGTCTCCCTGAAACTGCCTGGCGCCACGGACAGACACTGTGACGCAAAGTCCAAGAACACGTCCTGTAGCCCAAGGGACATAACCATTACAGTCCGTGGAAAAGGATGTTTCACTAATTATAGAACTTGGTTTGGATACTGCAGGACATTACTCAGGAACCTGAGCTTGGAGTGAACGGAGCAGCCCTAGCACAGAATGTTCCACAGCATGTAACTTCAGCTAATCATATAACTTCATGCCAAGTACTGCTGACATGCGGAAGGTACACACGGAGACATGCTATTTGCATTGCCAGGAGAAACACTTTGCCACCAGGAGCTCCAACAACAATGCTCTGTATGGCTGGAGGCCACAAATCATGGTTTGGGTACATCTGCGACATAAAGAGCAGGCAAGAGGTTTTACTGAATGAAATGAATGAATGACTGGGAGTGCACAAACTCCAGAGTGGTTGAAAGCCATCCAGAGATCATCAGGAAGAGTGGTGGCATCAGACTTGATATTGTGCTCCGCTCAGGTTCTTGGAAACAAATGAATCTGGTTGAATTCACAGTGCCTTATGAAAAGCAAAACGGAGGAAGCTCACAACTACAATGTGAGAAGTAGGTCAGTTCAGCCAGGAACTTGAGGGAACCTGGCTCCCAGGCCAAGCCCTCTGTATGGCAGCAACAGCACAGGAGGAGGGGAGGGAGGAGGCTCATGAAACGCTTCTCAATTTCTGGTAAGAAGATGACCAGAGCCTTAAAAGCAATGACAGAAGCAGCTGAGAAGATTTCTATCTGGGTTTGATTGAGGAGAAATAAAGTGAATTTATAAGGCTTAAATTTCCCAACTTAGAACACGTGTCCAATAGTCAAATGGATAAGATATCCATAAAAAAAAAAGGCATGCCTTTAGATGCCAACCCTTTCACGAGTTCCATGTGTAAGTGCCACCAGCACCAAAATTATTTGTGGTAACAAAAGGACATCTAAGAGTCATAATCTAGGTGTGGCCCTAACCCCTTAGGGTGTAATGTGTTCGGGATAAAACACTTGTTTAGAGGAGGGGGGGGGGGGGGGGGGGAGTATCTAAAGACTTGCTGTCAAGCTCTTCTTAGAATTTTTTCTGACCAGAACTTGGATTGGATGCGACCCGTCAGCCACTGCTGGCCAGGAGGTCTGGATTCAAATCACATAAAAGGCAATTAGTGGATTTTTCAGTCCACAGCCACTTGAGAGTATTATTCAAATGGGACGACTGCAGCTACACAGTCTACTTTGAACCACTTAACAGATTTGCCTAGGACAATATTGCTCAAATTTCTTCACCAGTACTGCAGGTGTCTGTATCTCTTGGGCCTGGTTGGGACGACTGCAACTACATAGTCTACTTTGAACCACTGAACAGATTTGCCTACGACAGTATTGCTCAAATTTCTTCACCAGTACTGCAGGTGTCTGTATCTCTTGGGCCTGGTTCGGACGACTGCAACTACATAGTCTACTTTGAACCACTGAACAGATTTGCCTACGACAGTATTGCTCAAATTTCTTCACCAGTACTGCAGGTGTCTGTATCTCTTGGGCCTGGTTGGCACACAAGGAAAGAAAATCACAATCTTGTCTCGTCACAGCAGAATGGTCCACTACAGATCATCCTAGTAACTCTCATTGATCATTATAAAAAAACCCACAAAATTATAAAGAACTATTACAAGTGTTGTAGATTGTTCTTTTAAGCAGGAGATACTGATACCCACCGTCCCCAACTTGTTATTTCAATGGGCTTTGACACCCTTTCCCCACAAGGAAAGGTTCTTTGGTTTTCATAGTCATCCACAGCTGCTCAGGCCTCAAAAACACAGAGTAGCATTTTGACATTATAAGTGTGGTATTCCAAATTTAAGCATAACACTGACATGTGACATCACAAGCCAGACTCACTTTGCTTCACACACGACATGATGGTGGACGACGGAAATCTTGCAAGTTATTGAGCGGTTTTGACTTGGCCTGCGCAGTATCAAAAATGGCCGACAACAAAACCTATCAATAAGACAGCAAAATCGCGATCGTCTTCGGTGATTTTTGCCTGCATTTTCTTCCACTCCTTACTGAACTTGGTCATTTGTATTTAACAAAACAAGTCCACAGTCGAAAGATCGACTTTATCGCGATTCTGTTTCAGCTCCTGCTAAGTCCTGTGAAAAGGGCTGGGTTTTTTTTGTTTGTATGTTTGTTTTTTCCAGTGTTGTTTTTAGCATAGCATTTCACCACAAAGTGCAGTAAAGTAGCACTGTCAATGAACTTGCAGCAAGCTATACCAAAAGCGTAGCATTTGGCAGTTCTGCTCCTAGTAGCAGAGAGGAATGAGGGGTTGATATTGACCTCAGTGAGGCATCACAGCAATGGGCATGACAGGGGTATGATTGTGTGTGTGAAGCAACAGTGAGCTACACCCCAAGCAAAGTTTGCATCTATTCCATAACACCATTAGCGGAATGTTCCTTTCCTTTTTCAGGACAAGTTTATGTGATTTGTTTTTCTCTTTTATTACATGGTTTATCTTCTGTTGTATGTCACTCTGAACACTTTATAACACTTTGTAGTGAACTCATTACAACCTCTGAACACTTTATAACTTTGTAGTTAACTCATTACAACCTACGCCTTCCCCAACTAGATTCCCATGCAGTGGGCTAGAGTTGCGGTTTTTTTTTTGGTTTGTTTGTTTGTTTGTTTGCTTGTTTGTTTTTTGCAGTATGGCAGCAAAATAACATTGTAACATTAATACAATCTTGAAATCTAAACTAATACTGTAGACAAAACACGTAACAGCATCAATATCGATGTCAACACAATTTGAGATTGTCCTGTTATGCATAACACCTGATCAGTATTCCTGCAATCAAATCAATTTTGCCTCTGAATTCCATCCAACCATCACTGAGGATTTTTTTCCCTTCGCTTTACTCTCCCCCAAACCCCTCATAACATACACCTGGGTGCTATTATCAAAATGGAGTTTTACCTGTTGCTCCTTCCCATAACTCTCCAGACAGTGGAGCCAATGATCTTCGTGTTATATTTCAAAGACATCGATTTAAACAAAAAATATCAAAGCACAAAAAAAACCGCATCATGTAACAAATTGCGGATAGGACAACCAAATCACGGTTTACACGAGAACACTTATTGCATTTTTGGGGTTCTTGTTTGGGTCCGTTGAGAACGGCAGCATTGTTTAGCCTGATGACACAGTTGGCCTTTCCTCTTTTTTGGTTGGCTGAGGATTGCAAAATGACATCACAGGACAGGAGGTCTGGTGTAGGAAGAGCTGGTCGTCGACAGGAAACAGTGGATGAGGTCAGGTCGTCTTTCACGCTCCACTACCTGAGACCCTTTTTTGCAGCTTGGTGGATGGTGGGGTCCAGCTTGTCTGCACACACAATATCAGATCACAGCTAAGATATACAGCAAGATGAGTTCGAGGTCGACACGTACCTTTTGTATTCAGGTCAGTTTTTCAGTAACTAATTATTGATTAATCCTTTAATTATCCCAAATTTGTCTGCATCAGACATTCATGACAATGTTTAACCCAAAGATGCGAATTTTATGAAGGAGCCACCCCATAATCTGGCGGTAGATAGATAGATAATGTTGCTTATAGCCCAGCCGACCGCAAAGGGCCACATCAGGGCTGTTAATCTGGCGGAGGGCAGTGCAAAAAACGTGAACTTAGATATGTTGGACTTACATCCGCTGTTGTGAACTGTGCATGGCTGCCTGTGGAAGAAGGTTATGTCGAGAACTGTGTAAGCAAACAGAAGGAATTCAAGCCAGCGTGGCTTTGTGGAAAGCTGTCTTTAAGTTTAAGTGTCTGTGATGAATAGCAACATTTAGGATATTTCAAAATTAATTTGTAAAGAACAAGATTGTCTACTTCATTGGAAAGTGATCCGGACACTTCCCATCATTGCACACCCAAGAAAAAAAAAACACACATCGAACTGAAACTGCAAGAGGATGTGAAGGAAATGTTCAATACCATCAGCATAAAACTTAAAGAGTTACCTAAAAGAGAAGAAATCACTGGTGAGAAAATTGCAAACCTTGCAACGAAAGAAGATATGACACCTGTGAAATCAGAAGTGCAACTGATGACTGAGACTTTTACTGAAAAGATTGAAAACCTCGAAGGCAAACTTTTTGATTGTGAAACAAAGAATGAAAGACTGTAACAAGGAGCTGCCTAAAAAGACAATAAGAAATATTGAAAGATGCGCTGAAGACTCAGAAAAATAATGTGCAAACCATGCAGAAAGCAAGCAACAATCTAGAACAATACAATAGAAGATAGAAGGTTCATCTCTACCGTGTCCAAGAAACCACAAGAGAGAATGCAGAAGACTGAATCAAAAAATGTGTTAATATTTTCAATCAGAAAATGTAAGTGGTGAGAACAATATATCGCCCATTGGACTGGCCAGCTGAGCAGCTCCAGACCAACAGCGATCATTGTGAGCTTTTTCAACAGAAGAAAATGAAACAAGATCCTAGCAAATCGCCAAAATCTGAAAAATAAGGGGATTGTGATCGGACAGGATTTGACCACGGCAAATTATAACATTTATTGTGATGCTACGCAACATTCATCATGTGCCAGTACATGGACATCTAATGGTAAGACATTTGCTAAACTGAAAAGCGGAGGAACACTGAAATTAGACATACATGCCGATGTTGATCAGGCTTCTTGCCGGGTGATGGTGGGACAAACACCAGTGAGGAAATGGATCATAGTGTATAAATGCATAGTGAATAATGTGGGACATTTGTCATCACATGCATAAATACTATTATACTGATCCTAGACTCTCTACTGTATGTAAGTGGTATTCTGTGACAATTCACTACCAATTTATTTTTCTTCTTTCTCCGATTCCATAACCTGTCTTCAGCTTATGCCTCCCCCTATCTACGTATGGTCTAATGCCCCCTCCTGCTCCCCTTCTCCCCTCCATATACATTTCATTTCCCTTTCACTACATGAATCTTTCACTGATGATAATGATTCTTGCCGTTACTGTACTGTTATCATTATCTTTTTCGTTGTTGCTGTGTTGCTATTACTGTGGTTACTATTTATTTGTTACTTGTTTTTTAAGGGGGCAAGATATCTTCTTATCCGACTACTTATCGTTGACATGATTTCGTTTCCAAAGTCATCAAGATGTAAATGTTATTGGTGTGCTTTGTGTCAGGGTTGTTTTTTTTTGTTTTTTGTTTTTTCAACCGTATGTTTCTTCGTCTGTCACTTTGTCTGACTTTTTCTAATTGATTTACTAGCAAAATACTTAATTTACAAATGCAGGATGAATAAGATCAAACCCAATACAACACACTTTCTGAGAGATTTAACTCTTTCATCCCAACAACCCGGTTTTCCGGTTTGCAGAAATCGTACCCTTCCTTCCTGCAGCCGGAAAACCGCGCAGCACAAAATCCCTTCTTTCCTTCCTGCAGCCCCGAAAACTGGTTCTCACAGTAAGCGCTTTGAACTTCGTGCGAGTCGCATCATCAGTACACGTCATGACCTGGTCGCTTGCGGGGCAGTGTTTATGAATGGAACGGATGCCAGACGGCCCCTACAGCATGGGAAAGTGGTCGCCGCTCTATTCTGGCCGGTTTGCTACTGCATACATGGCAGTTCTCACTTTACACTTCTTTTTTTCCTCTAAATCCAGAAATGAAGGGAATACTCGTATTATAAGAATCTAGGAACAAGAGGAAGTAATGGTTCATAAAAAGTAGGAATGAAAGAGTCACAAACAATTATACAGTTAAAAAATACATCTCTTCAAAAGAAATGACACTTGCAGATTTCTTTTAAAAGTGGTACCCTTACCAAAGTTTGTCAGTGACGTATTGTGATTAGTAAACATGCAATGATGTAAGCTTGTTTTCAAAACGTGCCATTTCGAGAGTGCATTTTCACCAATAGTGTGTTTCTTTTTTCTTTTTTTAAATGTTTTATAGTGCTTTGATTCTATTGAAAAATCTTTATTGTTGGGTTTTCTTGTACAGAACATTGCACCCACTTTTTTTTTCCATGAATGATACAATGCAACTATGGTAACACCTGTTTAGTGAAAACTTTACAGATTCATGCTCCACTGTCCATGGCTCAGTCTCACATTACACTGATGTAATGTGTTCGATTTGCTTTGTTTTGTAGGCAAGTTTGTAAATGAGTATGTGCACATGTGTAGGTATATGTTCACATGTGTATGTGTATGTAAGTGTATCAACAACAAAAAATACATAGCAAAAAACAGAGAGAGCGAGAGAGTGAGAGAGAGAGATGGGAAAGACTGACAGAGAGAGAGAGGAGAGAGAGAGAGAGAGGAGAGAGGAGAGAGAGAGGAGAGAGAGAGAGAGGAAGAGAGAGATTTATGTTGAAATTCAAAGTTTGCCCCTCCTCCCATTAACACAGGCAACAGACTAAAATGAGGTGCAACACAGGACAAAAAGACACACTCGAAACCCGGCAGACAGATAACTCCAACGTGCAGTCAAAACCAAGCCTACAACAAGACTGACAGAAGACAACAGACGCATTTAGAAAAACTGTTGAGTTTTTATCTTAAATAAACAAAAAAAAAGAACGTGTGTAAACAGCTTACAGATTTTGTGCTTTCCTTTGATGGGGAATTTGATAAGCAGCTGTTGGGGGTTTTCGCAGATGAACACATAGGGACATATCGACTCCCCGTCAGGAAACTGAAAACATAAAAAGAAACACATCAGTCAGTGGCGAACGTGAATGGACTTATTTAGTTTCCATCAGAAAACTAGCAATATCAACACCGCACAGACCACAAGTGACCAAAGTATGTTCTCAAAGTTTCTCACCAGCCCTTTGCCCTATTTGACAATCTTTTTTAACTTCACTTCAGCCTTTCACCTATTTCACACTCTGTACCCCTTTTCCTATGAGGCTTTCATTCTATTTCACAATTTTTTGCACTGTTTTTTTCACTAATACTTCATTCTATTTCACACTCTGTACCACTTTTCCTATGAGGTTGTCATTCTATTTCACAATATTTTGCCCATTTTTACTACTACTTCATTCTATGTCACATTCAGTACCACTTTTCCTATGAGGCTTTCATTCTATTTCACATATTTTTTGCCCTGTTTTTTTTTGGGTTTTTTTTTTTTTTTACTAATACTTCATTCTATTTCACATTCTGTACCACTTTTCCTATGACTTCATTCTATTTCACAATTTTTTGCACTTTTTTTTACATACTACTACATTCATTTTTTTCTTTTTTTTCTGTCCCAACCTCTGCGCCACCTCAGAGGCACTGCACTCACGCCGCTCATTTCCAACACACCCCGTCCACAACCACAGCTCGGTCGGCCCCGCCGCAGCCCCGGCACCGGCAAATCCACAGGGAGCAGTCAATGTCAAGTCATAAAGAGGCAACCCACCGGAGGAGACACTGCACTGCTGCCGAGTCACTTCGGTGGGTGTTTAGTGGCGCCTGTTCTGATCTAACATACGCAGGACACCAACTACTAAGCCCCCTACTGACGACAATAATTGCTTCGTCTCGGAGCCGGCGTGAGTGAGCTCTCCCTCCGGAGGGCGCCACCACATCCGTCCAACGACAGCCCCCATGGACTTGCCGATACCAGTGACCCCGACGGAACCAAACCAAGACCACAGACGTGGAGAGGACATCGAAACTGAGGTCACCATGAGAGCAGGGCATGAAGGGCCACAGAATTTGAGACATTTTTTTTTCATTTTTATGCTGATCGATGAGAATGAGGATGATTAAGATGATGCTACGGATTTCCGTTTCGGTCTGAGACTACATGACAGGGCTGTACTCTACGCTTCCTTTCACAATATATCCTGGCATCAACCAGCCCGAGAGATACAGGCACCTGCAGTGTTGGTCAGGAAATTTGAGCAACACTCTCAGAAACGCATCCATTAAGTGGATGAAACTCGACTGTGTGGTCCCAGTCTTCCCAACTGAGTCCGCAGCAAACTCAACTCTGGGTAGGAGCCGGTCGGGCAGAAAAACCCAACCCAATGACTCTGATGGGATTCAAACCCACGACCTCCCAGCCGGGAGTCCGCGACGCTAACCACTTCGCCACGGCGGCTGGTCTACTACTTCATTCTGTTTCACACTCTGTACCACTTTTCCAATGAGGCTTTCATTCTATTTCACAATTTTTTGCACTACTTTTTACCATACTTCATTCTATTTCACACTCTGTACCACTTTTCTATGAGGCTTTCATTCTATTTCATAGTTTTTTTGCACTACTTCTTACTAGTACATCATTTTATTTCACAATTTTTTGCACTATTTTTTACTGGTACTTCATTCTATTACACAACTTTTTGCACAAATTTTTACTAGTACTTCAATCTACTTCACAATTTTTTGCACTATTTTTTACCAGTCCTTCAATCGATTTCACAATCTGTCCCTCTTTTCCTACCAGACTTTCACTTTTTTTCGCAGTCTATCTCACTCTCTCTTCTAGCCCTTCATCTTATTTTAGAAAACTGTTCCCCTTTTCCAACGTGATTTTTTACTGTTTCACAATCTTTTCCACTTTCCCTACTAGCCTTTCACCCTTTTTTCATTATCTTTTCCAACCAGTCTTTCACCCTGTTTGACAATGTTTTCATTTCCTACCACTCTTTCACCATATTTCACAATCTTTTTCAATCTTCCCACTACTAGTCTTTGACCTTGTTTCACAATCTTTCCCACTTTTGCTATCAGTCTTTCACCCTTTTCATATTCTTTTCCACATTCCCTACCAGTCCTTGACCCAATTTCACAATCTGTCCCACTTCTATCAGTCTTTCATCTATTTCATATCTGTCTCACTTCTCACACCAGCCAAAATTCAAAACAAAACAAGATGCAAAGACATGATTATTTAGTATACAATAAGCACTTCATGTGTGAATTTTCAACATGCATGTCATGATGGGTGAAACCAGGAAAAAGGAGGAAGGCTAGGGGTTCGGGAAGGGGGAGCGGGGGAGGGGGGGGGGGGCACCTTAAGCTCCCTGGCGGGGTCAGGCAGCAAAGCTCCCTGAAGCTGAACACTCTCTACACCTTTGACAAGTAAAATCAGGGCAGGGCGACACACTCCTTTTGTTAACATGCAGTCCACAAGTCAACCATTAGAACTGACATTAATCTTAGTGACCTACATGCTGTGAAGTTCACTTAATTCAGAAACTGGAGGCAGCAACAATTTTTGTGGACTATAATGTGCATTTACCACTTCTGAAACTTATGAATAAGGCTTGCAGAATTTGTGCATCTGGTGTTGGAAGAACTCCCTTGTATGGAAAACTAAACTTTTTTTCACCTCAGCCGAAAACTTGTGTGGTCTTGTTTATTCCAGCATAAGTTCAAACTGCTACCCTGTTTCCTAGGGGAAGGGGTAGGAGTGGATATGGTTGGTGGTTTTTGGGTGCAACATGCATGCGACTTGAATCTTAGATTTAAACAGTGAAGTTATGAACTAATACTTGAATTTAAACCTAGAAGCCCTACATAGTAGTTTTTGAAGAGTCCAGGCAAATTCAATAAATTTACTAGGAAACTGATTATGGTGAAATTTTGGGGACAAGTTTAAATTTCCCAGTGGGAAACAAAAATAAATAGTCCACGTGAAAAGTATAGATTTTTGTTTACTTTTTATGAAACATGTGCTACAAAAACCTTTCATAAAGGGTGCATCAATAACACACTGGGGTAATAAGCTTAAGGATGTTTCCAATCTGATTTCATAAATCAGGTGTGAAAAGTAAGATTGTAAGATCACTGGACATGACTTCTTTGCTAAAATCGATCAAGATGAAGTTTGTCATATAAACAGAATGTTTTTAAAATACAGATTGAACAACATTTGCTCATACTGCCCACTAAATTTACCAATTGGTTCTTTGTTACACAATAAAGAACCAGATATCACAAATTACCTATTAAAAGTGGTCTTCCAGCTCGCATTAACAGACTAGATAAAAGTGCAATGTGCAATGAATGTACTTGTATTTGTAATCAGTTAGGATCATACTTTAACATTTTTTCTTTGCTTTCTTTCTTTTTCTTTTTTGCAAGCTTAGAACTAACAGACCTGTTTACCCTGAATTTTGTTCCCATGATTGGCAAAAATTCGACAAATATGACAAACTTTAAAAGAAAAAAAAAATCGGAAAAAATTATCTAGAGACATGATTCTTGAGTGGTAAGTGCACTTGCGGACAACAACCATAGGAGGGGAAATCTGACCAAAGAGTAAGACTCTTGCTGACTTCAGCATGCAAAATAACATCAGGTTTTGTCAAATTTTGGACAACATGCCCAGAAATATTGAAAAAAATCGGCGAGAAAGCGTGGGGTTTTTAGCTAAAACATGCTGATGAATTAGGTTTGGAACTACTTTGTGTCAGAAAGAATCTATTTCACCATAGTTAATGTAAGATTTGGCGGTTACTGCCTGGAGGATGCTTCTGCTGTGTGACAGCATGTGAAAACGAAACTTGTTCTGAACACTGGCATCAATCGCAGACTTCTCTTCATCAGGCTCAATATATGGTATCGTGACTATTGGCTGAAGCAGCTTTTGCACATTCTTTCAGCAAAATGATGAAGTAATGATCAGTTTGGAAAAGAAAAACGCAGTGTTACATGTAACCCTGGATAGGAATTGACAAGAGGAAAAAATGAAAAAAAAAAAAAAAATGGCCCCATGGGATTTGAACCTGTTACCTCTCAGTCAACAATGCTTACAGCAGTGGTCATTTACTTTGCTGTTCATACACACCATGAATTTCAACCCTAAACTCCACCTTACCCCTCTGATATTTGGCACTTTGACGGAGAACAAGCATCAAAATCCACCTGATTTACGTGGCATCCTGTATCTGTATAGCATCTATCAGATCTACACAATATCCACCGTTATTTTTTACAGCATTCACTATATCTATACTGCATCTACCAATCTATACAGAATTCACTAGATATATGCAGTATTTATCAGAACCGCACAGCATACTAGCTCTATACATCACACAGCATATCTGTACATATATAAACTATCCAGTACGTTGAAACAGTGATCCCAAGGTAAGCCATTCGACCCATTATCTCCCCACACCAGGACTGTCTCTGTCAGGAAAAAACCAGCCATTGAAGCCGCGTTACCTTCTGACGGTAGTCTTCCTGAGGTAGACAGTCCACGAGGTCAACAGCGCCCAGTAGACAGCCGGAAGGGTAGTCCGCCGGGAAGTCCACTTCCGCACCTGACACACAATCCACATTACAGCACTGGGTCAGGTCAGTGTCACTCTCTACCTTTCCCCCTAGGCATGAAAGGCTGACTGGTTTGTACACATCTACATATCCTCAAAGAAACACGTTACAGGCTGATAAATCAAACCAAACAAAAAAATGAAAGATAGAAAAAAAAAACCCAGTGAGACAGAGAGGGAAAGAAGTGAAAAACAGATAACCTGACAAAACACACATAGAGAGAAACCCAGATTTTAAAAAAAAAAGGATTTGCACTGACAAATGCTGACACATACACCTCCACAATCACCTCATTATGTTTCGTTGGTCGATGTTGCTGGTTTTGTATGAATGTCTCAGGCTTAACACTGTTCTTTCTCAAGAACACTTTT
>CM031603.1:73175430-73207774 GCA_018398815.1 Conus ventricosus
ACAGATTTGCAGGAAATATTGCTCATTTCTTCACCAGTACTGCAGGTGTCTGTATCTCTTGGGCCTGGTTGGGACGACTGCAACTACATAGTCTACTTTGAACCACTGAACAGATTGCCTACGACAGTATTGCTCAAATTTCTTCACCAGTACTGCAGGTGTCTGTATTCTTGGGCTGGTTCGGACGATCTGCAACTACATAGTCTACTTTGAACCACTGAACAGATTTGCCTACGACAGTATTGCTCAAATTTCTTCACCAGTACTGCAGGTGTCTGTATCTCTTGGGCTGGTTGGCACACAAGGAAAGAAAATCACAATCTTGTCTCGTCACAGCAGAATGGTCCACTACGATCATCCTAGTAACTCTCATTGATCATTATAAAATAAACCCACAAAATTATAAAGAACTATTACAAGTGTTGTAGATTGTTCTTTTAAGCAGGAGATACTGATACCCACCGTCCCAACTTGTTATTTCAATGGGCTTTGACCCCTTTCCCCCAGGAAAGGTTCTTTGGTTTTCATAGTCATCCACAGTGCTCAGGCCTCAAAAACACAAGAGTAGCATTTTGACATTATAAGTGTGGTATTCCAAATTTAAGCATAACACTGGATGTGACATCACAAGCCAGATCACTTTGCTTCAACACGACATGATGGTGGACGACGGAAATCTTGCAAGTTATTGAGCGGTTTTGACTTGGCCTGCGCAGTATCAAAATGGCCGACAACAAAACCTTCAATAAGACAGCAAAATCGCGATCGTCTTCGGTGATTTTTGCCTGCATTTTCTTCCACTCCTACTGAACTTGGTCATTTGTATTTAACAAAACAAGTCCACAGTCGAAAGATCGACTTTATCGCGATTCTGTTTCAGCTCCTGCTAAGTCCTGTGAAAAGGTGCTGGGTTTTTTTTTGTTTGTATGTTTGTTTTTTCCAGTGTTGTTTTTAGCATAGCATTTCACCACAAAGTGCAGTAAAGTAGCACTGTCAATGAACTTGCAGCAAGCTATACCAAAAGCGTAGCATTTGGCAGTTCTGCTCCCTAGTAGCAGAGAGGAATGAGGGGTTGATATTGACCTCAGTGAGGCATCACAGCAATGGGCATGCAGGGGTATGATTTGTGTGTGTGATGCAACAGTGAGCTACCCCCCAAGCAAAGTTTTGCATCTTTTCCATAACACCATTAGCGGAATGTTCCTTTCCTTTTTCAGGACAAGTTTATGTGATTTGTTTTTCTCTTTTATTACATGGTTTATCTTCTGTTGTATGTCACTCTGAACACTTTATAACACTTTGTAGTGAACTCATTACACCTCTGAACACTTTATAACTTTGTAGTTAACTCATTACAACCTACGCCTTCCCCAACTAGATTTCCCATGCAGTGGGCTAGAGTTGCGGTTTTTTTTTTGGTTTGTTTGTTTGTTTGTTTGCTTGTTTGTTTTTTGCAGTATGGCAGCAAAATAACATTGTAACATTAATACAATCTTGAAATCTAAACTAATACTGTAGACAAAACACGTAACAGCATCAATATCGATGTCAACACAATTTGAGATTGTCCTGTTATGCATAACACCTGATCAGTATTCCTGCAATCAAATCAATTTTGCCTCTGAATTCCATCCAACCATCACTGAGGATTTTTTTCCCTTCGCTTTACTCTCCCCCAAACCCTCATAACATACACCTGGGTGCTATTATCAAAATGGAGTTTTACCTGTTGCTCCTTCCCATAACTCTCCAGACAGTGGAGCCAATGATCTTCGTGTTATATTTCAAAGACATCGATTTAAACAAAAAATATCAAAGCACAAAAAAAAACCGCATCATGTAACAAATTGCGGATAGGAAACCAAATCACGGTTTACACGAGAACACTTATTGCATTTTTGGGGTTCTTGTTTGGGTCCGTTGAGAACGGCAGCATTGTTTAGCCTGATGAACAGTTGGCCTTCCTCTTTTTTGGTTGGCTGAGGATTGCAAAATGACATCCAGGACAGGAGGTCTGGTGTAGGAAGAGCTGGTCGTCGACAGGAAACAGTGGATGAGGTCAGGTCGTCTTTTACGCTCCACTACCTGAGACCCTTTTTTGCAGCTTGGGGATGGTGGGGTCCAGCTTGTCTGCACACACATATCAGATCACAGCTAAGATATACAGCAAGATGAGTTCGAGGGTCGACACGTACCTTTTGTATTCAGGTCAGTTTTTCAGTAACTAATTATTGATTAATCCTTTATTATCCCAAATTTGTCTGCATCAGACATTCATGACAATGTTTAACCCAAAGATGCGAATTTTATGAAGGAGCCACCCCATAATCTGGCGGTAGATAGATAGATAATGTTGCTTATAGCCCAGCCGACCGCAAAGGGCCACATCAGGGCTGTTAATCTGGCGGAGGGCAGTGCAAAAAACGTGAACTTAGATATGTTGGACTTACATCCGCTGTTGTGAACTGTGCATGGCTGCTGTGGAAGAAGGTTATGTCGAGAACTTTTGTAAGCAAACAGAAGGAATTCAAGCCAGCGTGGTTTGTGGAAGCTGTCTTTAAGTTTTAAATGTCTGTGATGAATAGCAACATTTAGGATATTTCAAAATTAATTTGTAAAGAACAGATTGTCTATTCATTGGAAGTGATCCGGCATTCCATCATTGCACACCCAAGAAAAAAAACACACATCGAACTAAACTGCAAGAGGATGTGAAGGAAATGTTCATACCATCAGCATAAAACTTAAAGAGTTACCTAAAAGAGAAGAAATCACTGTGAGAAAATTGCAAACCTTGCAACGAAAGAAGATATGACACCTGTGAAATCAGAAGTGCAACTGATGACTGAGACTTTTACTGAAAAGATTGAAAACCTCGAAGGCAAACTTTTGATTGTGAAACAAAGAATGAAGACTGTAACAAGGAGCTGCTAAAAAGACAATAAGAAATATTGAAAGATGCGCTGAAGACTCAGAAAAATAATGTGCAAAACCATGCAGAAGCAAGCAACAATCTAGAACAAACATAGAAGATAGAAGGTTCATCTCTACCGTGTCCAAGAAACCACAAGAGAGAATGCAGAAGACTGAATCAAAAAAATGTGTTAATATTTTCAATCAGAAAATGTAAGTGGTGAGAACAATATATCGCCCATTGGACTGGCCAGCTGAGCAGCCCCAGACCAACAGCGATCATTGTGAGCTTTTTCAACAGAAGAAAATGAAACAAGATCCTAGCAAATCGCCAAAATCTGAAAAATAAGGGGATTGTGATCGGACAGGATTTGACCACGGCAAATTATAACATTTTATTGTGATGCTACGCAACATTCATCATGTGCCAGTACATGGACATCTAATGGTTAAGACATTTGCTAAACTGAAAAGCGGAGGAACACTGAAATTAGACATACATGCCGATGTTGATCAGGCTTCTTGCCGGGTGATGGTGGGACAAACACCAGTGAGGAAATGGATCATAGTGTATAAATGCATAGTGAAT
The DNA here is from genome assembly GCA_018398815.1 of Conus ventricosus. Classification (NCBI taxonomy): domain Eukaryota; kingdom Metazoa; phylum Mollusca; class Gastropoda; order Neogastropoda; family Conidae; genus Conus; species Conus ventricosus. The sequence goes on from CM031603.1 coordinate 73,178,933, forward strand.
AATGTGGGACATTTGTCATCACATGCATAAATACTATTATACTGATCCTAGACTCTCTACTGTATGTAAGTGGTATTCTGTGACAATTCACTACCAATTTATTTTTCTTCTTTCCCCGATTCCATAACCTGTCTTCAGCTTATGCCTCCCCCTATCTACGTATGGTCTAATGCCCCCTCCTGCTCCCCCTTCTCCCCTCCATATACATTTCATTTCCCTTTCACTACATGAATCTTTCACTGATGATAATGATTCTTGCCGTTACTGTACTGTTATCATTATCTTTTTCGTTTTTTGCTGTGTTGCTATTACTGTGGTTACTATTTATTTGTTACTTGTTTTTTAAGGGGGCAAGATATCTTCTTATCCGACTACTTATCGTTGACATGATTTCGTTTCCAAAGTCATCAAGATGTAAATGTTATTGGTGTGCTTTGTGTCAGGGTGTTTTTTTTTTGTTTTTTGTTTTTTCAACCGTATGTTTCTTCGTCTGTCACTTTGTCTGACTTTTTCTAATTGATTTACTAGCAAAAACTTAATTTACAAATGCAGGATGAATAAGATCAAACCCCAAAACAACACACTTTCTGAGAGATTTAACTCTTTCATCCCAACAACCCGGTTTTCCGGTTTGCAGAAATCGTACCCTTCCTTCCTGCAGCCCGGAAAACCCGGCAGCACAAAATCCTTCTTTCCTTCCTGCAGCCCAGAAAACTGGTTCTCACAGTAAGCGCTTTGAACTTCGTGCGAGTCGCATCATCAGTACACGTCATGACCTGGTCGCTTGGGGGGGCAGTGTTTATGAATGGAACGGATGCCAGACGGCCCCTACAGCAGGGGGAAAGTGGTCGCCGCTCTATTCTGGCCGGTTTGCTACTGCATACATGGCAGTTCTCACTTTACACTTCTTTTTTTCCCTCTAAATCCAGAAATGAAGGGAATACTCGTATTATAAGAATCTAGGAACAAGAGGAAGTAATGGTTCATAAAAAAGTAGGAATGAAAGAGTCACAAACAATTATACAGTTAAAAAATACATCTCTTCAAAAGAAATGACACTTGCAGATTTCTTTTAAAAGTGGTACCCTTACCAAAGTTTGTCAGTGACGTATTGTGATTAGTAAACATGCAATGATGTAAGCTTGTTTTCAAAACGTGCCATTTCGAGAGTGCATTTTCACCAATAGTGTGTTTCTTTTTTCTTTTTTTAAATGTTTTATAGTGCTTTGATTCTATTGAAAATCTTTATTGTTGGGTTTTCTTGTACAGAACATTGCACCCACTTTTTTTTTCCATGAATGATACAATGCACTATGGTAACACCTGTTTAGTGAAAACTTTACAGATTCATGCTCCACTGTCCATGGCTCAGTCTCACATTACACTGATGTAATGTGTTCGATTTGCTTTGTTTTGTAGGCAAGTTTGTAAATGAGTATGTGCACATGTGTAGGTATATGTTCACATGTGTATGTGTATGTAAGTGTATCAACAACAAAAAATACATAGCAAAAAAACAGGAGAGAGCGAGAGAGTGAGAGAGAGAGATGGGAAAGACTGACAGAGAGAGAGAGAGAGGAGAAGAGAGAGGGGAGAGAGAGAGAGAGAGAGAGAGAGAGAGGAGAGAGGAGAGAGAGATTATGTTGAAATTCAAAGTTTGCCCCTCCTCCCATTAACACAGGCAACAGACTAAAATGAGGTGCAACACAGGACAAAAAGACACACTCGAAACCCGGCAGACAGATAACTCCAACGTGCAGTCAAACCAAGCCTACAACAAGACTGACAGAAGACAACAGACGCATTTAGAAAAACTGTTGAGTTTTTATCTTAAATAAACAAAAAAAAGAACGTGTGTAAACAGCTTACAGATTTTGTGCTTTCCTTTTGATGGGGAATTTTTATAAGCAGCTGTTGGGGGTTTTCGCAGATGAACACATAGGGACATATCGACTCCCCGTCAGGAAACTGAAAACATAAAAAGAAACACATCAGTCAGTGGCGAACGTGAATGGACTTATTTAGTTTCCATCAGAAAACTAGCAATATCAACACCGCACAGACCACAAGTGACCAAAGTATGTTCTCAAAGTTTCTCACCAGCCCTTTGCCCTATTTGACAATCTTTTTTAACTTCACTTCAGCCTTTCACCTATTTCACACTCTGTACCACTTTTCCTATGAGGCTTTCATTCTATTTCACAATTTTTTGCACTGTTTTTTTTCACTAATACTTCATTCTATTTCACACTCTGTACCACTTTTCCTATGAGGTTGTCATTCTATTTCACAATATTTGCCCATTTTTACTACTACTTCATTCTATGTCACATTCAGTACCACTTTTCCTATGAGGCTTTCATTCTATTTCACATATTTTTTGCCCTGTTTTTTTTTGGGTTTTTTTTTTTTTTTACTAATACTTCATTCTATTTCACATTCTGTACCACTTTTCTATGACTTCATTCTATTTCACAATTTTTTGCACTTTTTTTTACTACTACTACATTCATTTTTTCTTTTTTTTTCTGTCCCAACCTCTGCGCCACCTCAGAGGCACTGCACTCACGCCGCTCATTCCAACACCCCGTCCACAACCACAGCTCGGTCGGCCCGCCGCAGCCCCGGCACCGGCAATCCACAGGGAGCAGTCAATGTCAAGTCATAAAGAGGCAACCCACGGAGGAGACACTGCACTGCTGCCGAGTCACTTCGGTGGTGTTTAGTGGCGCCTGTTCTGATCTAACATACGCAGGACACCAACTACTAAGCCCCCTACTGACGACAATAATTGCTTCGTCTCGGAGCCGGCGTGAGTGAGCTCTCCTCCGGAGGGCGCCACCACATCCGTCCAACGACAGCCCCCATGGACTTGCCGATACCAGTGACCCCGACGGAACCAAACCAAGACCACAGACGTGGAGAGGACATCGAAAACTGAGGTCACCATGAGAGCAGGGCATGAAGGGCCACAGAATTTGAGACATTTTTTTTTTCATTTTTTATGCTGATCGATGAGAATGAGGATGATTAAGATGATGCTACGGATTTCCGTTTCGGTCTGAGACTACATGACAGGGCTGTACTCTACGCTTCCTTTCACAATATATCCTGGCATCAACCAGGCCCGAGAGATACAGGCACTGCAGTGTTGGTCAGGAAATTTGAGCAACACTCTCAGAAACGCATCCATTAAGTGGATGAAACTCGACTGTGTGGTCCCAGTCTTCCCAACTGAGTCCGCAGCAAACTCAACTCTGGGTAGGAGCCGGTCGGGGCAGAAAAACCCACATGACTCTGATGGGATTCAAACCCACGACCTCCCAGCCGGGAGTCCGCGACGCTAACCACTTCGCCACGGCGGCTGGTCTACTACTTCATTCTGTTTCACACTCTGTACCACTTTTCCAATGAGGCTTTCATTCTATTTCACAATTTTTTGCACTACTTTTACCACTACTTCATTCTATTTCACACTCTGTACCACTTTTCCTATGAGGCTTTCATTCTATTTCATAGTTTTTTTGCACTACTTCTTACTAGTACATCATTTTATTTCACAATTTTTTGCACTATTTTTTACTGGTACTTCATTCTATTACACAACTTTTTGCACAAATTTTTACTAGTACTTCAATCTACTTCACAATTTTTTGCACTATTTTTTACCAGTCCTTCAATCGATTTCACAATCTGTCCCTCTTTTCCTACCAGACTTTCACCTTTTTTTTCGCAGTCTATCTCACTCTCTCTTCTAGCCCTTCATCTTATTTAGAAAACTGTTCCCCTTTTCCAACGTGATTTTTTACTGTTTCACAATCTTTTCACTTTCCCTACTAGCCTTTCACCCTTTTTTCATTATCTTTTCCAACCAGTCTTTCACCCTGTTTGACAATGTTTTCATTTCCTACCACTCTTTCACCATATTTCACAATCTTTTTCAATCTTCCCACTACTAGTCTTTGACCTTGTTTCACAATCTTTCCCACTTTTGCTATCAGTCTTTCACCTTTTCATATTCTTTTCCACATTCCCCTACCAGTCCTTGACCCAATTTCACAATCTGTCCCACTTCTATCAGTCTTTCATCTATTTCATATCTGTCTCACTTCTCACACCAGCCAAAATTCAAAACAAAACAAGATGCAAAGACATGATTATTTAGTATACAATAAGCACTTCATGTGTGAATTTTCAACATGCATGTCATGATGGGTGAAACCAGGAAAAAGGAGGAAGGCTAGGGGTTCGGGAAGGGGGAGGGGGGGGGAGGGGGGGGGGGCACCTTAAGCTCCCTGGCGGGGTCAGGCAGCAAAGCTCCCTGAAGCTGAACACTCTCTACACCTTTGACAAGTAAAATCAGGGCAGGGCGACACACCTCCTTTTGTTAACATGCAGTCCACAAGTCAACCATTAGAACTGACATTAATCTTAGTGACCTACATGCTGTGAAGTTCACTTAATTCAAGAAACTGGAGGCAGCAACAATTTTTGTGGACTATAATGTGCATTTACCACTTCTGAAACTTATGAATAAGGCTTGCAGAATTTGTGCATCTGGTGTTGGAAGAACTCCCTTGTATGGAAAACTAAACTTTTTTTCACCTCAGCCGAAAACTTGTGTGGTCTTGTTTATTCCAGCATGAAGTTCAAACTGCTACCCTGTTTCCTAGGGGGAAGGGGTAGGAGTGGATATGGGTTGGGTGGTTATTGGTGCAACATGCATGCGACTTGAATCTTAGATTTAAACAGTGAAGTTATGAACTAATACTTGGATTTAAACCTAGAAGCCCTACATATGTAGTTTTTGAAGAGTCCAGGCAAATTTCAATAAATTTACTAGGAAACTGATTATGGTGAAATTCTGGGCACAAGTTTATTTCTAGTGGAAGCAAAAATAAATAGTCACGTGAAAATGTATAGATTTTTGTTTACTTTTTATGAAACATGTGCTACTAAACCTTACATATAAGGTGCATCAATAACACACTGGGGTAATAAGCTTAAGGATGTACCAATCTGATTATCATAAATCAGGTGTGAAAAGTAAGATTTGTAAGATCACTGGACATGACTTCTTTGCTAAAATCGATCAAGATGAAGTTTGTCATATAAACAGAATGTTTTAAAATACAGATTGAACAACATTTGCTCATACTGCCCACTAAATTTACCAATTGGTTTCTTTGTTACACAATAAAGAACCAGATATCACAAATTACCTATTAAAAGTGGTCTTCCAGCTCGCATTAACAGACTAGATAAAAGTGCAATGTGCAATGAATGTACTTGTATTTGTAATCAGTTAGGATCATACTTTAACATTTTTTCTTTGCTTTCTTTCTTTTTCTTTTTTTGCAAGCTTAGAACTAACAGACCTGTTTACCTGAATTTTGTTCCCATGATTGGCAAAAATTCGACAAATATGACAAACTTTAAAAGAAAAAAAAAATCGGGAAAAAAATTATCTAGAGACATGATTCTTGAGTGGTAAGTGCACTTGCGGACAACAACCATAGGAGGGGAAATCTGACCAAAGAGTAAGAACTCTTGCTGACTTCAGCATGCAAAATAACATCAGGTTTTGTCAAATTTTGACAACATGCCCAGAAATATTGAAAAAAATCGGCGAGAAAGCGTGAGTTTGAGCTAAAACATGCTGATGAATTAGGTTTGGAACTACTTTGTGTCAGAAAGAATCTATTTCACCATAGTTATGTAAGATTTGGCGGTTACTGCCTGGAGGATGCTTCTGCTGTGTGACAGCATGTGAAAACGAAACTTGTTCTGAACACTGGCATCAATCGCAGACTTCTCTTCATCAGGCTCAATATATGGTATCGTGACTATTGGCTGAAGCAGCTTTTGCACATTCTTTCAGCAAAATGATGAAGTAATGATCAGTTTGGAAAAGAAAAACGCAGTGTTACATGTAACCCTGGATAGGAATTGACAAGAGGAAAAAATGAAAAAAAAAAAAAAAATGGCCCCATGGGATTTGAACCTGTTACCTCTCAGTCAACAATGCTTACAGCAGTGGTCATTTACTTTGCTGTTCATACACACCATGAATTTCAACCCTAAACTCCACCTTACCCTCTGATATTTGGCACTTTGACGGAGAACAAGCATCAAAATCCACCTGATTTACGTGGCATCCTGTATCTGTATAGCATCTATCAGATCTACACAATATCCACCGTTATTTTTTACAGCATTCACTATATCTATACTGCATCTACCAATCTATACAGAATTCACAAAGATATATGCAGTATTTATCAGAACCGCACAGCATACTAGCTCTATAATCACACAGCATATCTGTACATATATAAACTATCCAGTACGTTGAAACAGTGATCCAAGGTAAGCCATTCGACCATTATCTCCCCACACCAGGACTGTCTCTGTCAGGAAAAAACCAGCCATTGAAGCCGCGTTACTCTCTGACGGTAGTCTTCCTGAGGTAGACAGTCCACGAGTCAACAGCGCCCAGTAGACAGCCGGAAGGGTAGTCCGCCGGGAGTCCACTTCCGCACCTGACACACATTTCCACATTACAGCACTGGGTCAGGTCAGTGTCACTCTCACCTTCCCATAGGCATGAAGGCTGACTGGTTTGTACACATCTACATATCCTCAAAGAAACACGTTACAGGCTGATAAATCAAACCAAACAAAAAAATGAAAGATAGAAAAAAAAAACCCAGTGAGACAGAGAGGGAAAGAAAGTGAAAAACAGATAACCTGACAAAACACACATAGAGAGAAACCCAGATTTTAAAAAAAAAAGGATTTGCACTGACAAATGCTGACACATACACCTCCACAATCACCTCATTATGTTTCGTTGGTCGATGTTGCTGGTTTTGTATGAATGTCTCAGGCTTAACACTGTTCTTTCTCAAGAACACTTTTAAAACATTACACACCACAAACACATACCGGGACATACTTGTCCTTAGTCTGATGCACACATATATACTCTCTTCCTCAGTATGTTTTGGTTTATTTGTTTGTTCATTTTCAAATTGACTAAAAATCACACTCATGAATGAACATACACCCTTCACATGCATTCCCAACCTTACATACAATATTGAAAAAAAACAGAGCAGATTCTATTTCACATAAGCTCAGTCACTCGGACCTCACCTTTATACTGAAGTTCATAGTGGCGTTCCATTTCGGATATTTCCGCAGAAGATGGCATTTTAGCTGTAGCCGCGATCCACAGCCGACCTCGGTGTGCAGTGTACCATGATCGGCCTTCATGACTGAAAGAGAAATCACATGAACACACTGGTGAAACAGCCCCATGCGCATTATTATATTATCATATTATATCATCCTGATGGATGCATACATGTTTCATCAAGGAGGTGCCACTGCTTGTGGACTAGTCCGTACTACACTGTTTCCTGCCTACACACGAGACCACAGCATATCAGGTTTAGAAGAGAGGAGTGAATAAATGAATTAAACCAAAAAAAAAGGCTAAAGACTTGAAAAGAGGATCTTATAGACAAGACTTTCACAGACAGCTGACCTTCACATTAATCCATGACACTGGTCAGACCTTGGACACCTAGCTAACAGTAACACTGGCGGCCATGCTTTAGTTTGTGCATGTGTATGCATATTTGTGTGCATGCTTGCGCATAATCGTGTGTAAGTGTTTGAAGGTGGTGTTCGCCTCGTCTCGCCACCACAAGTGCTTGTACAAGTGGTGCGTGCACATATACATGTGTATTTGTACATATAAACACACTTGCACATAACCATTAGTATAAGCATGTGCATGAACACCAGCGCATGTCAGTGCGAGGCCAATATCTGTAAGGACATATGTATGGAATGACAGTTCGGGAAGGAAGAAAAAAAAGTTGGCATATTTACTGTCTAGCGTGGTTTGTTGTGCTGTAGTACACAGAATGATAATCATGCAAGAAGCGTGTGTGTGTGTGTGTGTGCATCTGGATCTCCATGTTGGTGTGGATGATTTCATTCATCACCCAGTCGTGTGGAGAAGAGGGTGCATGTTTGTGATGGGGTTACTATTCAGTGATAATGTGCGGTTGTAATGTGCGAGTGTTATCAAGTTGTAGCACAGTGTGTCATGGAGCGTTGAAGTGTGCTAATGTGTGTGTGATTGGGTCTATCCTATGATGGTGTGGGTTGCAGTCTGTTGTTTTAACACAGTGCATGTGTGTGTGGTTGTGTGTGTGGTTGTGTGTGAGTGAGAAAAAGAGTGCATGTGTGTGAGAGAGCATGTCTCTGTGCGTGCATGCGTGTGTGTGTATGTGTGTGTATGTCTGCTTGTGTCCATGTGTGTCTATGTATGTCTATGTCTGGGTATGTCTGAGAGGCGAAGGGGAGATAAAACTGTGCACATTTGGAATGGGTATGAGAGATGGGAGAGGATGACAAAATCTGTATGTATGCACACGTAACAAACATATTCAGTGTGTACAAAAAAAAATTCTTCTTCTAACAACTGCACTGATGACAAGTCATAATCCAGCAACTGTGAATTCAGAAACGTATAGCAAAGAAGAAAATATGATTCTTCTCATAAAGTTTTAATCACACACAAAACACACACACACACACACACACACACACAAATCCATGAATTTTTCTTAATAAAGCCCATTCCCCACCCGCTTTCCCATCCTGGATACTAAGCCCTGCCTGTCTCTCCCTCTCCTCCCTCCCACATATCCTGTTTGATTACATTTTGATGCCAGCCACAGTAGAGATGCCCAGGGTTGGTGCATACTGAGACACATCCCTTCGTCCGTCATCTCTTGCAGTTCACGGTCTTGAATGACCCCGACCTTTGACCTGGCTGGGACTCCGCTTGTATCAGAGTGCGACCCCTCCCCTTTCTTTCCTTTGCGACTTGAAACAAACTGCACAGAGTATCAGATGCATGTGTTAAGTCTTCCATGGATCACACTGAAAAAAAAAGGGTTTTCCTATTAAAAGTAGTTTTTACAAAACATTTATATGTCTAACACGCGGAAACCCTCCTGCTTTGCCAGGAACAGTACAGAAACTGAAACTTACAGCTAAGAAAGTGATATGCAATGTATAGGCAGACAGATAAAGATATATATAATATAGACAGATATATATATATATACACACATATATATATATAATATATATATATATATATAATATATATATATATATATATATATATATATATATATATATATATATATATATATAATGTTGAACAATTAAGTAGTGGGGAAAAAACAAGTGCAGGCTAACAATTCTTGATTTGAACTTTTTTTAAAAATTCATTTAAAAAAAAAAAAGGGGGGGGGGGGTGGTGGTGTTGAAGATGAAGAAAATGGGAACAGAAGATTAAGAAAATATATCATTAATATGAAAACCCTTCACTAGCTGCATGAGGGAACCATCATCATCCCTCTTGAAGGCAGATCTATTTATAATGCCTTGCTCCTCTCGAAGGCAGATCTATTTATAACGCCTTGCTCCTAGGCCTTTCGTCCGCTGGATCAGACTCAACCATCATAATCCCTCTCTCTCGAAGGCAGATCTATTTATAATGCCTGCTCCTAGGCCTTTCGTCCGCTGGATCATAGAGAGAGAGAGAGAGAGAGAGGAGAGAGAGAGAGAGAGAGAGAGAGAGAGAGAGAGAGACATTAATATACAGAGAGAGAGAGATATGTGTGCGTGCATGTGTGTGTAAAGGATCATCACTCTGGCTGTTCTGCTGTGTACGAGGCATGGTCAGCTCTCTTTTCTCCCAAATTCATTTTTACCAGAATCGGATTACCATGTCAAAGTTCAAAGTAAGAATGTGCCACATAGGAACAAGGCATTTGGATACATAACTATTTTGTAAAACTAATTTATTTGTTTTAACAGCAAAATTGCTAGTTATACTCTGACATGGAGCAGAAGAAAGGCAACACGTAACAAACATGGATGGCAAGATTGCAGGCATATGAAACAGAAAGCAAGATGTGTGTGTGTGTGTGTGTGGTGTGTGTGTGTGTGTGTGTGTGTGTGTGTGTGTGTGTGTGTGTTCGTGTGGTGTGCACATGCATGCGTATATATACTAGTGTATGCATGCATATGTCTACCACTGTAGGTTCAGTTCTTACGAGAGACTATATAGCTATGAGCACACATGCATGCTGATACACATGCACATATATATATATATATATGTGTGTGTGTGTGTGTGTGTGTGTGTGTGTGTGTGTGTGTGTGTGTGTGTGTGTGTGTGTGTAAAAGTATGCTTTGCAATTTGTATCTTCTCTTTTGTTTTATAGATCATTTCATATACTTGATTTTCTCTGATAGACTTGTTTCTTGCAGTTTAAATGCAAAATCTGGTCGAACTGGAGATACACTCCTATACAGCACATGTCATCATTGTTGCTAGAATTCTTATTTAATTCAGGGCTTCAAATAGTCCAGGATGAAAACACAGGAAAAAATTTTAACATGGGGTTGATGAGGAGGCAAAGTGGGACTGGGAGAGGGGGAGGGAGGTGCGTTGACTTTTTTTTCAATCAGACTGACATCTGTGCAATCTGGTGCATTCTGGGCATTTTTTTTTTTAGAGTTTTACGCAGACCCACATTTATGACTCTCTCTCCCTCTCTCTCAAACACACACACACAACTGTCTTTCTGTTCCTAAACATAACAATCAATGTTCTTTACTAGTAATGTAACTGTTCTTCTCTACACTTTTTGTCACCTATTGGAGCTGTCCTCTTTACATGTGGCCCCCAAACCAATACGGCCCTTGGACCTATAATTCAGTTCCTCCCAGCACACACACACACACACAACACACACACACACACACACACACACACACACACACACACACACACACAGAGCATATCCCAGCCTTGTTATCTTAGATGCTTCCATAACCTCTTGTCCTCCACAACAACTTCTATCTAATCCCATTTTAAACAATTTTTCACTCTGAATTCTTCTAAACTGGCTCTTCTGATTATCAGCAACTGCCCCATAATTGATCATTTTCACTTCCAAATATTCCTATCCAAGATTATGCACACTCCAAGTGGCAAGTAATTCTCAGGAATCCCCCCCCCCCCCCCCTAAATTTTTTGTGTGTTTTGTTTGTTTTGGCGGAAATTGATCTTTTTCTCCATTGAACATTTCATCCAAGGCGGATATCTGCCAGACTGCGGACCATTTCAAGCCCTGTCTATTATCATTATAATCCTAGTCTATGCCCTACCTGCGGGGCAGGCTGTACAATTGAGGGGTTCACCAGATATGCTGCCTCCCTGGATCAGCATCGGCATGACCGCCCTGCCTTCCTTCCGTTGCCCTCCCATATTGCACCTCCTGCACGACGGAGTCCCGATGGTCGTACATCGTCTGCCCCACCATGTCCGCCTCCTCCACACCTGCCTCCCCGCAAAGTCCAAGGTCACCTGGTCACAAATACAGCCGCATCATCATCTCTGAGAAAATTGTTGGTGAAAAGCTTCAACATTGGCAGACCACAATAATTTCATGAGATTTTTTTTGTCGTTGTTTACTCTCCACCGTCCCCCACCCCCATCCTACCCTGTGCCAAAGTTATGACTGGCAAGCATGAATTATCTTTCCCAAGCACATGTGAGCATCAACCCAAGGGAAACTGTACAGGCCACAAGCTTGACCATCTTTTTTAGACCCCCAGAACACAGTACTTCTTTTGTCCCCAACAGTGCTATTTCATGACATGTCAGAAGTTCACATTCGCCTAACATGATAGCAGAACAAAGACAACTTTCATTTCAAGAAGCACTCAAATCTGTGACAGGTGAGAGGAACCTTCAACACGTTCATATGACAAAAAGGAACATTCACGACAAAGAATATCTTACAATTCACAGCATATATCCCAATAGTCAGAAGAAACATTCTAAAACAAATGCATGTTTCTGACATATTTTTTTAACTCCAAATGTTTGCACAAAAGCACCGTGAAAAAAAAATTGAGTATTCTACAAGTAAACATTCTATTAAAAAAAAACACACAAAAAAACCCTTGATCATCCACAGATTGTGCGCTTTGTTCACTTTGTGTATGTATGTTGATTTTATGGCTGAAGTGTTTCATCCTTAAATGATGACAAGTCTATTTTCAGTGCATCTCAATTCAACAGGGTATCTGCAAGCTACAAATTTTGCAAAACAAAACTCAAGAGTCAAATCAATCGCACTACACTTTTCTTCAATTTCAAAGTGAGGTGACTGCAGACAGAAACTGAAACAAAAGAAAAATTGCTGTGCAGCCAGGTGAAAGAACAAATTGCTGTGCAGCCAGGTGAAAGAACAAACTGCTGTGCAGCCAGGTGAAAGAACAAACTGCTGTGCAGCCAGGTGAAAGAACAAACAAATCCAAGAAACAGAACTACAAGTTTGACTTCTTTGGTCTTCTTCAGGCAACACGGACAACATTCTTGGCAATGAAAATGAAGGACGAACAGACAGTCACATATCTCCTCAAATTGGGGACAAAATGGACGTGGAATAGCCACAAACAGGCAGTCACAGTCACATATCTCCTTAAATTGGGCATGTGGAATGGCCACAGTCAGTCACATGTCTCCTCAAAACTGGGGACAAAATGGATGTAGAATGGCCACAAACAGACAGTCACATATTTTATCTCCTCAAATTGGGGACAAAATGGATGTGGAATGGCCACAGTCACATATTTTATCTCCTCAAATTGGGGACAAAATGGATGTGGAATGGCCACAAACAGACAGTCACGTATCTCCTCAAACTGGGAACAAAATGGATGTGGAATGGCCACGTCACATATCTCCTCAAATTGGGGACAAAATGGATGTGGAATGGCCCCAGACAGTCACATTTCTCCTCAAATTGGAGACAAAATGGATGTGGAATGGCCACAGACAGACAGTCACATATCTCCGCAAACTGGAGACAAAATGGATGTGGAATGGCCACAGACAGTCACATTTCTCCTCAAATTGGGGACAAAATGAATGTGGAATGGCCAGAGACAGATAGTCACGTATCTCCTCAAACTGGGGACAAAATGGATGTGGAATGGCCACAAACAGATAGTCACATATCTCCTCAAATTGGGGACAAAATGGATGTGGAATGGCCACAGACAGTCACATTTCTCCTCAAATTGGGGACAAAATGGATGTGGAATGGCCACAGACAGATAGTCACATATCTCCTCAAATTGGGGACAAAATGAACGTGGAATGGCCAGAGACAGAGAGTCACATACCTCCTCAAATTGGAGACAAAATGAACGTGGAATGGCCAGAGACAGAGAGCCACATACCTCCTCAAATTGGAGACAAAATGAACGTGGAATGGCCAGAGACAGAGAGATCACAAACCTCCTCAAACTGGGGACAAAATGGATGTGACATGGCATCCACATCCCTTTTGCACCCAGTCTGAGGAGATAAGAGACTGTCTGTTTGTCCTTCACTTTCATTGTCTTGAATGTTGTTCGCCTTACCTGAAAAGACCACAGTGGTCGAAACACACAGTGTTTATTTTGTAATTTGTTTATTTGTTCGTCTTGCAGTATAGTGATTTTACTTTTAATTTTGACTCTTTCTTTTTCAAACCATGACGCAGTACAGAAATGTTTATATTATGGATGTAGGATTAAAAGATGTTTAAAAGAATATTTCAACTATTTCTCACCGCCATCATCTCTTTAATAAAGAGAAGTAAGCAACTAAGTACCAACCTTCTTTCATCCCGAGTCCATAATGCTAAATGTAACATGTAGTCCAGAATCAAATAACTACCTTTCATTTACCTTGACAGATTCTTTTTTAACCAAAACTGAAATGAGACAACAGCTATGAACAATCCGTGACAACAGCTATGAACAATCCGTGAAGTCTTTTTTATTTGCAGGCCTGTCTCTATATGCATGAAAAAATTTTCAAAATATGGACCATCACAAGCTGTTTTTGTTTGACACCACCGCAGTTTCACAATCCCAACGACTCTCACCTTTCTGTCTCTGCGTGACTGAAAGCGAGCTGACCTTAGCTCTTCCTCACGTTTCCGCAGTTTGTCACGCTCCTGTTTGCTCAGCCACTGGTTGGAATCAGTGGCAAAATAATCGCATTCATCATCTATGACTTGCGTTCTCCTCACACTGTGAACACAGAGACATGAAAATAGTCTGTTTTGCAAAGCACATCAGTTTGTATGTCTGAAGGGATGTTATTTCTATGATCAAAGAATGGCATCCAGTAGTGAAAAACAAACAGAAAAATACAGAAAAAGATGATTACATTGTCAATTCTGTTACATTTAAATTACAATGCACTAGAGCATATTTAAACACAGCAAGCCCTGCTTTGTAACACTAACTCCAGTTTAACCCTTTGCCTCCCTTGACTTAATTGTAATTTTCAAACCTTTCAGTTTGACATGCTGTCTGTCTATAATCTGTGATGCTTAAAGTTTTGATTTGGTTTTAATGAATACTCAGCTCAATTCTATAATTAAAAAAAAAATCATACAAGAAAATGATTCCTGACATGCATAAGTTTCTACTTTCCCATCTTTTCCCATGATTGCTGAACCATGGATATGCCCTGGTCAAGAGCGAAAGGTTTCAACTCATTCCCTTCTACCATTTTCTCCGTTTTCTGCTGGGACTAATTCCCTTCTATCCTTTTCTACCTTTGTTCCCTGTAGGGACTACGTTTATGTATGTTGTCAGTCAAAAAAAAAAACCACCACACAACAAAGAATAAATTTTTATTTTTAAATAGAATGAAAAGAACACTAAAAAAAAAAAAAAAAAATCTAAGTTCTGAAGTTTTCACAATGTTATATGCACTCTCTGATGACCAACACATATAAAGCATATGTACTCCACTGTCCAAAAGTTGTTTGCTTTGAGGTTTTTCAACATAACAAATTGCTTTGTCATTCACAAATAAGAGTGAAAACTGAAACACAGCTGCTTTCTTTACACTACCCATTGATAAAATTGTAACTGTGACTATATCAACCCAAACTAGAAATCTAAAACAATGAACATTAAGTTACTCCTGGAAATTTGAAAGTACCCACAGAAATTACGGCAGCTGGCAGTATTGCCACTGTACCAAAACACAGTAGTACGCAGATCTAAAAAAAAATGTATACATCTGACAAAATGACAGCAAGAACAGAAAACATAAAAAGAAAAAATAAACACTCAGTGGAAATAAATGCAAACAAAACAGTAGTCACATGAAAAGAGAGATAACCAACCTGGTCTTGTCATACTCCAGGAGACGATCTTTATGCTTCACAGCACTGCTCAGTCCCTGCTGCACGTGCGCTGCCACCGAGGGCAGCACCTCCCTCTCTCCGCCCCCTCTACACAGCGGAGTGAACTTATCGGCATCACGCATCAGATGCTGCCGCAGCTTTTCACTTTTCTTGGACCACGATTCAACACTTCTTGATCCTCTGGTGTGCAAATCTGCAAAAGTACCAAAGACATGCCCTTAGATTTAGGATTCCATGGTCTCCATAGAGATAAGATGTTCTGACCTTCTTCAGACAAATGTGAAAGGTATGGATTCATATCCCGTATTTACAGACAAATAGATCTTCCAGCCACACCTGTTGGTTCTCTTTGCTTGGTTGGAAACTCCTCAGCACATTCTCTTTTTCAGTATTTATGAATCATTACAGTGATCAACATCTCGAGTGCTACACAAATGTATGCGATGAAACAGGGACAGTGTTAATAAGGAATTCTTTACTCAGCACTTTTCAGTACAAGGAATTCCTTCTAAATATGGAAAAGTTTCACCCATGTAAGATAAGATAAGATAATGTTGCTTATAGCCCAGCCGACCGCAAAGGGCCATATCAGGGCTGTCACCACGTTAAAATCAACTCACCAGTCATTTAAAAAAAACAAAAAAAACAACTTTCACACATCTTGTTAAATGACATCGTCTACAAACGCACCAGAAACTTTGTTAAAAATCTTTCTGCCGTAAAAATCTTAAATCAGATAAAAAATGTTAATCTCTCTCAAAAACTCAAGGATCTCATGGACTCCGCCGTAAAATGTTTGTGTCTCACATCGTGCAAGTCCCAACACTCTAAAAGAACATGTTTCATTGTGAGTGGCGCATGACATGGAATGCACCACGGAGCTTCTTCACTCTTTAAAAGGTAAGCATGGGTAAAATACGAATGGCCGGTGTGCAGCCGGCACAGAACCGTTTCCTCTTTACGACCTCCCGACGTGGATGGGAGGAAGTCCTTAAGGTTTGGACGGATCTGAAAGAGTTTGTTAGTCATCTGTGTGTTCCAATCCTCCTGCCAGAGGTCTCTCACATAATCGTTAATTTTGGGTTTCACGTCTGAGCAGGGGATATAAATGTGGACAGTTTCTCTCTTGTGGCGTTCTTGGCTAAACGATCAACCATTTCGTTCCCGCCGATGCCAACATGACCAGGAACCCAAGCAAGAGTAATGTTGTAACCGTCCACTTCAAGTTGCTAAAAAGTTAAAAAAAAAGTAAAAGTTCTGGATGCTGAAGGTTGTGGCCAGCTATAGCCTCCAAAGCTGACAGCGAATCCGACAGAACCAGAAAGTCCCTCTTCGAAGATTGTGATATTATCTTCAAAGCCAAAACCAGAGCAGTAAGTTCAGCAGAATATACAGAAGCATCTGAATGAATATGTTTCAACAGTATCTGAGAAGGAGCCCCAGGGCAGTAGGCTGCACAGGCCACTCCTCTTCAGACTTGGAACCGTCAGTGAAAACTTTTTGATAGGATGGGAATTTGGAACAGAGCTCAGCATACAAAGCCTTGTACGCAGAGAGCTGGTAGACTCTTTGCGAAAAGCTGCAAGATCGAAACGAATCTCTGGCGTGAAGAAGGTCCACGGTGGTTGATCCGGAAACTGGAAAAATCCGACACAACTCCTAGGTCTAGACCTGCATTCCGCACGTGAGGCTGCATACGAAGGCCAAACGGCGGAATACATTTCGGGTTGTTTTCAAACTTACTTTGGAACGGAAGGACAAAGACACAGTCATAGGCAGGATTCTGCGGTTCTGAGAACAGTCGGATATAATAATTCAAAGACAGTTTCAGCCTGCGGTTGGACAATGAAGGTTCACCCGCCTCTGCGTACAGGCTGTACACAGGGGTGGTGCGGAACGCTCCAAGACAGAGACGAAGCCCTTGATGGTGGATAGGGTCCAAGAGTTTGAGGTAAGAGGGTCTTGCAGAGCCGTACACGGCACAACCGTATTAGTCTAGTTTGGAACGGACCAAGGCTCTGTAGAGGTGCAGCAAAGTTTTCTTATCAGCGCCCCAGTCGGTGTGTGCTACGACCGCCAGAATATTCAGAGGCTTTCTGGCAAGAAGTTTTGAGGTTTTTGATGTGGCTGAGAAAGTTGAGTTTTTGGTCAAAATAACTCCCAGGAATTTGGCTTCCTTTACAACTGGAATGGTGGACTTGTCTAGACGAATTTCAGGATCATCAAAGAATCGACGAAAATTGTGGAAATGAATTGACTGAGTTTTGGTACGGGAGAAGGTAAACCCGTTTTCCTCGGCCCACTGTTGGATTCTGTTGACGCAAAGTTGGAGTCGACGCTGTACACTGTGGTAAGAAGCTCCAACTGCATACAGCGCAAAGTCATCAACAAACAGAGAGGACTCGGTGCCCAGTCTTACGATTGGACAATGTCATTTATTTTAATGCTGAAAAGGGCGGGAGAAAGGATGCTCCCCTGAGGAAACACCCAACTCCTGCCCATGGATGTCAGAGAGTGTGGTGCCAACACGCACCTGGAACTGTCGATCGGCTAAAAGTTTTGAATGAACAGAGGCAGGTGACCCCGAAAACCAAGTCTGTGCAGGTCCATGAGGACTCCTGCTTTCCACGTGGTGTCGTACGCCTTTTCGAGGTCGAAAAAAGATAGCGACCACGTGCTGTTTGTTAACAAAGGCATTGCGGATGGTGGTTTCCAGATGGATTAGATGGTCAACCGTCGAGTGGTACTTCCGGAAACCGCACTGTTCACTGGCCAAAGACCATCGGTTTCCAGCTTCCACATCAGACGGGAGTTGACCATCTTTTCCATCAGCTTACAGAGGCAGCTGGTCAGAGCGATTGGGCGATAGTTGGAAGGGTTGGTAAGGTCCTTTCCAGGCTTTGGAATGGGAATGATCAGGGCTTTCCGCCAGGAGGGCGGAAAGGACCTGTGGTCCAGATGTGGTTATAGACTTGGAGAAGAGTCTGAAGACAGCTTTCCGGAAAATGTTTCACAACCTGATAATGAATGTCATCCAGACCAGGGGCGGGAATCAGTGCAGGTTTGTAAGGCTGATTTGAGTTCAACGATTGAAAAGGAAGATTATAGGTTTCAGAGTTGTCTGATGTGAAATTGTATGAGGATTTCTCTCTAACCTCTTTGTTTCTTAAAAGACTGCAGATTTATTTGAAGAAGAGGAGTTCTGTTGGATGGTGGAGGCCAACAGATTGGCAACAGCTTGTTTGTCAGTGATCAGAGCATCAGCAAGTTTCAAGTGATGAATGGAGGGGTTGGTGTTCTTCCCTTTGATTTTCTAATGATGTTCCAAACTTTTTTCTTGGAAGTTTTAGATGTCAGCCTGGAGCAGAAGTTTCTCCAGGACCGACGTTTACTGATTTTGAAAGTGTGTCTCGATTTCGCACGGAGTTTCTGATGGGCTCTAGCGTTGGGACCTGAAGGTCGTTGGTATACCGATGCTGAGCCTGTTTGCGAACTTTTGAAATTTGTTGGCAGTCTGAATTGAACCAGGGTGTTTTTGGCATTTGAAGTTTATCGGAAGACACTGGAATACAAGCTTTAGCACACTTGATCACGGTGTTAGTCAGTGATTCTGCTGGGTCTGGACTCTGAAAAAAATCAGTGTCCTGGAATTCTTTTGAAATAGTGGTTGCAAATAGATCCCAGTTTGCTTTCTTATAATTGAGATGTTGAGAGACAGAGGCGGTTTCAGTTAATATGGGCTGTAAAAGAACAGGGAAATGGTCACTTCCGTGCAGATCGTCATGGACAGACCACTCATAGTCCAGGACCAGCGAGGGGTCACAAACCGACAAATCTAAGCACGAAAGTGAACCTGTGGAAGAGTGGAGATAAGTTGCAGATCCGTCGTTCAGACAACACAAATCCAAATCTGAAAGGACATCCTCAATTAGCAAACCTCTGGATGACGTACTGGCACTACCCCAAAGAGGATTGTGACCGTTAAAGTCACCCAACAGCAAAAAAGGTCGAGGAAGTTCTATCAGACTGACAAGGTCCTGACGACAAACCGGGACAGAAGGTGAGAGATAAAGGGAAACAGATTGTCACAGTCTTGTGGAGAGTGACTCTCGCAGCTACAGCCTGAAGGGAGGTAGACAGAGTGACAGGACTATACAACAAGTTTTGTGTAGGAGAAGGGCAACACCGCCCGACAGTCCCAACGTGGATGGTTGTGCAGGTTTTGAAAGAATATTAAAGCCAGAAAGATTAAAGGTCTTCTGGCTTTGAATTTGAGTTTCTTGAAGAGCCACGACGGAAGGTTTTAGAGACTGACACAGAAGCTGCAGCTCCTCGAAGTTGGAATTTAAACCACGGATATTCCAATGGAATATTGTACTATCCATGGTGCAGAGGCGAAAAGGAGAGAAATCAGGTCATCTCCTCTTCAACGTCCGCTTCTAATGGAGCGAATTTATTAGTTAGTTTCACTGGACTGTGGTGGTCTTTGGACCTGCTGGCAGACTTGCCCGCAGGTGACAAAGGCCTGGAGTTTGGAGATGGTGGAGGTCTGGATTTGGGAGATGGTGGAGGTTTCTTCCTCATCTCCACCATCTCCACACTGGGTTGAACTCCCTTGCCCGCACGGGCACTGGACAGAGGAATTCGAGTTGCGGGTGCTGGTTTTTTAATCTGCCCAGCAGCAGATGTTGTAGACTGCTGGGCAGTCTGAGGGGTGGCGGATTTTTTGCCTCCACCAGGGGCATTCACTGTGGGTTGGGAGGTGGTGGACCTGCTTCCACCAGAGCTGACAGTTCTTCCTTGCAGTGTCTTTGAAAAGATAAATTCATCAGTCTGGCAGCAGACTGACCGAGTGGAAATTTTCTTTACAGCCGAAGCATATGAAGATGCTGTGGGCGTCTGACTGCCCACAACCTGCTTGCGGGCTTCAAAAAAGGAGATCTTCTTTTCTGTTTTAACTCTTTGTATAGTGGATTCCTGAATCCAAAGAGGACAGTTTCTTGAAGAGGAGGGATGGTCGCCACCGCAGTTAGCACAATGTGCCGGATCTTTGCACGGCCCATCATGGGTTGCCTTGCAGCAAGCACCGCACACCTCCTGCCCAGAACAGCGGTCTCTGACATGGCCAAACCTCTGGCATCTGAAACACCTCAACGGGGACGGCACATACAGCTGAACATGAACATTTAGGTAACCCACTTTGATGACCGGAGGCAGCACAGGGTTGCAGAATGTCAGAAAGAGGGTGTTGGTGTCCACTCTCTCTGAACCTTTCTTTACCGTCACCTGCGCACCTCCGTCACACCTTGGGACGCCAGTTCGTCTTGATTTCTGCCTCTGAGACCCCTGATAGATCTCTGCAGCGAATCACACCTTTTGACGAATTTAACTGTTTATGAGGAGTCACCCTGATCTCCCTGTCCACTATCTTTGTTGCTCTCAACAGCTGTTCAGATTGCTTTTTAGATCGACATTGAATTAGAAACGAGCCATTCCTCAACCTTTTGACTGACTGAGGGTCACCTGCTAGACCGTTGAAAGCCCTTCTGGATAGCAAAAGGGCTCAGAGCTGAAAGGGGTCTTTCCTGCTCCGTCCCTTCCATCACGAGCCAGGAAGCCCAGAAACCTGTCTTCTGTCTTATTTCAGTATCTGAATCACTGTCTGTTTGAAAATCCCTGAAATAGGGGATGCTGCCTTCCTCTTCCTTTTGGGGGGGTAGTTTTTTGAAAAAGCCATGTGTATTTTATTATATTTCATCCCTCCCTTACCCACCCACCTTGGAGTCCAACTAAGGGGCCAGGGCAAGAATCACTGTCTTGACCCCTTCCAGCCTTCAGGAGAGATATACAACAGACAAAAACCTACCAACCCTATCCCCCCTGATCATGCCCAACTCCCGGGAACAGAGAGCTGAGCACTACAGGGGTTATCTTGGCCAGCCGGAGAAATGCCTGTTTTGACCCAGCCAAGAAGGGGAGCCGATTAGTACACCCGGGCCAAAGTGTACTCCCTGTCTAGGAGAGGTCCGAGCCAAAGTGATGTGTTGAGAGCGCTGGCCCTCTCAATCACCAGGATCTCATTCCCCTCCGACACAGGTCGCACCGCACGGCCAACGCGGCGGATCTTAAGGAGACCACAGAGAGAAAAGGAGTGTGGAAAAGAAGACTTGAAGGGGAGATGAAGATAGTAAAGGGCCAAATAAGAAAGGCAGAAAACAAGAAAAGGAGAAAGGCGGGTTACTCTTAGTCAGGATCCTCACCCTTAGCCTATCTGACATGGGAAGCCCTACCAGGGGCATCAACTCCTTACCACGTTACGCTTAGGCCATACAGCATCTTCACCTCTCAGGCCTACAAGCAGTGTGAAAAAAAACCAGCCTATCTCCCAAGTATTGATGCCCCGCCAGCAAAGCCTAAGGGATCACTGGACCCGGCAAGCCCTCCGACCACGACAAGGTTGCAACCCCCGGAGGGTTTCACCCATGTGGTACCATCAATGGTTATACATGGGAAACACACAAATTCACCTAACTGTGAAACAATATTGGGTTTGACCTGCATTAGGATGCTAGAATCATCAAGTTAACAAAATGCTTCTACAAAAAAACTCAGCATATGGGGAGAGTAAAGGCAAAGTCATTCTCAGAACCAATGGGCCCACAGCAGACTTTTTTGCAGCAATCATTCTTCATGACCAACGTGCAGTCTAAAATCACACTTCTTCCCAACTTTAACCTTTATCCCAAAAAAAGCAGGTGCTCTACGAACGGTCTACTAACAGCGACTGCCAGGAACATGTACAGACCAGATTTCCACAGAACAAGCAGGGCCCTGCTCCCTCTTGCTCACACACCACACGTCCACAGCTGACACAGTTGTTCACCAGCTTGTGTTTCAGGGCTTGGCACTCACACTGTGTTCTCCCTGAAACACATATGATAAAACAACTAGCAAACAAATATTGGTAAGTGTGGTGGCAGGGTGGAGATGTGGAAGGTGGTGCAGACTGGTGTGTGTGTGTATGTTCGTGTTGTGTGTTGTGGAGTGTGTGTGTGTGTGTGTGTGTGTGTGTGTGTGTGTGTGTGTGTGTGTGTGTGTGTGTGTGTGTATGACGTGGTGCGTGTGTGAGCGGGCGCGTCAGTGTGTATATCTGACAGAGTAGCTGTTTAGTGGGTGTTCACCCATGCATTTGCGCAATGTGTGTATACTTGAGAACATACATGCTTGTATACAATAAAGCACATTTAATCATGAGCCTGTGTGTTTGCATTTGTGTTTAAGTACACTTCTGCATGCATGCTTGCGTGTGTGCGCAAATGTGCATACACACATGTGTGTGTGTGTCAAGTCAAGTCAAGTCAAAATTATCTTTATTGAGGGCGACGACAGGCCTGAGCGCTGACGGCGTCATTTGACGACTAAGTAGGGTGACCTAACTCCCGATACTCTCACGATCCTAGTTCATGAGATAAAAAGCCAGCAATAAACGTCTTAGTTGGGGGATGGTCTGGCCGGTGCTCACAGCCATCTGCTTTGTCAGAACACTATTCAGTTCAGTGTTTTATCGACTTTATTCCGATTGTTTTCCATTCACTATGACGTCACCACCAAGCACTTTATGTACTCGACCTTGCCGTACATTTACCACAGATCAAGTGCTGGGAATATTGAATAGATGGTCAGTTGTTCCTAATACAGATGAAGAAGACCCAGACAGTCATGAGTAAAACAACGATAGTGAGGGCTTGACCGAATTATTGCAACGCAAGGCGTTGGACCGTGGCCAAATGGTTGGGAGACTGATGAGATGCCCACTTACTTCCCTACCGCGTGTGCCCAGTGTTTTTGCGTTGAGCCAGCCAGCATGACTGACTATTCACTAACTCTATGTGGTGAGCGAACAAAGACTTTAGGCAACGAACTTCACACACATGCTGTGGGCCGACTCTTGCTGGTCGAGGTTGAAGGGGGCGTGGCTGACTGACACGTGAGAGGCGAGCAGCACAGACGTGTTTGAGTGGGTGTACAGCTGATCATATAGATCAGCTGAATAGCAACGGTTTAGAGGACCAACAGGCACATGAATGACTTTGTGTTCAAAAAAAAAAATTACTGTTGAGAGTGAAAGGGACATGTGTGTGTGTGTGTGTGTGTGTGTGTGTGTGGTGTGTGTGTGTGTGTGTGTGTGTGGTGTGTGTTCTCCCTTTTTCTTTCTTACATGTGTACCAGTTAGGCATAAGAATGTGTGTGTGTGTGTGTGGTGTGTGTGTGTGTGTGTGTGTGTGTGTGTGTGTGTTCCTGCTATTGGAGTAGTTGTATTTGTGGCTGTTTCTTCCACTTTTCTGTTGGAAATACCATACTTTCTTGTCTTCAATTGTGAGTGGAGTATTTTGCTCCCTTGCTGAGAGTTTGTTGGCATTCTTTCTTCCTTTTTTAAGTTTAGAAGAAACATCACATTCTTTTTTTATTTTGCATTTTTTTTCCTTGAAATTACTAAAATTTGAAATTGTGTTGACTTACCATACTAACATGTTATGAGATAATAAAAGTACAGTGTGTTCTCCTCCATTTTACAAAAAATAGCATGAGAATTGGTTGGTTAGTTCCAGAGATATCCGCGTTTCACATATGCTGGTATAAAAAAAAAAGAGCATTTTTTGAAAATGGCTGGCAATGGGGATTTATGCAAAATAGAATGCCTGGCGGTTGAAAGGTGTTAAAGAATAAGCTTTCCAGCTTTTTTACATCCTGCCCTCACAAACAAGAATAGAAACTAATTGAACATATAACTAAAAGCTCAAAAAACATTTTGTGTGAGTGTGAGTGTTGTGTGTGTGTGTGTGTGTGTGTGTGTGTGCGCGCGTGCATGCGTTGTGCGTGTGAGCACATGCTCCAATGAACATGAGACTGGAGGCATGTGTGGGAAGCACAGTGTGCGACTCTCTGCACAGCCTGGTGGCAGAAGCGCTGTCTCACCTGGCAGTTTGATGACCGTTTCTCTTCCCTGCTGGACTGTACAGAGGAACAAACTTGCTCTTCTTCTTCGCTCCCTGACCAAGCTGATTGCCGCCACACACTTCACCGTTCTCCACCGGTTTGGACTGAAGTAGGAGCCAAAGACTCAACAATGATATATATACGCCTGTGTGCATGCACACATTTGCACACACTTCAAATGCTTGATTTCATCTTTCAGATTTGTTTAACCCCAAAACACCACAGAAATTCACTAGTTTTAGTACCATTTCCTATCTATAAATGATGCATGGCAGTGCATCAGATCAAACATTTAACACTTAATAAAACTGCGAAATCTGAAAGCTAAGTTTTCTCACATACTGTTGACTGACCGCAACAAAAACCATTCAACCAACCAACCCAATGCATGACTGTTTTCACAGGATTACGTCCAAAGCAGTTTACACACCACATGCATGCACGCACGCGCGCGCACACAGAGAATTTCTTCAAAATATTATATAAACATAGCAAACATGTACAGGATATCACAGTCACTGTACAGTGAACTGAACCTGACTTTCCCTACAAGATCTCCCTCCCTGATGCAATCTGAATGAAAATGACCAGCCTGTTCCTCTGAACACACTCCACAGTAAGACTACGTCTCTAACCTGTCAGACAACAGTCTTAGTCTAATATGATTTCTGCATAAAATATTAGCTAATGAATTAAAAAAAAATTGCGGCAAAAAGTGTTGTAACGTTCAGAAAGTGTCTAAATATCGATCTCTAAAATAAATAACACACAGAGTGGAATTCTCTCGTAGATTATACTTGAGCTAAACGTCATTATCATCATGAAAGAGACAGGCGCTAACCTAATACGAATGAATCAAAGTGATACAAGAAGTGTGAATAGTGAAAGAGTAGTTTAGATTGCCATAACTT
The DNA here is from genome assembly GCA_018398815.1 of Conus ventricosus. Classification (NCBI taxonomy): domain Eukaryota; kingdom Metazoa; phylum Mollusca; class Gastropoda; order Neogastropoda; family Conidae; genus Conus; species Conus ventricosus. Next base: position 73,204,170 of record CM031603.1, read on the forward strand.
CAGGTAGGAAAAACATCAATTCCAGAATATCATAACACTTACAGGTGAAGACACTTCAGCCAGATGGGAAAGAGGGGAGGAAAACTGTATGAAATTAGACAATAATGATAAAGAATATAGGTATCGTATGATTGATGAAACGGTGTACAAATGGACTTGCAAAGCCAGATAACAAGCCATTCTTGTACCAGCTACCACGGTGCAGCGGTTTAACATTTAAGTCACAGATTCTGGCTGGGAGGTTGTGAGTTTGATTCCCAATAGCACCATTCATTTATAGGATTCTTCACCCCGACGGGCTCCTACCAGGTCTGACTTTGCTATGGGCTCAGTTGGGAAGACTGGAACCGCGCAGCCGATATTCACCCACTTAGTGGATATATGTCTGTGTGAATGTTGCTCAAATACACAGCAGTTGCCTGTATCACCGAGCCTTGCCAATGCAGGATGTATTATGGGTGAAAAAAAGGGGCTCAGAGTACAGCCCTGTCATGCAGCCTCTGAAGACATGAATGGAACTCCACAGCATCGTTCTCATCAAGATAAAACAGAAAGAGTCGGCCAAATTCTGTGGCCAGCCATGCCCCGTTCCTATGGTGACCTCCATTTCCTCTCCACATCCATGATGTTGGCTTTTCTGCGTAGCAGTCTCCGGTATCAGACAATTCATGGAGGCTACAGCTGGACAATGAAACATGGTGGCGCTCTCTGGAGAGCAACGCTCTCTTGAACCAGCTTCACAACCAAGCAATCACTGTCGTCATCAGTGCGATCAGTATGTGGTGTCTTCCATGTGTTGTATCAGAACCACCACTGGACATCACCAAAGTGACTCGGTGACAGTGAACCGTCTCCTCTAGGGGGTTGCTCCACGAAAACTTGGCACTCTCAGCTCCTTGTGGATTTGCTGGTGCCGGGCTGTGGTGGGATAAGCCAACATGTGGCTTTGAATAGGGAGCCAGAATGAGCTGTGTAAGGGTGAAGCAACTCAAGCAGCATGGAAGATGATAAAGCTAAAAAAAAACAAAAAAAAACCCAAGCAAACTAAACACTCAAAAGAATGCTCTGTGTTTTTACAATATAAACTCTATCAGAGAGTTTTTACACTTTACAGGTATGGCACATCTAATAAACTTTTCTCATTACATTTTAATTTTACTATGTTGATGCTTCCAAACAGTTGGTAATTAGCATAGTTTGAGCCTCCCAATTCAGACCCTTCCTTTTGAAGACCTGATAGTAAACTGACATTTTTTAGTCCTAATGGGGGTTCCACTGTACAGCCATCAGCTTTTCCTCACCCAGGTTATATTGAAAATGGACATCCTACCTCATCACCAACCAGCGTTTGACCGATTAGCTTCAGACTTGATCTGTTAACCTGTTCTGATGGAGTGGATGCTGGCCCATTGACTAAAGAGACAGACGACGAGGAATCCCCATTCATCCTAGGGCTCTCCAGTGGAGCGCAGGTGGTTGATGGATCTGCAGAGATGGAGGCTGGAGACTGGGAAGCGCCGGCTTTGTTCTTGCCTTTCTTCTTCTTGCCCTTGGCTGTACCATACACCTGTGGCTGCTCCTCCTTCTTGTACACCTTTGGACAGATTGAGGTGTGAATAGTTACACAGCCATGCCATTTTAATTCAATGGATGTGACAGCTGAAAAAAAAATCCTACCACTAGCAAAACAAGCAATAGCAGAAACAGCAATAACAGCAGCAGAAGTATAGCATTTGTAGTAGCGGCAGCACCAATAAGCGAAAACAGCAATTTTGTTTGTTCAGTAAAATCTACCCCTTTCGTTACTCATCTCTGTAAGGTATCAGCCCTGATGTGGCCCTTTGCGGTCGGCTGGGCTATAAGCAACATTATCTTATCTTATCTGTAAGGTATCTATTCTACTGGGTAAAAAAAATATTCTGCCTATGATCTAATGGAGCTGCTCCTGTTTTCTGGTAGGAAGAATACAAAAGCTCCTGAGGCATCAGCAGAAGCAGCTGAAAAGAGTTCCAGCTGGATCTGGTCAATGAGAAGCATTCATAAGGTTTAAACTTCCCATCTTAGATCAGGTATCTAATAGCTGTGAGGGTGAGATGTCCATCACCAAGGGACTGGCCCTTGAGGTGCCAAACCATCCAGGTATGACTGGTATGTATGGATCACCGCTTTGCCTAAAAACTTTCTGAAAGTAGGTTTGCAAGTGTGGTGAATGCAGACGGAAACTGACATCCTCCAAAGTACAGTACCTGACTTGCCTCTGAATGAAGACAGAGCTATTGAGGAGAAAAGTGATTGCTCGTTCTTCATTTTCTCTGTCCTGAGTGTTGCTTGTCTTGCCTGAAGAAGACCTAAGAGGTTCAAAACGCGTCGTGTTTCATCTTGTAATTCATTTGTCCATGTTTATTGGAGCAGTTACTTCAAATAACCTTTTAAATCTAATTTTCTGAAAGTAGATGAGCATCAAGGAGTCACGTCCTGGATGTGGCCAGGACCATTTTGAGTGCAGCTGCACAGGGCTCAGAGCTCAGACATCTGCATAAAAGGGGCTTCTTCTCTGAAGATCTGTTGTCAACCTCTCCCCACCTTCTTCCTACTCTATTTACTGATTCTATTCATGTAGGTACTTACTCGTATTTTGTCATTAAATCAGAAATGAAAACCCACTCACGGTGACATTGGGCGGTGGCCTCCCCCCGAAGGTGCACCAACGGTCCATGAGGCGAGGAAGGAAAGCCTGCACAGCTGGGTCAGACCCATCCAGCAAGTTCAGCATGTACTCCTGTAAGTCTTCTGCGTCATCCATAGACAGTATGTACCTGAAACACAAGCAAAAAACCATCAGTGAACATCAAACACATTACAACACCCGACTTGCCTCTCACTCTCAGAGCTGTTGGACCCATAATCTCTGACTGCTCAAATATCTGTCACTACACACATGGTTCAGTCATGTGGCAAAAAACAAAAACATAACAGTTCTCTCCCATTCCCACTCGCTGCACCATTCTAGTTTGGAAAAGTATTTCTGCTACTAGCTCCACCAGCCAAAATTGTCTCTCCAGTCGTAACAGTATTAATCACTCTATGGGGACTTCAGCAAATTTTCTTTTTAAATTCAAGGCAAAACCTGAATAAAACATGCATAAGAAATGGGCTGACACTTTGCTGTTAGCCTCAAGACCCACATAATGAAATAAAAATACAAAAGGAAAATAAAAACGAAACAAAACAAAAAACATTGTATTGCAATTTGAACTGCAGCCATTTTACTATTTTTAATATTTTTAAGACAGCATGCCATTTTCAGATAAACTTGCCTTTTATTCTGCAGAAAACAAAACAAAGAAAACCGAGAAATTAAATACTGCTGTTCCACAAAATCATGAATCACAATCAGATGCAAATATTTCTTTCCTATCTATACACTGGTCGGTTTGCTACTCAGCAAATTGCTGATCTGCCTCATCCATTCCTGATCAAATGTGTGTTGCCAGCACTTGTGACAGTTTCAGTGAACAACCTGATGAGGAGCCAAAACATGCCATTGCCGCTGGGATGGTCACTCATTGTAGTATATTAAAAAGTCAGGGACAAATTGGCTTCTG
>CM031603.1:73208774-73301274 GCA_018398815.1 Conus ventricosus
TTTTCTCCATTGAACATTTCATCCAAGGCGGATATCTGCCAGACTGCGGACCATTTCAAGCCCTGTCTATTATCATTATAATCCTAGTCTATGCCCTACCTGCGGGCAGGCTGTACAATTGAGGGGTTCACCAGATATGCTGCCTCCCCTGGATCAGCATCGGCATGACCGCCCTGCCTTCCTTCCGTTGCCCTCCCATATTGCACCTCCTGCACGACGGAGTCCCGATGGTCGTACATCGTCTGCCCCACCATGTCCGCCTCCTCCACCACCTGCCTCCCCGCAAAGTCCAAGGTCACCTGGTCACAAATACAGCCGCATCATCATCTCTGAGAAATTGTTGGTGAAAAGCTTCAACATTGGCAGACCACAATAATTTCATGAGATTTTTTTTGTCGTTGTTTACTCTCCACCGTCCCCCACCCCCATCCTACCCTGTGCCAAAGTTATGACTGGCAAGCATGAATTATCTTTCCCAAGCACATGTGAGCATCAACCCAAGGGAAACTGTACAGGCCACAAGCTTGACCATCTTTTTTAGACCCCCAGAACACAGTACTTCTTTTGTCCCCAACAGTGCTATTTCATGACATGTCAGAAGTTCACATTCGCCTAACATGATAGCAGAACAAAGACAACTTTCATTTCAAGAAGCACTCAAATCTGTGACAGGTGAGAGGAACCTTCAACACGTTCATATGACAAAAAGGAACATTCACGACAAAGAATATCTTACAATTCACAGCATATATCCCAATAGTCAGAAGAAACATTCTAAAACAAATGCATGTTTCTGACATATTTTTTTAACTCCAAATGTTTGCACAAAGCACCCGTGAAAAAAAAAATTGAGTATTCTACAAGTAAACATTCTATTAAAAAAAAAACACACAAAAAACCCCTTGATCATCCACAGATTGTGCGCTTTGTTCACTTTGTGTATGTATGTTGATTTTATGGCTGAAGTGTTTCATCCTTAAATGATGACAAGTCTATTTTCAGTGCATCTCAATTCAAACAGGGTATCTGCAAGCTACAAATTTTGCAAACAAAACTCAAGAGTCAAATCAATCGCACTACACTTTTCTTCAATTTCAAAGTGAGGTGACTGCAGACAGAAACTGAAACAAAAGAAAAATTGCTGTGCAGCCAGGTGAAAGAACAAATTGCTGTGCAGCCAGGTGAAAGAACAAACTGCTGTGCAGCCAGGTGAAAGAACAAACTGCTGTGCAGCCAGGTGAAAGAACAAACAAATCCAAGAAACAGAACTACAAGTTTTGACTTCTTTGGTCTTCTTCAGGCAACACGGACAACATTCTTGGCAATGAAAATGAAGGACGAACAGACAGTCACATATCTCCTCAAATTGGGGACAAAATGGACGTGGAATAGCCACAAACAGGCAGTCACAGTCACATATCTCCTTAAATTGGGCATGTGGAATGGCCACAGTCAGTCACATGTCTCCTCAAACTGGGGACAAAAGGATGTAGAATGGCCACAAACAGACAGTCACATATTTTATCTCCTCAAATTGGGGACAAAATGGATGTGGAATGGCCACAGTCACATATTTTATCTCCTCAAATTGGGGACAAAATGGATGTGGAATGGCCACAAACAGACAGTCACGTATCTCCTCAAACTGGGAACAAAATGGATGTGGAATGGCCACGTCACATATCTCCTCAAATTGGGGACAAAATGGATGTGGAATGGCCCCAGACAGTCACATTTCTCCTCAAATTGGAGACAAAATGGATGTGGAATGGCCACAGACAGACAGTCACATATCTCCGCAAACTGGAGACAAAATGGATGTGGAATGGCCACAGACAGTCACATTTCTCCTCAAATTGGGGACAAAATGAATGTGGAATGGCCAGAGACAGATAGTCACGTATCTCCTCAAACTGGGGACAAAATGGATGTGGAATGGCCACAAACAGATAGTCACATATCTCCTCAAATTGGGGACAAATGGATGTGGAATGGCCACAGACAGTCACATTTCTCCTCAAATTGGGGACAAATGGATGTGGAATGGCCACAGACAGATAGTCACATATCTCCTCAAATTGGGGACAAAATGAACGTGGAATGGCCAGAGACAGAGAGTCACATACCTCCTCAAATTGAGACAAAATGAACGTGGAATGGCCAGAGACAGAGAGCCACATACCTCCTCAAATTGGAGACAAAATGAACGTGGAATGGCCAGAGACAGAGAGTCACAAACCTCCTCAAACTGGGGACAAAATGGATGTGACATGGCATCCACATCCCTTTTGCACCCAGTCTGAGGAGATAAGAGACTGTCTGTTTGTCCTTCACTTTCATTGTCTTGAATGTTGTTCGCCTTACCTGAAAAGACCACAGTGGTCGAAACACACAGTGTTTATTTTGTAATTTGTTTATTTGTTCGTCTTGCAGTATAGTGATTTTACTTTTAATTTTGACTCTTTCTTTTTTCAAACCATGACGCAGTACAGAAATGTTTATATTATGGATGTAGGATTAAAAGATGTTTAAAAGAATATTTCAACTATTTCTCACCGCCATCATCTCTTTAATAAAGAGAAGTAAGCAACTAAGTACCAACCTTCTTTCATCCCGAGTCCATAATGCAAAATGTAACATGTAGTCCAGAATCAAATAACTACCTTTCATTTACCTTGACAGATTCTTTTTTAACCAAAACTGAAATGAGACAACAGCTATGAACAATCCGTGACAACAGCTATGAACAATCCGTGAAGTCTTTTTTATTTGCAGGCCTGTCTCTATATGCATGAAAAAATTTTCAAAATATGGACCATCACAAGCTGTTTTTGTTTGACACCACCGCAGTTTCACAATCCCAACGACTCTCACCTTTCTGTCTCTGCGTGACTGAAAGCGAGCTGACCTTAGCTCTTCCTCACGTTTCCGCAGTTTGTCACGCTCCTGTTTGCTCAGCCACTGGTTGGAATCAGTGGCAAAATAATCGCATTCATCATCTATGACTTGCGTTCTCCTCACACTGTGAACACAGAGACATGAAAATAGTCTGTTTTGCAAAGCACATCAGTTTGTATGTCTGAAGGGATGTTATTTCTATGATCAAAGAATGGCATCCAGGTAGTGAAAAACAAACAGAAAAATACAGAAAAAGATGATTACATTGTCAATTCTGTTACATTTAAATTACAATGCACTAGAGCATATTTAAACACAGCAAGCCCTGCTTTGTAACACTAACTCCAGTTTAACCCTTTGCCTCCCTTGACTTAATTGTAATTTTCAAACCTTTCAGTTTGACATGCTGTCTGTCTATAATCTGTGATGCTTAAAGTTTTGATTTGGTTTTAATGAATACTCAGCTCAATTCTATAATTAAAAAAAAAATCATACAAGAAAATGATTCCTGACATGCATAAGTTTCTACTTTCCCATCTTTTCCCATGATTGCTGAACCATGGATATGCCCATGGTCAAGAGCGAAAGGTTCAACTCATTCCCTTCTACCATTTTCTCCGTTTTCTGCTGGGACTAATTCCCTTCTATCCTTTTCTACCTTTGTTCCCTGTAGGGACTACGTTTATGTATGTGTCAGTCAAAAAAAAAACCACCACACAACAAAGAATAAATTTTTATTTTTAAATAGAATGAAAAGAACACTAAAAAAAAAAAAAAAAATCTAAGTTCTGAAGTTTTCACAATGTTATATGCACTCTCTGATGACCAACACATATAAAGCATATGTACTCCACTGTCCAAAAGTTGTTTGCTTTGAGGTTTTTCAACATAACAAATTGCTTTGTCATTCACAAATAAGAGTGAAAACTGAAACACAGCTGCTTTCTTTACACTACCCATTGATAAAATTGTAACTGTGACTATATCAACCCAAACTAGAAATCTAAAACAATGAACATTAAGTTACTCCTGGAAATTTGAAAGTACCCACAGAAATTACGGCAGCTGGCAGTATTGCCACTGTACCAAAACACAGTAGTACGCAGATCTAAAAAAAAAATGTATACATCTGACAAAATGACAGCAAGAACAGAAAACATAAAAAGAAAAAATAAACACTCAGTGGAAATAAATGCAAACAAAACAGTAGTCAACATGAAAAGAGAGATAACCAACCTGGTCTTGTCATACTCCAGGAGACGATCTTTATGCTTCACAGCACTGCTCAGTCCCTGCTGCACGTGCGCTGCCACCGAGGGCAGCACCTCCCCTCTCTCCGCCCCCTCTACACAGCGGAGTGAACTTATCGGCATCACGCATCAGATGCTGCCGCAGCTTTTCACTTTTCTTGGACCCACGATTCAACACTTCTTGATCCTCTGGTGTGCAAATCTGCAAAAGTACCAAAGACATGCCCTTAGATTTAGGATTCCATGGTCTCCATAGAGATAAGATGTTCTGACCTTCTTCAGACAAATGTGAAAGGTATGGATTCATATCCTGTATTTACAGACAAATAGATCTTCCAGCCACACCCTGTTGGTTCTCTTTGCTTGGTTGGAAACTCCTCAGCACATTCTCTTTTTCAGTATTTATGAATCATTACAGTGATCAACATCTCGAGTGCTACACAAATGTATGCGATGAAACAGGGACAGTGTTAATAAGGAATTCTTTACTCAGCACTTTTCAGTACAAGGAATTCCTTCTAAATATGGAAAAGTTTCACCCATGTAAGATAAGATAAGATAATGTTGCTTATAGCCCAGCCGACCGCAAAGGGCCATATCAGGGCTGTCACCACGTTAAAATCAACTCACCAGTCATTTAAAAAAAACAAAAAAACAACTTTCACACATCTTGTTAAATGACATCGTCTACAAACGCACCAGAAACTTTGTTAAAAATCTTTCTGCCGTAAAATCTTAAATCAGATAAAAAATGTTAATCTCTCTCAAAAACTCAAGGATCTCATGGACTCCGCCGTAAAATGTTTGTGTCTCACATCGTGCAAGTCCCAACACTCTAAAAGAACATGTTTTCATTGTGAGTGGCGCTGACATGGAATGCACCACGGACTTCTTCACTCTTTAAAAGGTAAGCATGGGTAAAATACGAATGGCCGTGTGCAGCCGCACAGAACCTTTCCTCTTTACGACCTCCCGACGTGGATGGGAGGAGTCCTTAAGGTTTTGGACGGATCTGAAAGAGTTTGTTAGTCATCTGTGTGTTCCAATCCTCCTGCCAGAGGTCTTCACTAATCGTTAATTTTGGGTTTCACGTCTGAGCAGGGATATAAATGTTGGACAGTTTCTCTCTTGTGGCGTTTTTGGGGCTAAACGATCAACCATTTCGTTTCCCGCCGATGCCAACATGACAGGAACCCAAGCAAGAGTAATGTTGTAACCGTCCACCTTCAAGTTGCTAAAAAGTTAAAAAAAAAAGTAAAAGTCTGGATGCTGAAGGTTGTGGCAGCTATAGCCTCCAAAGCTGACAGCGAATCCGACAAAACCCCGAAAGTCCTCTTCGAAGATTGTGATATTATCTTCAAAGCCAAAACCAGAGCAGTAAGTTCAGCAAATATACAGAAGCATCTGAATGAATATGTTTCAACAGTAATCGGGAAAAGGAGCCCCGGGGCAGTAGGCTGCACAGGCCACTCCCTCTTCAGACTTGGAACCGTCAGTGAAAACTTTTTGATAGGTTGGGATTTGGAACAGAGCTCAGCATACAAACCCTTGTACCCCAGAGAGCTGGTAGACTCTTTGCGAAAAGCTGAAAGATCGAAACGAATCTCGGGCGTGAAGAAGGTCCACGGTGGTTGATCCGGAAACTTGGAAAAATCCGACACAACTCCTAGGTCAGACCTGCATTCCGCACGTGAGGCTGCATACGAAGGCCAAACGGCGGAATACATTTCGGGTTGTTTTCAAACTTACTTTGGAACGGAAGGACAAAGACACAGTCATAGGCAGGATTCGCGGTTTCTGAGAACAGTCGGATATAAAAATTTTCAAAGACAGTTTCAGCCTGCGGTTGGACAATGAAGGTTCACCCGCCTCTGCGTACAGGCTGTACACGGGGGTGGTGCGGAACGCCCCAAGACAGAGCGAAGCCCTTGATGGTGGATAGGGTCCAAGTTTGAGGTAAGAGGGTTTTGCAGAGCGTACACGGCACAACCGTATCTAGTTTGGAACGGAACCAAGGCTCTGTAGAGGTGAAAGCAAAGTTTTCTTATCAGCGCCCCGTCGGTGTGTGCTACGACCCGCAGAATATCAGAGCTTTCTGGCAAGAAGTTTTGAGGTTTTGATGTGGCTGAGAAAGTTGAGTTTTTGGTCAAAAATAACTCCCAGGAATTTGGCTTCCTTTACAACTGGAATGGTGGACCTTGTCTAACAAATTTTTCAGGATCATCAAAGAATCGACGAAAATTGTGGAAATGAATTGACTGAGTTTTGGTACGGGAAAAGGTAAACCCGTTTTCCTCGGCCCCCTGTTGGATTCTGTTGACGCAAAGTTGGAGTCGCCGCTGTACACTGTGGTAAGAAGCTCCAACTGCATACAGCGCCAAAGTCTCAACAAACAGAGAGGACTCGGTGCCCAGTCTTCCCGATTGGACAATGTCATTTATTTTAATGCTGAAAAGGGCGGGAGAAAGGATGCTCCCCTGAGGAACACCCAACCCCTGCCCATGGATGTCAGAGAGTGTGGTGCCAACACGCACCTGGAACTGTCGATCGGCTAAAAAGTTTTGAATGAACAGAGGCAGGTGACCCCAAAACCAAGTCTGTGCAGGTCCATGAGACCCCTGCTTTCCACGTGGTGTCGTACGCCTTTTCGAGGTCGAAAAAGATGCGACCACGTGCTGTTTGTTAACAAAGGCATTGCGGATGGTGGTTTCCAGATGGATTAGATGGTCAACCGCGAGTGGTATTTCCCGGAAACCGCACTGTTCACGGGCCAAAAGACCAAGGGTTTCCCCAGCTTCCACATCAGACGGGAGTTGACCATCTTTTCCATCAGCTTACAGAGGCAGCTGGTCAGAGCGTTTGGGGGCGATAGTTGGAAGGGTTGGTAGGTCCTTTCCAGGCTTTGGAATGGGAATGATCAGGGCTTTCCCCAGGAGGGCGGAAAGGACCCTGTGGTCCAGATGTGGTTATAGACTTGGAGAAGAGCCCTGAAGACAGCTTCCGGAAAATGTTTCACAACCTGAAAATGAATGTCATCCAGACCAGGGGCAGAATCAGTGCAGGTTTGTAAGGTGAATTGAGTTCAACGATTGAAAAAGGAAGATTTTAGGTTTCAGAGTTGTCTGATGTGAAATTGTATGAGGATTTCTCTCTAACCTCTTTGTTTCTTAAAAAGACTGCAGATTTATTTGAAGAAGAGGAGTTCTGTTGGATGGGGGAGGCCAACCAGATTGGCAACAGCTTGTTTGTCAGTGATCAGAGCATCAGCAAGTTTCAAGTGATGAATGGAGGGGTTGGTTTCTTCCCTTTGATTTTTCTAATGATGTTCCAAACTTTTTTTGGAAAGTTTTAAAAGCCCAGCCTGGAGCAGAATTTCTCCGGGACCGACTTTTAATGATTTTGAAAGTGTGTTCGATTTCGCACGGAGTTTCTGATGGGCTCTAGCGTTGGGACCTGAAGGTGTTGGTATACCGATGCTGAGCCTGTTTGCGAACTTTTGAAATTTGTTGGCAGTCTTGAATGAAACCCGGGTGTTTTTTGGGGATTTGAAGTTTATCGGAAGACACTGGAATACAAGCTTTAGCACACTTGATCACGGTTTAGTCAGTGATTCTGCTGGGTCTGGACTCTGAAAAAAATCAGTGTCCGGAATTTTTTTTGAAATAGTGGTTGCAAATAGATCCCAGTTTGCTTTCTTATAATTGAGATGTTGAGAGACAGAGGCGGTTTCGTTAATATGGGCTGTTAAAAGAAAGGAAATGGTCACTTCCGTGCAGATCGTAAAGGACAGAAACACTCATAGTCCAGGACCCAGCGAGGGGTCACAAACCGACAAATCTAAGCACGAAAGTGAACCTGTGGAAGAGTGGGGATAAGTTGCAGATCCGTCGTTCAGGGCAACACAATCCAAATCTGAAAGGACATTTCCTCAATTAGCAAAACCCCTGGATGACGTACTGGCAACCCCAAAGAGGATTGTGACCGTTAAAGTCACCCAACAGCAAAAAAGGTCGAGAAGTTCTATCAGACTGACAAGGTCCTGACGACAAACCGGGACAGAAGGTGAGAGATAAAGGGAACGATTGTCCAGTCTTGTGGAGAGTGACTCTCCAGCTACAGCCTGAAGGGAGGTAGACAGGGGTGACAGGACTATACAACAAGTTTTTTGTAGGAGAAGGGCAACACCGCCCGACAGTCCCAACGTGGATGGTTGTGCAGGTTTTGAAAGAAAATTAAAGCCAGAAAGATTAAAGTCTTTTGCTTTGAATTTGAGTTTCTGAAGAGCCACGCGAAGGTTTTAGAGACTGACACAGAAGCTGCAGCTCCCGAAGTTGGAATTTAACCACGGATATTCCAATGGAATATTGTATTTTCCATGGTGCAGAGGCGAAAAGAGAGAAATCAGGGCATCTCCTCTCAAAAATCCGCTTCTAATGGAGCGAATTATTAGTTATTTTTATGGGCTGTGGTGGTCTTTGGACCTGCTGGGAGACTTGCCCGCAGGGGACAAAGGCCTGAGTTTGGAGATGGGGAGGTCTGGATTTGGGAGATGGTGGAGGTTTTTTTCCTCATCTCCACCATCTCCACACTGGGGTTTAACTCCCTTGCCCGCACGGGCACTGGACAGAGGAATTCGAGTGCGGGTGCTGGTTTTTATCTGCCCAGCAGCAGATTTGTAGACTGCTGGGCAGTCTGAGGGGTGGCGGATTTTTTGCCTCCACCAGGGCATCACTGTGGTTGGGAGGTGGTGGGCCTGCTTCCACCAGAGCTGACAGTTCTTCCTTGCAGTGTCTTGAAAAGATAAATTCATCAGTCTGGCAGCAGACTGACCGAGTGGAAATTTTCTTTACAGCCGAAGCATATGAAGATGCTGTGGCGTCGACTGCCACAACCGCTTGCGGGCTTCAAAAAAGGAGATCTTCTTTTTGTTTTAACTCTTTGTAAGTGGATTCCTGAATCCCAAAAAGGACAGTTTCTTGAAGAGGAGGGATGGTCGCCACCGCAGTTAGCACAATGTGCCGGATCTTTGCACGGCCCATCATGGGTTGCCTTTGCAGCAAGCACCGCACACCTCCTGCCCAGAAAGCGGTCTCGACATGCCAAACCTCTGGCCCTCTGAAACACCTCAACGGGGACGGCACATACAGCTGAACATGAACATTAGGTAACCCCCTTTGATGACCCGGGGGCAGCACAGGGTTGCAGAATGTCAGAAAGAGGGTGTTGGTGTCCCCTCTCTCTGAACCTTTCTTTAAACCGTCACCTGCGCACTCCGTCACAACCTTGGGACGCCAGTTCCGTCTTGATTTCTGCCTCTGAGACCCTGATAGATCTCTGCAGCGAATCACACCTTTTGACGAATTTTAAACTGTTTAGAGGAGTCACCCTGATCTCCCTGTCCATATCTTTGTTGCTCCAACAAACTTTCAGATTTCTTTTTAGATCGACATTGAATTAGAAACGAGCCATTCCTCAACCTTTTGACTGACTGAGGGTCCCCCTGCTAGACCTTGAAAGCCCTTCTGGATAGCAAAAGGGCTCAGAGCTTTAAAGGGGTCTTTCCTGCTCCGTCCCTTTCCCTCACGAGCCCGGGAAACCCAAAACCTGTCTTCTGTCTTATTTCAGTATCTGAATCACTGTCTGTTTGAAAATCCCCTGAAATAGGGGATGCTGCCTTCCTCTTTCCTTTTGGGGGGTAGTTTTTTGAAAAAAACCATGTGTATTTTATTATATTTCATCCCTCCCTTACCACCACCTTGGAGTCCAACTAAGGGGCCAGGGCCAAGAATCACTGTCTTGACCCCTTCCAGCCTTCAGGAGAGATATACAACAGACAAAAACCCACCAACCCTATCCCCCTGATCCCCTGCCCAACTCCCGGGAACAGAGAGTGAGCACTACAGGGGTTATCTTGGCCAGCCGGAAAATGCTGTTTTGACCCAGCCCCCAAAAAGGGAGCCATTATACACCCGGGCCAAAGTGTTACTCCCTGTCTAGGAGAGGTCCCAGCCAAAGTGATGTGTTGAGAGCGCTGGCCCTCTCAATCACCAGGATCTCATTCCCTCCGACACAAGGTCGCACCGCACGGCCAACGCGGCGGATCTTAAGGAACCACAGAGAGAAAAGGAGTGTGGAAAAGAAGACTTGAAGGGGAGATGAAGATAGTAAAGGGCCAAATAAGAAAGGCAGAAACAAAAAAGGAGAAAGGGTTACTCTTTGTCAGAGATCCTCACCCTTAGCCCTATCTGACATGGGAAGCCCTACCAGGGGCATCAACTCCTTACCACTTACGCTTAGGCCATACAGCATCTTCACCTCTCAGGCCTACAAGCAGTGTGAAAAAAACCAGCCTATCTCCCAAGTATTGATGCCCCCGCCAGCAAAGCCTAAGGATCACTGGACCGCGCAAGCCCTCCGACCACGACAAGGTTGCAACCCCCGGAGGGTTTCACCCATGTGGTACCATCAATGGTTATAACATGGGAAACACACAAATTCACCTAACCTGTGAAACAATATTGGGTTTGACCTGCATTAGGATGCTAGAATCATCAAGTTAACAAAATGCTTCTACAAAAACACTCAGCATATGGGGAGAGTAAAGGCAAAGTCATTCTCAGAACCAATGGGCCCACAGCAGACTTTTTTGCAGCAATCATTCTTCATGACCAACGTGCAGTCTAAAATCACACTTCTTCCCAACTTTAACCTTTATCCCAAAAAAAGCAGGTGCTCTACGAACGGTCTACTAACAGCGACTGCCAGGAACATGTACAGACCAGATTTCCACAGAACAAGCAGGGCCCTGCTCCCTCTTGCTCACACACACCACACGTCCACAGCTGACACAGTTGTTCACCAGCTTGTGTTCAGGGCTTGGCACTCACACTGTGTTCTCCCTGAAACACATATGATAAAACAACTAGCAAACAAATATTGGTAAGTGTGGTGGCAGGGTGGAGATGTGGAAGGTGGTGCAGACTGGTGTGTGTGTGTTGTTCGTGTTGTGTGTTGTGGAGTGTGTGTGTGTGTGTGTGTGTGTGTGTGTGTGTGTGTGTGTGTGTGTGTGTGTGTGTGTGTGTGTATGACGTGGTGCGTGTGTGAGCGGGCGCGTCAGTGTGTATATCTGACAGAGTAGCTGTTTAGTGGGTGTTCACCCATGCATTTGCGCAATGTGTGTATACTTGAGAACATACATGCTTGTATACAATAAAGCACATTTAATCATGAGCCTGTGTGTTTGCATTTGTGTTTAAGTACACTTCTGCATGCATGCTTGCGTGTGTGCGCAAATGTGCATACACACATGTGTGTGTGTGTCAAGTCAAGTCAAGTCAAAATTATCTTTATTGAGGGCGACGACAGGCCTGAGCGCTGACGGCGTCATTTGACGACTAAGTAGGGTGACCTAACTCCCGATACTCTCACGATCCTAGTTCATGAGATAAAAAGCCAGCAATAAACGTCTTAGTTGGGGATGGTCTGGCCGGTGCTCACAGCCATCTGCTTTGTCAGAACACTATTCAGTTCAGTGTTTTATCGACTTTATTCCGATTGTTTTTCCATTCACTATGACGTCACCACCAAGCACTTTATGTACTCGACCTTGCCGTACATTTACCACAGATCAAGTGCTGGGAATATTGAATAGATGGTCAGTTGTTCCTAATACAGATGAAGAAGACCCAGACAGTCATGAGTAAACAACGATAGTGAGGGCTTGACCGAATTATTGCAACGCAAGGCGTTGGACCGTGGCCAAATGGTTGGGAGACTGATGAGATGCCCACTTACTTCCCTACCGCGTGTGCCCCAGTGTTTTTGCGTTGAGCCAGCCAGCACTGACTGACTATTCACTAACTCTATGTGAGTGAGCGAACAAAGACTTTAGGCAACGAACTTCACCACACATGCTGTGGGCCGACTCTTGCTGGTCGAGGTTGAAGGGGGCGTGGCTGACTGACACGTGAGAGGCGAGCAGCACAGACGTGTTTGAGTGGGTGTACAGCTGATCATATAGATCAGCTGAATAGCAACGGTTTAGAGACCAACAGGCACATGAATGACTTTGTGTTCAAAAAAAAAAAATTACTGTTGAGAGTGAAAGGGACATGTGTGTGTGTGTGTGTGTGTGTGTGTGTGTGTGTGTGTGTGTGTGTGTGTGTGTGTGTGTGTTCTCCCTTTTTCTTTCTTACATGTGTACCAGTTAGGCATAAGAATGTGTGTGTGTGTGTGTGTGTGTGTGTGTGTGTGTGTGTGTGTGTGTGTGTTCCCTGCTATTGGAGTAGTTGTATTTGTGGCTGTTTCTTCCACTTTTCTGTTGGAAATACCATACTTTCTTGTCTTCAATTGTGGTGGAGTATTTTGCCTCCCTTGCTGAGAGTTTGTTGGCATTCTTTCTTCCTTTTTTAAGTTTAGAAGAAACATCACATTCTTTTTTTTATTTTGCATTTTTTTTTCACTTGAAATTACTAAAAATTTGAAATTGTTGTTGACTTACCATTACTAAATGTTATGAGATAATAAAAGTACAGTGTTTCTCCTCCATTTTACAAAAAATAGCATGAGAATTGGTTGGTTAGTTCCAGAGATATCCGCGTTTCACATATGCTGGTATAAAAAAAAAGAGCATTTTTTGAAAAATGGCTGGCAATGGGGATTTATGCAAAATAGAATGCCTGGCGGTGAAAGGGTTAAAGAATAAGCTTTCCAGCTTTTTTACATCCTGCCTCACAAACAAGAAAGAAACTAATTGAACATATAACTAAAAGCTCAAAAAAACATTTTGTGTGTGAGTGTGTGGTGTGTGTGTGTGTGTGTGTGTGTGTGTGTGCGCGCGTGCATGCGTGTGCGTGTGAGCACATGCTCCAATGAACATGAGACTGGAGGCATGTGTGGGAAGCACAGTGTGCGACTCTCTGCACAGCCTGGTGGCAGAAGCGCTGTCTCACCTGGCAGTTTGATGACCAGTTTCTCCTTTCCCTGCTGACTGTACAGAGGAACAAACTTGCTCTTCTTCTTCGCTCCCTGACCAAGCTGATTGCCGCCACACACTTCACCGTTCTCCACCGGTTTGGACTGAAGTAGGAGCCAAAGACTCAACAATGATATATATACGCCTGTGTGCATGCACACATTTGCACACACTTCAAAATGCTTGATTTCATCTTTCAGATTTGTTTAACCCCAAAACACCACAGAAATTCACTAGTTTTAGTACCATTTCCTATCTATAAATGATGCATGGCAGTGCATCAGATCAAACATTTAACACTTAATAAAACTGCGAAATCTGAAAGCTAAGTTTTCTCACATACTGTTGACTTGACCGCAACAAAAACCATTCAACCAACCAACCCAATGCATGACTGTTTTCACAGGATTACGTCCCAAAGCAGTTACACACACACATGCATGCACGCACGCGCGCGCACACAGAGAATTTTCTTCAAAATATTATATAAACATAGCAAACATGTACAGGATATCACAGTCACTGTACAGTGGAACTGAACCTGACTTTCCCTACAAGATCTCCCTCCCTGATGCAATCTGAATGAAAATGACCAGCCTGTTCCTCTGAACACACTCCACAGTAAGACTACGTCTCTAACCTGTCAGACAACCAGTCTTAGTCTAATATGATTTCTGCATAAAATATTAGCTAATGAATTAAAAAAAATTGCGGCAAAAAGTGTTGTAACGTTCAGAAAGTGTCTAAATATCGATCTCTAAAATAAATAACACACAGAGTGAATTCTCTCGTAGATTATACTTGAGCTAAACGTCATTATCATCATGAAAGAGACAGGCGCTAACCTAATACGAATGAATCAAAGTGATACAAAGAAGTGTGAATAGTGAAAGAGTAGTTTAGATTGCCATAACTTCAGGTAGGAAAAACATCAATTCAGAATATCATAACACTTACAGGTGAAGACACTTCAGCCAGATGGGAAAGAGGGGAGGAAAACTGTATGAAATTAGACAATAATGATAAAGAATATAGGTATCGTATGATTGATGAAACGGTGTACAAATGGACTTGCAAAGCCAGATAACAAGCCATTCTTGTACCAGCTACCACGGTGCAGCGGTTTAACATTTAAGTCACAGATTCTGGCTGGGAGGTTGTGAGTTTGATTCCCAATAGCACCATTCATTTATAGGATTCTTCACCCCCGACGGGCTCCTACCAGGTCTGACTTTGCTATGGGCTCAGTTGGGAAGACTGGAACCGCGCAGCCGATATTCACCCACTTAGTGGATATATGTCTGTGTGAATGTTGCTCAAATACACAGCAGTTGCCTGTATCACCGAGCCTTGCCAATGCCAGGATGTATTATGGTGAAAAAAAGGGGCTCAGAGTACAGCCCTGTCATGCAGCCTCTGAAGACATGAATGGAACTCCACAGCATCGTTCTCATCAAGATAAACAGAAAGAGTCGGCCAAATTCTGTGGCCAGCCATGCCCCGTTCCTATGGTGACCTCCATTTCCTCTCCACATCCATGATGTTGGCTTTTCTGCGTAGCAGTCTCCGGTATCAGACAATTCATGGAGGCTACAGCTGGACAATGAAACATGGTGGCGCTCTCTGGAGAGCAACGCTCTCTTGAACCAGCTTCACAACCAAGCAATCACTGTCGTCATCAGTGCGATCAGTATGTGGTGTCTTCCATGTGTTGTATCAGAACCACCACTGGACATCACCAAAGTGACTCGGTGACAGTGAACCGTCTCCTCTAGGGGGTTGCTCCACGAAAACTTGGCACTCTCAGCTCCTTGTGGATTTGCTGGTGCCGGGGCTGTGGTGGGATAAGCCAACATGTGGCTTTGAATAGGGAGCCAGAATGAGCTGTGTAAGGGTGAAGCAACTCAAGCAGCATGGAAGATGATAAAGCTAAAAAAAAAAAAAAAAAAACCCAAGCAAACTAAACACTCAAAAAGAATGCTCTGTGTTTTTACAATATAAACTCTATCAGAGAGTTTTACACTTTACAGGTATGGCACATCTAATAAACTTTTCTCATTACATTTTAATTTACTATGTTGATGCTTCCAAACAGTTGGTAATAGCATAGTTTGAGCCTCCCAATTCAGACCCTTCCCTTTTGAAGACCTGATAGTAACTGACATTTTTTAGTCCTAATGGGGGTTCCACTGTACAGCCCATCAGCTTTTCCTCACCCAGGTTATATTGAAAAATGGACATCCTACCTCATCACCAACCAGCGTTTGACCGATTAGCTTCAGACTTGATCTGTTAACCTGTTCTGATGGAGTGGATGCTGGCCCATTGACTAAAGAGACAGACGACGAGGAATCCCCATTCATCCTAGGGCTCTCCAGTGGAGCGCAGGTGGTTGATGGATCTGCAGAGATGGAGGCTGGAGACTGGGAAGCGCCGGCTTTGTTCTTGCCTTTCTTCTTCTTGCCCTTGGGCTGTACATACACCTGTGGCTGCTCCTCCTTCTTGTACACCTTTGGACAGATTGAGGTGTGAATAGTTACACAGCCATGCCATTTTAATTCAATGGATGTGACAGCTGAAAAAAAAATCCTACCACTAGCAAAACAAGCAATAGCAGAAACAGCAATAACAGCAGCAGAAGTATAGCATTTGTAGTAGCGGCAGCACCAATAAGCGAAACAGCAATTTTGTTTGTTCAGTAACTCTACCCGTTTCGTTACTCATCTCTGTAAGGTATCAGCCCTGATGTGGCCCTTTGCGGTCGGCTGGGCTATAAGCAACATTATCTTATCTTATCTGTAAGGTATCTATTCTACTGGGTAAAAAAAATATTCTGCCTATGATCTAATGGAGCTGCTCCTGTTTTCTGGTAGGAAGAATACAAAAGCTCCTGAGGCATCAGCAGAAGCAGCTGAAAAGAGTTCCAGCTGGATCTGGTCAATGAGAAGCATTCATAAGGTTTAAACTTCCCATCTTAGATCAGGTATCTAATAGCTGTGAGGGTGAGATGTCCATCACCAAGGGACTGGCCCTTGAGGTGCCAAACCATCCAGGTATGACTGGTATGTATGGATCACCGCTTTGCCTAAAAACTTTCTGAAAGTAGGTTTGCAAAGTGTGGTGAATGCAGACGGAAACTGACATCCTCCAAAGTACAGTACCTGACTTGCCTCTGAATGAAGACAGAGCTATTGAGGAGAAAAGTGATTGCTCGTTCTTCATTTTCTCTGTCCTGAGTGTTGTTATCTTGCCTGAAGAAGACCTAAGAGGTGAAAACGCGTCGTGTTTCATCTTGTAATTCATTTGTCCATGTTTATTGGAGCAGTTACTTCAAATAACCTTTTAAATCTAATTTTCTGAAAGTAGATGAGCATCAAGGAGTCACGTCCTGGATGTGGCCAGGACCATTTTGAGTGCAGCTGCACAGGGCTCAGAGCTCAGACATCTGCATAAAAGGGGCTTCTTCTCTGAAGATCTGTTGTCAACCTCTCCCCACCTTCTTCCTACTCTATTTACTGATTCTATTCATGTAGGTACTTACTCGTATTTTGTCATTAAATCAGAAATGAAAACCCACTCACGGTGACATTGGGCGGTGGCCTCCCCCCGAAGGTGCACCAACGGTCCATGAGGCGAGGAAGGAAAGCCTGCACAGCTGGGTCAGACCCATCCAGCAAGTTCAGCATGTACTCCTGTAAGTCTTCTGCGTCATCCATAGACAGTATGTACCTGAAACACAAGCAAAAAACCATCAGTGAACATCAAACACATTACAACACCCGACTTGCCTCTCACTCTCAGAGCTGTTGAGACCCATAATCTCTGACTGCTCAAATATCTGTCACTACACACATGGTTCAGTCATGTGGCAAAAAACAAAAACATAACCAGTTCTCTCCCATTCCCACTCGCTGCACCATTCTAGTTTGGAAAAGTATTTCTGCTACTAGCTCCACCAGCCAAAATTGTCTCTCCAGTCGTAACAGTATTAATCACTCTATGGGACTTCAGCAAATTTTCTTTTTAAATTCAAGGCAAAACCTGAATAAAAACATGCATAAGAAATGGGCTGACACTTTGCTGTTAGCCTCAAGACCCACATAATGAAATAAAAATACAAAAGGAAAATAAAAACGAAACAAAACAAAAAACATTGTATTGCAATTTGAACTGCAGCCATTTTACTATTTTTAATATTTTTAAGACAGCATGCCATTTTCAGATAAACTTGCCTTTTATTCTGCAGAAAACAAAACAAAGAAAACCGAGAAATTAAATACTGCTGTTCCACAAAATCATGAATCACAATCAGATGCAAATATTTCTTTCCTAATCTATACACTGGTCGGTTTGCTACTCAGCAAATTGCTGATCTGCCTCATCCATTCCTGATCAAATGTGTGTTGCCAGCACTTGTGACAGTTTCAGTGAAAACAACCCTGATATGAGGAGCCAAAACATGCCATTGCCAGGCTGGATGGTCACTCATTATGTAGTATAATTATTCAGAAACAAAAGTGGTTCAGGCCGAAATTACAGGCTTGTATTTCTCAATCTGTATGTATATCTGGCTTCAATGATATTGGTGGTGCTTTCTTATTAAATTCACGTTATTTTTTGATGGAAAGATACGTCGAAAGTGGTGGCCTCAATTGTTATACCATTCTAGATCACTGGCAGTTAGCATGAGACCAATCTGACTGAAGATCTGACTAATCAATATTACTGAAAATGAATATAAAGCCAGGGTGTTCCTGTTTTTCATGACAAAAAACAAACATGTCATTTAGTGAGGGGCGAAAAAAATGGTTGCAGATCACAAAAGGTGCACGTGGGGAATGCATGATTGATTTGCGTGCGAACGGTGGCAAACGAAGGTGTTTTTGGGGAGAGGTATGTGGAGAAAGGGATTTCATCCCCCCTCCAACAAAAGGGAAACTTGTAGAGAAACAATAAAGCCAAAAAAACGATTGAAAACTGCGTTTGGTCTGTTGTGGAAGTCGTCTCAAACCCCCACAACGCACAGATTGGCGTCGTCGACGGAAATTTCTGTGCACCCCATGATATCGGCTTACGAAGTTCAACACTATTGGGAGCATCGGGCAAGTTTTTAAAAAGAAAAAAAAAAGAAAAAAAATTAAAAATTATAGGAATGGGGCTTCAAGAAAATATTACTAGTTTTTAGTATGAACCATGTCTTTTTTTTGGGGAATGATTCAGCGTTAAGATTAATTTTTTTAAGGGTAGCTTTGGGCCTAGTTTTTTGCGAAGTGATATGTCCTCTTTGGGGCCCGTGAGTGTGACTGGGGGAACGGAAGGTGACAGTACGAATGGAGGACATTCGGAACAGGCTGTGGCGATTTTAAAAGCCAAACATTGCTAAATAGACAAAGAGATTGGGTACCATTTGGGCAATTTGAAAAATTAACCTTTTTAGGAAAACACTCACTGACCAAAACGGGGGTTTTTGGGGTCATGTGAACATGTTCGGATCTTTCAGCTGATTTAAAATTTTTTAAAAAAATAAAAAAAAAAAAATTCATTTTTTAGAAAACCCCTTACGAAGTTTAGGGTCATAATTAGCCGACTGAGAATAAGCCCAGCCTAACGGAAGCAGACCCGGGGGGGGCAAAAAGGGAACCAAAGGGGGGTGTGTGTGAAGGCAACTTTTTTTTTTTTTCCCCAACTTTTTTTTGCTTTGGGTTGGGGCATTTCAAAAAGGATTTTTGTAAAATGCAAGGGAAAACCCCAAAAAAATTGGTTTCCCCCCCCGGGGGAACTGGGGAAATAAAAAAAAATGTTTTTTTGGAGAATTTAAAGGAGTTCAAATCCCCAGTCCTCCAAACGGAGAAAGGAACTTGGATTGGGGCCCAGAAAGCCTTAATTTAAAACCCAAAAAGAAAACGGGTTTGGTAACTTGCTCCTTGGCCCCCCCCCCCCCCCCCCCCCCCCTTTTTTTTTTTTTTTTTTTTTTTTTTTTTTTTTTTTCTTTTAAGTCAGCACCTATGGGTACAATGGGTGTGACAATAAATTTTTTTAGCAGCAATGATATTCCGGTTTACAAGTTACTATTGTGGACTTGAAATTTGTTGAAAAGAAAAAAGTTGGATTATGTGTGGCCCTTCAAGAAAATGATTGCATTTTTAAAAGAAAAGTGATCATTTTTTGCTTTAAGACCAGCGAAGCAAGGGAACTTGGGGCTTTACCAGTTTAAATAACTCACCAGTATTTAAAAAAAGAAAAAACAAATTACACATCTCGTAAAGCATGTGGACTTTAACACCAAAACTTTGTTAAAATAACTTTTCCTTAACCAAAATCAGTTTAAAAAGGTTATTCCTCATAAAACCAGGGTTACGTCGGCGGCATTGAACGGATTTCGGATCTTCGTTTGTTAAAAGTTTATAAAAAAATAAAATTAAAAAAATTTTTGTTTTCAATTGAGTTTGGGGCATAATATGCCACGGAGTTCTACCTAAAAGAGGAAAGAAGGGTTAAAACGATCTGTCACCCCGGGCCCTTTCCTTTTAGGCCACCGGCGTAGAATGGGAGGAAAAGTCTTTTTTAAAATTTGGGAACGGTTTGAAGATTTTTATTGCTTGGGGTGTTAAATCTTCCCGGGCCAAAGAAAGGGTTCATTTTGTTAACTTGGGGAAATGGATTTGCAGGTAAAATTAGGGGGTTGTTAAGTTTTTCCCCGGGGCGGTCCCTAGGCTGTCAACCATTTTCCCCCATCCAAAACACAAAAAAACAAAACAAATTTTAACTCCGTTAAACTTGCTAAAAACAAAAAAAGTAAAATTTTTTGGATCTAATCGGAAAGTTTTTTCCTCAAAATCCAGGAAATCCGACGACACCTGAACAGTCCCTCCCGAAAATGGGAGTTTTTATCTTCCCCAAACCAAAATAACTAGGCAGTAAGTTCAGCAGGAATGCCCCAGGAAACATCTAAAAGGTAAGGGTAAAATACGAAAGGGCCCCTGGCAGGGCCCACGGGCCTTTCCTCAACGGACCCCCGCAGTGAAACTTTTTGGGAGGAATTTGAAAGATTTTTTCTCGGATTAAAAACCTCCCCCAAAGAGTTCAATCCTTAAACGGAAACTGCGGATAAAATTCGAATTCTCTCTGGGGTGGAAAAAACCATATTGCCCCGCGATTGGAACAATGGAACTACCCCAAAAAGGGTTTAAACCGTTCCGCCTTAATTTGCATAAAGACAAAAAAGAAAAATTCGGGTTTGTTTCCATCAAATTTACAGGAACGAAGGGAAAAAACACCCCTGGAGAATGGGTTCTAAAGATACTAGACATAATTCAAAGACAGAACCCTCAGAAGTATGAGTTCCCCTTCTGGAAGGGCCCAGGGGTGGTGCCGGACACTCCAAGACGGAAGCGGAATTTTTGATTGGGGGGAATTTGGCAAGAGTGGTAAAAGCTTGTCGCGAGACCCGGTAACCACAACAACCGAGAAAAAAGTTTGTGGAAAGGACCAGGGTTGTGGAATTGGAAACCAAATTTTCTTATCCGCCCCCACGGTGGTGTACGACCCAGAAATCAGGGCTTTTGGGGTTTTTGTTTTAAATTCTGGAAGGAAGGGTAAAAAAACCCAGTATGGCCTCTTTTAAACAGTGGAAATGGGATTCCCCGACGTGAAGTTAAAGTCTGGAAAAAAACGGGGGGGCGGAAAATAGAAGGAAACCCTTTGGGTTTTTGGTAGGCAAAAGGTAAACGTTTCACCGCCACCACCGTATTTTTTTAGAAGGCGGGCCTGTGGTGAACATCTACAGGTTTCCAGTTCGGTGGCAAAACCCCAAAACACTGGGAAGCAGTTGAATTTTTGGGCTGAAAATTTAATTTTTTGGGTCAAAATACTCAGAATTTGGCCCCACAGGAGATAGATTCCCCGGGGAATACAACAACCTGCCGGTTTGGAATCAGGGGTTTGTGCAAAAGGTGAAACGTTTCTCGCCAAATTTTAATAAAAGAGGAGTGCGTGGGGACAGGGTACGGCTTCAGTGGTAGAGGCTCCCAAACAAGAGTTGACCGCTGACTGATTTCCAAAGTTTATCGTATAAAGGGGGGCATGGAAAGTATCCCCCCTGTGAAACCACCTCCTTTCCCCGTCAACAGAGAAGATTGCCCCACCTGAATAACTGTCGTTTCAAAAACTTGGCGGAAGTGTAAAAACCAGATCGGATAAGAAAGATCTTCCAGGTGGTATGGGGTTGAGGGCTTCCCATCAGGAAAATTCCCACGCTTGTCGTTTAAAAGCGTTGGTGATTCCGGAATCAAGTCAAGGTACTCGTTCGGAAAAATGTTTGCCAAAGGCATGTTTCCAGTTCCCAACATGAGCTCTAGAGGACCATTTTTTCTAATACAACACAGTGGTCAAAGCTATGGGACGGTAGTTAGATGGATTGAAAGATTTTTCCGGTTTGGGATGGGAAAATGAGGGCTGTCCGCATGAGGTGGAAGCAACCTGTAGTCCACACGTGGTTGTATACCTGTAACGGGATTTCAGACCTTCTTGGGGAAAATGTTTCAATAGTTGAATGTATGTCACTATACCTGGAGAGGAAGCTGCAGAGAGTAGGATTTCACTGTTTAATGTAAAGGAAGATTGTATCTTCCATTGTCGGATAAAAGTTGCAGGAATTTTTTTTTTAGGGCTTGTGTTTAACAAAAGTGACTGATTTTTTTAAGAGGGGATTCTTTTCAATGGTTGAAGCAAGCAGATTAGCAACTGCTTTCTTTTCTGTTATTAAAATCCGAAACTTGAGAGGGGTTCACAGTGGGACGGTGTTCTTCCTTTGATTTTCTTAATGATTCCCACTTTTTTCTTAGAAGTTTTTGATGCAGCCTGGAGAGAAGCTTTCAGGACCGACGTTTACGATTTTAAAAGTGTTCTTGTTTAAGCACGGAGTTTGATGGCTCGAGCGTTGGCCCCCAGGTCGTGAACCCTGACGCTGAGCCCTTTTCTACTTTGGAAATTTGTGCATCTAATCGAACCAAGGTGTTTGGCATTGAAGTTTACGAAGACACTGAAACGGGCTTTAAATTTGATCATAGTGTTAGTCAGAGATTCTGCTGGGTCTGGACTCTGAAAAAAATCAGTGCCCTGGAATTCTTTTGAAATATGGCTGCAAATAGATCCCAGTTTGCTTTCTTATAATTGAGATGTTGAGAGACAGAGGCGGGTTCAGTTAATGGGCTGAAAAAGAACAGGGAAATGGTCACTTCGTGCAGATCGTCATGGACAGACCATCATAGTCCAGGACCACGAGGGGTCACAAACCACAAATCTAAGCACGAAAGTAAACCCTTGTGGAAGAGTGGAGGTAAGTTGCAGATCCGTCGTTCAGACAACACAAATCCAAATCCGACAGGATTTCCTAAATCAGCAGACCTTGGATGACGTACCGGCACTACCCAAAGAGGATTGTGACCGTAAAGTCACCCAACAGCAAAAAAGGTCGAGGAATTTCTCCTATCAGACCGACAAGGTCCCTGACGACAAACCGGGACAGAAGGGGGGAGATAAAGAGAACAGATGGTCACAGTCTTGTGGAGAGTGACTCTCGCAGCTACACCCTGAAGGGAGGTAGACAGAGCGCAGGATTTATACAACAAATTTTTTGGTGAAGGAGAAGGGCAACACCGCCGACAGTCCCAACGTGGATGGTTGTGCAGGTTTGAAAGAATATTAAAGCCAGAAAGAGTAAAGGTCTTTTGGCTTTGAATTTGGGTTTCTTGAAGGCACGACAGAGGTTTCATAGATGACACGAAGCTGCAGCTCCTCGAAGTTGGAATTTAGACCACGGATTTTCCAAAATGGAAAATTGAAATTATCCAGGGTGCAGAGGGCGAAAAGGAGAGAGATCAGGTCATCTCCTCATCAGCATCTGGGGCCAATGGAGTGAACTTATTTTTAGTTGCACTGGACTGTGTTGGGTCTTTGGACCCGCTGGCAGACTTGCCCGCAGGTGAAAAAGGGCCTGGATTTTGGAGATGGTGGAGGTCTGTGGGACTTGGGAGACGGTGGAGATTTCTTCCTTATCTCCACCATCTCCACACTGGGTTGAACCCCCTTGCCCGCACGGGCACTGGACAGAGGGTCGAGGGGGAATTGCTGGTGTTTAATCTGCCAGCAGCAGATGTTGTAGACTGCTGGGCAGTCTGAGGGGTGGCGGTTTTTTTTGCCTCCCCCAGGGGCAGTCCTTTGGTTGGGAGGTGGTGGACTTGCCCCACCAGAACTGACAGATCTTATTTGCAATGTTTTCGAAAACGTAAAGTTATCAGTCTGACAGCAACTGACGAGTTGAAACTGTAGGAACTTTCTTTAGGGCCGAAGATACGAAGAAGCGTCGGCGACTGACTGCCCACAACCTGCTGCGGGCTTCAAAAAGGAGATCTTCTTTTGTCTTAACCCTTTGTATTGCAGATTCCTGAATCCACAGAGGACAATTCCGTGAAGAGGAGGGATGGTCGCCACCGCAGTTTGCACAATGTGCCGGATCTTTACAGGCCCATCAGGGGTTGCCTTGCAGCAATACCACACCCTCTGCCCAGAACAACGGTCTCTGACATGGCCAAACTTCTGGCATCGGAAGCACCTCAACGGGGACGGAACGTACAAATAAACCCCGGACAATCAGGTAGCCGACTTTGATGACCGGAGCAGCACAGGGTTGCAGAATTCAGAAAGAGGGTGTTGGTGGCCACTCTTTCTGCCCCCTTTCTTGATTAGTCACCCTGCGCACCTCCGTCACACCCGGGATGCCAGCTCCGTTTTGATTTCTGCCTCTGAAACCCCTGATAATTCCCTGCAGCGAATCATCCTTTTGATGAATTTAATTGTTTGTGGGGAGTTACCCTGATCTCCCTGTCCACAAGTTTCGTTGCCTTCAGCAGCTTTTTCAGATTGCTTTTGTGACTTACATTGAATAAGAAAGGAACCATTCCTCAACCTCTTGATGGCCCGAGGGTCACCGCTATACCTTGAAACCCCTTTTGGATAGAAAAAGGGGCCCTCAAAGCTAAAAGGGGGGTCTTTCTTGCTCCTTCCTTCCAAAAACGAGCCAGGAAGCCCAAAAACCTGTCTTCTGTCGTACCTCATATCCGAATCGCTGTCAGAATCGAAATCCCCTAAAATAGGGGATGCTGCCTTCCTCTTTTTGGGGGGATGATTTTTGAAAAGCCTATTGAGTGAATTTGTGTTCATCCCTCCCTTACCCACCCACCTTGGAGTCCAACTAAGGGGCCAGGGCCAAGAAACCAAATGTCTTGACCCCTTCCAGGCTTCGGGAGAGACATACGACAAGCAGAAGCAACCAACCCTATCCCCCCTGATCATGCTCAACTCCCGGAACAGAGAGCTGAGCACTGCGGGGGTTTACTTGGCCAGCTGGGGAACTGCCCGTCTTGACCCAACCCAAGAAGGGGAGCCGATTAGTACACCCGGGCCAAAGTGTACTCCCTGTCTAGGAGAGGGCCGAGCCAAAGTGATGTGTTGAGAGCGCTGCCCTCTCAATCACCAGGATCTCATTCCCCTCCGACACAGGTCGCACCGCACGGCAAACGCGGCGGTCTTAAGGAGACCACAGAGAGAAAAGGAGTGTGGAAAAGAAGGACTTGAAGGGGAGACGAAGATAGAAAAGGCCAAATAAGGAGGCAGAAAACAAGAAAAAGGAGAAAGGGGGTTACTCTTTGTCAGGATCCTCACCCTTAAACCCATCTGACATGGGAAGCCCTACCAGGGCATCAACTCCTTACCACGTTTACGCTTAGGCCAAACAGCATCTGCACCCCTCAGCCTAGAAACAGTGTGAAAAAAACAGCCTATCTTCGAGTATTGATGCCCCCGCCAGCAAAGCCTAAGGATCACTGGACCACGCAAACCCTCCGACCACGACAAGGTCGCAACCCCCGGAGGGACAAGTAAAGTGAGTTGGCATAATGTGTAAGCCTATGGCAAATAGCAAAAGTTAAGACAAACTGCAG
Source organism: Conus ventricosus (assembly GCA_018398815.1). Taxonomy (NCBI): domain Eukaryota; kingdom Metazoa; phylum Mollusca; class Gastropoda; order Neogastropoda; family Conidae; genus Conus; species Conus ventricosus. Next base: position 73,233,896 of record CM031603.1, read on the forward strand.
CGTGACCAGCCCTTTTGCCATTCGACATTGGCTTTGATCGTCGTGTCTACTGTCTTTTTCATGTTTAAACAAACTTGTGGGGTTTTCTGCATCCTACCTCAAGATAGATTGGGATAACCTCCTTGAACAGTGGGAAAGGGCCCGTCAATCGTTAGCAAATCTGACAACAGGCCAAAATCACCCAAAGCTGCAAAATCTTCTACGTGGGAGGAAGATAGCACCCCTCAGGGGACCTTCGGGACATTTCAACATATCCCAGTAGAACGAGGCAACAATATTGGGGGTCCTCCGTCTCTACCAACTGGAGACGGTGCGTCGGCAGTTTCCAGAAGTTCAGCGGGCAAGCAGGTAGCGGCGACTACATCCAGAAGCGCCCTGGGTGGACTGCGCTCATGGTCATACCCAGGGTCCTCCATCACGTTGTCTGGTGACTCGTTCATGTCGCAACTCTACCCCCCTCCCGTCCCCCAACGGCCCTATATTGACCTGTCCCCCCCGTTTATTTTTTTCCCCAAAAGTCCCAACCAGTCCATGCACCCCGGGGGGCTTAGTCAGCAGCAAAGGTGACGGTGCGTCGGCAGTTCCCAGAGGTGCATGACGGCAGGCAAACTTCACAGCTGACACTAGATCTACAGTATGGGGTATCTACTACTTCAGTGTCGGGCCCCCAGCTGATAAAAAAAAAAAGAAGAAAAATCGGGACTTTGATGGTGATATTTCAAGAGACAATGAAGTGATTGATTTTGAAAAAAAAAAAAAGAAAAGAACAGAAGCTTCTTGGGAGGCAAGCACGGTGAATTTGGACACTCGTTTCAGGATACAGTTAAGACTGGTTCATATGGATGGAATGAATTAAGTTAGTATTGTTTTGAGAAATTTAGTGATACTGGTATAATAATGAGTAGTACATCATGTTTGATTACTTTTGTATTGATGTCACACTGTGCATTGCAGATTTTTTGAACAGGCGTGTTGATTTGATGCAGACTCTTAGTATGGTGCTGATGTAAACTGGCAAATGGAATTGAGAGTATCAGTCCAAGCGTCTAGCCTGAAATAGTGAAAATAAAAAACAGGTCATAGTCATTGGGAGAGAAGAGCAACATTGTTTGGTTTAGTTACCTAGTGCTCTATTACTATAACTCCTTATTAGAGTAACGAGTAAGTGTATACAGGAACAATGTCACAAGATAGAGAGAAACAGAAGAAAGGTAGTGCAGAATCATCTGAGGCGGAGGATGAAATAGAACAGTTACGGGGAAAAACTGGAAGGGTTAAAAAAAGTTGGTGGGCCCCGAAAAACCAGAATGTAGTCGTAATGGGAGAGAAAAGAAAGCTGAAAACATTCACTGGTGAGGGCAATCTTCAGGGAAAAAGGGTCGAAGAATGCAAGTTGCCTTGGAGGATAGAAAAGGACCTGAAGCGGGGAATTTCACCCTACAACACCTTGGGGGACGGCAAAAAAAGAGGTCAAGTTAAAACCTGAGCTCTAACCCCACAGTGAAAGATATTCTTGGCATTTGACTGAACATTTTGGTCAGATCGGCACCTTCAACGAGGCCATCCAGACATTTTATGCCCAAGACAGAAAGCGGAGAGGACCTCCGAGATTTTTCTTATGATTTTAGGGGAAAAACTCGATCGAGTTTAAGGTTAAAACCAGGGTGTTTCCCAAGCCAGACGAAGTCCTGCGGGATCATTCATCTCAGGCATTCGAGAAACGACTCTCAGAAAAGAATTTAAAGAGAAAGTAGTGGGCAGACCAGGAATAGCATTCATGGAAATCAGGAAAGTGGCCCTGAGATGGTCGGGAGATGTCCCACCTTCCCCCCTCTATGAGATAGACCCTTAAGCTACAAGGTTTCAGCAGACAAGGAGATTTGTGAGCTGAAACGTGGTTGAAACAACAGCAAGAGACAATGCCCAGTTGCTAAAGGCAAATCCACTGCCAGGCCTCGAGTGTGCTTCAAATGCCATACACAAGGGGATATTGCAAGAGACTGCAAAAGAAGATGCAGCATCTGGAGCAAACCCCCATCAGATACTTCCCATCCACAGCAGGGAGATCGGCATCGGGGACCAAGGGGACGAGGCAGAAGCAGACATCAGGGGCGAGGGTTGGACAACCAGGTTTAGAGTTCAAGACAACCAGACTGGACACCGTGGGCAAGGTCGGAAAACCAGATTTTGGGGGTCGAGGCAACCAGAATACGGAAAACTAGTACAGACCTGTGTGGAGAGCCGCACACAGGTGACCAAGGAAAAGGCTCAGTCAGCATGGTAGGGAACTGCCCTGCGATCAACATTGAAATGGAGGGAAAAACCCGTGACTTCACTCATTGACACAGGTTTCCCTGATGTCTACAATGACAGACAAGTTCTTTCTAGAACAATTCAAAGATAGCCATACACTGGAGGAATCTTACTTCTCCTTGAAGGCAGCAAATGGTTTGAGATCCCCTATGTTGGTTACATCTGCACTGATGTTACCAAAGGAGGAGAAACCATGAGAACGAGGGCATCTTTGTGACGAAGACACCTTTGCATGCACCACAAAGACTCCGAAACATTTAGTTTGTTGGGGAAAGAACATCTTTTGGGGAAATTTCAGACTGCTTGAAACCTACTTGGTAACAGTTCTGTCCTGGTAGGCAAGATTCAAGCAGAAATAAAAAAAGTACAGGGAACAGCAAAATTTGCAAGAATGGTGGGAAAAGAGAACGCTACTACCAGCAAATTCGGTCACAACTATCATGGTGGCAGCAGGAGTGAGGAAATCTGACGAACTATTTTGATCCCAAAATTTGGCTTGCCAGGAGCACCTTCCCAGAGGCATCATGGTCATTGACACTATAGCAACCCAAAAAGAATGCTTGTACCCGCTACAGGTACCAACATGGGACAGAAAGACATCTGGCTGAACAAAGGCATCAGGGTTGGCTGCATACACAACATGGATTTGGGGATTGACTCAGAGTGGGAGATCATACCCAAAAGACAGAAGCCAGAGAGCTCTAATGTTAACAGACAAGAGGTTAGTGTTTTCAGAGGAAGTAAGAGGGGGCAGCAAGGGAAGCCCTCAAGGGGTCAAACTTCCAGATGTCAACCCGACACGCTTTTACACCCCGAGCAAGGGGCAAAGATAGAGATGTTTCTGGAAGAACCATGCGGACTGTTTTCCCAAAGTGGGAGGAAAAACGGCTTCTCAGACCTGGTGCAGACACCATACCCAAACGATGATGTCCCAGTGCACAGCCATACAGAAGAATACCTCCCCATCAGCTCCTGGAAGTGAAATCTCACATACATACTTTCTGGAACAGGGAAATCAAACCAAGTCATAGTCCCTATGCATCGCCAATTGTATTGGCTAGGGAAAAAGGATGGTACACTGAGAATGTGTGTCGATTATAGACGCCTGAACGCCCAAAACAGTACGTGATTCTTTCCCACTACCACGCATAGAAGAGACTTGGATTCCCTCAAAGGAACAAAGTTCTTTTCAACAATGGATCTGCATCAGGGTACAACCCGATAGCGGTACATGAAGCAGACAAACATAAAACGGCATTCATCACTCCGTTCGGGTTGTATCAGTATGAAAGGCTACCTTTCGGCTTGGCAGGAGCCCCTGCACCTTCCAGCGCTTCATGCAGCGGCTGTTTCAGTGACAGATTATTTGAGATCCTCATCATTTTACCTCGATGATCTTCTTGTGTACAGCGAGAGCTTTGAGGAACATCTGGGAAAACTTGGACTTTGTGTTCACGACTATCAGCAAACACGGACTGAAGCTCAGCCATCTAAGTGCCATCTGTTCAGGGAACGGGTTCCATATCGGGCCATATCATTTCGGCCGATGGTGTGGCAACAACCCAGAGAAAGTTCAGGCAGTACAGATTGGCCAAGACCAGCCCCAGTCAAGCAGCTGCAAACCTTCCTTGGTTTAGCAGGTTACTATCGGCGCTACATAGAGAAGTTTGCACCATAGCAGCGCCCCCCTGTACGATGCCATGAAAAAAGAGAAGGAAACGGAGGAGAAACGCGAGGACCATCAAGGCAAGGACACAGCTCGTGTGGACTAAAGAATGCAAGATTGCTTTTGAGACTCTGAAGAGCGGCTGACTTCGGGACCAGTTTGACCTTCGCAGACTTTGGTAGGCCATTTATTCTGCATGTCGATGCCATAATGAAGGCTTGGGAGCCGTCTTGTCACAAGAAGTAGAAGGGCAAATTCAAGTGGTTGCCTATGCCAGCCGGCGTCTCAGACCCAACAAGAGGAATGCAGAATTATTCCAGCCGCAAGCTTGAACTGCTTGCCTTTAAATGGGCAATCACGGAAAAGTTTAGAGAATACCTGCTTGGTTCCAGATTTAGGTGTTGGACTGACAATAACCCACTGACACACATGACAAGCCAAACTCGGAGCTGTGAGCAGAGAGGGTAGCAGACTTGGCTCCTTTTGATTTCGATCTTAAGTTTCCAGAGGAAGGACAACAGCATGCGGATGCGCTGTCCAGAATGCCCTGGAATGACATTCAAAAGTCAGTCGATGAAACCATTGGAGCAACACAAAACCCCAGAGAACTTGAGAGAAAAGAGCCCGGGATGACAGATAATGATCAAAACACAGTTCAATTGACATCTCAGGAAAGGGGCCAGTACATCCTGAAAAACTGCAAAAGATGCAAAAAGGAAGACAGAGTGATCAATAGAGTGAAAGAGTATATCACACGAGGGCGGAAGCCCACTCCGGGAAAGACGGAAGGAATGTCCAGAAACAAGGAAGATGTTGACACCAGTGGGATCGGCTGAGCATTAGAGGGGATATCCTCCACGTTCAGTCAAGTCACCCGGTCAACAACAGGGGGTTCCAGTTGGTGCTACCAAAGGACAAGGCAGGACTGTCTTGCAAGAGCTAACTGACAACATGGGCACCAGGGCATAGAAAGAACTACTCAGCTGAAACAGAGAGCGTTACTTCTGGCTAGGCATGACAGCAGAAATTCTTGACTACTGCAAGAGCTGTCGTCGTTGCAATATAGCCAAGCACAGGTACCAATAGACAGAGCTCCTCTGCAGCCAATCTTGCAACACGCCCGTTTTGGGGATTGTCATGGATTTCACCATCTTGGAGCCAGCATCAGACGGGAAGGGAGAACGCTCTAGTCATCACTGACATATTTACAAAGTTCACGGTGGCGTTCCCACCAGAGATCAGACTGCAGAGACAACAGCAAAGGTTTAGTCCGAGAATGGTTCCAGAAGTTCGGGGTACCTCAGCGTCTCCATTCTGACCAGGGGCGGAACTTTGAATCGGCAGTCATTGCAGAGCTTTGTAGAATGTACAGGATTGACAAGTCAGAACTACACCCTACAGACCGCAAGGGAATGCACAGACAGAGCGCTTCAACAGGGGCATTGCATGATCTACTGAGAACCTTGCCTGCAATCAGAAGAGACGTAGACAGAACATCTGCAGCAGGGCGTATTGGTGTACAATGCAATCCTCAGCCACAACAGGATTCTCTCCGTTCTATCTCATGTTTGGGAGGCATCCACGACTTCCATTCGACTCCATGCATGAGCCCGACTCACAACCACCAACAGCAGATTTGGGTTGGCCAGCATCGTCGTAGCCTAGAGTTGGCCTACCGACATGTACGAAGAAGAATTCAGGAAAAGGCTGAGAAGAGAAAAGAGCGCTTTGATCGTCATGTAAAAGTGGATCCAGTGCAAATAGGCCAGAAGGTCTTTTTGCGGAACAGACCTGCAGGAAGGAACAAGATCCAAATAAGTGGAAAGAAGAGGAGTTTGAGGTCACAGAAGTGAGAGACAATGTATACACAGTAGTGAGTTCAGAGACTGGGGTACAGAAGAGACTCCACAGGAACGAACTGAGGGTTGTTACAGCTCAGCGAGAAGAGAGTAGCTCTAATAGTGATCTGGTGTCACGGACAAAAATGAAACAACCCAACTCGTGGAGTCGCCAGCCAATTTGTTCGGACATAAGCTTCAACTCAAACATCTTGGCGCCACGAAGACGGCTCCATGCGTCGCATCCAGCCAATTTAGCACAGCGGGGAGACAGCAGACAGTCTGAGTGGCTGGACCGACAGGTCTCGGTAGGTTTGGTCAGACGTCGTGGCGCCTACCCAGACTCATCTAGCCAATTTAGAGTGACCAGTGTCCACGAATTAAGCCACACGGCGCCAGTTAAGTAGGAAAGGGGGGAAGGTAGTGTGTGGTGGGGGTGAAATCTAGCTAATCAATTAAATGACCAATTGACCACCACAGAGAGTAAGGCGTGTAGGCGTGACTGTCATGATTTGAATATCCAATGGAATTAGAGGGAGATAACTTCGGGTATCAGGCGGTAAAAATACTGACCAATGGTACTGGCCCTTGGACACGGAGTGAGGGCATAAAGTAATGCGTGAATGGAGAACGAAGAAAAACGAACAGACAGAGAGAGAGAGGAAGAAGTTCGGGGGAGTAGGCTCTCGCCTACAGGAAGGCAGGGAGATGAGAACGAACAGAGAGAGAGAGAGAGAGAGGTTCTGGGGTGTAGTCTCTGCAGGAGAAAGGCAGAGAGATGAGAGGAGTGAAGTTTAAGCATTAGCACCAGATAGTCTGCACAGAACGAACAGAGAGAGACAGAGGAAGAGGCTCTGTGTAAGCTCTGACGAGAGAGAAGCAGAGAGAGAACGAGGGGAGAACGAACAGAGAGACAGAGAGAGGGAGAGGTTCTGGGTGTAGGTCTGCTTGAGAGAGAAGCAGAGAGATGAGGGGAGGAGAGAAGAGAACCAAGTTGAGAGATTAGCATGAGATAGTCTGCAGAGGAGGACTAAAGAGAGATGTGGAGAGAGAGAGAGTTGCTAACTAATGAAGAGGAAAAGAAAGAAAAGAAAAAGAAAAGAAAAGCAACCATGTCCATTTGATAGGGCAGACTGGAAGAGAGAGAGAGTGCATGCGTTAATGCAGGAAGGAAGAAAGGAGAACAGATCGATGTTGATAGTCACTGTTCTATCTTAACCGGGGTTCGACCTCATCCCTGGCAGCGTCACTTCGTCAAGCAGAACCACAGACCAACGCCGGTGCCAGCAGACCAATACCAGTGCCAGCAGTTGTGTCGTGTTGTGAAAGTGACAGTGAAAAGAAAGGGAAAAAAAAGGAAAAGAAAAGACAGTGATTCGTGAATAGTTAAGATCACCTGGCCAGGTAAAGTAGAAATCTATTTACACCGGGTTAGTTAATGATGTTTTAGATAAATGATTTTGTGAAGTTCGGAAAGAGAGAATGTTTTATTTTGTTTGATTCCATATGCATTGATGTTTCGTTCTATGATCATGTGTAGTAAAGTTATAGACTTTACTAGTGGTTTGATGTGACGAATGCATGATATATGAATGAGATTGTGAGCAAGCTGTGAGTGTGTTTGGGCTGTGCGCTAGTCCTTCCTCCATCGACATCACCCGAGGTTGACAATTTATTGGCGAGCTTGCCAGGATATTCTGGCCCATTTATTATAATTGTTCAACTTCTCAGAGAGGAAGCTGGGTGGGATTCAAGTATTGTAATCCTAAGACAAGGGGTTTGTCTTACTGTATGTTCCCAAGATAGTTAAATACTAGGCTTGGCATTGCTTCCAAGATAGTTAATACTAGGCTTGGCATTTCAGCCCCAGAGTACTCATTTCGCACAGATTGCCTATAATTCGCTCTCATAGTTGGGTCAGGCGCTGGGCGTCTTATAAAAACTAACTACGTTGTCCCAAGCTAATATTATCATTCATAGGATTGTGCTATTACGTCACTCGTGTCGGAAACCACCAGTTTGGCTGTCGTAGTAATAAAATCTTGTTCAGAAAAAAAAAAAGAGATATAATGGTGGAAGAAAAGAACACCCCTATTGAACAACAATTAGAGTTGAGTGGTACGAAGAAGGAGTTCGCTGAATTGAAAGAGCTGGTTATGAAGGAACAGATTTTGTCGGGTTGCGGCCCTGAGTTGGCCATGCATTTGAAAGAGAGACAGCCAGAGACAGCAGGGGAGTTGTTGAAGTTCGCAGAGGTGTATAGAGAGGCACGTTTGGGCACGAAGGTGCAGGAGAAACAGGTGCTAGGCACAGGTGAGAAGAGTGCAAGGAGACCAGGGGAGTTTTCTGCAAAGTCTGCAAACCCAGTGGTGGGGCAGAAGGAAGGGCAAAGGGACATTAGGTGTTTCATTTGTCACAAGAAGGGACATGTGGCGAGGGATTGTCGCATGAGGTTCCAGAAGGCAGCAGCCTTGCAAGAGGTGGATAAGGGTCGTCAAGGGAAACGACCTGCAGTGGAACCAAAAGGGATTCAGTCTGAAGAGGGTGGAGTGCAGCCTATGGCTAGCACTGGACAGCAGTCAGTGTCAGGGATGGAGGGCACTAGGCTGAGTGGTTCGTTACCAGTGGAAGAAGGGTGGATTGGCCAGCAGAGGGTGAAAGTGTTACGAGACACTGGTTGTTCATGCGGGGTAGTACGAACAACGCTGGTCGAGAAAGGGGATTTGACAGGGCAAATCCAGACCTGTACTCTAATCGATGGCACTGTGAGGGAGTTTTCCAGTTGCTAAGATAGAAGTACGTACCCCTTACTTCTCAGGTGAGTTGTCTGCGCTGGTGATGGAGAAACCCCTTCACGATTTGATCATTGGAAATATTCCAGGTGCAAGGCTATCATCCAGGGGATCCTGAGTTGTTGACTGCTACAGGGGCAGCAGTTCAAACAAGAAGCAAGAAGGAGGAAAGGGTTGATAAACCGTTAGTCGTTCCGGCAAGGAAGTCAGGCATAGATGTGTCGCCTGATGAGTTTAGGGCAGCGCAGGAACAAGACCCTTCGCTCGTGAAGTCTTGGGAGTTGGCAAGAGGTGGAGAAAAACAGGTGGTTAGAGGAGGTGAGACAGAATTTCTTGTGAAAGGCGGGCTGTTGTACCGAGTGTTCACCAAGGGGAAGACAGGTAAGGTGACCACTCAGTTAGAGGTACCAGCAGGTTATCGTGACACTGTCATGTCAGTGGGTCACGAGTCGCTCATGGCGGATCATCTCGGCACCAGCAAGACAGCTGACCGAATCTTCGATGATTTTCATTGGCCAGGGGCAATGGCAGACATCAAGCGTTTTTTGCATGTCATGTGACGTGTGTCAAAGGTCAGCCACAAGAGGGGTGAAGAGGAAGGCGCCTCTTAAACGTCCCCCTTTAAGTGACACACCGTTCAGGAGAGTGGCTGTTGATCTGATTGGCCCAATCTCGCCCTGTTCCAAAGGTGGGCACAGGTATGAGACACGTAAGGTTGCAAGGGAAAGTTTGCAAGAGGCTAGGGTCGGTCAGAAGAAGCAATATGACAGAAAGGTGAGGAAGCAATCCCTCAAGGTGGGAGATCAAGTTCTGTTACTGCTTCCCACGGATCACAACAAGCTGCTGATGCATTGGAAGGGACCATTCACCATCACTGAAAAGGTAGATAAGGATTACCGGATTGAGGTGAATGGGAAACCAAAACTTTTCCATGCAAATTTCCTCCGCAAATATATTCAGCGTGAGACTCAGCACATAGGCGCAGCAGCAATCATTGATGAGGTGAAAGAGACCCAGCAGAAGAAGGGAGATTTTGTTGCCTAAGTTTCCAGAAGAGTCATACGGGGACGTGTCACATGTATGAAGGGCTAGACAGTAGGAGTTCCTAGGTTTTGTTGTCGGTGGCGACACAAAGCAGCCAGAAAGGGAAAGGTGGAGAAGATGATGAATTCAGAGAGACCAAAGACCAAAACAGAAGTCAGGAGTCTGCTAGGTTTTATTGGGTTCTATAGGGAGTTTGTTCCAAATTTCGCAGCAATCACGAGTCCTCTCAGTGATTTGGTCAAGGCAGGGAAACCAGCAGTGGTCGAGTGGTCAGACGCTGCAGAGCAAGCACTGCAGACGGTGTTGGAAAGACTAGGTTCCCGTCCCATCTTGAAGCTACCAGATATGTCCAAACCATTTTTGTTGCAGACAGATGCATCAGGTGGTGGGATAGGTGCAGTATTGTTGCAGGAGCACGAAGGGGTCGAGTTTCCTGTGAGGTATGCTAGCAGGAAGTTGACAAAGTGTGAAGAAGGGTACGCAACGGTGGAGAAGGAGTGTTTAGCTGTCGTGTGGGCCGTGCAGAAATTCCACAAATACTTGTATGGGAAAGAGTTCGTGATAGAGACTGATCATCAACCACTCAAATTCCTGCAGGAGGCGCAGTTGAAAAACAGCAGAGTGCTGCGTTGGGCAATGGCACTGCAGCCCTAAGGTATCGAGTGCAGTACATTCCAGGTCGACAGAATGTCGGAGCTGACTATTTAAGTCGTGTAGTCTAGCAAGCTGCAACTCAGGGGAAGTCAGTCATATCCGGGGTGCTTTGTTGATAATATGTGTTGATTACAGTTATGTTGATTGGATATGGGTTCATTCCCAGTTGGCTATGGTTCATATTTTGTGTGAGACTTTTCATATTTTCTTGTGAGACTTGTTCATGTGGATGTAGTTATGCTTGGAGCATACAGTCGCTTGTGTAGTGATGCATTATTTGCAATAAGTGAGGATGGAGATTCCTCAGTGAAGTGTCATGGATCGTGATCATATTATATTGTGCTTTTCCATAAGAATTGTGAAGAGAAGATATGGCAAATCCGCAGGTAGGGGAATCGCATAAGTGCGCACAAAGGTCGTTATAAAATGAATTGAAATAACGCAAGAGCGCACGTCAATGATAACTCATTGGAGTGGTATTCACTAATGATATATTTTATAATTTATAAACCGTTGGTTGTAAAGTATTTTTTTTAAACTTTGCACGTGTAGCTGTGTGTCAGCAAATTCGGTTGTTTTGTTTTTTTTGTACCGTTGTTTTGAGACAATGCGGAGCATGGTCTTTTGCAAGGGGGAAATTGTCACGGACAAAAATGAAACAACCCAACTCGTGGAGTCGCCAGCCAATTTGTTCGGACATAAGCTTCAACTCAAACATCTTGGCGCCACGAAAACGGCTCCATGCGTCGCATCCAGGGCCCAATTTAGCACAGCGGGGAGACAGCAGACAGTCTGAGTGGCTGGACCGACAGGTCTCGGTAGGTTTGGTCAGACTCGTGGCGCCTACCCAGACTCATCTAGCCAATTTAGAGTGACCAGTGTCCACGAATTAAGCCACACGGCGCCAGTTAAGTAGGAAAGGGGGGAAGGTAGTTTTGTGGTGGGGGTGAAATCTAGCTAATCAATTAAATGACCAATTGACCACCACAGAGAGTAAGGCGTGTAGGCGTGACTGTCATGATTTGAATATCCAATGGAATTAGAGGAGATAACTTCGGGTATCAGGCGGTAAAAATACTGACCAAGGGTACGGCCCTTGGACACGGAGTGAGGGCATAAAGTAATGCGTGAATGGAGAACGAAGAAAAACGAACAGACAGAGAGAGAGAGGAAGAAGTTCGGGGAGTAGGCTCTCGCCTACAGGAAGGCAGGAGATGAGAACGAACAGAGAGAGAGAGAGAGAGAGGTTCTGGGTGTAGTCTCTGCAGAGAAAGGCAGAGAGATGAGAGGAGTGAAGTTTAAGCATTAGCACCAGATAGTCTGCACAGAACGAACAGAGAGAGACAGAGGAAGAGGCTCTGTGTAAGCTCTGACGAGAGAGAAGCAGAGAGAGAACGAGGGGAGAACGAACAGAGAGACAGAGAGAGGGAGAGGTTCTGGGTGTAGGTCTGCTTGAGAGAGAAGCAGAGAGATGAGGGGAGGAGAGAAGAGAACCAAGTTGAGAGATTAGCATGAGATAGTCTGCAGAGGAGGACTAAAGAGAGATGTGGAGAGAGAGAGAGTTGCTAACTAATGAAGAGGAAAAGAAAGAAAAGAAAAAGAAAAGAAAAGCAACCATGTCCATTTGATAGGGCAGACTGGAAAGAGAGAGAGAGTGCATGCGTTAATGCAGGAAGGAAGAAAGGAGAACAGATCGATGTTGATAGTCACTGTTCTATCTTAACCGGCGTTCGACCTCATACCTGGCAGCGTCACTTCGTCAAGCAGAACCACAGACCAACGCCGGTGCCAGCAGACCAATACCAGTGCCAGCAGTTGTGTCGTGTTGTGAAAGTGACAGTGAAAAGAAAGGAAAAAAAAAGGAAAAGAAAAGACAGTGATTTCGTGAATAGTTTAAGATCACCTGGCCAGGTAAAGTAGAAATCTATTTACACCCGGGTAGTTAATGATGTTTTAGATAAATGATTTTGTGAAGTTCGGGAAAGAGAGAATGTTTTATTTTGTTTGATTCCATATGCATTGATGTTTCGTTCTATGATCATGTGTAGTAAAGTTATAGACTTTACTAGTGGTTTGATGTACGAATGCATGATATATGAATGAGATTGTGAGCAAGCTGTGAGTGTTGTTTGGGCTGTGCGCTAGTCCTTCCTCCATCGACATCACCGGAGGTTGACATCTGGCATCAGGCTCATCAGACGAGGAAACCTGGAGAGGCAGTCTGCCTCAGCAACCAATGCCAGAACAGACAGACTTTGAAGAGACAATACCAAAACGGCTGACTGCACAGAATGCACCTCAGCAAGATGGATCGCAACCAGCTCTAAGGCGTTCGACCAGAGCCACTGCAGGACAACATAGCAACCCACATCATTTACCAAAACCTGTGGTACAACACATAGAAGAAGATTCTGAACGAGGTCACGAAAAAGGTGACAATGATGGTAGGGACAGAGAAGCAGAAAGTGATACAAGTCCTCACGACAATGAAGGTGAGGGAGACAGACACTACAATCAGCTACTTCTGCATGTTTTTGGCAGAATGATGGACAAAATGAAGTAACTCTTTTGAGAAGTAGCCATTGGAAAGACGATACTTTTTAAAATGCATAACATTTTTTTTAGTTTCCAGGATGTATGTTTTCAAAAAAAAAAAGTTTGATTGAAAATCATACATATGATGTGTCACTAGACCTAACCTACATTTGCGTGCGTTGAGTCATGCGTGAGTCAGGTAGAAAGATAACTTTGGTTAAGCATTGTACATGGCAAGTAGTAAAGTCTACCCCAATGTCAGTGTGTATAACCAAATTGACTACACAGTTGTTTTCCCACAGAATAATTGTGAATGAGTTCATAAGCATACTCCTCCGCGGCTGATAGGATGTATCAGTCTCAAAGTAACTTCTCAAGATGTCTTTTAGAAACATTTGAGAATTGCTAAGTTGTAGTCCTAGTGAAAGGGTCAATACTTTGCCTGAATGGTCAGTTTTTGCATTGGATGGATAAAGTACTTTCTAATTCATTCAAGCTGCAGAACTTACAACATTGAGACTAGCTAATGTAGCTGGGAAGGAAATTTTGGATACTATTTTTGCTTGCAGAGAAATGTGTAATCAGTTCCTGTTTTGTAAAAGAGCTTCCAGGGAAAGGAGTGTCCATAGTATGATCTTTGCATCCAGGAGATTGTAACTTCAAATGTTTTTGGTTTTGCAAAAGGTTCACAGGGAAACAATTGATATGATAACACAAGGTAAATGCATATGAGCTTGTGACAAAAGGTGATCATCCAGACCCCTTGTATATTTATCACACAAATAAAGAATTAAAAAAATACCAATGCTTCTTTATTTATTGCTTGATGTTTTTATAATACCTTGAAGAGATACATAATATAACATAGTGAGTTTGGGTGTCTGCCTTTCATTTGAAAATGCCCAAGTTGTACGCTTTTCTTAGATAAATTTTCCCGTTCAAGATGGCGGACGAGTGATGCGGTTGGTGTCGAAGCCTGGATACATATCTAAATTGCATACCATCACAACAATATGAATAAAGGATGCAGAAAAATCAACGGCGAACATGTTAAAATCACAAACCGGTTCTATTTCTGATTGTTTTCGATGCTGTCAAGCGGTAAAAATCCGTTTGACAGTCGTAACGCTGTATGTCAAATCGTGTCGGTCAGCAACACTCTCGATCGTTCACATCAGGTTCGGTTCGGTTCCGTGTTCATTTAACTCGGCATGTCGGACAACACTAACCGAATGGAGAAAGGTGTTTTCCGAACCAAATTCGATTCAGTGGCAGCAAACGAGCGCCAAATCCATACGGTAATAAGCAGTATGTCAGAAAATAACGACCGTATTTTTTCTGGCCGTGTTGCGTGCACGACTAGTCGTGCGATAATACGACTCGCAACCCAGTCCGGATATTGGCACGACTAGTCGTGCGACGAAGAAAACTGGTGTTGCGTGCACGACTAGTCGTGCGATAATACGACTCGCAACCCAGGCACGACTAGTCGTGCGACGAACTAAAAAAATGGTTGCGTGCACGACTACTAATTACGCAATGACTGTTTGAGCTGTGCGCGCCTCACTCCCTCCTCTCCCAAGAAAAGCAACAAAAAAAAAAAAAATGATAATGATGATGAAGATAAAAAGTATATTAAAAACTCAGCAAGAATAGTCAGACATAATCGTGGAACGGCGAAAGGACAGTCTAGCATGGTGACGTCACAAATGTCAATTCACGCCTCCCTGGCCCTTTTCCACATGTCTCGTACTCTACAAGATTGGGACCGATTCATTTGAACTTGAAGCTCCACGTGCTACACCCGTGAACAGATGTGTAGCCTACCTGCATTTAAATCATTTCTTCCATTTATCCTAAGGACGCGGAACATCCTGCACCGGGACACTCGCGTGCATCAGCAGACCCCTCCTTGTCAGTCCCTGGGGGATCACTTTGAAGGAGAAGCTCAAACGTTTTCACTCTCATCCTCCTTGTCCCTTCACCTCTCAGTAAGTAGAGAGTATTGCTCGCTGAATGGAGGTCCGTTACAAGTAACCATGAAGCTTCTTGGCGTTGTATGTGTGCGTGCGTGTTTGTTCGTGCGCACGCGCGCACTTTTGTGTGTGTGTGGTGTGGTTGGGGGCCTCCCGCGGCAAGTGTTTTTTTTTTTTTTTTTTTTTTTTTTTTTTTTCGTGTGTGTGGGGGGTGAGCCTTGCAGCTCTTAGCTGCGTCTGGCTAGTGGGTTTTTTTCTCGGGGTTCTCCCGTTTTCCCTCTCACCCCTTGGTCTGGTGGGGCAACCTACCCTTGGCCCGACTTGGGTCGGATGCTTTGGGCGGCTGACCCCCTTCTCTCCCCCCCCCCCCCCTCCCCTTGTCATTTAAAATAAATTTTTCGAGTATATTGTATCTTATTTATTGTCTTTCTTTTGTTCATTTCATTCATATGCAACACACCCACTACATACCATCACACCCCCTCCCCCTCCACTCACTCCCCTTTCCCCTCCTCTTCTCTCTCTTATTCTCCACTCTTCCTCTACTTCCATTCCCCCTCTGTCTCTCCCCTCTCTTTCTCCCCTTCCCCCCTCTCTCCCCTTTCTCTCTCTCTCTCTCTCTCCCTCTCTCCTTTTCCTCCTCCTCACTTTACTCTACCCTCTTTCCTCTTTGCCCTATTCTTCGAACTCTACTCACCCTCCTTCCACTGCCCTCTGTCTACTTCATTCACCACTTGGCTTCACAAGGGGAGTATTGTGCATTTTTTATGTCTGAAATTTTTTTGTCGCTGAGGAAGCATTTTGCCGAAAATTTCTTGTCCTTTTTTGTGTCGTGCTTTAAATCGTCGTACTTCACATTTTTGTTTTTGTGCTCTTCTGCGTTTTTGCCCATGAAGATCTTTTTTGGGTAAGTTTCAGTGCCATCCATTCTTCAAGTCTCACGGGGCGCTGCCCGATGTTCCGATTTCAACTGTCCGAAAAGTCAATAGTCCGACGTTTTCTGTTTCCCACGTAGCGATTGTCGACATCCATTCTGACTAACGATACTTCGGAATTCCGAAACAATAATCTGTTTCAACAGTCCGAAGAAGCGTTTTTCCACACTCCCGATGAAAATTTTGTTCCGACGTTCGATAGTCCGAAAGTTAATTAACACGTTTAAAAAGTTCTTTTTTTCTTGTTGTATTGTGGTCTCCGTTTGCTGCTGTTGTGTGTGTGGTTGTGTGTGTGTGTGTAAGCTTACATATGCATTTGTGCGCACCGCGCGCGCGCGCGCGTGTGTGTGTGTGTGTGTGTGGGGTATTGTGAGATATATGTGCGCCCGTGCATCTTTTGCGATCTCTCTCTCTCTCTCTCCTTCTCTCTCTCTCTCTCTCTCCACACACACACACACACACACACACCACACACACACACACACACACGGCGCACACAAGAAATCAGGGAAATTTTAACCGGGCCCTTTAAACAAGCACACTAAAAGGAGTAGCTTCTTTCCCTCTTCGCCATTTATTCCTCTTTAGTTTCTCTAGTTATTCCTCTTTTGTTTTGTTTCCTTTTGATTGGGTTTGTCAAGTACTAGCTTTTGGTTTTGGGTTTTATTTTTATCAACTTTGAAGTGCTATGCTTTGTATTTTGATCATGATGCGAAGAACAATAGTGGGTTAGTTGGGTTTTTTTTAGTTTCATACTTATGCAAAAAAACACAAATTTATGAGTTTTATTTTTTTTTTTTCCCCGGTGCACGGGACAGTGCGGCACTGTGTTGTGTGTGTGTGTGTGTTGTGTGTGTGTGTGTGGTGTGGTGTGTGTGTGTGCGCGCGCGCGCTAGATCGTCTAGAGATGGGAATGAAAAGCACAATGAAGTCACGAGTTTCTTGACTTGATTCGAAGAATACAATTTAATCCAGTGTAGTGTTTTTCGTTCATAAAGGGGAAAGATTTTGAATAAAAAAAACAGCACCCACTCGCACACCTCCACACACACACACACACCACACACACACCACAACACACACACACACACACACCGGTGTTCGGAGTCACTTGCTTGATTCGTGAGTGCGCGCGTGCACAGACGACAACAGACAGACAAACAACACACACACAACACACACACACAACACACACACATTCCACCACGCCGCACACACACGAATAAGATAAGATAATGTTGCTTATAGCCCCGCCGACCGCAAGGCCAATCGGGGCTGTGCGCACACCACACCAACAACAAACACACCCCAAACACAACACAAATAATAATATATAATATAAATATAATACCAAAAACAAACACACACACAACACACACAAATATATATAAACACACACACCAAAATAAATATTATAACACACACCACACCCACACACACCACACCTAAATATATTAAATATTTTTGTGCGTTATATATATATATATATATATATATATAAAAAAAAAAAAAACGCACAAAAATAAATCAGGCACACCAACCACACACTCTCATGTTTTTTTAAAAAAAAAGCTTTCCCTTTTTATTTAGGCTTCGTCGCATTGCAAAAAAAACATTATTATATGCATCCCCCCCACCCAACCACGCACCCAAGAACAACCATACACCCCCCTCAAACCCCAAACCCCCACACCCACCCCCAAAACACACACACACACACACACACCCCCCACTCACAACATACTAATAAAAGGCGAAAGCTTCTTTAAAAAAAAAACATAAAAGGTTTGGGGTTTGGGTGTGCCTGCTTTTTTTTTTGTGCGTTGTACTGGGCCCGTTTCTGGGTCACATGCACCCACACACACTGAGTGGTGTCCCACCCACTCCAGGGGTTTTTCCTTCATTTTAAATTATAATATATATATATAATATATATATATATAATTATATATAATGTGTAGGGTACATTCTAAACCCTCTTGTAAAAACTTAGCAAAGTTTAAAATTAAAAAAGAAAAAAGAAAAAGGGGGTGGGTGGGGGGTGGGGTGGGAAAACTATCGGCCAAAACCGGGTCGGTTTTGGGTTGCATTATCGCACAACTAGTCGTGCACGCAACCATTTTTTAGTTGGTCGCACGACTAGTCGTGCCAATAGCCGAACTCGGTTGGGAGTTGTATTATCGCACGACTAGTCGTGCACGCAACCACTTCGATTTTTTCTCGCAATTCTACTAACAACGAACTTACAGATCCCATGCCGTGCTTAAATAGCACCCAAGGCGAAAGGTTTCAAATCGAGGCTGGAGCTTTCGTCAAGAATGGCGCTTCGAAGCAGAGAAGGTGTGGAAATGTTGTATGTCCACAATCATTACGACCGTCAAAATCGTAACGACTGTCAAATGCATAACGACCGTCACAAGAAAATGATAGAAACATTGGTTTCAGCTGTTCTCTCAAATGTGTTTCTGTAAATGATTAAAAATTCTAAGTGAACCAAAAGTAGAGTGGGGCAATTTAACGGGATTTCCCTCAACTTTCGAGCGATGTTTTGTGCGTGCACATGATTAGGACATCGTTTTAGCGATGTCCGAAATAACGACCGACGGATATTAAGTTAATCAATGTATCAATTAATGAATTATACGTAAAACTGGGGCAGAAAACAGCTTGGAATTTCTATTTTGCTTTTCTTTAAATACATGACAGAACTAAAGTTCAGATCATAGGATTAGTGGGAAATCTGGCGATTATTTGACAGTTGTTACTCTCATAGTTGAAGACATTATCACTCAGTATGTCAGTCGTAACGACCATCGGTATCTCTTGTGATTAATAAATGATAAGTTATTTTCATTGTAATACATATTTATTTTGAGAATTGAAAGTGCACATTTTAGGCTATTTCCATAATGCTTTTGATATAATGTGGAGGAGTAGAGACCAGCAACCAGATTTCCACCAGCCCATTTCCTCCCCAGTCCCTCCATGTATCCCCTCCCCCAGCCCCCCCCCCCCCCCCCTCACCCCCTCCCCCCTCTTTCCTTTTTTTTTTCCTGGCCCTTTTTTCAACTAACTGGATTCAGTTAGGTTTTTTTTTCCCCCTCTCATCCAGTCTAAATTTACTAAACAGCAGTTTTGTTCGGTTTTCTCAAATCCCAAGCCTTTAATTAACGTTAGACTAAAGGATGATGATAAACTCCCTGAAATGCAAAACATCAAGTAAACAAAGCAGGAGTATTTAAGTTACTGACCAACATCATGAAAACAAAGCTACTGGTCCTGATGGCGTTCCTGGCAAGCTCTTAAAATTATGTGCCAATGATTGAGTGAGGTATACCAACCACTTTACCAAGCTTCACTGACCAGGGAGTAATACCTGATGAGTGGCGAGATGCCAGCATTGTTCCGTTATTCAAAAAGGGTGAACAAAACAAAAGCAGAGAACTATAGACCTGTATCTCTTACATCCATATCAGCAAAACTACTTGAATACATAATATATAGTAGCATAAATGGACCATCTTGACAAATTATGACTTCTTAAATAATGCCCAGCATGGTTTTAGACAGCAAAGGAGTTGTGAGACTCAACTTATAACAACTCAATGATTTTAATAACTGTCTTAACAACAGACAGCAAATGAGATGCAATTTTATTAGACTTTTCTAAAGCCTTTGATAAGTTGACCATGAGGCCTGCTGCTTAAATTAGAACACATCGGCATTGGCGTTTCTTTGCTAAAATGAGTTTGATCATTCCTCGTTGGGAGAACGCAGAAAGTGTTGTGGAAGGGCGTCATCCCATTGTAAACCAGTCTTGTCAGGTGTACCACAGGAACTGTTCTGGGGCCCTTGTTTTTCTTAATTATATAAATGACATAAGTAGAAATCTCTCTCCTGGAACTACTATAAGGCTTTTTGCCGATGACAGCTTAGTATATAAACAATCAGAAGCAAGAATGATACACGCATTCTACAAGAAGATCTAAACGCTTTACAAGAGTGGGAAAGAACTTGGAAAATGGAATTTCATCCCCAAAGTGCCAAGTGTTGCGTATATGTAACAAACACTCACCAACTAGATCAGAATATTCTATTCATAATACTATTCTTAAAGAAACCAATGCTGCAAAATATTTAGGCGTGATTATAGATAGTCGTCTTAAATGGAAAGAACATTACAATTTAGTATGTAAGAAAGCAAATAACATCTTAGCTTTCTTATACAGGAATATCAATGACTGCCCCCAAAAGGTTAAAGACCACTGCTACAAAACATTGGTCAGACCAGTACTGGAATATGGTTGCTCATTTGGGATCCTTACCATCTAAGGACATTGATAACCTCGAAAAGATCAGAAGAGAGCATGCACGGTTTTGTAACAGGGAACACATCAGAGAAAAGGGAATACAGAAAGAACATGAGGAAATTAGAATGGAAACCCTTAGAAGAGAGAAGAGCTTTTATCAAACTTAACATCTTCAAAGGCAGAGCTAAACTAATACTTATTCCAATGGAACAACTAGTATTGAATAAAAGCAGCACCAGGAGTGGCGGTCATGTTATACCATACCTGCATCAAATACTGACAGCCTCTTACATTCATTTTATCCTAGTTCTGTACGGCTGTGGAACTCACTGCCGGGTGCCATCAGATTGCCACAAATGCAGTCTCATTAAAAAAAAACAAATTGATACGACAGTTTTGAGATCTGCATATTGACGATTTTCTATTTTAACTTCCCCAGATATTTTATGGTTACCTGGGCCTGAATTTGGCCATGCTTTTAACCTCTTGAATATCGAGTGCGACCCCTTGTTGCCAAATTTGCTCTAGGGGCCAACAGTCTGAGTCGCACTATTTTATGTTATTTTATTTACTTTTTAACATGGCGCGCTGTTGACCTACTCGTTTTTCCCAGTTGAACCAGATTTGGGAAATAGGCCCCCCTACCCCGGCGGCGAGGAAATCAGAGTCCCCCCCCCGCCCCCCCCCCCCGCCCAGGCAATAGTAGCAAATAAATCAGCTCATTGATATGGCTTCTAACCTGAATAAGAAGTGGTGGGTGTGTAAGAGGTAGGTTGGAATCACCTGAAGCATACCAAATTGATTTTGTTCATGAACATTTTTATTTTGATCACTTGTTTTTATGCAGTTAATTCCAAAAATTACCTAAAAGTATTTTTGTATTATTTTGTGACAAAGAAGTTTGTGTTTTCTAGGTCTTCGCATCCTACTTTCTTCATCAGAGAAAAAAGAGAAAGTCTGGTGCAGAATATGCAAAATTGTTTACATCTTGTAATTATGTTGTTTAACCATAAAATGTATTTTCATATGATTTGTAAGCGCTCGGAGCTTATCTGAGAGAGCAGTGCCCTAAATGTACACGTTATTATTGTTACTGTCAAACTGTTTCTATTCATTTTGATCATAAATAATCTAATTCCTGTCAGCACATGAGCATTGTTGAGTATGTCCACAGTGATGGCCATAACAACTGTCAGATGGATTCTATTTAAGGTGTCTACATGATCATTGTGACTTATTTAGCTTGTTTTATAGCCTTTATGTGTAAAATGTAACAATAACAATAGAACTGTACTCAAAGAAAAGGAGTCCATTTTTTTTAATGACTGTTGTTATTTTTGCATTGTTGGGAAATACTTGGGTAATGTCCAATGCAACATCATAACAACTGTCAGATAAAAGTGCCATATTCATGTAACAAGGCTACTGTGGTCCTATACTGGTGTCATTACATGAAATGCACCCTCAACAACACAGAAAATCATCAGAGGATGCGTTACTGGTCTTATTTCCAACAGAGCAATAAAGAACAAATCAATATGTCCGACGGTTGTTATGTTGGACATACCATCTCATGTGAAACTTGATCTTAAACTGCACAGATGCCTTTTCTTTTGGATGAATTTAGCTGTAATACAAATTCAGTTTTATTCCACGAAACAATATGGCTGTATAACACATTCAAATAGGAATATTGATAAAATTGAATGTCCAGCATAACAACCGTCAGATGCTTGTTATGATGCCTTATCACATTTACTGGCAGAACATCGGTGCATGAGTTATCTTTGTATGTATGTTTTTAGACCCTTAACTAAGTCTTCCTTTGGACAAAATTGCTGTTTAATAAAAACTATTTTGAAAAATCACTTTTTGTGGCTTTTTGGACGACCTTTGTGTCACTTGCTCATATTTGTTTTGGGAGAAAGAGTTGTAAGAAATGGAGTGCATTGTGTGAACTTGGTTAAACACTAGAGGTAAGGTCAGGTGATAAGATGGTACAAATGAACGGAACATGAATAGAGGGTTCTTATAAATTTTGAAGTAATTCCCTTTTTTATGCTTTTGTTTAAACAAAAGCATGGTTTCTAATATTTTCCTGTGGCGATTGTGTGTGAATGAATGACCAAGCGTAGCATAGAATCCTTGAATATATGGCTTAAGATGAGTGCTGGGATGACTTGGTGAAATTGGTATAATTTATTATTGAACACTAAATCTTGTGCTATTGTAAAGGCTAAGGGGACGTTGACATATATCTCACAGTATGAAGGAGAAATAAGCTGGGGCAAGTCATTCCCTTAGTGAGTTAAGTCCTTAACCTCTCAGGAACGTTAAAGGCATTGCAGAGTTTGATGCACTATTGTGTGTGTTTGAGTACTATATGTATAACAGTGGCAATGGCTGACTACCTCTTATTACCTTTCATGATAATCTGAGGGAATATGTCATGCTGGAAGGCCAGTCAAACATTATGGGATTGTCCATCATGATGACTTAAAGTGGATTTATTTACATATATTGACAGGCCATATAGATAAATGTTCATGTATGACCCATTAGTTGAACAATTAGTTGGAGGTGTATATTCACTCTAACATGATATTGTCCAACGTCGGGTCGCGTTGCAATTGAAGGGGGGTGTATGTGAGAGGGCGAATGAGAATGGTTGCTGATCAGCAGAAGTGCACGTGGGGAATGCATGATTGATGTGATGCGTGCAGACGGTGAGCAAACGAAGGTGTTGTTGGGAGTATGTGTAGAATAGTGAGTTCATCCCACCGCCAACGAGAAAGGAACTATGTGAGAAAGCCTAATAAAGCCAAGAAAACGATTGTAACTGCGCTTGTCTGCTTGTGGGAAGACGTCTGCAACACCCACAACGCTACATTAGTTGCACAACGAAGTGAAAGCTCTGTTTCGAAGTTCTTGAACAGCCCATATTTTGTCAACAGAAATAAATGAAACGAATTTAGATAAAAAGCATTGTATTGCTGTATTTTTCACTGTTTTGAAACATTAAAACTGTTAAAAGGTTGAACTTACTGTGCATTTTCTTCAGTCGCGTCGATGCCAAGCTTTGAAAGCTCGTCGCAGAAACCACTTTCGACCGACGCTGCCATTTTCACGTCTACACAAACTTTTCCTTCACTTTCGAGATAAAAGGAGGGGAGATAACGTCAATAAACCGGAACTTTTTCAACAAAATTCACCAGGTCCCAGTCCAGAGATACTAGTAGGCCCTAAGAGCTCCTTCTTCTTCCAGATGGGGATGTTTAACCTGCCCCGTGCCCACAGTCTTCACGGGGCAGGTTGCATGCATTGTGTATTTTCGTGTAGCCGGTACTCACCGTCTTAGGACATGAGCATCGGGATC
This sequence comes from Conus ventricosus, assembly GCA_018398815.1. Lineage (NCBI taxonomy): Eukaryota > Metazoa > Mollusca > Gastropoda > Neogastropoda > Conidae > Conus > Conus ventricosus. Next base: position 73,257,335 of record CM031603.1, read on the forward strand.
TTTAGAGTCCGTGTATGATCTTAGTGCATGTGACACAGACTAGACCTCGGTTTATAGTCCCATCCGAATGTCAGTTTCAGCGCGGTATGCATCTCTAAATGGAAATTCACTCTCCCAAAGTACATGTAACAAGTGTGACATTTCAGGACAGTGTCAAGGAGTCTTTTTGTTAATTCCTTGTGCATGATTTACCAAACAAGTTTACTGTGTCAGAATATTTCAAAATAGAAAAAAAAAAAAAAGAACAAAGAACAGCGTCGTAAGAAAGCCCGCTTGGAGATGTTTTATGAATTCCATCACGGACTCATCTCCATTAACTCCACGTACCTGCCAAACCATCTGACAGCAGGCTGAGCTCTAGGATCAACAATGACCCAGCTACAACATTCCCACCTGCACGACACGGTACAGGCAGATGAAGTTCTTTCCGAGGACCATACTGTGGTATTACCGTAGCAGACTACGTAAAGGGAGATAAACTAAAGAGATAGATAATAGGGGCGCTAGGATGAAGGAAGGTTACGAAAGATGGAGGAATAAACAAGCAACGGCTTTAATCAGCTCGTCAAGTCTTTGCCTCCACTCTTCATGTCTGCAAGTCTCCACCCACAAACACATTCTACATGGTGGCAGCGACCATCTGAGCCTTCGAGTCGAAGTTCGAGATGACGGAGAACGCAGACGACATGCGTGCAGCAAGTTCGATGGCATCATCACGGCCCGTCAGCTTGCTGCACCAAGATTTTCAACGGGTCACCGGCGGCATGGCGGCTTGGCGACAGAGGTTTGAACGATTCCACGTGGGATCAGGCTTAAAGCACAGACACAAAGAGAACAAGTAAGTGTCTTTCTGTACACTATGGGGGAAGTTGCTGACGAATATTAGCAACTCTAACAATCTCGGAAAATGACGACGATCTCACTTACGACGTCATGCTGAAAGCTTTCAATGACTACTTTGAAACAAGAAAAAACGTCATTGTAGAAAGAGCTAGATTCAACAGGAGAACGCAGGGGATCTCGGAAACAATTGATAGTTTTATACAGGACCTGTATAAACTGGCTGAAGAATGTTCTTTTGGGACACTGAAGGAAGAGCTAATTCGTGATAGAATAGTAGTTGGAGTTAGAGATGACTCTTTATCCAACGACCTTCAGTCAAAACCCAAACTAACATTAACTGATGCGTGCAGATTGCTAGGCAGGCAGAGGCAAGGAAAGAAAACCAACCCATTCTACGTGGTGAAACCTCAGCATCAGTAGACAGTGTCAGACATCAAAGAAAAAAGAAATTTGATTACAAAACAAAAGGCCAGAAGAGCGATAGAAGGGACACACCAAAGAAACAATGTCCTACTGTGGAAAAGAACCACATAGTAGAAACAGCTGTCCAGCTAGGCATGCTGAATGCGGCAAATGTGGGAAGAAAGGACACTACAAAGCAGTTTGCCGAAGTGGTCAGCATATAGAGTGCAAGAAGTCTCAGCAGATTCAGACTCAGACTCTGAAGACTATTATTTAGAACACATTTTCAGTGTTGAAGATGAAGCTGGACAGCAGACATTGCAGTAGACGGGTGTTTGCACAATTCAAACTGGACACAGGTGCAGCAGTGTCTGTACTAGCTGAAGGACTGGCACCTCAAAAACGCTCAAACAGACAAATAAAGTTCTTCGTGGCCAGGGGGAAAGAAATTGACTGTTTTAGGTACCATGACATCACGTCTTCAATACAGAGACAGTCAAATTACAGAAGAGTGTACGTCATCAAAGGGCAGACTACATCACTACTAGGCAGATTAGCATGTGACAAACTGGGGTTAGTTACACGCGTTATACCATGTCAGCACACCACCCACCATTTGGATCCACAAAAGGAGTTTCCAGCACTGTTCAAGGGCCTAGGTCACTTGAAAATGGCTCCCTACTCATCACAGTTGATCCAGACGTTCGACCTACTGCATCTACGCACCACGCAAGGTCCCTCTGCCCTGAAGCCAAAAGTCAAGAAAGAAATTGACCGCATGCTACAGGAAGGGGTCATTTCTCCTGTCAAGGAACCAACTAGCTGGTGCTCTGGGGTAGTTGTCGTGCCAAAGCCAAATGGCTCCGTCCGCATCTGCATCGACTACACCAACCTCAACAAAGCGGTGAAAAGAGAAATTCACCAATGGCCTCTGTAGATGAAAACCTCGCCAAGCTTGCTGGATCAAAGGTGTTTAGTAAGCTTGATGCCCGCAGCGGGTTTTGGCAAATGGAACTTTCTGAAGAATCCAAAACACTCACTACGTTCGTCACTAATGAAGGACGCTTTGCCTTCAACAGGCTCCCCATGGGCATCAGTTCTGCCAGTGAGGTATTTCAAAGAGCAATGTCAGATATTCTCGCAGGCCTGGAAGGAGTCATCTGTCACATGGACGATGTGTTAGTTCATGCTGCTGACCAGGCAACACATGATCAGATATTGAGATCAGTGCTTCAACGACTGCAAGAAGCTGGCCTGACATTGAACGAGAAATGTGAATTCTCCAAGTCATCAGTTCGCTTCCTTGGTCACATCATCGACGGTGATGGCATTCACGCAGACCAGAGAAAGTGAAGGCCATACACGAGTTCCCACAACGAAGAATGTCACTGAACTTCAGAGATGATGGGAATGCTGAATCAACTTGCCAAATTTACGCCTGAACTTGCCAGCATCACTGCTCCTCTTCGTACGCTGCTACGAAAAGATACTCAGTGGACCTGGGGCCCGACACAAGAAATGGCATTCCAAGAGATAAGAAAACTCCTTAGCTCTCCGCCAGTTCTTGCGCACTACTCAACTCAGCGCGAAACAATCATCGCAGCTGACGCATCAAACTCAGGCATTGGCGCAGTCATGTTCCAGAAGCAAGAAGGACGGCACCCGCAGACCCATTTGCTACATTTCCAGATCCCTCTCAGAAACTGAGCAGAGATATGCTACCATCGAAAAGGAAGCACTGGCAGCAACATGGGCCTGTGAAAGACTACAGGACTACATCCTAGGTCTTCATGTGACACTAGAGACAGATCACAAACTCTAGTGCCCCTCCTCAACTCCAAAGAACTTCACAAGATGCCACCTCGCATCCTACGTTTCCGCATGAGGCTTATGCGGTACGATGTGAAAGTCGTGCATGTGTCGGGAAAGCAACAAATCACAGCAGATGCACTTTCCGTGCACCCGTATCGGAACCAAATGAAGATGACATCAGCTTCATTTCTCATGTGACAAACTTCACAGACCAGTGTACAGAATCACACCCTGTATCTAGCAAAAAACTGCAAGAAATATCAGCAGCACAGAAAGCTGATGAAGAACTGTCTCAAATTCGCAACTACTGTGAGAGTGGATGGCCAGCTTACATGCCAGATAACCAACTACTGAAACCCTACTGGCAGAATAAGCAACACTTCACACTTGTAGATGATTTGCTTCTCTACGACTCTCGCATTGTGATGCCCAGAAATCTGAGACTAGAAACACTGGAAAAACTCCACGCGGACACCTAGGCATCACCATGACACGAGCACTTGCTACCTCATCAGTTTGGTGGCCTTCTCTTTCCAGTCAGATAGAAGAGATGGTGAACAAATGCAACACATGTGCCATTCACCGCCAGAAAGAAAAGAACCTCTTCTACCATCATCTTTCCAGACCGTCCTTGGTCCAGACTGGGAATGGATTTGTTCGAACTGAAAGGAAAAAACCTACCTGATAGTGGTGGACTATTTCTCACGTTGGGCAGAATTCCGACATCTGGAGAAGCTTACCAGCTCCTACACCATCAGAAAGCTGAAAAAGCATTCTCGCCGTTCATGGGATACCTGACATCATAGTATCTGACAATGGACCTCAGTTTGCGTCGCAGAGAATTCCAGCAGTTTGCAGAAGAGTATGGTTTCATTCACACAACAAGCTCTCCAAGATACAGCCAGAGCAACGGTGCAGCAGAACGAGCTGTACAGACCATCAAAAACATGCTGAAGAAAACCAAAGATCCCTACCTTGCACTTCTCCAATACAGGGCATCTCCGCTCCAAAATGGGTATTCACCTGCTGAGCTCTGATGGGAAGAAAAACTGCAGACAAACCTTCCACACTCCCTTCCTCCCTCACCCCCAAAACACCAAACATCCCAAACGTGAAAGCCAGAGAAACAATGCAAAAGGAGAAACAAAAACGGAACTACGACAAACGTCACAACACCAAACAGGCGATCCACTAACATCTTCCCAGAAGGTGTACATTAGAGATCTGGACAGATTTGGAACTGTTTCAACCCACACCATAACCCCAGATCATATGTGATCAACACCGCTCAAGGGAACGTACGTCGCAATCAACGTCACTGATTCCAGTGATTTCACCTCCACCAACAGCAGAAGTGACGCGGAGAACCGCCACCATCACCACAACCTCGACAGATAGTGAACGGTCCAACATCATCGAAGACGGACACTCCAGCAAAGAAATCTCTCTCAAGAGGCAGAAGCCTACACCAGTCTCATCACCTGTTGCTTTTCACACAAAAGTGGCAGGGCTGTCAAAAAGCCAGAAAAACTGATTTGTAGAAGGATCAATCAAATCTTCACTTCACGGTGTCAACAAACTACAACACCAAAAGCAGCTGTGTTTACATAAAAAGGATAATATGTAAATTTTCTTTTTTTTACAAGCTCTGTGTAGCTAGAGCTTTATTCTACAATGCTAAGCTCAGTGTAGTTGAGAGCTTATGCAATTCATGGCCTTTTTAAGTTTCATGCTTAGCTCAGTGTAGTTGGAGCTATGCTTTAGTTCAGTGCAGTTGCACATAGTTAAGGCTCAGTGTAGTTGAGAGCCAGTTTCATTTAGTTAATTTAGGTGGAATTCTCTTCATTCTGTGGAAGGAACACCAGTTTTGAAATCAACCTTCTGTTTGGAGAACAATATCAGAATGAAGCTGCCTTTTAAAGAGTTGTTTTGAGTTGTTTTGCATGCAATGGTTTTTTTTTTTTATACTAATGCTACTATTTGCCTATGCACATTGAATTTAATGCTTCTAAGTCTTTTATGAAGGGCATGGGAGAAAGAAATAATAGAACAAGGATTTGTTTTTATTGTTTAGTTAAAAAACAAATGTGTTAATATGAGGAGAATTTATTTTAAATTTTAAAACTTGTTAGTTGCACATAAAAAGACTAGTTTGTTTGTGAACTTAAAAATGGGGAGCAGAAGATGTGAACTTTTGACAAGATCTATGATGAGAAAAACAAACTGTTAATATTAATACAATTTATATACCATAGATGAAAGAATTGTCCACCCACTCAAAAAGGGGGAGTTGTGGTATTACCGTAGCAGACTACGTAAAGGGAGATAACTAAAGAGATAGATAATAGAGGGCGCTAGGATGAAGGAAGGTTACGAAAGATGGAGGAATAAACAAGCAACGGCTTTAATCAGCTCGTCAAGTCTTTGCCTCCACTCTTCATGTCTGCAAGTCTCCCACCCACAAACACATTCTACACATACCAGAATGGAACAAGTTGCCTCAGGAGGTTGTGACAGCTGAGTCACTGGACTGCTTCAAGTCCAGGCTGGCCTCCCATCTTTAGAACCTGAAACACACCCCCCCCCCTTCCCCACCACCCAGCCCTCCCCCATTACCCTCCTCCTGACCACTATTCCCTACAATCCCCCGCTCCCCCTGCTTTTTTTTCTTTTCTTTCTTTTTTCCAAATCTTCACAACAGCGCAATCTTTGGCAATCTCTTCTCCTTCTTCCTCCTAAAAAAACTGGTTCACTCAAAAATGAGTAGGTCACCAGCACGCATGTTAAAAAAGAAAGAAAGTGCAACTCAGCCTGTTGGCCCCTGGAGCAAAATTTGTCAACAAGGGGTCGCACATGATATTTAAAAAGTTAAAAGCAATGGCCAGGTTAAGGCCTAGGTAACCATAAAATATCTGGGGAAGTTAAAATAGAAAAATCAGTCAATATGCAGATCTCAAGACCGTCGTATCAATTTGGTTTTTAAATGAGACTGCATTTGTGGCAATCTTGATGGCACCCGGCAGTGAGTTCCACAGCCGTACAGAACTAGGATAAAATGAATGTAAATGGCTGTCAATGTTTGATGCAGGTATGGCATAAGATTGACCGCCACTCCTGGTGCTACTTTTATTCAATAATAGTTGTTCCATTGGAATATCAATTAGTTTAGCTCTGCCTTTGAAGAAGGTATTAAGTTTAATACCTTCTTTATCTCCCCAACTTTAAGTTTTATACCTCCTTTATCTCCCCAACTACAACAAAACCATCAGCAAAATGATGTTGGTCATACAAAGGAAGAAGAAAGAACAAAAAAAGAACAAAATATTCAACGTTTCGGTCATAGACCGTCTTCAGGACTTGTGACATTAAATGAAAGACAAAAAAATACGTGTCTAGGCAATGACATATGAAAACATATACGTAAACGGACAAATACGTGTGTGTGTGTAATAGGAAAAAGGAAAAAGAGAGCAGATAGAGAGAAAAGGCAAACCGAAATAGAGAAAAAGAAAAAGAGAGAATGGTAGAGAAAGAATCTTTTGCTTGGAAGGGGCGCTTGAGGGTTTTAAAAGAAAGGGAGAGATTGATAGATGAGGTGTCTTATGCTTGGAGGGGGGCGCTTGAGGGTATGTATAAGGGGAAAAAACCCACAGGAGTGAGGCGGGATGTGGAAACTCCTATAAAACAGTACCAGGAATTTATCAAGAGAATGCTTGAAGTGCGCAGCGAAACATCCATGTCAGAATCAAGAAGAATTCTCTTGTATTCTCCAAGAAACATCACTGCAAGGCAGTATCTAAGCAGGGGAAGAAGATCAAAGTGCTGCTGAACAATGTGGCAGTCTTTGGCCAGCTCTACATATCTGTGCAAAACAGAGACAGTGAATAGGAAGAGTTCTTTGAATATGAGATACAGTCGTTTTCCTCCCTCTCTTTCTGACTTTGGCAAGCTCCATTTGCCAAATACCAAGTCTGACCTGTCTTGAGCAGCTCGAGCAACCAGAACCACCTTCAACTTAGGGCTGCAAACTCCCGGATGGTGCGGCATGCCGTCATCGTCCACTGTCTTCCCGTTGCTAGCGTCAGCACCTTCCAGGAGTATGCAGACAGAGCATTTAGACTTACCTGGAGAAACAGCTGAACCAAGTCACGAGGCTGGACATTGTGTGGGATACACACTGACCAAACAGTTGGAAATAGTACACCCGGGAAAAGAGAGGCAAGGGCATATGCACAAAAGTGTCAAGGAAGACTAAACTGCCAGGCAAATGGATGGACTTTCTCCGCAACCCAGTGAACAAGCAGGAGCTGTTTTCTTTCTTGAATTCCAAGGTTAAGGACTTCACCTGGCCACCAGCAAAGGCTGTGGATGTCACATCAGGGCAAGCTGTTGTATCTGTTGATGCTGGCATCCGCATGGAATGGCTGATGCCCAAGTGGGAAAAGTACAGCTGGGATCAGGGGAAAAAGCACTGGTCTGTCTGTATGGAGGACAAGCAGACGACATCCTGGACACACTGCATTATCATCTCTGGGAGAAGGTGACATCCAGCATTACAACTGTCCAAGTGCGTTCCCTGCCTCTTAGTTCAGCAGCGGCCAGGTACCACAGTCCATGAGTGTTACCATCAAGTGCAGGTCTCTCTCTCTCTCACACACACACACGTGTATGCACACACCCACATGCATTGCATATTTTTCTCTTGTTCACAGTTCCCTGAGTATAACTTACTTGTGTGTGTGTGTTCACAGTTGCCTGAGTATAACTTACTTGTGTGTGTGTGTGTGTGTGTGTGTGTGTGTGTGTGTGTGTGTGTGTGTGTGTGCGTGTGTAAATGAGACTAACTGAAAAAAGATTTCCGTTCTCTGATTCCCAGAAGTGGATTCACACAAGCTGCGACTTCAGGCCTGAGGTGTGGTGATGGCGTTAATCCTCTGACGGACTGGAAGCCTTGTACAACTGATCTGCCTCCTGCTCCTGAGCTTCTGGTGAAAACGATGCAGTGCAGCTGCAAGACGGACAGTCAGTCAAAACATTGTACATGCAGGAAGCATGGACTGGAAGGTCCCCTTGCCTGCGGAGAGTGCCAAGGAGTCAGCTGCTCCAACTGTCCCTCTCTTGAACCTCTTACCGACAGCGTCATTCATAACCTGCAAGATGAAAGCATGCTTGAGGCGCCCGACATCTTTGTGTGATCCCACAGCTTAGTTTGAGTGTTCAAACTTTCTTCTGGTTCACACAATCTATTCTGAAGAATTGTAAGAGAAGAACTGTGTGACATCTAGCATTCTGGCTCGTGTGAGGTCATAATCAATAGATCGGTCAGGTAATTTTGCTCCAACAGGAGAAATTATCACTGATAAAGAACATATGACTTAACGCATGGCATATCTTTTCATTGTAATAATTGTTGTGTTCAAAACAAAGGGATTGAACAGTTGTGAAGATGAGTTTTGCTGCTTCCAAACATCATATACCGAACACTACATACAGAGCAGCACTTTATAAAATTGTTGCTAGATCAGCCGAAATTGTCAGAATTGTTCCTCCTATAGATGGAAAACATTAATTTTCTTCATGGATTTCAATATATCTCGCCAAGACCTTTTTGATGAGGTGCTACATGATGGCATTTCAATTACTGTGACAAATGTTTGCGATTTGATCCATTATGATGTCATTCCTTTAATTAGACATTCTTAGTCCTACTTTACGTCACATGTTGTTTAAATGCCAGTACTGAAACTATTGAACAGAAAATCAAAAGTAGGTGCAATTGACGCTAAGTTTGAGTCTTTTATGACATTTTAAGACTGGAGTAAGGTGACCTGCTCTCCCTCCTCATGTGCTGTTAGTATGTGACGTCAGTTGGACAGTTAATCATTTTGTGGCCTGATGACAGGCAGCTCTGACACACCACTTCTTTTGAATATTTTCATGTTTGATCAAAGTGTGGATGGGTTTATTTTCAGAGAGTTTTTAGAAAATGATCTGATGAGGTAGTGGTGCATGTTTCAAACTCCTACATAGGAAATTGTTTTCCTTGGGGTGATAGCCCTGAAAATGGTCCTTGGTGGTTATAAATTGAAAAAAAAACAACCTTGCATGACGTTGCACATGAATAAATATTTTCAGCAGACACCATGAAAATTGTGTTCAGACCTAGTCCAGAGATGTTTCATGAGTTCCTGAGAGATTTTTTTCATCTGATTATAGGCAGTTTTTGCATGCTTTATGTATAGTTTATATCATTTACTCCTCTCCCAACCGCTTGTATTTTTATTTTCCTTTTAAACATGTGCAGGGAATTAATAACAGCCTTTATATGGCCCCTCATGGTCAACTTGGAATAAATAGAATGAATTTAATGGGGACATAAAGGTTTAATTTGATTAAGTGGTTTTACCGTGAGCTTGAATTCATTTGGTGCCATGCCCAGCTTGGTGTGAAATTGATACTTATTTTAAGCCATGGTAAAGCCTCAAGTTCAACATGGAAAACCAAAATGTAGGGAAATGAAATTTTAGGAAATAGTAATGTGAACTAGTTTTTTTTAATCATGATCTTCAGCCTGTTTATTGGTTAAGTTCAATTTGTCATCTTGTAGAACTTGATAAAGCCTGTCTGGATAAACGGTGTTCATTATCCTCCAAACAACTAGAGACATTGGTGTTCGATCCATCCAGGAGTCTACCTTGATTCCACCTTTTGGCCCCTTGGTTGGAATTCAGTAGTCATGTTCTTACAGCTCAGAAATTTTGTAAATGAGATGATCAGTCAAACTCTTCGTTACAAACTTGAAAGTTCAAAGAACATGAAATGACATAATTTTGTTAACTTGATCAAGTTAACTTGGGTGATCTCGAAACACATTTTCCAGAAAATGAATTCCGTCAGATCTTTGGGAAACGCATGTAAGTCTTCCTTGCTGCAGTTCAAAATGCCACTGGCATTAAATTCATATTGCTTCTCATCACACACACACACACACACACACACACACACACACACACACACACACATACACACACACACAGCGCATGCACATGCACACACACCTTCAACATCCCCCATTTGGCACTAACAGTATACAAGCAAAAAATGTACATTCTTGACAAAATGGGCCAAAATCATGAATTGGCCTGTTCTTATAGAAAAGTTGCAACCACTGTGTGTCCCCAACAGCTTTTTTTTTCATAGCAAAACTAACCCACCATCCACCCATCATCAAACCACACATTACACCACACCAGGCTGCAGCACCAAAGCTTCCAAACACCACACAGGACCATACCACCTTACAAAACAACCACACCAGACCCACATACTGCCAACACCAGCACATACCACACACCAATTTCATCACCACAACATAACCATGCATCACTATGTGACACACACCGTAGCACCATGCCTCTCCACATGCAGCGCCACCACCATTCTGCACACACACGCCATCATCACAACAAATCCTACACACCCCACCTTACTGCCACTACCACCACCACATTACATCACATTGTACCACACACACATGAAACCATGCACACCTGTCACCAGCACCACCATCACCATGCAGTATGCACATCACTATCACCCAGTGACCACAATAGGTACCCAAGCTCTGACCAGCGCATTGGGCCAGTGCCTAGGTCAGACATCTGCCAAGTCATAGCCATGAGGCCCTCTTCTTGAATTCTCTCATATTAGTCATTAATTCATTTATCCATCAGCTTTACATCGTGTGCAGTGTGGTCTTGAAACTTGGCAGATGTGGTGTAGCGTATATGTACTAGTCCACAGTGACACCTTGATAAACTGAAACTCATCACACCACACCACGCCATTGCTACCACTAACACCACCACTGCTCTTCACCACAACACTACATCACCACACAATCACAACACCATCACAACTCACCACCACCACCACACCATTGCAACACAACACCACATAAAAATGACAGGAATTGCACCTTCGAAATGCATCACGCCATACTACCACACCACCTGCTATCCTGTACATATCAATATGATCACATCACACACAGACCATGCCGTACACTACATCATGCACCACAATGCTACGCCACATCACCAAGCCGCACTACACATCACGCTTCAAAATCACACCACACCACACTGCCTCACCTTATTACATCATGAAACTCGCCCAACCCCAAACACCATACTATATCATTCCCCACAGACACTACACCATACACCACACCAGATATCATATACCAACATCATAGCTACTACTATGACATCATCACCACACCAAGGAAACTGCAGCAGGAATGTTTAAGAACCATAAAAAGACAACAAAATAACCAGGCAGAGAAAAGGTGGCACTGCACAGTAGCCACACACTGTCTCCCTGAAAAGGTGTACAGGGGACGGTTCCTGGGAGTGCTTTTCATGCACTTCATCATTCTGTTTTCCTTTGTATGTTTTTCCGTCTCTCAGTCTCTCGAACAAACAAACACAAAATTCATGCACGGACGCACACATGTGTGAAAGAATACCTAAATACTCTGATCTCTCTTGCCATTGGAGTGTGCTTTGAAATGCCTTTATTTGCCGAACCTTGTGAGAATTTTAGCCTCTCACCTACATAAAATAAGCCTCTGTTCAAGTATTGAGTGTGTGTACAGCAGTAAAGCATCAGTTAGTCTTGCAAGTATAAGAATTTTTTTTTCCAATGTGCCATGAAAATCGATGAGGTATGAAAAATAAACAGGAAAAAAGTGATATGTGTGTGCAGTAGTTCTTGAGTTTCCTGAAATGACTCGCTCACACACACACACTCACACACACACTATTTACGCATGCCACAAAAATGAATACACCATGCACAATCACATACTTCCACTGCACACACACAGTCACACTCACATGCAGCCACTTATGAAGAGTTGCAAACACACAAATGAAAATAAATGTCGCAGCTATATTTACATTTCAATAATGAAAATCCAGCATTATTTCAAGCATACATCATCACATAATCATGCATGTAACTTGCTGTCAAAAATAAACTCCGGAGGCTGAACAGTACATAATTTTCAGATCAAGCTATATTACTTGTATAATCCTTTCATACATACAGGGAAAAATTATAAGTTCTTCAAATTGGAGACTTAGAGAGATCTAGAGAGAGAGAGAGAGCAAATAAATGAGACTTCAGAATTGTATCTGATGTAATAATCTGCAATGAAAACATGAATCTCAAAATGCAATGAAATATCTGGACGTAAACAAAGCAAGCATACACTTTCTGCCTCAAATGCATTTAAATGTTAGAGAGAGAGAGAGCAAATAAATGAGACTTCAGAACTGTATCTGATGTAATAATCTGCAATGAAAACATGAATCTCAAAACGCAATGAAATATCTGGACGGAAACAAAGCAAGCATACACTTTTCGCCTCAAATGCATTTAAAAGAAAGAACTTTCCGCACACACACACAACGGTGAGAGAGGGGGAAGAAGGAGAGAGAGGGAGGAATAGAGGGACTGCATGTTGTTGAGAATATGAAAGAGGGGAGGAGGGAAGAGAAATATGGAGAAATAGATGGGTAGGAAGTAGTACTCAGCCAGAAGTTTAATGCTGCCATAAGATGGAGTGATTACCTAAAACAGCACAAAGTATCTGGACGTGAGTATGCACATATTGATCTCAAGTCTTACTTTGTGAAAGGATTGAAATCTTCATACTTACACCTTACAGACAGCATTACTTTCTTCTAGTGGAATGATTTAACTTCAGTATGGAACTTTTCACTCACATGATCATAATGCACTTTGATCATAATAGTATGACAATGGCATGTTGATTACGTATACACATCTTTCTTCTGATGACTTCTTTTTAGAAATCCCATTCGAAATGTGCAATTTACAAGCATCTGTAAAATCCAATGATGATAAAAATATCCACAAATCTGAATGAACGTCAAGCACACAGTAACTCTGTACTTGATCCCTCCGCCTTCTCAAACACATACACACATGCAAACATTAAATGCTGTACAGACAGACTTCAGTTGCCTGAAAAGTTATGATCACCTGCATTCACAGTCAATTCACATCATTGTAATTCTTTGCTTTTTAGTTATCCTACACACGGATAACTGTAATTATAAAGTATTTTCAGCACAAACATGATCCACATGAATCAAAACACAGTGCCATTTCTTGCTGCACATTTAAAAAATAAATCTGTAACATGTGAACCACTGAACAAAACAGACCGCAGACAACTTGCTGAATTGATGCAGGTTTTCATCAATACATTTTATCATGGAAATGAATCACTCGTCCATGGAACAGGAATGAATTTTAATGTTGGCAGCAGCGATGTTGTACACAACAGTAGGGGGGGGGGGGGGGAGGGGGGGGGGGAATGAAGAAAAATGACTACACGGGCTTAGAAGTGCCTGTGAGAACACAAACAAAGGAAAATGGCTATACCTTTAAGTTCATAGAACAGTGAAAAGAAAATGGAGAAAAAAAAAGGCTACAGCTGGATGTGCACAGAGCGGTGAAAAAGTAGGAGAGAAAAGCAACTATATGTTGAAGCGCAAGAACAGTGGCAGAAAAGGAAAGAAAAAATCTATAAACTAACAAAAAACCATTAGTCCTCCAAAGGGAAGAAAACAGTATAGAAAAATCACAATACCACTCATCTAATTTTCGGCCACGTGGCCTTTTTCAAGAGAAAAAAACAAAAACAATGCAACTATGTAATGTCCATCTTTGGAGACTGGTCAGGGCAAAGAATTGACGTCATAAATATCTTAAGCAATTTCTGACATCATAATGTGTGATGTCATCAACAAGGGAACAAAACAAAAACAAAAAAACAAAAAAAGGGTGGGGTGGGGGGGAGGAGGGGGTGCAAGTTGTGTGTGTGTGTGTCTGTGTGTGTGTATGTGTGTGTGTGTGTGTGTCTGTGTGTAGTTATACAGTAACCAATGTACTTCAAAAACATAACAATACGCTCCATAAATCACAATGAAACTGCAACCATAGAATAATATGACCATAGTCCTGTCTGTGACTGTGCATGGCATACAAGAACTGTCACCTGAAAAAATATATATAAATTTCCTGCAAATCATCAATGTTGTTTACAGGTAAATCTGGATATGGTGGTTACAAATTTGTCTTAAAACAACACTGATGATTTGCAGGAAATTTATATATATTTTTTCAGGTGACAGTTCTTGTATGCCATGCACAGTCACAGACAGGACTATGGTCATACTATTCTATGGTTGCAGTTTCATTGTGATTTATGGAGCGAATTGTTATGTTTTTGAAGAACATTGGTTACTGTATAACTACACACAGACACACACACACACACAGCGCGAGCGCCTGCATACACACACACACACACACACACACACACAACTTGTACCCCCTCCTCCCCCCACCCTTTTTTTTTTTTTTGTTTTGTTCCCTTGTTGATGACATCACACATTATGATGTCAGAAATTGCTTAAGATATTTATGACGTCAATTCTTTGCCCCGACCAGTCTCCAAAGATGGACATTACATAGTTGCATTGTTTTTGTTTTTTTCTCTTGAAAAAGTCCACGTGGCCGAAAATTAGACGAGTGGTATTGTGATTTTTCTATTCTGTAACAAAAAAGTTAAGAAGAAATGTATACCTGGAAGTGAACAAAACTGTGGAAAGAGAAGGGAAGAAAAAAAAACCAGCTATGCCTGGAAGTACACAGAACAGTGGAAATGCAAGGGATAAAAGACTATACCTAGAAAAGCACAAGAACAGTGGGAAGACGAGGGAGAAAAACACCTACACTTGGAAGTGCACAGAACGATGGAAAAAGAACACGCTGTACCTGAAAACACTCAGAACAGTGGAAAGGGAAGGGAAGATTACCTGGAAGTGCGCCTGAATAGTAGAAAGGGCTGAAATTTTGCTGACAGACCTATGAGCTGACCAGGTTTCTAACCAGGGAAACTGAAATAACTTCACATTTTTTCAAGTCGACTGGCCTGTTGGTTGGAAAACGCCACAATGCTGACTGCAAAAATAAGCATGTGCAAAGCGGAAGTGAAGTGAGTCTCCCCTGACTCGTCATGCCGATGTAGTGTTTGGTGAGGAAAGGTGGTGCCTGAAGTCAACTAGTGCCTTCTTGAGCATCAAATTAATTCTACAAGTGTGGGTGTGTGTGCTGTCTTGTGTGGGTCACTGTCAGACTTGGTACACGGGGTACAGAATCTCTGCTTCACAGGGAAATTTTTTAGGTCGCCACACAGGTGACTGGAACTATAAAAAGAATTCCCTTACAAAGTGAGGAGAAAAGGTAACATCGGTTAGGGGGAAGCCAGTAAAGAGGACCTCTGGTGCTGGCCCAATATAACACTGGGTTGGTAGGATTAACTCACAAAGGTATACATGCAGGACTGACTGACAAGACATTGTGAATTTTCTTCTTTTCATGAAAAAACAAAAAAAATTGGTGATCATCTTTTGATGATCTAATTTAAAACAACAATGCCCTCACCACACACCCCTAAAGGAAAAAAAAGTAAATGGATTTGAAATGCTTACATGCTGTACAAGTAAAAGGCACTTTGACAGACAATTATGCAGAGTAGGGAGTGGTGTGGGTGGATTGGATGGGTGCTTGTGGGGCAGCAGATGGGGAAAACTGATCAGATAAGCCAGTGTCTTACAGGCACGTGTAAATACCAACCTTTCAATAATCAATCAATTCATTTTTACCTTCTCCTTTTTAGACTGATGACGTACACCAAGATTGAACATGTACATCTTACAGGCAAAGCTATTGAGTGAATGACAAACACTTAATCCATTATGAATTCATTCTTTGTTTTCTTCAGAGGTGACCCCTGGTACATCGGGACTAAATTCCATCACTGGGGAGGTATGCAATCAAAGAAATTAAGACTGCATTAGAATGATCCCCTTTTCTGTCTCTGGCAAAAAAAAAAGCCAGTCCCGTGCCTTTAATACAAAGAAAAATTAAACATGAATTACCAGCATCGTTCTCTGCATGAAGTGTTTGAGCCAATCCTTCAGAGATGATGTGAAGGATGGCAAGATGGGGACTGCTGCAGCATCCTGTTCCACGGTGTTCCACAGTCCATTGTTTAATGGGGTACATGAGTGTGGTACTCGCAGCTTTCTGTCCTCGAGTGTGGCACCTAATGGCTTCTCACAGAACATGAGACAAGCCATCAATGTTACGCCTTTTCATAGAAATTTATCCTTAAAAAAAAGATTGATGTTTTTATTCCAGAATGAAAAGAAGCTGAACATCTGTAACACACTCATCTTGCTGCCGTGCACACTTTGTGATACAGATGTGAAACTGTCAGTGGCAAGTAACCTCTGTCAAAACTCCATTGCCCTGCAGAAATTTCTGCACTTCAGACATTTTGTTTCCCTCCTGTCTCATCTCCTATGCCCTCTCAATGCCATTATGGGATTTCCCCTTGCTACTCACTCCAACTCCTCTATACACCGCTACATTCTGGTCCATACTGCCACAGTCAGGCCAGCAGAATGAAGGGAGCTATCAATACCGAGTTGTCATGAGGCCTCCTTCCTCAGAAGCACCTGCAGTTTTTCTTTTAAAGTGCTGGGCTGTCTAGACTGGGCATGAAACTTTGCTACGGCACTCCCATTCATTTCTCTCTTCCAGCTCTCTCAAGGAAAGAAAAAGAAGAAATGGAAGAGGGAGCAAGGGAGGCAAAGTGGCGGATGGTGAGGTAAGTATGGGTCACCAACAGTAAGTTGACTGTACGGTAACCACACTTTGCCCAGACTGTTCCACAATTACAGCTGGCACAGCACTTATGTCCAGGATGGCTTATTTCTAGTATCACAAAGTGTATTCCAAATTGAGTTTCATCACACTGTAGAAACCATGTTTTCCTTTCACAAACATTGGCTTTCTCTCAGAGCTTATCACATCAATGATATAAACACACCATGTTCGTTAGTCCAAACTTAACTAGCCACTGTTAGATTAATGTCACTCAACACTGTTATTTTCTTCTGGCACTGTTGTGTCCTATCCCTTTCAAAGTTCGTGAGCACAGCTTGTCATTCATTCCCATCATCTGTTCCGCTGAGCAATGGCTTCCCTGATCTGTCGGTCCAACTCCATGATGATTTTGTCATGTGTGCTGTACACCCCTGTCCTTAACAGTGTGTCTCGCTCCTCCACCAGCCGGGATATGTGCTCATCCATGGAAGAGTTCATGTCAGTGTTGAGGGGCTTCTGTCCTCCTGAGTCCGCATAGTTGGAATCGGATGTCTGCTTCATCTTGTCCGCTTCCATTTGTTTCAGTCTGCAAGTTGTGGAGAAAAAAACAGAGTTGACATTAATGTGCTGAATGTACATTAGTCAAGAGGTTATAGCTACCAGGGTGTAAGGCTTGTGCAGGTGAGTCTGTGTATGTCATGGTCCTTATTTTGATGATGTGTTTGTGCCAGAGATAAGCATGAACTTAATAAATAAAGAACCAGCCTAGACTGATTCTTTGATGCAACATGAGCTTCTCTCCACATTTTGTGCTCTGAGTATGAGGCATCTATGGTCAGTTCCAAAAAAAATGTTTTCTTTTTTTATTTCAAAGTTTAATGATGCAAATGATCAATCGGGCGAAAAAAATATGACGGACACTTCATTTAGGGAAAAAAATCTCATGGAGACTTCTTTGTGACTTTTTCTAATAACATCTGGTCACATTTATGCATTTTCTTAAGGGAAAGGTAAGGAAGGGCATTCTAGTTTTTTGTTGCTTGATCATACTGATGTGTATACAGAAAAATACACATACACACTTTTTCCTTTCACCACTTCAAACCAAACAGTCTCTCACTTGTTCAGTTCGTTCTTGATCTCCTCCAGTTGCTGGTTGTCATTCCTGGCCACATCCTTCTCCTCCGCCGCCAAGTAGCGCAGCCGCATGTGTTCCAACTCCTGCTGCTGTTGCCGTAGTGATGCCTTGGCTGCCTCCTGCTCTCGCTGCTTCATGCGAGCCACCTCCTTCAAGGCCCGGCCCCACTGCTGCTTGTAGTGCACCTTGGACTGGTTGGCGGCCTCCAGTTTGCGCTCCAACTCAACCTGTCCACAGCAAGACAACAATTTCAGCAGTTTAAAAACACCTTCAGAGTATACGAAAAAGCAATGCCAAACAAGTGAAAAACAAAAAAGGAAGGTTCAAAGTAACACTTATATTAATACAAAATACGAAACAGACCATATCAAAGAATTCAGATTAAGTCTGAGAGAGAGAAAGAGATAGTGAAGGGTGGGAGTGGGACAAGGGGGTGGGAAGCAGGATGTGGCGCATGTGAGGAAACATAATAACAAAGAAAAATGTCCGATCACATCAGCAACAAAAACCGAGAGCAAAATAAACCCAAATCATTATATCTAACTGATGTAATATTACTCTAAAGAAATGACAAACTTCGCAAATAGCAGAATTTCTAGACTATAAGGTGAACTTTTGTTTTCCCCCAATCAAAGTCTGAATGACGTAAATACAAATCTGACCTTTTTCCCTGAAGGATGCTGAGGACAGGATCACATTGTCAAACAATGACAGAAGGAACACAGTGAAAACAAAGCTGGTCTTTTCCCTGAAGGATGCTGAGGACAGGATCACATTGTCAAACAATGACAGAAGGAACACAGTGATAACAAAGCTGGCCTTTTCCCTGAAGGATGCTGAGGACAGGATCACATTGTCAAACAATGACAGAAGGAACACAGTGAAAACAAAGCTGGCCTTTTCCCTGGAGGATGCTGAGGACAGGATCACATTGTCAAACAATGACAGAAGGAACACAGTGAAAACAAAGCTGGCCTTTTCCCTGGAGGATGCTGAGGACAGGATCACATTGTCAAACAATGACAGAAGGAAAACAGTGAAAACAAAGCTGGCCTTTTCCCTGGAGGATGCTGAGGACAGGATCACATTGTCAAACAATGATGACAGAGAAAAACAGTCAAACAAAGCTGGCCTTTTCCCTGAAGGATGCTGAGGACAAGATCACTTTGTCAAACAATGACAGAAGGAAAACAGTGAAAACAAAGCTGGCCTTTTCCCTGAAGGATGTTGAGGACAGGATCACTTTGTCAAACAATGATGACAGAGAAAAACAGTCAAAATAAAGCTTACATTTTCACTGAAGGATGTCGAGGACAGGATCACTTTGTCAAACAATGATGACAGAGAAAAACAGTCAAAATAAAGCTTACATTTTCACTGAAGGATGTTGAGGACAGGATCACTTTGTCAAACAATGATGACAGAGAAAAACAGTCAAAATAAAGCTTACATTTTCACTGAAGGATGTTGAGGACAGGATCACTTTGTCAAACAATGATGACAGAGAAAAACAGTCAAAATAAAGCTTACATTTTCACTGAAGGATGTTGAGGACAGGATCACTTTGTCATGCAATGACAGCAGAAAAGCAGTGAAAACAAAGCTAACCTTTTCCAAGGTAAGCAGGTTGATCTCCGACTGCAGTCGAACTTCAGGCTTGGAGTTCAGCTGCTCCTTGAAGGTAGAGAACTCTTTCTCCAGGGCTTTGTACTTCCTGTCTGATTCTTGCAACTGGAGAAAAAAAAAAAAATGGTATGAATAGGTACTAGACATCTTTACTTTCTAACCAAAAAAGGCTTCTGCCTGATTTGCCACTGACAGACTATTGCTTAACTTTGGTGCTTGTTAATATGAAAAGAAAGTTTATCGCATATGGTAAAACATAGGGTATGATTGATACAAGCTGGGTTTGCAGATTTTAAAGTGACCTTACACAATGTGATGTCGGAACTACCTGTTTAACACACATGGAACCCTGAGGCCAGTAGACATTAACACTGTCACAGCTGTTGTCAACAAACATCGACAGCATAGCCAACAGCTGTTGCCAACACTTGTCCACATGTTTAGAGCTTGCTAAAGGCTTTCACTGTCAACCGCAAGGGGTCATAACTTCAAATCACTCTCTGTTCTCTTTCACTACGGTAAAAAAAAAAGATATTTAGTCATGTGATACTTGGTACTACGTCAGGCAGGTGCATGTTGCTGGTGAGAGAGCACTGATTTCTTCCTATTTTGTGAGGGCACCATTTTTCTTTCATGTTTTCAGAGCAATGTTAGCAGTCAAGTCAGTGGTGAAGAGAGCCAGTTTATGACCATTCAATACATTTCAAAATTAAATGATTTTCTTTTTTACTCAGAAATTTCTCATAAATATGCAAAAAGAACAGTTGATTTAGTGAAGAAACCTGACAGAGTTGCTCTTCCCTCCAGAGCTGGTAGATGGTGTCCCTGCTGTTGTAGTCTGGGTGCATTTGCAGCCATCTCGTTCTTGCTTGGTTTTTACTGAGGTTTTTCATTCTTCATAGGAAAACGTGGTGATCCTATTGCTCTAGTTACCCCCCTTCCTTTGCCAGTCTGTCTACTTCTTTGTGCAGATTGCAACAGCATGAACCTTCCTTTGCCAGTCTGTCTGCTTCTTTGTACAGGCTGCAACAGCATGAACCTTCCTTTGCCAGTCTGTCTACTTCTTTGTGCAGGCTGCAACAGCATGAACCTTCTTTTGCCAGTCTGTCTGCTTCTTTGTGCAGGCTGCAACAGGATGAACCTTCCTTTGCCAGTCTGTCTACTTCTTTGTGCAGGCTGCAACAGGATGAACCTTCCTTTGCCAGTCTGTCTACTTCTTTGTGCAGGCTGCAACAGCATGAACCTTCCTTTGCTGGTCTGTCTACTTCTTTGTGCAGGCTGCAACATGATGGGCCTGGGTGTGGCTGAGCAAGACAGAGCCAGAATGACTGGCATGGGAATAACACTACTGGCAGGTGACAGATGAAGAGTTGGAAGAACAAATAAAGGAAGAGAACAGATGAAAAGGATAATCAGACAGACACAGTGAACAGTTTCCTACACTGACCTCCCCTTTGTATCTGCTGATGATCTCTTCCATCTCCTTCACCTTCATCCTGCAACAAACAAATAATAGTTTCGAAACAAACCAACAAGAACTACTTTCTTCCATGTCAAGGCTAATCCACATGAAAGTTATAAGCTTAAAAAACAACAACAAAAGAATGAGTGAATACAATCCAATTTCCCCAGAAGTAGGCATAATG
Organism: Conus ventricosus; assembly: GCA_018398815.1. Lineage (NCBI taxonomy): Eukaryota > Metazoa > Mollusca > Gastropoda > Neogastropoda > Conidae > Conus > Conus ventricosus. The sequence goes on from CM031603.1 coordinate 73,278,578, forward strand.
GCTACTTTATCTCTTTTTTTCTTATCTTCTTTTTTTTTTGATAGCAGTGTGAACCGAGACTGGAGACTGTCAATTCTTCTTTCACACATGCTGCAGAGGGGGACAAGATAAGACACCATTTCAATCTCACCCAAAGAAAAAGAGGACATGCTTTTCAACCTCCTCATTGATATTCTTTTTTTTTTCTTTTGCTTACAAAACGAAAGGTAATTGTACCCAAGTTACTGAACTGAAACACAACTGGATCCATTTTGTTGTTCTAAAAGCAGGTTATTGTGGACATCAAAGTATGCTGAAAGCCTGCAGGACCAAAGTTCTAGACTGTTGCACAAAAATGTATTGCATTAGGACCAAAGTCACACCAACAGCCTATTTTACTCATTGCATCAAGAGTTTTGTACTTACTCCATTTACCAAAAGCCAACAATAGTAAAGTCACTGTGCCCAAATTCTATTGTATCAAAGACATCGAGTCAAAATGTCACTGAACCAAAAGCATACTGAATCAAACTTGTATCAAAAGCTCACTGAATCAGTGTCTGTGTGTCAAAACATGCTGTACCAAAGTCATTGTACCAAACTTCTGTTATGTCAAAGAAATCAATGTATTCCTAGTTGTATCCTTCGTGAGTAATACAAGCCCCAGCAACGACAGAAGCTGAAATGATTTTGTCACTCTTCTCTACTATCATGTCACCAACTAAGACACAAGGTGTACATTATTCAATAATCACAACACCGCACACAAGTGGACACCAAGGAACAACACAAGATTGCTGGGAAACAAGATACTCCAGCGATCCTTCACCTTTCTAGCTCCACCTGGTGGTCGCAGTCCTCTTTCATTCGTCTGGATGCCTCTTTCATCTCCTGCAGCTTGCGGTCATGTTCTCGCTGCAATTCCCCTCGCAGTCGTGACACCTAGGGGCGAGCAGAGATTGGAAATCCATATGGCCTAACATACAGTGATAAAGTGACACCAAGGATTCAATACAAACAAGAATGTGCTCACATGCACATTTATATTCACATACATATGCAACCACCACTAATTCACACACACACACACACACACACACACACACACACACACAAAACAAACACACACACACACACAAAACAAACACACACACACTAAACAAACACACACACGCACACACAAAACACACACACACACACACACACACACACACACACACACACACACACACACACATACACACACACACAAACACACAACAGTTAAGGTCTTTTATCGCTGAATATGCCACAGTTTAGCTATCACAAATGATGTTACACCGTCAGCAAATTAGGCTGATCAAAATGGTGTCAAGATGGGCACGTGTTTGAATTTCACAAGCCTGAGTTGTGAAGAAACGTGGCAGATTCAGACTGATGTATACAGTATAATGAGTGATGTGAGAAGACAGGTGATCACCTCGTGCTCATTGGCTGACAGCTGTTTGTCTCGCTTCTCCAAGTCTGCCAGGGTTTTCTTCAGCTGCCCTTCCCACTGAGTGTAATCTGTCAGCTGAGGAACCAGGCCACACACCTTTACCTCACATATACATGTGCTTAAGAGATACAGGCAAATAATTCAAACAATGTGTGACTTCAAATGTCAGTATATTAAGCATTACATAGGCACATTAATCAATACTGGCACAGTAAAAAGATTTTACAACACTCCAATTTTGGCACTTCATAACAAATATTGATTTATACCTCTACTCATATCGCCCTTTTTTTTTTCTCCCTTTGCATTTCATGTCAGTGCTTAAAATCATGTACATTATGTTTCATTTGTCTTTCTTTTTTTTTTCAAAGAGACTTGAAAAAACAAATTTTGATTTGAAGAAGAAAAAAAAATTGTTCATCCACAAATCAGTTATGCTCATCCCTATGCATAATCATGCTTGTTAACTAAAGATGTTTATTAATTTCATGTCAGTGTCATGTCAGGTCATGAAAAGAACGTTTCATAATTTCAATAATCAAACTGGAAATATTTTGCATTTTCAACTGAAACAGTGAGAGTGAAACTGAAACAGAAGCAAGCACACACCTTTTTCTGCATGAGAACTTCTCTCTCCTTGTCTCGTTTCTTCCACTCTTCTCCTAGAGCTCTCATGTATTGGCTCTCTTTCTGCTTCAGCTGCACAACATGACAATAAATCATAGGATGAAACAATCATAATCATAATGAGAACAACAACAATAATGATAACAACTGTTCTAATACTTCAATAAATGATAAAGAAACTAGTATTCTTTAAAAAATGGAGATGGTAGAATCAAATGAATAAACGAAAAGCCACATTTTCTGAAGCATCACCTATCTCCCCTTCTGTCAAGACATCAGACTATGTCTTACTTGCACTGCCATATATATATATCGCTGCCCTGCTCCTCTCACTTCTGTCTTCTGGACTGGCCAAAATACAAATCAGCACACATAAAAAAGAATGCATACTAATGTCAATACACAATTAAGAACAAAGACGTAAATTTCCCACAAGTATACCATCTTCAGACATCACATATAAAAAAGACACAAAAATTCACAAATGTGATGGTGCATGAGGAAACCAGGTATAAACTGCACAGCTCACTTTGAACAGAGACAAATTAGCCAACCACTTTCAAATTAGCAATTAAAAGAAAAAATTTTTTTTATGTTATTAACCCTTACCCCGCTGACATTGCATTTTTGCAACTAGGCGGCTCATTGCCAATGTCGCCGAAATGTGACCAACTAGGGTTACCTAACTCCCAATATTCTCACTCTCCAATTTGATGAGAGAGAAAGCCAGCATTAAATGCCATAGCTGGGGGTTCCCTGACCTGTACCCCACAGCCATTTGCTTCATCAGAGCGCTGTTCAGTTAAGTGTTTTTATCGATTCATACTGATTGTTTTTCCATTCATTATGACGTCACAACTAAGCCCTTCAGGTACTCGGCCTTGCCATACAATTACCACAGATCAGGTGACAGAAATATTGAACAGACGGTCAGTTGATCCCGATTCAGATGAAAAACAACCAGATGGTGACCAGGAAACATTATGGAATATCAAGAGCTTGACCAATTTACTACAAAGTGAGGCATTGGACGTGTGGCAAGTGGAGGGGAGAGGAGGCAAGGCCAGGCCATGTGCTGTGTGTGAACCAGTGTGTTGTTTGTTGGCTCTGGGCCAACTAGCAGAGACTGTAAACAGTGCAAGTGAGACATGATAGTGACGGGGCGAGCAACATGAAGATCTAAGAGATAGCGAACTGCAAGTACAGCTGGCTTACAATGGGGTCGAGGTCGAAGGGGGCATGGCCGACTGACATGTGTCAGAGGTATGCAGCAGAGATGTGTTTGAGTGGGAATTATAAACAGCTTGACTCATACATGTTGCCCCGGGAAAATGGCTCCCCACGTTCCAGAAACCAATAGGCAAGAGAATGACTTTGTTTTCATAAAAACTATTGCTTTCAACAGTGAGAGTGAAAGGGATGTGTGCGTGCGTGTGCGTGTGCGTGTGTGTGTGTGTGTGTGTGTGTGTTGAGAGTGTGCGTTTCCCTTTCCTTTCTTTCATGTGCATTCCAGTGGGGCATAAGAAGCGTATGTGTGTGTGTGTGTGTGTGTGTGTGTGTGTGTGTGTGTGTGTGTGTGTGTGTGTGTGTGTGTGTGTTCCCTTTTTCTTTCTTCCATGCGTGTACCAGTGGGGCATAAGTGTGTGTGTGTGTGTGTGTGTGTGTGTGTGTGTGTGTGTGTGTGTGTGTGTGTGTGTGTGTGTGTGTGAGGGAGTGTGTATATTTGTGTGTGAGGGAGTGTGTGTGTGTGTGTGTGTGTGTGTGTGTGTGTGTGTGTGTGTGTGTGTGTGTGTGTGTGTGTGTGTGTGAGATTGCTTTTCTGCATCACCTAAGGAGTCATAACACTAATCATTCCTCTGATTGCTGTTTCAGGAGTGCTGGTGAACAAGGATGATTTTCAACCTGTGAACTACTTCCAGCTCTTCTTCCCTGATGCTGCATTCCAGCTGATGATGACATAGTCCAACCACTGGCACACTTGATGGAGCGATATTTAAAAAAAAAAAAAAAAAAAAAAAACAGGTGACGACAACCATCCTGACTGCACTGCCTGTAGCTCCAGGACACAAAGGGGTGGAAGAGAGTGCGGACTAGTTTTCAGTGTAAAACCTGTGAGCTGCCCATGTGCCCCACAGTCAGCTTTGAACTTTTATTACACATAGCAAGATTTCTGGAAGGCCGCCGGTCAGCTGATCCATGGGCTGGACTAATGCCTCTGAGTTTGCCCAGTCATCTTGTGTACAACAGAGACAGTAGGAATAGAGTCATTTGTAGCTGTAGAATACTTCCTTGTCATTCTGTCTGAAAACTGAACCCTGGACATAACCACAAACTTGACACTTTCTTGTCTATTGTGTACTGCCATCACCAGTTTTCTGCTATTGGAGTATGTGGATTTATGGCTGGTTTTTTTTTTCTTTACATTTTTCTGTTGGCTATACCATAGTTTCTGGTCTTCATTTGGTGAGTGGAGTATTTTTCCTTCCTTGTTGAGAGTTTGTTGGCATGCTTTCTTCTTTTTTTATGTTGAGAAGAAAGATAACATTCATTTTTTCATTTTGCATTTTTTTTGCCTTGAAATTACTAAAAAATTTGAAATTGTTGTTGACCAACCATTACTTACATATTATAACGTAATAAAAGTACAGTGAATCTCCTCCGTTTTTAAAAAAAACAGCATGAGAATTCGTTGGTTAGTTCCAGAGATATCCATGTTTCACACATGCTGCTATGAGGGTTTTTTTTTAAAATGGCTGGCGATGGGTATTTATGCAAAACAGAACATCTGGCAGTGAAAAGTTTAAGTATCTATTCTATGCACACCCAAACTATACTTGTGAAATGCGAACACTTTTTATGATTATTTAATCACTTTGAGACCCACTCTTGGAAATGGCAACCTAAATTTCTGAACTATTTCATCCCATGAAAAATTTCCTTATTAGACAGAAAAGGCAGTGGCACACATACTATGACTGCAATTGCTGGAGCTAATCATGTCAGAGACGTTATTGTAAGTTTGTCTGCGGCTCGTCCACATGCATGTGACATTTTCTCCGAGGCCCGAAATTGCTCTGCTTCTGGTGTGGCTATTAATTGAAGTCAGTTTCCCACAAACTGACTGGAAAACCTAAAATGACTTTGAAATTAAATCTAATGGATTCTGTTTGCTGCCTAGGAATAAAGCTTTAAGTTAAATCCTATTTGCCAGGGGTTTTTTGTTGTTGTTTTTTAAACGATAATATATTTTCAAAAAATTCTACTGGCTTTCTCACTGCCAAAAACGAGATTACCAACTATCAATAGAATCTAGAGACTTCACCTCTCTAAAAATATCCTCTGTTTCATTAGCAGTGTAAATATAAAACAAGGAATATTCCGGACTTCCCCATGACGAGTATACTCGATGGCCATGGCAGTGAAGAGTAAACACCCTTGCCATCGAGTTATCTCGTCAAGTTTGGCACCGAACGGGTTAAAAAAAAAAATCCATTACATCTGCTATTCTCATGCAATGTCACTGATGCACATTCTTCTACTGCCAGACACCTGTTTCGTACATATTCTATCATCAATGACCCTTTGACATGGATATCTGTATGGAATCACAAGTCTTTATACTACTTGTGTATTACACGAGCCATATTCTCAGCAAAGCTGAACTCTGCGTCAGTCTTCATGTCTGGCAGCATTCTCTTTCAGCCACAAATCACCTCCTTTTCAAAGGTCTGCTGCTGCGTCTCCTTCCAAATCTCCAGCTCTAGCGCCGCCTGGTACTCCGAGGTCTGCCGAGGACTGACAGGTAACTCTTGTTTGGGGTAAGGGTTGTCTCCTTGTGGGTTGACAGGAATCTGCCAAAAATAAAGCACAATGAACCACACTGCTTTAGAACTAGCCTGTGCACATTGCTTCTGAGTAACAGTTATCTGTACTGGGTGAAGAATGCAGCTTGTTGACATAATTACCAGTAGTTGAAACTTGCCTTCATTTGCTCATTATACTGAATGGGGTTGCTTATGAAAAGAAATAAACAGATGACAAACAATGACAATGACAATGATGATGACAATGATGATGGCAACTATGACACTGGTGAACTTCTAGCACCACCGATGTTATAGGGCAAAACACATTAAGCCGATGCCACAGAAAACTTTCATCAAGATCAACTTACAACACTGCGTGAGAGACTTGTGAGTAATTGTGTTAGTTTATACACACTCATCCACAGTCACTCACTGGAGGTGAAGATGGGAAGGGGGATGGTGGTGGTGGTGACAAACACGGTGGGCAGGTGGATGTGGGCAGGTGTGTGTGTGTTGGGGGTGGGTGGGGGAGTGGTGGTGATGGAGACAGATGTCCCAGATTCCATTTCATGATTCTATTTGATTGTCCTCTTTAGCTTCACCTTCATTTTAAAAGGTAGTAATTTCATGAGTTGTACATTTAAGAGGTATTATTATAACATGATGTGTGTGATGTTTTATCATTTACATCCATTTATTTGTCACTTTATACACACTTAATGTTCTTTCCATTTGTACCATGGTGATCATGATTAGACCTGATACAGTTTCTCTTTATTAAATTAATCAAGTCAGTACATACACTGGAGGGCACATCACAGTTGTGAGATGCCATAAGCTTACTTCTGCCCGGATACTATGTCCAAGACCATCCTGCAGGGTACAATGCAGGGTGGATGTCTTAAAGGCAGATCAAACAGCAGGTAAAATGACTGAACACAATACCTCTGCACTGAGGTGCATGACTAGGAACACAGAGTTGTGGAAATCAGATGATGACCAGTCAGCACAGGATAGCGACGATGATGTTGTTACCTGTGAAGGCCGTGGCTGACTGGCGTTTTCACTCCCCACCACAGTGGGAGCGATGGGACCCCAGTCCTCCAGTGTCAGGACCACACTGATCTCTGCACACTGATGCAGCTGCCTGCACAATCACACAAGGATATCTTTTCTGCACTACAGACAGCAGGAAACATTATGTTGGTAAACATCCATGTCACAGCCATTCACAAACTAAGCCAAGCCATTCAGAATTACGATGAAAGCTTCGTACAGAGAATACTGAATTTGACTCAAGGAAAAAAGTTAAGGGAAACAAAAAACAAAACAAAAAAAACAGGGAGCCAGTCAGACACAGTCCGAGACTGATAGTGGCAAGACAAGCGTGCATCCCACCCTAGTCACTTTCCCACTCCTGCACACATATACAATAAGACAAATCTCTATACACCAACAAGCCTACTAACACACACACACACACACACACACACACACACACACACACACACACACACACACACACACACACACACATCCAGTCCCCTACCCTTCCATAGCGGTGACTGGGACTCTGTCTGCAAATTCCTGCCTCCAACCAGTCATGTTGTTGGCGCCCTGAAACATGCCAACAATACACTCAATTCACCATGGCATGTACAGACAGCAGACAGACAGACGAAGGAGTAGCAGCTGATGAATACTACTTTAAGGTGGTAGCCAGGTCAAACATTTTCTGCATTTCCTTGGTAGAAATATGGCCATGTGGAGGTAGCATGAAAGATGGTTGAATGTCTGATACGAAGACAAGCTACTGAGGTGGCTTGAAGAGCTCCATAATGCACAGTTGAAGAAAACATAAATGATAGCCAGGAGGTGAGTATTTATTCACCAAGGAATGAAAGGAAATTGAAGGTAAGTTCACTTGTCCGATGAGAGGGGCTCCCTAATGCACAGTCGAAACAAAAATAAACGATAGCCAGGAGGTGAGTATGTTTATTCACCAAGGAATGAAAGGAAATTGAAGGTAAGTTCACTTGTCCGAAGAGAGGGGCTCCATAATGCAAAATCAAAGAAAAGAACAAACGATAGCCTGGAGATGAGCGTGTTCATTCTCCTAGGAAAGAAAGGAAACTGAAGACAAGTTCACTTGTCCGAAAGAAAAAAATTATTGGGAAATCACTCCGGGTGTCTTAGCTCTGTTGAGGCGATACTGAGGGATGGTTTTGTCTCCCATTTATAACATCAACGGGGTATCCATATTGGCTTAGCGGCCAGAATGTTGTTCAAGCTAAGCAGGAATAAAGCATTTGTTGGATAGGTAAGTATCAGAAAAATAATAACGAGCAATACGATGTTGCTCAATTCACACAGTATTTTAAACTACACTGGTACGGTCATGCCACAAGATCTAATGGCCTTGCTGAAGCAATCCTCTATGCAACAGTTGAGGGAGGAGGACAAAGGGGAAGACAGTAAAGGATTGACTGACCACGTTGCAGAGTGGACAGGGAAACCTTGGCACGCAACCAACATAACTGAAGGAACCTGGTGTTCAGTTCTTCAGTGCAGCATCCCATGGCTCTCCACAGAGTTAAGGGAGAAGTGGAAACAGAAGAGAGTGAAGACAGGACAATAGAAAGATACAACAGACACTGGGGGGATGATAACATCCCTGTCATCGTTATTACTGTTGTTAACTTAGATATACACCCTTAATCAAATGATCATGCAAGGCCATTACAATAATTAAGTACACACATCAAACTACAAAGCAAATAAACAAAGATAACCAGCAACACACACACACACACACACACACACACACACACACACACACACACACACACACACACACACAAAGACATGTTGCAATCAATGCTCACACAACAAGTAGACCATCGTCCTCTCAGTCCCTCTCTCTACTCATACTTTATCTTTCTGACAAAAACAATTACTAACAGACTGATAAACACCCGCATCCAAAGAAAAAATAATGAGAGAGAGAGAGAGAGAGAGAGAGAGAGAGAGAGAGAGAGAGAGAGAGAGAGAGAGAGAGAGAGAGAGAGCTTGTAATATTTCTCAGTTCATATGGTATGTAAAGACAGGAGAGCAGAAAAACACACAAGAGCAGAGAACTCTAGCTTGTAGTGCTGCTCAATTGCCATGAAATGGAAAGACAGGAGAACAGAAAACCTGAAAAGAGTAGGAATGCTGGCTTGAAAACTTGCTCTGTTAACATGGTATATACAGACCGGAGAACAGGAAAACACTACACAGAGAGAACATTAGCTTGCAATGTTGCTCTTTTCACCATGAAGGACTCTAAGCAGCTACTAATTCAGTTGCCTGTGCCAACAACAATCAGCAGTGGTCACTAAATTATAGGTTTAAGTCATTAACAACAACTACAATTTTTAAAAAAAACCCAAAACCTTTCACTTCAGTGATCCTCTTGATGACAGTGAATTTCAGTCCTCATCCAGAATTTCTATTAAGTGACAGAAAGCTTAGTACATGCCCTGCACTTTGCAAACATGCATGTCAGTCTGAGTAGTGTCATGCAAATGTTTCTGAAATCATTTAAAGATCTGGTCCATCAGCAAACTCTCTTGCGAGAACATGCAAGCCTGCATCAATGCCAGCAGGTGAGCAGACTTTGTGTCACCATAGTTTTCAAACGAAGCAGATGAAAGAATTCAGAGTAAGAAGAAGAGAGTAAAGACATGGCATAAACACGTTTTCCCAGACATCTAAACTCAAACTGCCAAGTGCTGGAGGCTTCTTCACAATAAGTCCATTGAAAAGGTTGCCATGGCATGTAAAAGACAAAACAGAGAGATACAGCAGACAGCACTAGCCTCTAATGTTGTCCCACAACAGAAGAATAGAAAGACACAGCAGACAGCGCTAGCTCCTAATGTTGTACACCTCTCTCTAGCCAGCTACAACTACAGCAGATACAGCAGAGTGCTAGCTTCTAACGTTGTCCACTCCTCCCTAATGTGCTACAACACAAGAACAGAGACACAGCAGACAGCGCTGGCTTCTAATGTTTCTACTTCACCACGGAGTGCTAAAAAAGAGCAAAAAGACACAGCACACAGAGCTTTAGTTTCTAATGTTGTGCACTTCACCATGGTCCTCATTTTCTCGGAAGCGATGATGCTGGCCAGGGGCAGACGAGCGGTGCCCAGCAGCACGTCTTTGGACAGCTGTCGGTCGCGGTGCCAGACCTCCACTATCAGCGGCACCCTGGTGGCAAACAAGCATTGGCAGATCAAACACCACGAGAAACAAAGAAATAGGAAGAGACTAAGTGACAGACAGTGACAGAGAGTGAGTGAGAGGGAAGAGAATGAACGAACGAACGAAATTTAATTTATCCACGGTAATGAGATAAGCAAATTGCTTTTTTTCCACCCAGCTCTGGGAAAAAAGAGAGAAGAGAAAAAAGAAAAAAACAATGGAAAACATGCAAGTCACTATAGCAACAACAGGGAAAAAGGTGAATACACAAATCAATAATTAGACTATCAAAAAGGACTGATACTACAAATGCAAATAACAGCATCCTGCATGCATGCACAAGTGCACGCAAACACACACACACATACACACACACATGCATGCGCTTAATGATAGGAGGGATGGGAGTGGGGCAATTTGTCTACTGACAAAAGAAATAAAGAAAGAAATAGAAATAAAGAAATCAATGAAGGAAAGAAGAAGAAGAAGACAAAGAAGAAGAAGAAGAAGAAGAAGAAGAAAAGAAAGGAAATAAAAAGAGGAAAAGACTAACACACGCACACACATGTGCACATACAATGCACAAATTCTTGTGAAGAGAGAGAGAGAGATAGAGAGACAGGGAAGCGAGAGAGAGAGAGAGAGAGAGAGAGAGAGAGAGGGAGAGAGAGAGAGAGAGAGAGAGAGAGAGAGAGAGACAGAGATAGAAAGACAGAGAGAGGCTAGACAGAGAGAGGCAGAACTATGTGTAATAAATTTGTGGCATAGGTCACACAAACAAAACAAGAGACAGAAATGGGTGCACAGAGAGGGATTAGAAAAAAAGGGAGCAAAACACACACACACACACACACACACACACACACACACACACACACACACACACACACACTCACACTCACTCACACTCTCACACACACACTCACACACACACATACACATTAAACACACCACACACACACACAACTACATACACAGACGTTACTATCACATACACACACTCACATATACTATACACACTTTAACAAGATTAAACGCTCCCCTGCCCCCCTCCCTTCCTCCCACACAAATTCACACATTAACCACATACACAGATAAAACTATCACATACTCACACATAACTACAAACACACTCTGACATAACTAACATCCCCCTCCACACACACACACACACACACACACACACACACAAACACACACACACACAGACACACACACACACAGACACACACACACACACACACACACACACACACACACACACACACACACACACACACACAGAGCATCACTAACCGGTGGAAGGTGTCATGAAGCTGTTGCAGGGTACAGGCAAAATCAAAAGCACAGAAGGACTGAGGCAACAGGACTTCAGACCCCTTACGGATCTCCACAGGGGGGTGGGTCAAAATGGGGGCCGCACTGCCAAAGAACGGGTAGGTGTACCTGGAAAAACCACCCACCCTTCATGTACTCTTACAACCATGTTGCATGTCTCCTTAGTTCATATATGTCCTTTGAAATCAGTTACTATAGTATAAAAGAGGTTAAAATTTATGGCTTAGTATGCCCTGAGGATCACAGGGTGGATTTTCGAAATGACTTAATCAGTATGCATACATCTGAAATCAATATTTGTCCATCTGAGGGAACTGAGTCATATGAGAATAAGGACTTAGTTACCTTCACCCTCTCTCTCTTTTTCTTTCCGGGCATCCTATTTTGTGCACTGTGGCTTATACTTCAGCAGATGTGGTGTGGCATTCAAGAACTAGTTCACATGCCATGACACATCTTTGATGAATCCGAAACTAGGCATCCTTACTGCCTAGACCATTGGGAACAAGACCCATGTCCTGACAATCAGAGTACTGATAAAACTTTTCAGAGTTAGTTTGCGACGGTATGCCATATAACATATAAAAACACACCCAAAACAGCAGGTTATCATGGGACAGAATGTACATTTGCCTCACATTATTGATGATGTCTGATGTTTTGTACAGGTCACAAAGACAAGCTGAACAGAGTGACAGCCAATCAGGAAAGAGGAACAAGAGGAACAACAGCCCCATCTCCCTGAAATCCTTTCCCTGCAACACAAGTGGCTGACTGTGTGCATGAAAGACAGGTCTCCATTCCCACAAGGACACACTCTGGCAAATGACCGTGCACCTGTTTGTCCTTTGAACCGACAAGAATTTCCTTGACATCCAACAAAATATCAACACAGGCGACTCACCTGAGAAAGACAAAAATGGTGTTTGGCGATGCGTTGTCTCGGAGACTGCGGAGGTCAAGGGCAAAAGTAAAATGGTGGGCCTGCGGAGGGATGGCGTGGTGCACTTCCGATGTACTGATGCTCTCTGGAGCTCCCCCTGCTGGAATATTACAGAGATGATCTGCAGATTACACTCCCTTTCCTTTTGTGGTCATTTCACCTGTTTTTTTTATTCATCACTTGTTCTCTTCTTTAGGTTAATTTAAAGTTATTACCTCTGGGAAGACTTTCCAATGACATGCTGTGCATTTATTTTTGCAACAACTTACAATTCAAGCATGCTTCATAACAACCACCTTCAATACTTGAGAACAGGGCAACCCATGCATAAGAATTCACATCCTTCTCTCACAGTCTGATGTCCATCCATTCAAAACACTTAACAGTTGGTTTCACTCATATTCATAAATATTTCTTACCCTTTCAGCCCAAAATATAAATACAACAGAAAACAGAGTGGAAAAATAACACTTAATCCGTTCACAATGTACAAAAAGACAACCGAATTTTAGACATTTACATGTCTGCTTCAGACGTCACAAAAAAAAACTATATATAGTATGAAACAATACTCCCCACATTGCCATCAGATTGTTATAAAATCTATCCAAAAAAAAAAGAAGCACTGACTCTCATATTCTGTGCCGCTCCAGTGGCATTACCCGCATGCTGTTCACTCCGGCCCACATTCACAAGCTAGCTTGTCCTGTCGCAGCTCTGGCAATCCAAGGGAGAGTCAATGTCAAGTCACTGTCAGGCAACCCACCTGAGGGGGCACTGCGAAGCACTGACTGCTGCATGAATTGCTGAGAGCACAAAGTGTCAAACACACTGTGACTCACCTGGCTGTGATGCAGGTTTTGAGGGCCCTGGCTGGCTGGAGGCTGTATCCTGCTGCTGTGCACCTGCCAATACACACAGACATGAACACACAGACAGACAGACACATACACACACACATACACACACACTCGCGCGCACGCACACACACACACACACACACACACACACACGCACACACACACACACACACACACACACGCATCAATTCATGTTTGGTCCACAATGCAAGTCGTCAGCTTTCCTCATTTACCTCATTGGTGTGTGATGGAAAACCCTGCTGAAATTGTGCATACAACCTGTAAGACAGAACTCTCCAACTCACGTGCTAGCGTCAGGTATTGGCAACATCTACCTCTGATTATCTCTGATTTGAGAAACCTTGTGTGAGTGTGTGTGTGTGTGTGTGTGTGTGTGTGTGTGTGTGTGTGTGTGTGTGTGTGTGTGTGTGTGTGTGTGTGTGTGTGTGTGTGTGTGCGCGTGTGTGTGTGCGTGTGTGTTTGTGTGTGTATGTGTGTGTGTGTGTGTGTGTGTGTGTGTGTGTGTGTGTGTGTGTGTGTGTGTGAATGTACCTGCATGTGTGTGTGTGTGCATGTGTGTGTGTGCATACATGTGTGTGAGAGTGTACCTGATGTGTTGTGTGTGTGTGTGTGTGTGTGTGTGTGTGTGTGTGTGTGTGTGTGTGTGTGTGTGTGTGTGTGTGTGTGTGTGTATGTGTGTGTGTGTGTGCGCGCGCGTGTGTGTGTGTTTGTGTTTGTAACATACGTGCGTGTTGTGTGTTTTTCTTATTTACAGAGTGTATATACATTTTCTGTGCATGCGTGTGATTTATGTGTACTGAGCATATTTCTGTGTTCGCGTTAATGCATGAGCATAAGTGCATGTCTCTCCACTGCCCTACACCCACATCTATCTCCATGTCTCACCGGCCATCTTCTTGACCTGCTCCCCAAGGCTGGCAGAGTTGTGGGTCTCTTCGTCCTCAAAGGAGTCAGAGTAGTCCTCCCCTCTCCCTCCGTCTCCCCCATCTCCCTGTTTCACCCTGGTCTGGTGCTCAGCTCTTCTCTCTTTCTTCATGTCGGCAGGCCTCTCCCGCTGGGGTGGGGAATGCTGGGAAGGGGACGACTTCAGGACGGGGGAGGCAGCACCACTCAGAGGCAGAGCTGCGTTGTTGGCATGGTCCTTGACTGGGGTCACGGCCCCCTGGGGGGGGATAAAAGCAGTTAAAACAAGGTGAACAAACAGATAATACAGAGAGAATGTTGAAGCGGGCAATTACGGCAGAAATGCCCAGTGAAAAAACGAAACAAATGAGCAAACAAAAGACATAAGGTCAAAACACCCCTAGGTCAAAACACCCCTAGGTCAAAACACCCCTACCCAAATCAAATCTGTTCACAAGCATGTATCTTTTGGTGTGATCTATAAATCTGAATAACTCGTTTTTGTTTGCATGATAATTTGTTTTATTGTAGCTGATGTTTTTTTTCATAAAAGCTCTGAGCTCTTGTGAGATACAGCACAAAAAGTACCCTTTACTTTTGTTGTATGATCACATGATATATCTTTTCCCCAAAAGGCTCCCCATAAAACACACACACACACACACACACACACACACACACACACACACACACACACACACACACACACACCACACAAAACAACCTCCCTCCTAAACAAACACAGAAACCAAAACAAGTGAGCACTGAATAAATATGCAGTTGAAGAAATAGTGGCATGCTAACATCTTTTCCATTATTATCAACAAGTAAGTCACTGAAGAATTGACAAAACATGACAAATCACGACAAAAATCAACAATGTTTGTATCAGAAATCGTACTACACCTGTATGAAATTATTTCTTCACTCATTGTTTTGCAGAATATCTTGGGCTAAAAGTGGCACTTTCCAATTTTTCATTTAATTCTAGATTGATGTTTGGATTGTTCTGGACATATATTGTTACTGATGCAAGATGTAATTCACAAAGTTTGAAAACACACGCATTAGCACAGCAACAGCAAAACTTGGATGTGGAAAAGATTTTGTACTGGACAAATGTAGCACATCTTACTTATTTTCTTTTCCTATGAGATCCTTTCTTTGGTTTAGAATCCTGTCTTTTTTCCACACAATTTCATTCTTTCTCCCGCTCAGAATACCATTTTTCAAAAATAAATTCTAACTATTACCCCTTCCACATACCCCTTTTCTTTTTAATACATGGAATCCTAATTTTCCCCTTCAGAATCCCATTATCTTTCCAAAGAGTCCTGATAATTCTTCCTCCGTATCCTGTCTTGTACAGCAGGGATCAGATGTTTGACAGCATCAGGAGAGGCACTGACCGTGTCTTCCTTCCGGAGAACCACGGACACACCCACCAGAGGCGCCACCGAAGGGGGAAGCGCCGGGATCTGCTGCTTCACTTTGCCAGGAGGTACCAGCTGCAACAGACAACACACAGTCATCTGCCCTGATACCATGTCTCATGATGCATCATTGCTTTGTCATGTCAGAGTGATATCTGTTTCTGCTTCTTCCAGTCTCTATCAACGTTTATGATGCAAAAGTGTGTGACTAAAAATGCTGAATTGTCTCTGCTTCCCAACCTTTTTCGATTAATATAATTAATAGCTCAGCCAGTTACCTGGAGTCATATCAGGTTTGTCACCTTGTCAAAGTCAATGACTTCCATGCTTCCCAACCTGCCCTCTCCCTCTAAGTATAAGTGGAAGTATGTCTCTATGAGCATGCAAACGGATATCGGCATGTAGACATTTCTTTGTGGATCAATAAGATCACCTTTGGATATGCAGATAATAGATTATACTGTCTGCTTAGGAAAAATGTTTTCAAGAACGGCTAACTTGTTGAACATTTATATCATTTGTATCAAAGAGTACTGATCTACAACTTAACAAACCTGTAGTTTGATAAAAGCACAAATGAACTAACACACGACAGCAACCACGAAAAAATAATTAACAGCAGCATTTATACGTCCTCCGCTCTGAAAGATACTCGTATAATGTGAAAGTTGCATTTTGTCTTTGTCGTTTCTCACTCTCACAGCACTTCAGTGAAACAGAAGCTGACAGTACAGGACTGTCTGTCCACACCAGCAGCCTACTTGGCCAAAGTAGCAGCCCACCCTCAATGTGCCTATCTGACCAAGGTAGCAGACTATTTCTCAATGGTAGAGGTCTGTCTGACCAAGGCTGCTGACTCTTTCCCAATGACAGCAGCCTACCAGCCTAAGGTGGCAGCCTATCTCTAAATGGTTGATGTGTACTTGTCCATGGTAGCAGGCAACCTGTCAATGATTGCAGTTTGTTTGTCGATGGTAGCATTCTGCAGAGCTGCCAACCTCTGAAGAGACTTGAAAGGAATATTTTTGAAAATTGAGAGGAATATTTCTGACAGCTGAGAGGAACACATATGCTATTTTACCCCAAACAAAACAATGACATTCCAGACACATTATATTATCCTTTCGTTAGGTGCTCTCATCCAACCACTGTCTCAGCCAACACATTATTGCTCTTTTACATGTTGAAGCACACTGTCACTAAGCTTCATCTTATATGACTTAGCTCATTTTTGCGCTTAAGGATCATCAGTGCCTCTGTAGTGTCTTGACCCAAGGAGGAATGAAAGTCTGCAAGGTTCTTCCTGACAAGGCTGAACACATCCACAAGCCGAACTGTTGACAGGGACCAGCAGCACCCCCATCATGACAGCAGACAGCAACCTGAATCTGCACTTGTGTTCTAGTTTCTTTTTCTTCTTCTCTGCCTCAGGGTTAATTGGTCCAGCAGGTCGTTTCGACATGATGGCAGTGGTAGAAGCTGAACCGGAAGTAAGTTTCCAAACAGCTCTTTGGCTATACGAATGACAGATGTGTAAACAATGCAAATGAACAAACTTCTTTTTTTTTTTGGCATGAGCAGAATCTTTAAATGTTGAGCGGAATGATGTGCATTTGAGCATAATAAATTCTGCTGAAAGCAGGATGGTTGGCAGCTCGGAATCTACCTATCCATGATAGCAGCCCCCCCCCCCCCCCTTCCCCCACCCCCTTCAGGACTGCAGCATACTTGTCCACAGTAAGAGCCCCATCTCAATGACTGCATCCAACCTATCCACAGTAGTAGCCTACCTGACTGCTGGTAGCAGCCTACCTGCCCCCTGGTAGTCTACCTGCCCATGGCAGTGGCCTACCTGAAAGTCTCCCTCCACACTGACAGGCTTCATATAGATCTCGGTGCTGTCCTTCTTCAGCAGGGCCTTGAGCGGCACCTCACAGCTGCCCAAGGACTGGTCTCCACAGCACAGGTGAATCTGCACACAGGTAAGGGAAGTGGTTTGGGGACTGTGGTCTGTTGTAGTTATACTGTCGCAACACACTGATTCTGTGTGAAATTAAGGCCGCTCTGATCAATAATGGTACTGAGTAGTATTGTACTAGCTCTCCCTAGAGTTTCTTCCTACTCCTATTGTACTGTATTCAACTGTACTATATTGTATTGTATCATATTCAACTCATTCTATGTCATTACATTGCACCACACTCTGTTGTAATGTACTGATCTGTAGTCTTTTGATTTGACCTGTACTTAGTGTACTAAATGTGTTATAGTGTGTTGTTGTATTGTGTTATTGATTGTACTATCACAGCAAGTTTCCAAGATGTAAAACTGATGCTGTTCTCTCTAGGGAAACTATTGTACTGCATTGCATTGAATTGCATTCTGTCACATTCCATTGCATCGCACATCACTGCATTGCATTCTGTAGCAGTCCAATGCATTGCACTGCATTACATTGTTGAAAATTATTGTTATGTATACTGAACTGAAATATAGTATATTGTATTGCGCTGCACTGAACTTCACTGGATTGCTCTGTCAAAATGGACAATGTATGTGAAAGAGGGCTACTCTCTCCAGAAAGTGTACAGTACTGTAGCAACAGATAAATTTGCTATCTGTGAAAATAGGGTTGCTCTCCCTTAGGACAGCACTGTGTGGTATCAACTTTATTCTGTCTAGAAATTTACTCTCTTTGAAAATAGGGCTGCTCTCTCCTGGGAGAGTATTGTGTGTCATTGTATAATTCTGTCACAACAGATTTACTATCTGTGAAAATAAGGTTGCTCTCCCGTTAGGACAGTATTGTGTAGTACTACCATCATTCTGTCACAACAGGTTTACTCTCTGTGAAAATAAGGTTCTCTCCCTTGGAACAGCACTGTGTCTGTGTGGTGGTGTATTGTCACAACAGATTTCCTCTGTGAAATTTGGGCTGCTCTCCTCTGGGACAGTATCATGTGCTGTTGTACTGTTCTGTCACAACAGATTTTGTCCATGTGAAATCAGGGCTGCTCTAATTTGGAACAGCATTTTGTGGTGTTGCATCATTCTGTCACAAGAAATTTGCTCTCTGTGAAAATAGGGCTGCTCTTTCATGGGACAGAATTGTGTGTCATTGTCCTATTCTGTCACAACAGATTTACACTCTGTGAAAATATATTGTGTGTCATTGTCCTATTCTGTCACAACAAATTTACTCTCTGTGAAAATGAGGTGCTCTCCCCTGGGACAGTCTTTTGTGGTATTGCATTAGTCTGTCAAATGAAATTTACTATCTGTGAAAATAGGATTGCTGGTACAGTATTGTGTGGCATTGTATTATTCTGTCAAAAGAAATTTACTCCTGTGAAAATAGGGATGCTTTCTCCTGGGACAGTATTGTGTGTCAGAGTATCATTCTGTCACAAGAAATATACTCGCTATGAAAATAGGGTTGCTCTCATTTGGGACAATATTGTGTGGTATTGTATTATTCTGTTATGAGAAATCTACTCTCTGTGAAAATAGGGCTGCTCTCTTCTGGGACAGTATTGTGTGGTACTGCATTATTCTCTTACAAGAAATTTACTCTCTGGGAAATTCGAGCTGCTCTCGTCTGGGAATTACTGTAATATTCTGTCACAACAGACCTACTCTCTGTGAAATTAGGGCCGCTCTCTCCTACGTCAATATTGTGTGATATTGTACTATTCTGTCACATCAGATTTTTAGCCTATGGGACATTAGGGCTGCTCTCCTGGAGATAGTATTGAACTGTAATGTACTGTCACAATAGATTTTTTTCTGTATGATGACTTGTTTTCTTCAAGGAAGAGTGTGCATTGCATGGTATTGCATTGTGTTGTATAGTATTGTACTGTACATTGTTCTGTACTGTCTTGTTCTGTCACAACAGATTAAATCTATGTGAAACCAATTTGCTCTCCAGAAGAAATGTATTTTATTGTAATGTACACTCACAACACTTACTCTTGAAAAAAAAAGACACCCCCCTCCTCCAATCACATGGGTTTTCTCTTTCTTTCTTTCCTCGATTTATTTTTTTGCTTCCAAGCTGAGTTTCGACACAATTTTCCTGTAGATATCACTCTTCACATTGTGGGTTCATCCGTAGGGCCGAACACTACAGCAGGCTGTGTATGGGACTACAACTTCATCTCATCTGACAGGCCTGTACTCAGAGCATAACTCAAGATAGAGAAGGGAAGAAAAAACAATCCTGACTTGAATCATGGACATAGTGTTCTCTCCCTTCTTTGGCATGACCGAGAGTAAGCACGAGAGTTTGAATGCTGTGGGATCTGCTGCTCAGTTAGATTACATCATTACTTTTGGTCTATGGGGACCAATATAATACTTGAATGTAATTTAAAAAATTTCCTTTTTGACCTTTTGCCTTGAAGACAACACTTTCTTTGTTTGTGTTGAAGATCATGGCGATTTTAAATGTAAGAAAGCTGATTTAGAAACTAGGTACACACACACACACGCATGCACACACACACACATGCACACACACACACACACACACACACACACACACACACACACACACACACACACACACACACAAATGCACACAGACACATGCACACACACACACACACACACACACACACACACACACACACACACAAATGCATGCACACACACATACACATACACTCACATACACACACACACCTGCAAACCAGGCTGATGGGTGAAGAACATACGCAGGGCGTCAACACTGCTGCGAACTCTAACTGAAGCTCGCTCAGCCGGAAAGGATGGACTGAGCAAATCAGAAAAGGTTTCATTGGTCACATCGTTTCCAAGCAGGGAATAGTAGAAAAAGAAGCCTGAGGAGACAGCTGGCAAAGGCATGCTGCTTGGAACAAGCTGAAAGAAAACAATCATGTAAACAGTGTAAAACACTTATATTACATGTTGTTGCAATCAACTACATGTCTAATATTACTGAACATAAATAAAAAACAAACCTATTGTCAATGTAAAATGTTCATGCATCAGTGAAAATGAGCACTGTCAAAAATGAAATAAGGGAAAACAAAACGTCAAGATCAATTGCTAAAAACTGAAGCAGTAATGTACAATGAGACAAATTTAGGCATTCACATTTTCTCTACATTTCTTAACAGCCCTAAGATCACTCAAAACATTGTCCTAAATGTTGTTTGTTTCTGCCTGAAGAAGACCCAAGAGGTCGAAAGACATTGTGTTTTGTCCTGTAATCTGTTTGTATCGTCTGGCAGAACTAATACCCTTTCCTTTTAAAATCTACTCAAAGCAGTAACAAATGATTTATCAGGCTGAAAAATCTTGGATCTATCCCCCCCCCCCCCCCCCACCTCCCCTCTTTCCCAGAAAGCCCACAAAATATGCATATGGTTAGCATGAGCGAACATCCTCCTCCCAAAGGTACTACCATAGCTGTACAGCATCCCCATGAACTCGCCAACACTGGTGACCATGAAACAAATTCACCAAGAGCACAGAAAGGAAATCAAAACTGAGATCATCATGAGAGCAACAACAACAAAACAAGTGTTTAAACCCCTTCACTGCTATCATATTTTGCTAAGTCCCATGCTGGACGAAACAGAAAGAGTGTTGAATCATGACGAACAGCATTCGTCAACTGAGCATTGCAGATGGCACTTTTTATGACGAACGCCGTTCGTCAACAGTGCAGTGAAGAGGTTAAAGTGGAGCAGTTTTTGGTATGAGGAACTTTAGTGGGAGAAGTCACAGCACAGAACTACATCAATGTCATGATTTGTTATGTCCGAGCTCCCTCTTCAGTCTGCCTGAACATCGTAAAATTGTTCCAGTTCAGACTTCTAATACATACACATGCATTCCTCCTTCCCGCTCCCATTTCAAATACCAAGAAAATAGAAACTGCCCACTTAAAGACCTGCAAAAAGCTCATATGGCAGAGAAGGCGGGGGTGGGGGGAGAATATTTTTCCCCAAAAATCTAAAGAAGAAAGAGAGCAATGAATAACAAAACAGGGTATTAGCAATGCTTATACTGTGTACTGTACTTGCACTGCACGCATAATGTTTGTGATATTCATAACGACTAACTTACAGGTTTTTCTGATATAAAAATCCACACAGAAAGCTTCTTTCCACATAATATCAGGAAGTGCCAACAAAATGAACAAACCAATTTTTACACTTGACAGCAAGAAAAATCAGCGTTCTTGATTTCACACCGACATTCCAAAATGCATGAAAAAGGCATTGAACAGATCCGAGAGTTTAATATTCTAAAACAGAGAACAAAGAATAAAAAAGGCACAATCTGTGAATGCCAATCAATGAACGCTGCACCAGCTTGTTGTCTGTGCAGCTGCTCCATGCTAGCCCTGACCTAAACTTACGAAGAACCTTTCTACTTTTCATGGCAGT
Organism: Conus ventricosus; assembly: GCA_018398815.1. Classification (NCBI taxonomy): domain Eukaryota; kingdom Metazoa; phylum Mollusca; class Gastropoda; order Neogastropoda; family Conidae; genus Conus; species Conus ventricosus. The sequence continues at coordinate 73,300,635 of CM031603.1, forward strand.
GGCAAGGATGACCTCAATCATTCACAACTGTGCCTTTTTCATTGAGATGACCCGGTCAGATCGTACCTGTGGCAGATTGTTAGCATAGGCGATGGTGACGGACAAGACAAAGTGGTCACAGCAGCTGTGGGCTGGCCCCAGCTGGTAGAAGCCTTCCTGCTCATTCAGCACTGGAACCAGGGTTTTGAGGTTCATGCTGGTTGGAAGAGCTCCACCAGACTTCTTCTCTTTCTCTGCTAGAGGAAAACACAAGAAAATGTGGAAAAATTGGTGTTAATATGAAAATAAAAATCAGAAGTTTCCAGACTATTTAGAACAATTTAATCCCATCCATCGGCAACAGTTGGAGTATCTTTGACCCTGTGACTGTTGAATCTTAATGACAGCAGATAATAATGGACTTATCTATTTAATCCCTCCAAAGAATGTTTAGTTTCTTAGTGAAAATCTGATCCGTCTGCCCCATCCCATCATAGGGATACATGTTTCATAGGGATACATGTTAAAGTCTGATGACCTGATCTGTGTGCCCCATCCCATCACATGGATGTTGCAGTCTGATAAGCTGTATATATATGTGTGTCCCTCTTCCCATGACAATTTCAGTTTCAGGGAGCTGTCAATGCCTGCAGACTAGTCC
>CM031603.1:73308774-73466274 GCA_018398815.1 Conus ventricosus
GCAAAGTTCTGTCAGAAAGTTTTTAAACACGAACTTAATTATGGTACTCACAGAGAAGAGCGAAATGCCAGCTTTTGTCACACTCTCAAGTACTCACTGCGCTATTGCTCTCGTACAGAAATTATAGTCTAAAAACCTCTGTACAGTAAATTAACTTAATGATGTTGCACCAGTCTCGAAGCGTCCAAACATACAAAGCGTGTTCGCTGAGGAAAGAATGCGCGTCTGGTTGTGCGGTGGCTGACTCGTTACGGGCCTAGCTGGGGTCAAAAGGCAAAGCGGGTTTCGTGAACTAAATGCTGTGGCTCTGAGTGGGCTGGCGCGGCCGTGGAACAGATGTATAGCATGTTTGAAAATATTTCAGCTGATGACACATATATAAATGTAATCATATGTCAACAGAAAGGATATATAAACAAAAAACAGCAAAACAACATTTACAAATAATGAGATTGTCATTTAAATTGAATCTGTTGTTTAACAAGGATCTTGAAGATGGTTTTCAAAGTGAGGTGACAGCAGGCAGAAATTGAAAAATATATTATGTAATGAAAAGTTACTGTACTGCCAAATGAAAGAGATTGTAAGTTAAAATTCTAAGTTTATGGATCTTGAAAAGTGGTCCTACGCACCTATGTGGAAAGAATGAAAGCTTTGAGCATACATGTGACAAATTTGGATATATGTTCTAAGGCTATTTTTACCAGCAATTCAAGGAAGAAAAGGATTTTTTTAAGACCCAAGAATTGTCCTTAGATCTAACAATTCATTATTAAGGCAAACCAGATGCTTAAACTTATTAAAAGAATTTTTTTCTATTTTAATAGAATAGGTTACCCAATCGGTCAAAAGAGCGCAAAAGTATGACTTAAAAGAAAAGATTTCAATGCTTGCACTGGATCTGTATTCACCAAGACTAGTGAGAGGAAAAAAAAGAGAGGCGACCCTTTAAAAAGAATAGATTATGAATAATTTGAGTTTAAAATTCCTAATCATCCTTATTTTAACTTAATTTTCACTGATTTTTATGCAAAAATTGTTATGTATTCAATATGCTAACACAAATAAACACAACATTTTTTGCTCGCTGGTTTTTATTAATAAAAGGAACAAGTTAACACCTGCCATTAAATTTGCACCCAACATTAATCATTTTTTAAATGATTACAGTGAAAATCTGTTTACAAGTAATGAAAAATGTACCTGCAGATTAATTTTCTTCTTCTTCTTCTTTCCTTCGGTGCCCACGATCATGAGGATGATCATTCTGGCACGTAAAGGGGGGGTGTTGTTACTTCTAGGCAGTCCATTTGCATGCTCTGATCACTGATCACGTTCACTGCGATTCTCATTGTCCTTAAACCATAGCCGGTCCGTTACTGTAAGGGCCACATGTTATCATTACGCTGTCACTGTTACGCAGAGGTTTGCGACACAAAAGCGTCGACTGTTGTTTCCTCTACTGTCTCACTGGGAAGATGGTTCCAGTCCCTAACAGTCCTGGGTAGAAATGAGCCACCTCTGTACTGAGTTCTGGTGTTGATAAGGCAGAACTGCTGGTTGTGGGTACGGCGCTGTCGTGGTGGAGGTGGGACTAGTTTGCTCTTGATAACTAGGCACTGGATTAGTCCATGGTGGATCTTATAAAGGAGCCCCAGGCGTGAGGTTCTTCTACGCTGCTCAAGGGACGCCCACCGAGTTGGTCGATCATCCGGCTCGCACTTGACGTGTTGTGGTAGCGGTTGAGCACAAACGGGCGGCACGTCTTTGAACAGCCTCCAACTTGTCAATGCTCTTCTGTGTGTATGGGTTAGCATAACCTTATTTAAAACAATGATTAGCATCCATTTCAACCCAAATGAATGTTGATAATGAGGGACTTCATAACAGGTTTTATGGTTAGGGTTAAAAAAATAGGCTTCATGACCTCAGTTTAAACCTGCCAGAACAAAGTTTAACCCAAGCACTGCTGCCAGTAGCACTCCCACTACCACTGATCTTGCTACATTCTTGAAAGTATTGAGTGCACTGCAGTCACTCAGATGTTAACAAATAATGCCATGGACTGGCAATATGAATGGTGCATACACTTTTCGTAAGGCAAGAACAGGCAGATGGCAGCTAGTTTACAACTCTCCCTGCCCACAAAGTTTAAATCAGTTTGTAAACACTAAAAACAAAAGTTATACACCTGTCATTTTGGAAACAGTTTCAAATATGCTGCTTCTAATCTAAATTTAATTAGCAGTATTTTTTAAAAAATAGTATTTATCACATTGATGAATAGTCCCCTGAATGAAAGATTACATTTCTAACGAGTTATGAAGCATTCTGTCAAGCATTAGATAAACCTTTAAAGTTTTCATCATGACAGAGGATCTTGCTTGGTACATCACTACATGTGCTTAGTCTTGCCAATGGTCATGCTGCACTAGCAAGCGCACTTAGCATCTCATCTGCCCTAGATTATGCTATAGCCAGTCTCATCTCCTGCCATTCTGACTCTTGAGTTGAAGCTGTGACAGTATCTTTTGGAAAATGAGTTTGAACAGTTCTGATTTTGTTTTGTTTTTTTAATTACAGCTACAGCTTTTTTGCTGTATACTATACTTAGTTGTTTTTCTTTGTTGTTGTTCTTGTCATAATAGTGGTGGTGATGGTGTTGTGGTGGTGTGGTAGTGATGATGATGGTGTAGTGGTGGTGTGCTAAGGAAGGAGTGGGATGGGGTGTCAACCTAATCCTACTTATACTATCTAACTAAGATTTCAGGTTTAGTTGTGTGGAACCCCTGACCCAAAGGCGCCTGGGGTGCCATCCATCATCATCTCTTTGCAAGCCTTGAACTGACAAGTGTGTGTGTGTGTGTGTGTGTGTGTGTGTGTGTGTGTGTGTGTGTGTGTGTGTGTGTGTGTGTGCGCGCGCGCGCGAGTGTGTGCGAGAGTGTGTGTGTGTGTGTGTGTGTGTGTGTGTATGTGTGTGGTAGCGGTTGGAAGCGGTGGGCACTTGGCAGGGGTGGGGAAAGTACACGGGGGGGGGGGGGGGGGGGGGGGGGAGGGGGGGGGGGGGGGGGGGGGATTGGCATAAAATTCAGGATAACTCATCTAAGTCATTATTACATACAGTCAACGGTCTGTTTCACATGCAATGCTGATCGCTGCCTTACTTGGAGACATGCTTAGGCATGCCCTGTGATGAAGCGGTCAGAACTTTACATCAATTTGAAAGTTTTACACATCAATACAACTTTGCAAGCCTTGAACTGACCTTCTAATGCAGATATGACGACTAGAAAGCGATCTCCCATCCTCTCTTGCAGATGGAAGCAACGATGAATAAATATTCCAAGTGATCATTGATCCAACTGGGGGGTCATTTGAAAACATCCGCCATAGTTGTTGATACGGAAATGACGAATCTATGCAAAATTATCAGCTGACATTTTGACCTACTTATTTGTTGAGACTGTAGGGAACTGTTTGATTTGATTTACTACAGAAATGGACTGTTGTTTTTTTATTGCAGGTTGATTAGATTGTGGCAGTATGTGTATTTGAAACCAACATTGACTCTAGCAGCAAATACTTCAGTTTGGTTGTCATCATATAATCACACCACATAACCCTAGATACCGGGAATTCCGACTTGCGCAGTTCGCCGGATGACAGATTACTGTTTTCCGGTATATTTTTTGCAGCTATAACAAATAAACCCGTTTTAGTTTATGAATTCATTTTGTATTGCAATGCAAAATCACCAGAAGTGAAGAAAACGCGCTCTCGTAGAATTATGGCATGTTTCGTTCTCATTCTTTGACACAAAGCCAACCTTGCGCTGGCGGAAGAATACATATGCCGTATGTGTTTTGTGCTCTCGATTTGTGCCGAAGAAGGCAGGTTGGAATATTCTGTGAGGCGCCTAAGAAATACACAGAAAAAATATTTCTCATTTTGATTTTGAAAACATAACGAGATGTAATTGAAAAATAACGTGTTTGTTGTCTCTGAAGAATATATCATGGCTGAGGAGACTTCAGAAATGCGCCATAACGGGACATTCGAAGGGGCATAGTGATCTGTGTTTTCATCTCATTTCTTTCATGACAAAATTATTGAATTTTGTCGTTGGTGCATTTTTGGAGGATTCGTTTCGTTGGTGTGTAGTCGGGAAAGACACCCGCCTTCCCGATGAGTACACCAAAACGAGAAACTTTCGAGAAATCCGAAGAACAAAGTCGGCGGAAAGCAAGTGCCCGCAGCATGCACAGCGCTAGCAGACCAGGTGGTGGTACCACCAGTAATACTGGAGTACTGATGGTTGGGCCCAACTTCCGAGTGGGAAAAAAGATTGGCTGTGGGAATTTTGGTGAACTCAGACTGGGTAAGTTTGATTCGCACTCTAATAAATGAATTTTAGTGGAGTAGTGAACCGCAAGACATGTGAATTTTATTTTCATTTAGTTTAAACTGATGACAGATGTGTTTAAACTGATGACAGATGAGTGACTGGGAAAAAATAACATGAAATTACATTGTTAGAATGACTCATTATGATCAGAGGCTCACTTTTCTTGCTCCTGTGCAGCTGTAGCATAAGTAGTAAAGTGGTCATTGTGATTTTAATTTTTGTTAACGTTTTTTTACTTGAGAATTAATTTCTTGTCCGCTTGGTTCCTAAATAGTAAATACCCACAATGTAAGTACTGGTGTACTGCCAGACAAACCACACCCACGTTTTTTCAGTTGCAGTCCTTGTACCAGGGGTTCTGGGGTCTGTACATATAGCCACAAAGATTGTGCAGACCTGAAGAACCAGGCTGCCAAACCTTCAGAAATGCCTTTTGTCGTGTAGGCACAATAGCATTTTGTGGGGATCTGTAGACAAATGGCCCTGTTGTGATTGAGCAGCATCCCTTTGGTTCGGTCTTGAACATGTAATTTCTCAGTATGTTTGTACAGCGCAGTCTTGCTTTGTTCAAAAACAGGTCAAAGGGATAGTGTTTCATCACAGTAATGTCAACTGATGTGGGTGGGTCGTGAATTTAAAAACTGAATAACCTGTCATGCTACTTGAAAATTAGCTGTTTGCACCAATAGTTTTTCTGTGAGAATTCTTAAAAGTTAGTGTCTTAGTTTAGCTTTGAAATGGCCTCAGCTTCATTATTTTACTTTTGTTACTTTCAGTTTCACTTGAAGTTGAACTTAGTTGAAGGATAGGAAGCTGATGCGCTCATGATCTTTTTCCGTGAGATGGCCACAATTATCTCACTGATGACTCAGTTTATGGGTTGCGTCTAGAAAGGCAGAACAAGAACAAACACTGATTCAGGTGCTTGCCTACACTATGAGGGTTTTATCAGCAGGCTGCTTTGAGTCAGGGATGTGTCCCTGCGGCAGCTGCTTCTGGCAGAACTTTCCAAAATCTGATGATGGCTGAGAGAAAGGAATCATGATAATACTATGGCATAGGATGTGTTGCAGTTGATGGTGGTGCTTCAATAGTGGGTGGGTGCTGTGATTATATAAATGCTACTCTTAGTCTTATTCACAGTTGTTGGTGGTTTATGGTGTTGGAGGGAAGGAAATGGGAGTCTTTCAACCATGGCTGAGGTTCTTGGCATGATTATGATTCATGACAAGACATGCAGCTTTTCTTTACCTCGCCCTCAGTTTTGTTAAATGTTGCTTTGGTTTGACTGTGAAGGTCCTACACAGTGCAGACATATTTCTAGTATGGGACAGACAAACAGTTAAATATTACCCTCCATCAAGAGACACACTAATCGTTACATTACACAGCAGAAAGCTGCAATTTTGGCTTTTGAGCATATGATTTTATACTGGTCTCAGTTGAGATCTCTGTTGACGGTGACTCCAAGACATTTGGCATAGGTAAAGGTTGCTAAGATATGGCTGTGAAGCTGGTGGGAGTGCTCAGCTATAGCTTTCTTCCTGTGACAGGGAGGGTTGTGCATTTGCAAGGATGGAATGCCATCTAGCCCAGCACTTCTCCCAAGATTCAAGATGTTTGAGGTCTTGTTGCACAGCTAGGCATGGCTGTGGTCTGTGGCGGAGAGGTGATAGCATGTCATTAATGAGCAGTTGTGCTGTTAAAGTGAGCTTTTCTAGGAGGTTGTAAAAGTTCAGAATGATGGCATCTGCATGGTTCCTAGCAAGAAACCTACACAAGTTTACTAAGCAAAAAGTTCTTTTGTGAAGTCAAGAAGTTAGATCTCTAAGGATCTCAAGTTTTGAAACCCCATGATGTTCTGAGCAAAATAAGTTACACTGTCAAGATGGTTCATGAGAGGGCTGACAATGAAGTGCTCCAAAAATCTTGCGCAGGATGCTTATGAGAGAGACTGGCCAGTAATACAGTGCTTCTCCTCCTTAGAGGCAGTACCATGTTGGCAGAGCACCAGTCTGCTGTACATTTCCTGATGCTGTGGATGACCTGTAAATCATAGTCAGTATTGGAGAAACTTCATCAGCTAGCTCATGAAAAACTTGTTGAGATGTTATCAGATCCACAGACTTGCATGGATCCAGGTTGCATAGGATTTTCCATACTAATCCTTCAGTGATGATGGTATTGCTGAGTGTACAAGTGAGAGTGATATCAGATGTCTGACACTTGGTTTTGTACTCGCTGATTGTACAATCTCCATCCTCGTTATTGATTGATCAGTGTAATGATCTGCACTGTGTTCATGCTGTCAGACTCATAGTGAAGTGGCTCTATTGCAGTGTTTCCTGTTGACCTCAAACTCTGAGCGTCACTTCGATTCTTATCTCAGAAAATCTAGGGCTCATGTGAACATTTCTTGGGAGTTATCCAGTTAAATTGCAATAAACAAATTTATACAACTAGTAATACAGTATTTGTTACGAGCCTTTTTTAGGCGGGCTTCATGCGATTCATTGCCTTCTTACAGAGGTTCCGTTAGACCGGCATATGCCGGTTTTTACCGGTAAATATTTGCCTTGTACCGAAAAAAATAAAAGCCGCCGGTACCGTGTACCGGCAGAACATCTGAGCGCTTGACTCTCTATCCCTGCACTGTCTGTCTCTCCGCCTGTCAGCGGGTGAGCGGACATTTTTTTTCCGGAGTTGCTAAGTTGGCCAGCATCGGACTTGTGATACCTGTCACAAGTGTGCCAGCAAACGAGGGTTCAGTCTCCAGAATAGAATAAAAACTGCAAAAAGAAGCAGTCTGTCAGAAAACCGGGTGAACAGACTGATGCTGCTGTCATCAGAAGCACTTTCGCTTGATCAGTTTCCTTTGCCCGGGCTGCCGAAATTTTCAACGGCATGCGGGAACGCCGCAAATAGATCCGTTTCCTTCGAGCACGACTACTGATTTGTGTGTGTGTGTGTGTGGTGTGTGTGACAGTGTGTATTCGCGTGTTTGCTGTTTTTTTTTCCCCCCTTCTTTTTATCTTGTGACCTTCGTACAGTCGTCCTTCATTGTGCATATCACAAGTTTGTGTCGCTTATTCTTGACTTCTGACAATACAAAACTGTAACTGTTCACGGGTCATCAATATCTTGAGTGCACGGACTCTGTAAGTCTGTTGATCAGTAGAGACATATGGATTGTGTGCGTGTCATGCTGACAGTCTGACCCTGGATTGAACTTGCGGTAATCCCCGACCCAGTTTTCAATTGACTGTCGCTGTTTTCAACATCACTTTGAGTAACTGCATGGTTCGATGACGAACACTGACGGAATTCTTTCGCACGTGTGGATAGGTAAGTGAGAAGTTTGTTAAGTTTGTTTTGTTTGTTTGTTTGTTTGTTTTTCTTTCAAGTTACGTTTTGGTTGGTTGGTTTGGTTTGGTTTTGTTTTGTTTTGCTTTTTGTTTTCATTTATGATTTTTTTGCATGTTACTCTCTCCGTCGACTTTTCTGTTGAGTTCAGTTGACTGAAGGCTGTCACTGACAAGCCTGTTACGTGCTATCCGTGCCGGTAGGCCGCTCGCTATCGCCCGTTCGCGTGACCCAGAATCGCGGTTGAGTGTGTAGTGCATGGCAGGCAGCCAAGCGCGGTACCGGCTGATTTAAGACTTGTACCGGAAATTTTTGTTGTTGTCGGTACCAAGTACCGGCAAAGTCTATAGTCTAGCGGAACCTCTGTAATCTTATCAATGATTGCATTTCCCTCCCTCACCTCTGTCCTTCCCACCTTTACCACCTCAATCCAATTCCCCAAGTCAACACACAACGCACGCACAGTGGCACAAGCACACATGCATGCATACATACTCGTATGTATACACACACATACACACACACACACACACACACACACACACACACACACACACACACACACACACACACACACACAACACAAAACACACACACACACACAACACAAAACACACACACACACACACACACACACACACCACACATTCTCTCAAACATATACGCACACATGTATGCATGCACACGCATACGCACTTGCACGCATGCACATATATGCACACGCACGCGTGCGCACGCATGCACGCACGCACGCTGTTTGTTGAAAATTTTCTGTGGAGACAGCAGATGATAGGGAAAAGAGATGAAGAGGACTGGGCAGGGATGGAGGGTGAGTGGGGGGAGAAGGTGGGGGCAGGGCTAGGACTTTACTCTCAAATCACAGAAAGCACAGAAAAAAAGGACTCATGATGTCCTTGCATTGAAAAACATGTTTTTGGACATCAGTAAATCAATGACAGATGAGAGGAAAAAAGCATACACTGAGACACACCATACCATGCAATTTTACTACTGTATACAGTACACACCTGTGCACACACATGCGCGCGCGCACACACACACACACACACACACACACACACACACACACACACACACACACACTATACATTGTCAATTACTAAATGCCAGGAACAACTTTTAACTCTGATATAAATATATGCACATTAAACTTAGATTGAATTGTACGTGTATATGATTCATATCATTGGTTGCTATATTGCATGATTTATACCTTGATCTTCCTATGCTTGTAGGTAAGAACCTGTACAACAACGAGCATGTGGCGATCAAATTGGTGAGTTTTGTCTAAGATAGAACTTCCTGATCATTATGTATGACATCTTTCTTTCTTAGACGTCAATCACTAGAGGAGCAAATGAGGTTTTTTAAGGGGTGGGTGGGGTGGTGATGAGGGGTGGTGGTGATGGTAGTAGCGGTTTTGTTTGCAAACCAAAGTGTGCTGACAAGCATCAGGCACTGCATTGATTTCTGTGATTAAAAAGCTTGGCCATGATCATCGATGGAAGTTCCTTGCACTCGCACATGCACATGTGTGCCATGGACACACACACACGCACCAGATGCACACACACACACACACACCACACACACACACACACACACACACACACACACACACACACACACCTACAAGCACACACACATTCACAGAAGACATGGAAGATGAGACGGCAAACCAAAAAAAAAAATGAAAAAAAAGAAAGAAGAAAGGTAATTAATGGATTGATGATGATGATCTGATCATGATGATTAAAGTTTGTGTATGTTTGATACACTCATTGCTTTGTAAACGTTCAAAATTTTATGTTGTGCACTGATATAAAGTGAAAACATGAATGGTGCAAAATCCTTGAACGTGACTCAAAAGGGGAAAAAAAAAGTGTGTTCAGGCTCAAATTCAACAGAATATGTTCAATCATTGAATTACAGTGCATGGAATTTCACTGCTTTCATACTGAATCAGTGAATGGGAATTCAAATGATTTATATCCATGGACTGCATTCTACTTTCTAGAGCAAGGGTTTTGTTGCTTACCTGGTTTAGGTCACTTTTAGTTAGAGTTATATTATACTTATAAACTTTATGAAATGTTGATGTTGGTTGGGCAGTATAATACCGAAATCTCAGGAGAAAGTTTTTGCCTTTTTAGAAGTCTGTGTGCTTGCGTACGCGCCTGTGCGTGTGTTTGTGTTGTGTGTGTGTGTGTGTGTGTGTGTGACTTTAAAAATACTCTCCCATTGACTGTTTCCATTTCCTCTATCAGAACAGGCCATTCACCAGACAAGCCTTTTGAAAGTTAACTGCTTATCGGTGCTTACTGGTCAACACACTTTGAATTTGATAAGAGGTGGAAGATCAGAAGTGTTTAAATTTGATGCTTCATTGGTGCCTTCAACTTTCCTTTTGCTTGAAAAGTATCGGTGCCAGCGTAAACATATTCTACATTGCAGTGAAAACAACATAACTTTATGTAATTTATTGTTTTTAAGATGCTTTCTATTTTAAATTTTTGGTGTATATTTTCAAGTTGATTTTAAAACAAACAAAAATTTTGTGCTCTCTGTCTTTCTCTGCCTGTCTCTGTCTCTGTCTGTCTTTCTCTGCCTTTTCCGATTTTGCCTTTCTTATGACCAAAACATGTCTGAAACATGTATATTATATTTATTGTAAGATGGTACAGATTCTTGAGTGTATTTGCATGAAATAGATCTGTGCATACAATAGTCACACATCTGTGGAGACACACTGCATATGCACATGCACATAGTGACTTGGTACCTGCATGTGCTCTCTCACTCTGGCTCTCTCTGTCTGCTGCTCTCTGGCTCTGTGTCTCTTTTGTGTGTGCTTGTGCGCACGCACACGCACATGCATGCATGCATACACGCGCACGCACGCACACACTTTCTGTCTCTCTGTCTCAGTCTCTCTGCATCTCTCTTTCTCTCTCTCTCTCCCACTCTGTCTGTCTGTCTCTATCTAATTAAACTTTAAAGTCTCTTTTTTCTGTCTTTCACCTATAATCAGGTCCGATGGCAGTAGAGTTAAAAGTTAATAGTTTTGTTGATATATTATTTGAAAATGGTACCCATGTCTGAAGAATACATCAGACACACTGTTATTGGGAGGTTGAGGTGGCTCAGTACTGTTTTTGATATGGCTCTTGAGTTACAAAAAGCTGAGCTGAGGGTAAAAAAAACTATTTATGAATACTGTCTGAGAAAGGGTGAGCCCATCTTTTAAAAGCACTGATTTGGGAGGTCTCTTTTCTTTCCTTTTCTTTTTTTGTTCTTTTCTTTTTCCTTTTTGCACCACAAAACTACGGTTCAGGATGAAAGCATGTGCAAGTCATATCCATGACTAAAGGTATGATTTGGATTTCACATTGTGGTATTGCAGACCATTGTAGGATGGGGAGTGGGTCTGTGGGCGTTCATTTAAATTACAGGTGAAATTTACGTCCATTGGTGTGGTTGTTGCAGGAGCCTATGAAATCCCGGGCACCCCAGCTACATCTGGAGTACAGATTCTACAAGCAGCTGGGACAAGCAGGTGAGACTCTGATTTGTTACTATGTTAGTCACACTTGTTTCAGTTCAGGGTATGAGGAACTCTTTGTAATGCCAAGGGTACTGGATGTTTTGTGTCGTTTGGAGTGTCTTCATTATCAAGTGTCATTATCATGATGGTCTGACTGTCAGCGTGTTGATCAGTGTGTGTGTGTGAGTGTGTGTGTGTGTGTGTGTGTGTGTGTGTGTGTGTGTGTGTGTGTGTGTGTGTTGTGTGTGTGTGAATGCACGTGTGTTAGGTACTTATGTGTATGGGTGTGTGCATGTGTAAGTGTGTGTTTGCGTGTGTGGGTACACACACATCTCTGTATGCAGACTCTAATCCTCTTCGGCCTTCTCCTTTCCTTTCCATTTAACAAAAAGGCTTTGATTTAATCTTGGTCCTGTTTAGCCATTATGCAAATGAATTCTGTGAATTTTGTGTATATTGAGTGCTTCGCAGGTCAGAGGACATTATATTCTGAGTGTTGATGTAGGTCGTATAAGAAGGGTTAGTCAGATCTGAAGATCATGTTTTTCATGCAGAATGAATGGCCTACCATTGTGCCAATATTCCATTCATAAAGTTTCTGCAGGCTGTTGTCTTTTGTTCCTTCTTTGACAGTTTGGATTATATGATTTACCAACTCGGGATCAGAGCGTTGAATACAACTGGGGCATCATTCATCATTTTATATGTCAGCGACTTAGAACTTTGCTGGTTTTATGTCAGTTAATGTCAGAACTGAATCGGCATTTTACTTTGAAAAAGGTGAGACACTGATTCAACAATCCCACCTCCATGATCCATTACTATTGATTTCTATTTCAGCACTCTCTGATATGAACCTCTCTGTAGTCTGTGACCTGCTTCCCCTCCTGTGCCACACTACACTTTACAGTGCTCTCAGCTTTTACTGTGTCTTCTCCTTTCTTTCGTCTGTCACCTAAGTTATTGTGTGAGTACTGTGACACAAAGATTGATTAAACTGGGCATGTTGGCCTAATCAAAATAGGCATTCTCACCTGTTAGATTGTGCGCATGTCCCACAGATATTTTGACGTACTTCAATGTTCACATGCAATATACATCAAGAGCTTTGTTATTAAAATTAGGCCTGCCAACAACTGTGTTCCCCTACCCCTTCTTCACTGTCTGACTTATTTTGTGTTTTACTGTCTAACCCCCCACTCCCCAATTCCCCTTCTCCATCCTGCCTGTGTCCAGATGTTTTTTTTCACATCCCGTCCTTCTCTGTGCTGTATTGATCATTACAACAGACACACTGTATTGATCAGTGCATGCTTGTTTGCCAACGGGTGCACAAGAGTGTAGAGCTCTCTAAGTATGTAAATCAACAAAAGACGTTTTGTTTTGCCACTCGTTTTCAACCCAGAGCTTGGGAAAAGTTACATATGGCCTTAGAGTTAGAGCCATGTCAAGTGTGTGCATGCATTAATTTGTGGGTATGAGTATGTGTGTGTGTGTGTGCGTGTGCAGCACATATGACCTGTTTTGAAAAGGTTGTCGGTCACCTGTCACTTTCTGACATGATTTTCAAAATGCAATAAAAACAAACAAACATGTCTTGTAGTTCTACAGAAATGTTTTCAGCATTCAGTTTAGCTGTTCACAGTATTAGAAGGTTTACTGACTCTGGGAGACAAGAATTGCACTGTGGAGGGCATCAGCCTCCACCAAGGTCCAACGGATCACATATCCATCCTTTGATCTTCATGCACCACAGAGCCCCATCTGAATATAATGGGGTTGTGCTGGGGTCATATTCCGTCTTTGCACCAGGTTTCATAAAAATCAGTTCAGTAGTTTTTATGTAATCGTATCTCCCTGAACAGGTCCTGAATCTGCCTTTTGATGGGATCAGCACCATTGATCCGGTTCTTGAGGCTAATTGCTATGAGAGCAATGCCGCGAAGCGCAAAGAGATATGGATATATATATATATACCTTTGATGTGGCTCTGTACCTAAGTTAGTGTCTTCAGGCTGATTGCTGTGAGAGAAATCAGTCAGAGAGCTCTGGCTGTGTGTCTTATGTTTTCAGGCTGATTGCTTTGACTAGAGAGACCGATTGCACAAAGAGAGCACAGGGAGATCTTTGATGTTGCGTGTGTCTCCAGGGTGATAATTGTGACAGTAAATAAGTAATCCTACAATGAGAGCACAGCGTGATCTTTGATTTGGCTGTTTGTATGATCTGTCTTCATGGTGCTTGTTGTGAGAGTGATTCTACACGAAAAGTACAGGGACATTTGTTATGTTGCTGTGTGTCTTCATGATGATAGTTGTAAGAGCACAGGGAGATGTGGCTGTTGTTGTCATGGCGATTGTTGTGATTTATTCTACAAAGAAAACACAGGGAGGTCTGTGTTGTGGCTGTATCAGAGTGCAGCTTCAGGGTAATTGTGAGAGTAATTTTACAAAGAGAGCAGTGAGATACGTTTTCTGGCTGTTTGTATCTTTGGGCTAATTGCTATAACAGTAATTTAACAAAAAGAGCGTATGGAGATCTTTCATGTGGCTGTGGATCTTTGTGTCTTCAGGGTGTCCTAGTGAGAATAATTCTTCAAAGAGAGGTCTTTGATGTGGCTGTAGATATATATATGTAGACACTGCAAGTCTTCAGGATGATTGGTGTGAGAGTGATCGCACAAAGCAACCATTGGGAGATCTTTGATGTGGCTGTGTGTCTTTATGTCTTCAGGGTGATTGTTTTCAGACTAACTGAAGAAAGATAGCACAGGGAGAGATTTACCATATATTTAGTATTGGTTTTGTGGCATTGTCTTCAGGCTTATTGTTATGAGAACAGAGGCAGATCTGCGATAGGGTGGTGTGTGACTGAGTGGATGTTCAGGGTAATTGTTGTGGGATTGAGTTATCCATAAAAGACCGGATGTCTTCTTACACGGCGATGATGGATCGGGCAGTAAGGATGACTGTTGTGAGAGTATGCCGCTAACTGGGCACAACAAAATCTTTGATGTGTGTGGATCTCTGAGGATGATTGGTTGTTATGAGAGCCATGCCATTGTCAGGGCACAGAAGATGAGGCAGAGAATCAAGTGTGATCAAGTGTGCTGTCAAGTGCTGTCTGTGGAGTCAAGTGTCTGAACTGGTTTTGAGTGGCAGTCAGAAATCTTTCACATTTGGAGAGGACACTTACATTTGGACAGCTGTAGTGGGCAAGAGTAGGAGTTCATTGTTTTTTTCTTTTCCTTTTTTTTTCTTCTAAAGTGTGTTATAAGCCAGAAATTGGCCCGTAATCAAAAGATCCAGACTGCTAGCAGTTTCCATACAAGTTAGGTGCGGAAACCCCAGCGTCACTGCATCAGTTTTCTTTTTTTTGTTATTTTGAAGTCAGATGTAATAGCTGTGCATTTTTTTAAACTGGATTATGCAGCCTTCTGAAGTAAGTAAATTGATTTTTTTCCTCAGGAAATAAATCATTTTTGTCCAGTTCTCTGAGATGAGAGCATGGAACAACAAGAAGTATGACAGTTTAAAGATACTATAGTATAAGAGTGAATTTTCATGAGGAAAAGGGGATGAGAGAGAGGATAGGATGAATACGGACAGGCACAGACATATGGCTCTGGGTCTTCATGATGAATGAATTTTTGTTTATAATCCTAATGAATATTGATTTTTAAAGTCAAAGCACTGTGCCATTTCTCACAGGAAAGAGGGTCAGGAAGCTGCATTATTATCGACCTGTGTTGTGGTCTTTTCTCTCAACCTCCCTCCCCTCCTCCCCCCCCTCCCCCCCATCATAACTAATGTCAAGTCCCAAAACTTGACAGCTAGGAGAACGACTGCACAAAAGCACAGTGAGAATGTATGGCTAAGTTTGAAAAAGATAGTGCACGTCACACAGATGGGGTTAAAGAAAGAGAGAGAGAGAGAAGAGAGAGAGAGAGAGAGAGAAACAAACATGTCCTGATACTGAAAATACCTCAAGTGATAAATCAAATGTCAGTGTGCAACACTAACAAGGGTGTGGTGTCTGGTTTGCTGTCCTGCTGCTGGGTTAGATTTCCTTGGTTTAGATGTGTCTGTGGAACAGAGAACTAGAGCAAATATATCAGCAAATTGCTTTTATTCTTACGTGCGGCCTTTGTTTTCATTATGTTGTAAAACAGTGTACTGTAAGAAAGATAGAACAGTCTCCATAATGAAATTAAAGAAAATTTATACACAAGCATGCGCATATATGCGACGCACACGTACACACACACACACACACACACACACACACTCACTCTCCTCTCTCTCTCTCTCTCTCTCTCTCTCTCTCAGTCTCTCTGTCTCTCTCTCTCTCTCCTCTCTCTCTCTCTCTCTCTCTCTCTTTTTTTTTTTTTTCTTCTCAAATGCGCGTGCGCACACACACACGCGCACACACACACACACACACACACACACACACACACACACACACCACTTACAGACGCTTCAAACACACGCACATATAGGTGCACGCAAGCATGTGTGTGCATGCATACACACACACACACACACACACACACACACGCTCAGAGTGACATACATACATACTCTGAGTGACACATGCACTCCGAGTCTCTCTCTCACACACAAACACACACACACACATACACAGCACAACACACACAGTGGTACACACATTCATACTAAAAAGTCATTGTGGCACGCACATTACAACAGAGAACATAGCACTTCATCCATCACAGTTGGTGAAATCAGTTTCCTTTGAGGTGAGTGTTAAATGATCCTGGAACAGTGATTTATTTTGTTTGTTTTGGTCATCAAAATTTAGTGCTTATGCAGCATACATGACAAAGAGTAGGATGCGGAAGAGGGGTCTGGCAGGGTCAAGGATGGGGTATGAAAGCTATGTTGTGGAAGAGGGCTACTTAAACGCCTCCCCTGACCTGTCTCATGGGCTTTTAAACTGCTGTAGAGACAGTGGCTGATGCCCTGCTTCCTGTCCCCTTTGTTTTGTTGTTAGATATAAACAGGGAGAGGTGGGGAAGGGGGCGGTCCTGACAGTCTCTCCCTCCCCTCTTTCCCCTCCCTTGACATGTAATATATAGTGCTTATCCATTCTCATTCATGAGATAAATACCTGTGAGTGCCTTGTTGCCTGTGATCATGTTGTGACGTGCTCATTGCCCTTATATTTTCAGTCATGACATACTCATTGCCCTTATATTTTCAGTCATGACATACTCATTGCCCTTATATTTTCAGTCATGACATACTCATTGCCCTTATATATTTTCAGTCACGACATACTCATTGCCCTTATATTTTCAGTCACGACATACTCATTGCCCTTATATTTTCAGTCATGACATACTCATTGCCCTTATATTTTCAGTCATGACATACTCATTCAATGCCCTTATATTTTCAGTCATGACATACTCATTGCCCTTATATTTTCAGTCACGACATACTCATTGCCCTTATATTTTCAGTCATGACATACTCATTGCCCTTATATTTTCAGTCACGACATACTCATTGCCCTTATATTTTCAGTCACGACATACTCATTGCCCTTATATTTTCAGTCACGACATACTCATTGCCCTTATATTTTCAGTCATGACATACTCATTGCCCTTATATTTTCAGTCATGACATACTCATTACCCTTATATTTTCAGTCATGACATACTCATTGCCCTTATATTTTCAGTCACGACATACTCATTGCCGTTATATTTTCAGTCATGACATACACCTGTCAGTGCCCTGTAGCCTGCTGTGAGTCAGTGAGACATGTTCTGTGTTCACCCATTCTCATCCATGGCATAGGTGTCTGCCAAGAGTGTCCATCTCTTGGTGCGTCATACTGTGACATTGAGACATGTTCAGTGCCCGTCCATGTTCATTCATGACCTAGATATGTCAAGTGGCCACTTGCCTGCCAATTTGTCTTTGAGGCATAAATTCATTTTCTATCCATTTTCATTCAGGAGATAGATCTGTCAGCGCCCTGTTACCTGCTGCTGTGTCACTGTGATGGCGTGTATTAATTGTGAGGGGGGCACTGTCTACAGTGTATTCCTGTTTAGACATGTTTAGCATAATCATGCTGGTTGTAAATCACCCAGGAATGGACTCTTTCCTCTCCTGTAATAGGCAGCACATACTGGTATTTTGGTGATGATTTTTGAAAGAAAGTTGTATAGTTTCAGACCAACAAAACTTGAAACCGTTTGTTCTTTTAGGTATCTTGGACTTTCAATTCCTAAACTTTGGAAACTTTTACAATGGAATGAAAAAATGGTGAGAGCACGCACTCAAGATAATGTTTGGTTTGATTCAGGCTGCCAGACATTAAGATCTTCCTGTTGGAATTGTTTTAGAATTATATAAAATATCAGTACTTCCTCTTTTACTCTTTGGTTGGGAAATCTGAGCTTATGACAGTTTTGACTATCATTGAAAATTTTCAGACAAAATTCTTGCTGTATAGGGAAACTGGTTTCTGTTATGGTTAATTCCATAATGATATGCTGTTGGTGCACATTGATTCCAGATGATTCCAAAGATTCTTCAAATTATATTCTGTTCTTTATTATATACATGTTAACAGTATATATATTGTTCACAATGGATTGATCACATCCATAATGTTCTAATTAAAAATAAAACTGGTTTTGACTCTGTCAGTGAGTCACAAGTATGAAAACTGGTTTTGACTGTGTCTGGGAATCACAACTCTTATAAAGATGCACTTTGTAAACAAGTAATAGTAGCTGTTCAAGATCAGCAAGAGTCGGAAACCGAGTTAGGGTGAAGCATGAAATGTCTTTTGTGTAGAAATTGTTAGAAATGATATGGGCAAGAACAGTATATTGTGCAGTTACCAGAAAAGTTCATTTTTCCATTTATTCTCTTTTTTTTCTGTAGTTAGCATAAACCTGCATTTGAGCTAGATAGACAGATGTAACTCCCGGGAAAAATCAAACTGGTCAAAAATTGTGACTTGTGTGCTTTTGGAGATCATATATTCCATTTCATCCTGGAATGTCTGAAATACTCAGATTTTAGAAAGAAACTTCTTGTATAGTCAGAAATTGTGACTTGTGTGTGTGCTTTTGGAGATCATATATTCCATTTCATCCTGGAATGTCTGAAATACTCTGATTTTAGAAAGAAACTTCTTGTATATACCCAAGAAGTGTGTTCATCCCAAATCAATATTGAATCATGGTAGTTTCTTGTCAGCAGGTAAAAGTTATCAGCTAAAAATGAACAAAATATATCCATTTCAATGAAGTTGAATAACAATTTCTGGTCTGCTCTTTGCCAATTAACTTTTTTGATTGCCATTTTATAGGGTTTTTTTTGGACTAATATTATCACATCATTTAAAAATCTGTGTTTTTCAAATATATATGAGCCTTTCCTTTTCTTTTTGATTCATGTGATGTTGGTTAAATGTTATTGAACTCCTATTCTCCATACCCAATTTAGGGTTGAAGGATTAATTGAACTCAAAATGCGCACACGCGAGCGTATGTGCATGTGTCAGTGTGTGTGTGTGTGTCAGTGTATGTGTGTGTGTTTGTGTGACAGAGAGAGAGACACACACACACAGAGCAATCACTATGATTATTGGTTGAGGTGAAATATTGTTATAACATTCTGGTCAGGACTACAGATTTAATGACCAGAGTTGTGAATGATAACTTTGTTCTGTTGTGGATTTATGCAAACATTAAACACGGTTACAATCAGTCCCATGAAAGTACTTTTTTTATTATGGAAAGCAAAAAAGCAGACAAACAACACAAACACCCCCCCCCCCCCCCCCCCCCCCCCAAAAAAAAAAAAACAAAAAAAACAGCAACAAAGATATATGGAGAGGTGTACAATGAGAGAAAGAGGAACTGAACATGAATTGGAATGCACACACATATTCATAAGCACAGTAGAAAGTAATGTGCGGTCACACCACGTTCTCAGATAGGGTCTCTGCTGTTATTTCAAAGAGAGGTTCCATTGTATTGGCAAGAGCCTGAGCCTTGAAGTTCCCCTTTGTTGCCATTATGGATAGGGCAGTGTTTTGCCTTTCTGCTTTACCTTTCATCTGATGTTGCCTGTTGTGCTGATTTGTTGTCACAAAAAGAAGGGGGAGCTGGGTCTGATGAAGTGATAGATGTAGGGTAATGTTGTGCTAGATCAGGCTTGGCTGCTTCAGCGTTATCTTCAGTGTTGGTAAACACTGCCATCTGTCAGCCACTGGTGACCTGTTGCTGGCTGACATATATATGCAGTTCACTCTGTAATGTTGTGATTGGCACTGAATGCATGAAAACTGCTGTGCGTCAGCAGCTGCTGCTTGATGTTGTCGTAACATTGTGAAATAGAATTGGGTAAAGCAGTCATAAGAGCAATGCACAACTGCCAGAACTTAATTTGTTTTCATGGTTATAATACAGATTATTGTGATTGGCAGTTAAGTGAAGTGTTGAAACTGTCGTGCCTTATTCTGAGCATTATTGCTGGAATGATGATTGGCAAAAGCGTAACTTTTCCAAGTTATCATACACCACTGCTTGTATGGTTGTTACGGATTTGGAAAACTTTTGGGAAGATGAGATGCCTGCTTTATGGCCATAGAATGATAGATATAAATATGTAAAAACTGACCTGGATTGTGGACATGTTTGTTACAAGTTTGTGAATTTTGTGCCCCTTTGTGAGTACAAACCGTACACTGGTACCAGCAGTGAATGCTGGCCATTGCTGTAAATATATACTGCAGAAGATTACAGCTTCCATAGAGAGACTGTTGGGAGCACCGGTACCCAAAATCATTGCAGTTTTTCTAGAAAAAAGTAACTTAATTTTTCATATATAAATATATATATATAAGGCCCCCATGACAAGGTTATGGTGTAGACTTGCAACAAAGTTCTTTTCAAAGACATCAAAATGAGTGTTGTGAGATGCGTGGCTTGGCTGGCTGGGATTTCTCCTGGGCTTGGGGTTGTCCTGAAGAGCTGTTACTGGAGACGGTGAATCCCAGGGCCAATCGATATAGCCTGATTTGAGTAAAGACCTGTTGTGTTGTACTGACCACACTTGTGTTCCTCAAATGCTAGACTGCGGTGGTCCTGCCTGACTCCCCACCTTCCTTACCCTGTGGGTGCAGTCATTGTAAACGCTACTTATGGGAGGGGAAGAGGGTGGGAGAAGGGTACGAGGGGGAGGGTGTAAAGAAAAAAAATGACAGTCTTTCTCCCTTCCTTCCTCTTTCTCTGTACTCTCCTTCTCTCACCTTCTCTCTCTCTCTCTCTCTCTCTCTCTCTCTCTCTCTCTCTCTCTCTCTCTCTCTCTCTCTCTCTCTCTCTCTCTCTCTCTCTCTCTCTCTCTCTCTCATGTATATTCCCTCTGCTGTCTCAACTCTCTCTCTCCCTCTTTCTCTCTCTCCCTCCCACATATCTCCTAGTCTCTTGTTTCTTTCTCCCCCCCCCCCCCCCCCCAGCCTGCATTTTTTCTTCTTCTCTGCATTGTTTCCCTCCCCCCCCCTCTCTCTCTCTCTCTCCTCTCTCTCTCTCTCTCTCTCTCTCTCTCTCTCTCTCTCTCTCTCTCTCTCTCTTTTCCTCCATCCCTTCTTTCTCTGTTTCCTTGTTTCTCTGTGTGTCTGTCTCTCTCCCTCCCTCCCCTCCCTATGGTATGTGTGTGTTTGTGTGTGTGTGTGTGTGTGTGTGTGTGTGTGTGTGTGTGTGTGTGCGTGTATAAAGTTTAGGGTAGATACGATGTTTTGGTAAACTGTTGCTCAGAGCAAGTCTTTGCACATGCTTTACATAATTTGAATTTGTGTTGTGAGTATAAATTATGCTCTGTTTGTTAAGAATATTCTGAATCTTAGGTCTGTACTTTTAAGCAAGCTTGTGACTTGCTGTAGTGTGTACACTCGAAGTTCAGATTTGAAATGCATTGGGGATGTGGATAAGGGGCATGTTCAAGGCTTGTTAGGGGATCTGATCCCAAATCGAAGACTTGAAATTCTGAGACTTCGACACTGATGACCAGGAGAAGTTCGACTGCTGTTGTAATGAACTGATAAACGTTTTTATGTAAAACTTCAACCCACGGGGGGGGGGGGGGGGGGTTATTGGGTGGGGTCGGTGGGAGTGTTGGGGTGGGGTGGGGGTGGGGATAGGAGGCATTTCATAAGGAAGTCTGTACTGTAGTCTACCTCTCTCTCACCTCACTACTCGCCCCACCCTTCCCCCGATCTGCCCCTGCATTCTTTACATTGGTTCAGTTGAAGTGGTCTGTGTGTCCTAAATTTGTTTTCGTATTTTCAGTTGTTGAAAGTTTCATCCTTACAGGTATTAATCACCAGATTGATGGAGCGTTGGCCTCATAGTATACATTCATGTAGCATTAGATATCAGTGCACAGGATGCTTGCGTACACGCACAGCACATTTATACACTATGCACACAATAGGGCATGCACAGCATTAAATGCACACACACAAACACACTCTCACACACACACACACACTCACACACACACACACACACACACACACACACACACACACACCACTCACACACACTCACACGCAGCTTTCATCCCAGAATGCAAGGTAATCTGGTTACGTTTGCAGCACTTGCCAAAATGGTAATGCATTATCCGTAAAAAAAAAGGAAAGAAAAGCTGCATGTTCAAAGCCTTTGCTGAGAGTGAGACTATGAGAGAAGTGATGGGGGAAGGGGTGGGGGAATAAAAGAAGTTAATTTCTGGAGCCAAAGCTCTGTGTGTGTGTGTGTGTGTGTAGTTTTGAGGAGGATCAATACTGGAGCAGTGGCAAGGGACAGGGTGGGAGGGGGGTGTGGGGATGCAAGAGAAAGGCATGGAAAGTGGGCGAGGGAGGTGTTCTCTGGAGGAAGCCCTAGACCAGCTGTGAAGGAGACCTTTAGTTGCAGAGTTATTTTATGGTTACAGCCTGGCCGACCACACAAGGCCTTTTCAGGATTGTCAGCATTTAGGGGGGAAAATTGTCCTGAAAAAGCAGCACACGATAAAGTCAGTATAACTATAATATTGGTCAAAAGCATGGAAGGTAAATTTTTTACCTCCTTAATGGGGTCAGGACTAGCTTGTGTAATATTTCACTCTCAGATTGCAAGGAAAGAAAAAAAATAATGCAAAATGTTTAAATTTCACATGCAAGCTCGTGTGCGCACATGCACACGCGCACACCCCACACACACACACACACACACACCACACACACACACACACACACACACACACACACACACACAGTACACACACACACACACACACACACACACACACACACACACACACACACACACACAGTACACACACACACACACACACACACACACACACACACACACACACACACACACACACACACCATAAACCACCATGAGGGTAAGCGGACACCTGTGAACCATGTGTATGGTCTTGCTACCCAGTTGCCAGATTGCAGAGAAAGAGAGAAGGAAAAAAAAAAGCTTGCATGTTAAAAATCGTGTCCTGAGGCAATCTTGCAAAAAAGCTCAGCAGAATCTGTACTTTTCACATCAACTGAAGAAGTTTGGTATTGGTACTGCAGTCTTGACCCACTTCTGTGGGTCCCTCATAGAAAGTGTACTTGCTTTCTCGATCCATGTCTGGTATGGATCTGCCACAGCCACAGACAGGAGAAAAAAAAATGTAAAGATTGCCTCATAGGCAATAAATTGCCACCTATGGATACTGTCCACAGCATGCTCACATGATGGAAAGCAAGATCCACCGTATGAGACAGTGCAGACCCAGCCAACCATTTGTGCCAACATCTTCCTTCTGGCTGAAGATACTGCTGTGTTAAATACAGAACAAAGTCTATCCCTTAGCTGTAAAGACAGTCTGTAGACCCTGTCGCCCACTATCAAGCATGTCTCAAACCCCTTCAGTTTCATTGTGCATAAATGTGCACGTTTATGTGAGTGTGTGTTCTTCAGTTTAATGTCTGTTCATCACAGAAAAAAGATTTGTCTACAAAAGGAGAAATTGTCATGTGCAAATGGACAGGACAACAGCACGCATATAGAGTAAGCAATAAATATTTCTAAGATATGAATGATGAATCATTGCACAAGGTTGAACATTTATACAGTCGTCATATTTTTTTAAGTATGTCTCACTACCTTTAGAAAGAGAGAATCAAAGGAAAAAGTCAGTAAAAAATGACATGAATGCAGGCCCCCTCCCCTGCCTCCACACACACGTGAGCGTGCGCGCGCACGCACGCACACACACACACAAACACACACACACACACACACACACACACACACACACACACACACACACGCATACACACACACACACACACACACACACACACACACACACACACACACACACACACACACACACACAGATTCACCCCTGTGTTCATTCTCAGGAGTGAGAATATTGAAAGCTTTTATCTGAAAACCCCCTTTTTTTAACCTGAATTTTTTTTTGTTAATGAAAGTTCAAGCAAAATAATAATAATAATAATAATAATAATAATAATAAAAATCCTCCTGTTCCCCAGTTTTCGAAAAGGGCTCAAGAAGAATTGAAAACATTGACAGTCAGTTGGTTATTTGTTTCTTATCAGGCCGACCCTGTAAACAGACATTTTTCACATCCAGGATTATCTCCTGTGTTTCTCTCACTCACTTGGACACTTAATGGAGGGATGAGGAAAGAAAGACTTACCCAGCTGCCCTTTATGATAAATTCAAAATAATGATTTTGGACAACAGTTATTGTTGATATCCAGATGGCAGTGTTTTTCCCCTAAAGCACCGTTACAGATGTTTCAAAGCTCGGTCACTTGTTTGGAAACTCTATGCAACTTTTACCTGCAGAAGATGCTGGTGATCGTTAAGGGTCTATTCAACTTTGAAGATCATGCAAGAGATGATTTTCGTTCACAGTGTTTTACTGTGTATGCCACACTATTATGGTTTGTTTACTCTTTTATTGTCAAGCTTGGGTGCATTTCATTTCGATTTTAAGAGAATTGGTAACAGTTTTAAAAACATTGTTATTAGTATGCAGACTGTAACAGAAGACCTGTCCCACCTACCCCACTACCACACACACACACACACACACACACACACACACACACACTCCCCAGATCAGCTAACTCTCCTGCTTTGAAACAGTACAAAGAGAGACAGATCAGCAGATTCCAGCTGATCTCCCATTCATTCACAGAGGTTGAAAAATCAGGGGCAAGGGGGAGAGAAGTGTGGAAATGATCCATCACAACTGTCCGTGGAGAGGAAGAGGCTGGTTGAGCTCTGACAAGAACAAAGAGCAGTGTGTCTAAGTATTCGTCCCCCTGACAGACGACTACTGTGCAAGAGTTGAGGGGATAAAATAAGTAGGGACAGTGTTCAGTTGGACCGTCTGGTGTTGTCTCCTGTGCTGATGTGACTGTGAGGGGAGGTGGAGCATGGCTCAGACAGGGAGACAGTCTGGTGGGGTGGCGGTGGGGGATCAGTGGTGTGAGGGGAAAGATCCAAGTCGGGAGTGAAGAGGTGACAGTGTTCCTGGGGTCGCCGTGATGTGATGGTACTGGGATGGTCACATTCCGCAGTCCCACTGTATGTTTGGTTGTACAACAGGCATTTACAAATGTGTGCGTGCACACACACACACACACACACACACACACACACACACACACACACACACACACACACACACTCTCTCTCTCTTTCTCTCTCTCTCCTCTCTCTCTCTCTCTCTCTCTCTCTCTCTCTCTGTGTCACTCACTCACTCTCTCCTCTCACCATCAGTACACTATGGTTCATGTGTCAAGTGACAACAGGTCTTTCTGGCTTCCCCCTTCCTCTTTAGGCCTTTCCAACTCCCCCAGAATTCCTGGAACCTTTGTCACTAGTTTGTTATGACAATTCTCAACCATAAGTACTTCTGCAGTCATGTCAGAGTTGTGAAATGGGACTGAGGCTACAATGAGAATGGAGGGAATATCTGGGGAAGAGGGGGGGATGGGATGGGGGGGATTGGCGTTGTTGAGGGGAATGATGGGGAGGGGGGTAAAGAAAGGACAGAGGTCGTCAGTTTTCGGTGCATTTACTGAACCCTTGTGATCAGGGTAGCTGTTCTGCTTTGTCCATTAGTTTGGGGTCAGTAGAAACTTGCAGTTTGACCAGGCTGACTGGAGGTTCAGCTGTGTTTGTCTTTTTGCCTGGCTGCCTGGGGACCAGTGCAGAAACGTGTGTGCATTGAGCCGTAGGTGTGGTGCACACCGAATCCACCGGATAGGGTGAAGGCTGGGATTAGAGAATCCTCAGAGCTACATATGCTGGGAAACAAAGGTGTGCATTTGCAGGCAAACACACAGTCACATGAAAGAATGCAGACGCACAACTATACACCTGTATTTATATAATGCTACTTGCAGACAGAAACATGAGATGGTGGCTTTTGGAATGTGTGAAGTTTTCTTATCTAAACAGCAGAGTCATTTTTATCCAGATAGGTTAGCTGGATTCAGCTGTAAACATACCTGCCTCCCCCCTCCACCCCCCCTATCTTTCTCTCTCTCTCCCATAGATCTCCCCCATCCTCTACTTTCTCTCTCTCTCTCTCTCTCTCTCTCTCTCTCTCTCTCTCTCTCTCTCTCTCCTCCCCCCCCCCTCTCTCCCCCCCCCCTCTCCCCCTCTCTCTCTCTCTCTCTGTCTCTTTCCACCACCACCCTCCCCTTACATCATCCTCTTTATTTCTCAGTCCTCCATCCCTATCTGTTTTCTGTCTTATTTATAAGCAACAGTTATGTTAAATGGCAGTACGGCATATTTATTACAAAACAGAAAAGAATGGCTTTTGATTGGCATGTGCACGTCCCACATTTTCAAGTCATGAACTGCTCCAGAAGACATCTTGTCTCCTGTGTTTGTACAGGTGATTGTACAGGTGATGACTAGTTGTGGCTTGTTCAGTTGTTGTTGTTGTAGGCACTGATCCGAGACCCTGCACAGAGCAGTAGGCCTGTGTTTTCTCCCCCCCTCCCTGTTATTTTCTGGTGCAGCAAAGCATGTCTCATAGGTTCCAGTCCCCTGTACCCTCTTGCAACTGGCTAAATGCACCTGGAGTGTTAACAGTTCTCCATGAACAGTAACGCTGACAGGTCCATTTGCCAAGTTGTTGTACCTCACATTACACAAGAAGGAAAGGGAGTTGGAATCCTGTGTGCATATGTCATGTGTAAGTGACAATGCACGCATACACATAAAAGATGCACATGCATATAGGAACAGCTACTCACAGAGTAACATTCTGTTGTGCCCATAAACACGGAGTGTAATTTGGCTTCTGGACTTTTTCTTTTCTTTTCTGTTGTTTGTTTTATATTATTTTAGTGTTTGTTTTTTAAAAAAAAATTAATAACTTTTTTTTTTCATTAGTTTTGCTTTAAAAATATGTTATGACATTTTTTCATTAGTTTCAGTATCTGGTCGTTTGGGTATTTCATCGCTACCCTGATAGAGGGGCCTCAGCCGTAGTTAAATGGTTAACCTTTACCAGTCGAGTTGTGACAAAAGTGGACGACAGGATTTCTCTCCCTTGAGGTGAGTCGTCCAAGTCCGGACGACGGACAGACAGCAGACATTCTGCCGTGTCGTCCACAATCAGACGACGGGAACATAAAAAATTCCTACACTTTCCATGAAATGGTCCAAGGGAAATAACCTCTGTAAGTAGTCTTGGGGATGTTGGAACGAGTTGTCGACCATACTTTCAGTGGCCTGTTGTGAACTTGGCTGACCCCAGCTTTGAAACAAAGGAACTGACGGCAACGCCACGTGGCACGCGCGGCACGTATTTCCTGTGCCAGAAAAAATGTCGGTCAGGCAAAGGGGTGGTAGCAATTTCTTTGCGCAATGACGCGCTTGAAATCTTATTACAAAGTGGATCTGGTGATGATTGGAGTTGAGTGTTCTTTCCTGTGACACCTAACACAAGACCGTCAGTATTGAAGACTACAATCTTCCTTTCACGTTGGGCGAGCTGAAGTCTGCCTTGCTTTCTTGCAGCGATTCCTCTCCAGGTATAGATGAGGTTCATTATCAACTGTTGAATCATCTTCCGCAGGAAGGTCTGAACATACTGCTACAGGTATACAACCATGTGTGGACTACGGGTTTTTTTCCCACCCTCTTGGCGGAAAGCCCTCATTATTTCCATCCCCAAACCTGGAAAAGATCTTTCTAATCCATCAAACTACCGTCCCATAGCTTTGACCAGCTGTGTCTGTAAATTGATGGAGAAAATGGTCAACGCTAGGCTCATGTGGAAACTCGAAACCGATGGCCTTTTGGCGAAAGAACAGTGTGGTTTCTGCAAACATAGGACTACAGTTGACCATTTGATTCGTCTGGAATCTACACTTCGGAACGCCTTTCTGAACAAACAGCATGCAGTGGCAATTTTCTTCGACTTGGAGAAGGCCTACGATACCACCTGGAAGTCGGGATACTTCATGATCTCCACGATCTGGGTTTTCGAGGTCATCTTCCGCTTTTTATTCAAAATTTTTTGGCAGAACGACAGTTTCAGGTCCGGGTTGGCACCACTCTCTCTGATGTTCACGAGCAGGAGTTGGGTGTTCCACAGGGGAGCATACTGTCTCCTGCCCTCTTTAGTATTAAGATCAACAACATTGTTCAATCAGTCCAGCAGGGTTCAGACTGCTCATTGTTTGTGGATGATTTTGCTGTCTACGCAACTGGAAGCCTGTACCCGAGTGTCCAGCGCAGGCTCCAGCTTTGCATCGATAAAATCCATCGGTGGGCAGATGAAAACGGTTTCACCTTTTCTCCAACAAAGACGCAGTGTATTCACTTCCATAATTTCCGTCAGTTTTTTCCAGATCCTGAACTTCAAGTAGGGAAATCTCCCATTCCAGCTGTTAAAGAGGCCAAATTTCTGGGAGTCATTTTTGACCAAAAACTTAACTTTCTCAGCCATATTAAAAACCTCAAAACTGCTTGCCAGAAGGCACTGAATATTCTGCGGGTCGTAGCACACACCGACTGGGGTGCTGATAAGAAAACTTTGTTGCACCTCTACAGAGCCCTGGTCCGTTCCAAACTGGACTACGGTTGTGCTGTGTACGGCTCCGCAAGATCATCTTACCTCAAACTCTTGGACCCTATCCACCATCAAGGGCTTCGTCTCTGTCTTGGAGCGTTCCGCACCACCCCTGTGTACAGCCTGTACGCAGAGGCGGGTGAACCTTCACTGTCCAACCGCAGGCTGAAACTGTCTTTGAATTATTATATCCGACTGTTCTCAGAACCTCAGAATCCTGCCTATGACTGTGTCTTTGACCCTCCGTTCCAAAGTAAGTTTGAAAACAACCCGAAATGTATTCCGCCGTTTGGTCTTCGTATGCGGCCTCACGTGCGGAATGCAGGTCTAGACCTAGGAGTTGTGTCGGATTTTTCCAAGTTTCCGGATCAACCTCCGTGGACCTTTTT
Organism: Conus ventricosus; assembly: GCA_018398815.1. NCBI lineage: Eukaryota > Metazoa > Mollusca > Gastropoda > Neogastropoda > Conidae > Conus > Conus ventricosus. Next base: position 73,337,683 of record CM031603.1, read on the forward strand.
CACACCAGAGATTTGTTTCGACCTCGCAGCTTTTCGCAAAAAGTCTACCAGCTCTCTGGCATACAAGGCATTGTATGCTGAGCTCTGTTCCAAATTCCCATCCTGTCAAAAAGTTTTCACCGACGGTTCCAAGTCTGAAGATGGAGTGGCCTGTGCAGCCTACTGCCCTGGGGCTGAAGATGGAGTGGCCTGTGCAGCCTACTGCCCTGGGGCTCCTTCTCAGATACTGTTGGAACATATACATTCCGATGCTTCTGTCTATTCTGCTGAACTTACTGCTCTGGTACTGGCTTTGAAGATAATCTCCTATTCTTCGAAGAGGGACTTTCTGGTTCTGTCGGATTCGCTGTCAGCTTTGGAGGCCATAGCTGGCCGCAACCTTCAGCATCCAGAACTTTTACTTTTTTTTGAACTTTTTAGCAAGTTGAAGGCGGACGGTTACAACATTACTCTTGCTTGGGTTCCTGGTCATGTTGGCATCGGCGGGAACGATATGGTTGATCGTTTAGCCAAGAACGCCACAAGAGAGAAACTGTCCAACACTTATATCCCCTGCTCAGATGTGAAACCCAAAATTAACGATTATGTGAGAGACCTCTGGCAGGAGGATTGGAACACACAGACGAATAACAAACTCTTTCAGATCCGTCCAAACCTTAAGGAGTTCCTCCCATCTACGTCGGGAGGTCGTAAAGAGGAAACGGTTCTGTGCCGGCTGCACACCGGCCATTCGTATTTTACCCATTCTTACCTTTTAAAGAGTGAAGAAGCTCCGTGGTGCATTCCATGTCATGCGCCACTCACAGTGAAACATGTTCTTTTAGAGTGTTGGGACTTGCACGATGTGAGACACAAACATTTTACAGCGGAGTCCATGAAGATCCTGTTCAGGGATGTCCCGCCTGACGTGATCCTTGAGTTTTTGAGAGAGATTAACATTTTTCATCTGATTTAAGATTTTACGGCAGAAAGATTTTTAACAAAGTTTCTGGTGCGTTTGTAGACGAGGTCATTTAACAAGATGTGTGAATGTTGGTGGTTTTTTTTTTTTTTTTTTTTATGACTGGTGAGTTGATTTTAACGTGGTGACAGCCCTGATGTGGCCCTTTGCGGTCGGCTGGGCTATAAGCAACATTATCTTATCTTATCTCATTATCTTGTAGAGCTACCGTAAAAATAAATTAAAAAGTGGCCAAATCTGTGCGTCGGCAGGGAATGAGAGCGGCGCGCGGCGCCCGGCAGCAGGGAATCCTGCCGGCGAGCCGCGGTCGGCTGGAAAGCATTAAAGCATTTGCCTGCTGAGCTGTTGGTTGTGAATTTGAACAACTCTTTTATTTATTTGTTTGTTTTTTGTTTTGAAAAATGTTTGTTTCTTCTTAGCAGGAAATGAATACCTGATTCAGTTCAGGGAAGGTTAAACTTTAAAAAGACGGCAGAAGGAGAGGAATAGGCTTTGCCTTTCATCATGCCATGCCCCAGGCATGGTGAACCTCTGACATCTTCTGCTCCTTTGACCATGAGGTTATGGGACTGGAACTTCTTAACCTTTAAGTTTAACTATGCTGAAATCCTGAATTTTCGACAAGACACCCCTCGCCCCATTACCAGCCCCACCTCCGGAGATTATACTGTCAAGGTGACTGTTGTGTTCTTTCAGTGTATGGTTAAACAAGTGTTCTTTCAGTGTGTGGTTAAACAAACCGCAAAATACTTTTATGGCAGATTTCCATGTATCGACCTTGTCCACTGCCACCTACTCCTCTTCCCAGCTCCTCTAAAATGTCATTTTTATGCCACAGAGCATAAGCAGACTGCAGAGCTGTGCACTTTTTCAGTCATGTCTGTTGAGTCTGTTTGTTTATAATCAGTTAGACATGTGAACATGGTTAGAGCTGATCATTGAATTTCACATGATGGGCTTTTTTTGCTAATTATCTACAATTTATTTTGTTGGAGGAGACGTATTAGGGGTCATCATCTTCCCAGAGTTGCCAATTACTCCAGATTGCTACTAGTAGTTTACTTCTGAATTTATGATATGATACTGAATAACATGCTTATTAAAATGACAATCAATGTGAGTTAACTTTTTTAGAATCACTGTCACTGAATTGTGAAATGGCCTATGGTGTTACTTTTTTAATGCTTGTATCGCTGATATGGATGGAATACAGCTGGGTCAGATCAACATCATTAGTTATTTTTGTCCACCATGTTGAGCGGAAACAACACTTTCTGGTGTGAAGTTAACATGGCAATGATGAAGGGGTGCTGAAGGAGAGGAACTCTTTTGAAAGAAGGTGTCAAACAACACTTTCAAACTGAAGAGGTGATGAAGTATCCATACATTACAGCTTCGACAGTTCATGTGTGTGTGTGTGTGTGTGCGCGCGCGTGCGTACATGCACGCGCGTGTGCATGCATGTGACTTCAGGTACTACAATACAACTGAAATTAGTTGTAACTTTGCTAATTATATTGTGTAAGGAGGGGCAGGCAGCTTTGCCTCTAAATCAGTCAGTTGCATGTTTGCTGGATTGTTATCTACAGTTCATTGACTTTGAAAAAATGTTAAAGGGCTATTATCTACACCAGTACAACAGCCTTTTTTAACTTGATCTATAATTCATTCAGTTTGAGAAAACAGTTTACTGGACCATTATTCACATTTGCATAATGCATTGAATGTTGATTGTTTGAGTTGTGGATCTGATCAAATACTGAAGGACAAACTGTTGGACAGCATGTTCAAACCAGGATGAGAGGCAGTTTTCACAAATTTTATATGTGCAGGAAAAGGTGATTGTGAAGAGCCGGCGTCTTCTTCTGAGATGACATTTGAAGTTTGAGAGTGAAATGTCAGCCTTGTCTGAGAGTGAAATGTCTGGCAGTGTGTGCGTGTGTTTTGTTGCAGAGGGCATTCCCCAAGTGTACTACTTTGGTCCGTGTGGCAAGTACAATGCTCTGGTGCTGGAGCTGCTGGGCCCCAGTCTGGAGGACCTGTTTGATCTCTGTGAACGCAAGTTCTCCCTCAAGACAGTCCTCATGATTGCCGTCCAGCTGGTATGAATGAGAAGCATGCTCACAATTGCCAAAATGTTGTCAGATCTCCATTGTGCTGGAAGGGGTTGACTTTTCTGTCAGATACACCTGAACATGGATGCTGTTTTGTTACAGAGGAGCAAAGTATGAAGTAGTCAGTATCAGTAGGCAGCGCATTGCAGGAAGAAAGCAACATGTAATCCTTCATTGACGTTTGTAACATTTTAGAATATGATAACCTTATTCTGTGCCAAAGGTAACTTGGGAAACAGGATCATGAAACTGAAAGAGAGGTTGTGAAATGTTTTGTGTAAACAGTGGTGAGATAAAATGACATTAGGGAGAGGAAGTGTGCGGACTGGGTTTGGAAGTGCATTTGGGTCAGGAGGGGAAGGGATGGATGGGGGCGAAAGACAAACAATAGTATCCAAGCGAGGAGACTGTTATTGTGAACAAACAAACAGACAAAAAGAAATACAGAAAACATGCTCATGTTATGAAAATTAATATCTTGTTGCTTTATTCAGATGTTAACAGACACACTTGTGTACGCGTGCATGCTTGCACATGTGCGTGCCTGCGTTTATGCATATGTGCACGCACATGTGCAAGCATGCACGCGCGCACGCACGCACACACACACACACATGCACACGCACACACACACACACACACACACACACACACACACACACACACACACACACACACACACACACACACACACATAAACAGTGGTGAGATCTTCTTCTTCTTCTTCTTCCTAAAATACTGGTTCACTCAAAAACGAGTAGGTCACCAGCGCGCATGTTAAAAAGTAAAATAAATAACATAAAACAGTGCGACTCAGACTGTTGGCCCCTGGAGCAAATTTAGCACAAGGGGTCGCACTCGATATTCAAGAAGATAAAAGCAATGGCCAAATTCAGGCCCAGGTAATAGTAAAATATCAGGGAAGTAAAAATAAAAAATCGTCAATATGCAGATCTCAAAACTGTCGAATCAATTTGTTTTTTGAATGAGATTGCATTTGTGGCAATCTTGATGGCACCGGCAGTGAGTTCCACAGCCGTACAGAACTGGGATAAAAAGAATGTAAGTGGCTGTCATATTTGATGCAGGTATGGTATAACACTGACCGCCACTCCTGGTGCTACTTTTATTCAATACTAGTTGTTCCATTGGAATATCAATTACTTTAGCTCTGCCTTTGAAAAGGTGTTTAGTTTTAATAAAAGCTCTTCTCTCTTCTAAGGTTTCCATTCTAATTTCCTCATGTTCTTCCTAGTATTCCCTTTTCTCTGATGTGGTTCCCTGTTACGAACCGTGCTGCTCTCTTCTGAATCTTTTCAAGGTTATCAATGTCCTTTAGATGGTAAGGATCCCAAACTGAGCAACCATATTCCAGTACTGGTCTAACCAGTGTTTTGTAGCAGTCGTCTTTAACATTTTGGGGGCAGTCATTGATATTCCTGTGTAAGAAAGCTAAGATGTTATTTGCTTTCTTACATACTAAATTGTAATGTTCTTTCCATTTGAGACGACTATCTATAATCACGCCTAAATATTTTGCAGCATTAGTTTCTTTAAGAATAGTATTATGGATAGAATAATCTGATCTAATTAGTGAGCGTTTGTTACATATACGCAACACTTGGCAACTTTTGAGGATGAAATTCCATTTTCCAAGTTCTTTCCCACTCTTGTTTAGATCTTCTTGTAGAATGCGTGTATCATTCTTGCTTCTGATTGTTCTATATACTAAACTGTCATCTGCAAAAAGCCTTATAGTAGTTCCAGGAGAGAGATTTCTACTTATGTCATTTTTTATAAATTAAGAAAAACAAGGGCCCCAGAACAGTTCCCTGTGGTACACCTGACAAGACTGGTTTACAAAGGGATGACGACCCTTCCACAACAACTTTCTGCGTTCTCCCAACGAGGAATGATCTAGCCCATTTTAGCAAACAACCGCCAATGCCAATGTGTTCTAATTTAAGCAGCAGGCCCTCATGGTCAACCTTATCAAAGGCTTTAGAAAAATCTAATAAAATTGCCTCTATTTGCTGTCTGTTGTTAAGACAGTTACTAAAATCATTGAGTTGTTTATAAGTTGAGTCTCACAACTCCTTCGCTGTCTAAAACCATGCTGGGCGTTATTTAAGAAATCATATTTGTCAAAATGGTCCATTATGCTACTATATATTATGTGTTCAAGTAATTTAGCTGATATGGATGTAAGAGATACAGGTCTATAATTCTCTGCTTTTGTTTTGTCACCCTTTTATAATAAGGGAACAATGCTCGCATCTCGCCACTCATCAGGTATTACTCCCTGGTCCAGTGAAGCTTGGTAAAGTAATTGGTATACCTCACTCAATTCATTGGCACATAATTTTAAGAGCTTGCCAGGAACGCCATCGGGACCAGTAGCTTTGTTTTCTTGATTTGGTCAGTAACTTAAATACTCCTGCTTTGTTTACTTTGATGTTTTGCATTTCAGGGAGTTTATCATCATCCTTTAGTCTAACGTTAATTAAAGGTTTGGGATTTGAGAAAACTGAACAAAAACTGCTTGTTTAGTAAGTTTGCTTTCCCTTCAGGGTCCTGTATTAGGTTATTCTGGTTGTTTCTCAGGTCTGGAATCCCAATGTTGTCTGTCTCTTACTCCTTATGTAAGACCATAATTTCTTGTTTTGATGATCACCTTCCGAAATCATCGAATTAAACATAATTGGAGTGAGCAAGTCTACATCTCTCTTGACACTCTTAATATGTTATACCTAACCAGTAATCTTTCTGAATTAGGATGTAGTTTCAATTTCTTAAAGAAACGATGTTTCCTTCTCACAAAACGTTTAGTTTTTAGTAGTAATCCATGGCTGGTGGTTCTTGCTTGAAGTTATTTTAGTAGGTATGTTGTCATCCATAATAAATTCAAGTTAGTTTTTTATACACTTCCAAAGATCACTGACATTATCTTTAACACTATGGGACCTCAAAAAAAGACGACTGAAATTATGAGTATCCCTGCGCAATTTTGGTAAATCTGCTTGGTTCAGAGTCCTGATGGTACGTTTAGGGGGTTTCTTCGAAAGGGTTGAAAGTTACTCTCTAAGAGAACTATGTCATGATCACCCAGGCCTGCAATTAATTCCTGATTGCCTAAAGCGCCTGGACAATTGGTAAAAAATAAATCCAGGAATGCCTTACCACGAGTTGGTGATTCAACTGACTGTACTAATCCAAGGTCTTTGGTGGCATCAAAAAACTGAGTATTAAATTTTTTACTGTATTGATTACCAAGTATGGCATCTTCACCCAATCAATATCTGGTAAATTAAAGTCTCCACCAGTCCATAATATTGCCTTCCTATTGGCCAAAACAATGTTAGAAATGTCTCTGCAAATAGACAAACATACATTTTCATCTGAGTCTGGAGGTCTGTAAACTGATCCAACAATGACAGGTCTCTTATTCTTGAAATTAATCCTACAAAAATAAACTTTCACTATTTTTGCCTTGATATAAAAACTCACTGGCTAAGTTCTTCCTAATGGCAATCAAGACTCCCCCACCTCTTTTTCAAGTCTGTCCTTTCTATAAATATCAAATCCTCCATTAGAAGTTCACTGTTGGATGTTCCAGTTTCTAGCCAAGTTTCTGTTCCATTACAACATCAATGTTTTTTTCAGTGACTAAATTACTGAGTTTCTTCCTTTTCTTAATAAGAGATTGAAAATTTACGACTATGCATTTAAGTTTATCTTTTCTCTTAATGATTTAGGGTTCAGTTGCACTTTATGATTTGGGATTTTATCAGTTTTAGAGTCAGGGGTGGATGCAAACTTAGGAACAAATTTCAGTTTTCTTTTGGGGATCGGTCAGGTGAGATAGGGTCAAAACGGTTGCTTTCTGAGCTGCAGTTTTCAATAGAATCCTCAGAAAGTCTTGAACTAAAGTTTGGAAGCCCGCAGGTAAAACAAGTCCATGATATATCACTATTGCATAATGCTTCATAAACTGCTGAATTCATTAACATACATTTAGTGTGATACCATGAATTGCAGACGTCACAGGCAACTGCTTTATGTTTCCATGTGACTCTCAAATTGCAAACTCCGCATGGAATTTTACTTTGGTGGACGGACCAGGATTGAGTTCAATGTCTCCTGATAGGATAAGGCTTAAAAACCATATTTTAACTCCTCTATGTCTAACTCTTTTAATCAAACAATTCCTTATCACTGTACTATTTCTGATGTTAATTGAAATCAGGGGTTCAAATCTGGGCCTAGTAATAGACGTAAGACAGTACTCGGCACAGTGCACACAGGAGACTAACATGGTTCAGGTTGCACAAAGTTTTAAAACCTGCAAAAATGGAACTAAAGGCGTCTACATCAACATCTAAAATTTCAAAATTAAACTGAGTGCTAGGAATATTGTTGTTCCTGTCACATGTGGAAAGAACAAGGAAAAATAGAAAACTTTTAACGAAGCGAGGAACAACACGCCGGTAGCCATCTTGATAAAATGACATTAGGGAGAGTGCTGTTTGACATAGTTACCTTGTGATGGTGGACATGCGTTACGGGATGGAGCAGTTCTTAGAAGATTAATTTTTGTTTGTTTTAGAACAATCGTCTAATATCACCTAGAGTGGATAGACGTTAAATTTGAAACACACACACACACACACACAACACACACACACTCACACTCACACTCACTCACTCACTCCAGTTCAGGTATATGTCAGTCAAGTAAAAACCCTATGTAGTTTATATTAAACGATATGCAAAAAGGCCATTGACAAAGAGAGATTGTGTGATAGCAGTTAACAGGCCCTTGGCTGTCTAAGATGATTTATACTGTTGTATGTGATCTGTGCGAAAAGACCCAATATACCTAGTACATGTGTATATCCTACTTAAACATCTGTGCTGATTTTGTTGTTATTGTTTGACAGTATGTATGTACCTGGAAAAAGATAAGGTGATTTGAAGTTGAAAACAACACTTTCTTGATAAAAAGGAATGTAGAGGCTCCATTGACCTTTTCCATTTTGCTTAATATGCTACTGATGTAATCTTGAAAGTCAACATATGTGAAATCATGCTTGGGTACATATATGCTCATTTGAAAATGACCTAGTTACATGTAGATGCAGATGGATCTCAATGGACATCTACACTAGACCTTTTTTCCAGTTGTACTTTACAGCATTCTCACTGAACATTCTTCTGTTAGCAGATTCTTTATTTAAAAATGTAAAATGAAAGAAATTATACCTTAGCTGAGATTATTTAATACGTAATTGAAAGCCAGATGTCAAACAACATATAGGTCACTTTACCTTCTGTGAAACCAAAACCTGTTAATTCCACTAAGAGTGTCATCAAGAATTAGCCACAGATGTGGTAGTAGTTTTTATGTAATATTCCTGTAGTTCCAAATTAATGTTTTAGAACATGAAGCGAATTTAAATTGAGCGTTTAAAACTTGGTGACCTAAGAACCTGCACTCACATGCGCGTGCACACACACACATGCACACGCACACCCACACACACACAGGCTGCCACATTTCCGGCCCAGGCCGGAAATCCGGCCTCTGAAAATGTTTACAAGGGAGGTGTGTTCTGTTGCCAACATCCTGCAAGTACCTGTCTTCTCCGTATACCCAGAGTATGGAGGACACAGTGTCAGGAAAGACCTGCATCGTCTGATCCAGCCACATCAAGAAGTGCCATCATCACAGCCTGTGTACGGAATTATGTGGACTAGATTAAATGGCAAGGACCTTCCAGAGAGAACTTGGAGACCAAACCATTTTGTAGCATGCCTTCCTTGCATTGAAATTTCATCACAGTCGCAGCAACAAAAAAACAATCGGAAAAAGGACATTGGTCGATGCTGACATCAGGACCATGTTCGGGAAGACAATGAAAATGGAGTAACAAAATCTATCAAAAAAATATTCAGATTGAACAGAGGTTTTTTGTTTTGTTTTGTTTTGTTTTATATTGGACAGCGTTGGAATTTAGGTTTAGGCCAGGACATTCGGGTTTCAGTTCTGAGGATTTCAGAAAATCGAGGTTTCAGGCCTGCGGAATTTCTGGATCCAATTTTCAGGCTTAAGGACTTGAGGATAGTGGCAGCCATGCACACACCCCACACACACACACACACACACACACACACACACACACACACACACACACACACACATATATATACCTTTGTGCTAAGAGAGAGGGAGAGAGAGAGAGATCTAAATCAATTCAAATTTTGTATAAAAATCAAGTTGTAGATGCGATTTCCTTTGCCTGTGTCTGTGTCGATGTTTGAAACTGACCACGGTAGTAAATTACCTTCAATCAGCAAATCCAGTATCTATCCATAGATAATCATGATGCTGACTCACCACTCTTGGTTTTCCCAAATACTGTCTTTGAGATTAAAAACAAGTGCAGATGATTTAGTGGCATGAAGGGTGCTGAAATCATCCATAATCTTGCCGAAGGGACAGTCACCAGTGACATGTGTAGTCTCATGCCAGCAAGAGCTGACCAAGTAATGTTGAAAAAAAGAATTAAGCTGAGGCTGTTTCCAAAGGGTAGTCACTTTCATGACAGCTGTTTTCCTCAAACCACTCGTCATCATTCTCAAATCTTCCCAGATAACCTGTATGGGAGTGAAACAGAGGGTCACCATCAATAGTCGGTATAGGATGGTGGAACCATAGCTACCTAGTGATGGTGGACATGCGTTACGGGATGGAGCAGTTCTTAGAAGATTAATTAAAACTGATGAAAGTTTGAATACTCCTGCTCATTTATTTGGAGTGAATAAACATCCAAGTAAAAATTTGTTAGGGGTGCGTGGGTGGGAATAATCTTTATACATTTTGGTGTGCATATGAATCAGAGGGTTGCATGTGTATATAATGCAATGAACAAATTGTTCTTATGTTGGATTGGTTTTCAACTGTGTCCAATTTTATTGTTTTGTAATTATCTGGTTATGTGTGTGCGTGGTTTTACCTCTCAGTATGTAGTAGCTTGGTTGTTTGATCTTTAGTGAGTTTACAGATTAATCCATGTAATGATTTGATTTTTCTTTTTTTTCTAGCACATGGCTTATGAAAAATTAACATGGAAAGAAAATGTGTAGACTTTGGTTCAGTTATAATATATCTCAGTCATTTTGACATTTCTTTGATGAGTGTATTAGGCTAATGTCATTTAGGTGCAAAAATTTGCATATATATACCTTGAAGATGAGTACTTGGTGTTGTTTCAGTTGACACGGATGGAATATGTTCACTCCAAACACCTCATTTACCGGGACGTGAAGCCCGAGAACTTCCTCATCGGGCGACAATCAGCAAAAAAACCCCACATCATTCATGTCATTGATTTCGGACTGGCCAAAGAATACATCGACCCTGAAACCCACAAACACATACCGTACCGAGAGCACAAGAGTCTCACGGGCACCGCTCGGTATATGAGCATCAACACACATTTAGGGAAAGGTGAGTTTCTGTTGAAGGCACCCGTGTTTAAATGTCTGAACATGGCTTGCATTTTATCTGTAGTGAAAGTCTTTACAGGTCTTTACAAGTCTTGATATGTTGGTATTCCCAAGCAGGGCTTTACAAGTGCCTAGATTTACATCGAAGTCCTTTCAAGTCCTTACGTCAGAAAAAATGATTGTCAGTGGTGACACTTCATTAAAAGAAAATCACAGCGGAGTCCCAGTGCCTCTCCAGAACTTCAGACTCTGATCTCAACCAACCAGGGTCACTTACATGGATGATGCTTTGGCTTGGAAATTAATTAAGATTTTTCTTGGTATGTCACTCCTATTTTCCAAAGTCTTGTTTTACGAGAAAGAGCAGTATCTGTATTGACTGTAACAATGCTTGAATAATGTGAAATGCTATGGAAAGTGTGCCTTTCAGGATTGTTGGCTGAAAGAGAAGTATTATAAGGTCTTGGTTTTTAAAGCTTCAAAAGATAAGAATCGTGCACGGTTTGTGAGGGTCAGTGCATTTGTCTTCAGAGGGCAAAAATGTTACAAAAGGTATAATAATTGACAGACAAAAGAACCGTTGGAAACTGCACACCCATATTCCGAACTTTCCAAGGGGTCAGGCAACATCAGTGGGTACCCATCATATTCTCTTATTAAGTTGGTAGGTTCTAACAGAATGTGGAAATGAGGTTTCAAGTCCTTACTTGACTTAAAAGAGTTGTCACTGGAACACAGATGATACCAACACACATTGAGGGAAAGGCACCTGGTATATTTGTTTGTTTTATTTTGCTTTGTTTCTTTGGGGTTTTTTTTCTTCTTTTTTTTTTCAAGTTTGAATGTATCTTATGAAGATGTCAAAATATGATAAGCATTTTGTGTGTATTGGATAGAATCAAATTGTTTTTATGGGTAGCACAGTTCAATGTATCAGGAAAATTATAAACTTCACCGGATACTGTTCAATGTATATGTTGTGGGCAATTTCAGAGCAAAGTAGGCGAGACGATCTGGAAGCCTTGGGTCACATGTTCATGTATTTCCTTCGTGGAAGTCTGCCTTGGCAAGGTCTGAAGGCAGACACACTGAAGGAGAGGTATCAGAAAATCGGCGACACAAAGAGAGCAACACCCATCGAAGTACTCTGTGAGAACTTTCCAGGTCAGTACAGGAGCTTAGATGAAAAGGAATAACAAACAATGTTGTGATCCCTGTATAACAGGTACAGCTTTGTGATATTTTGTTTTGTTTTGTTTTGTTTCCCGTCTCCCTGTCTGGCCAGCACTGTATGTGTTTTCTCGGCTTCAGTTCTTTCTACTGCCATTCTGTCCAAAGCAGAGCCTAGATGTCCATCTGGCAGTGTCTGTTAACCCATGTGGCTTTTTAAAATGTATTTTTGTGGCATTTCAGTGTTGTTTGTTGATCTTTTTTTTTTATTTTGATCTGGGAGCGAAAAATTAAGAGGACAGAACAGTCTTAAGTATATATATGCCATTAGATGTCAATAGTTTTGGTGCTTTGTCGTTAACTGCTTTTGTTCCACATTCTATTAGATGTCAGTAGTTTAGCTACAATGTCAGTAGGGGTGCTATGTCATTAACTGCTTTTATTTCACCTTTTATTAGATATCAATAGTCCAGCTACCATGTCAATAACTGCTTTAATTGTTTGCTTCTTTTTCATCATATGATTTTTTTTTCCTGATGATCTGACCTGTTTATGATGTTGCAGCCTTGAAAAAGTGTATGGTTGGCTGGGCTGTAATGATTAAATCTTGGAATTCTCTTGACTATCGGACGTTTCCCTGTTGAAGTGGGTTTATTTAATGATTAAATGTTAGTAAATTTGGCAGTAGTAAACATTTGTAAACATAACATATTAGATTGTAATGTTTATGCTTACAAGGTGGCTGAATGAAATGGTTTAGTCTGTAGGCATTATCTGATAGGCATGCAAACAAGGAAGATGGTAATAGAAAGTTTATACCTTGATTTCTTGTGTAGAAATGACTGGTGAGTTGATTGTAACGTGGTGACAGCCCTGATGTGGCCCTTTGCGGTCGGCTGGGCTATAAGCAACATTATCTTATCTTATCTTGTGTAGAAAGTCCTGAGCTTGCTGCGACAGCTTGTAACAGACCCTTTTGAGAAATGGCAATGAGTACATTCTCTAGAATTGGCCTTTACCAGGTAGACCTTCCTGTGTTAAGTCAGCTACTGCAAAATTGATTTTTTTGTTCCATGTACTGTCAGTGGGTGGAATTGTCTTCCACCAGAGTTAGTGTCATTGCCATCAGCAAAAGGAACTAAATTACTGATTTGAAACATCTCCACAGCTCTCCATCCCCACCCCATCCAGTTTTCTCCACTTCCTCGCCCCCTGCACACACACACACACATGCACATGGACGCACAGACACGCACACACGCGCACACACACACATGCACATGGACGCACAAACACGCACATGTGCGCGCGCGCGCGCACACACACACACACACACACACACACACACACACACACACACACACACAGCCCACCCCTCGCTCTCTTTTGCTTGCTTTTTTTTTCCCCACTGTCTCATCTTCAGTCCCACATCGGTGGCATTACTCCTTGGCTGCTTAGTTGGGTTTCCCGTCCACAGCCACTCCTTGGTTAGGCGTCACAGTTCCAGCATGGCAGTCAACAGAGATTATTAGTCATTACCAGGTTGTGAGGCAGTCCATCAGAGGAGACACTGCAGTGCTGTCAAGTCACTTCAGCAGTGTTCAGTGGTGCCGTTTCAGATCCGGCAAATACAGGACACCACCTGATAAGCCCTTACTGACAACAGTAACTGCTTAGTCGCAGGGCTGTAATACATCGTCAAACCCGGCATTATGGACACTACATGAAAGAAGAATGTCTAAATTCAGTACTTTGCAGAAGCCAAGCTGTTTTGTCACAGGACAAACCAGTCTTGTGTGTTGTATTGTTTGAATTATGCCCATTATGAGCACCTGTGCTACTAATGTAAGTTGGCGAGCTCATGGGTTTAAGATAGTGGCAGTGATGTGGGAACACTGAGTTGCGTTGTAATAGAACCTGTGGTGGAATAGGCATGGTCGTGATGGTGAGGCTGGTGTCTGGTGTTGTGCACCCCTGGGAATGAAATTGAGAATGGATGGTATTGAAGGTGATGTAGAATCGGCTTGTTTTAACTTGAAAAAGAAACGAAATTTTAAAACAGCCATCAAAATTGGCAAGTCTGATGAATTGTTTGTAGTATCCAGCAAAGTAAATGAGAGGTGAAGAACAGTAAGTTAAAGTAGATTAATTTCAAGTAAGAGTATGGTCGTAAAATACACCTTTTTTTTCCTTTAAAAAAAAAATTCTCCCATGTTTCATGAAAAGAACTCCCATCAGCAAGTGGGGTGCACAACAGTAGATATTTTACCAGTGTTGGAAAGAACTGTGGATTGAACATCGATCAACTCTTTGTCACAGAGGAGCTAGCCACATACCTGCGTTACGTGCGGCGGCTGGACTTTTTCGAAACGCCGGACTATGAGTACCTGCGCAAACTGTTCACAGACCTGATGGACAAGATGAACTACGAGTGTGACTGGCAGTTCGACTGGGTGGGACGACAAGTGGTAGGTTCTTTTGTTGCCAGGCCGGCAGCTTGCGTGTATAGATGAGAGAGGGTTTAATGTCAAAAGTGTAGGCATTACACATTGAGACTGGAAATCATGCAGCTAATAGACTTAAACAAAAATGATCAGGTGATATCAACACTGACTGCCATGAATTTTCAGCACTGAGTATTGAAACTGGTTGAGATACACCTGGAGTGCTTTACCTGAAACTACCTTACACTGTGTTGTTTTGAAGAGGTAAAGTTAGAGTGCGTTTCCTTTTAACTCGCTGAATTGTCTGCATTGTTTTGAAGAGGTCTAGCTGAAATTGCTTTTCCACACTTATTTCACTGCATTGTTTGGAAGAGGTTACTTCTCTGTGTTATTTTGAAGAGATTCCACAAAAAAAGAATTGCTTTCCCTTTTGCATTTTCTTTGAGGTTATAATGAAAGCGAATGACAGTATATGTTTCAGCAGTTTCATCTGGGTGGTTTGAACGTTAGTGAGTGGGTTGACAGTGGGCAGAAGTTTTCATTGCGTATGGAAGTTTCAGACTGTGTGTAGGGTAGGCATGTATCTTAGCAGCTAGGCTGGGTTGGAGCTGTGGAGGGTTTGAGGGTGGCCATTGTGGTTGGTGCTGACATTTTGACTGTATGAGCTTGAGAGATGGAGGACAGGGGCGGGGGAATGGGAGGCGGAAGGGAAGGATAAGGTGGGGAGAGGGGTCTGGGAGGGTGGATGGGAAAGGGGTGGGGAATGAAAGGGAAAGGTGGATCTGCATGAGCATGTTTCAGTATATGTACCTAAGTGTCTCCACATGTATGTGTGTGTGTGCGTGTGCACAAGTCTGCTGCTAAGTATGTTATCTCTCTGTCAGTGTTTCCATTATGATAATGTCTCTGTGCATGTTTTCATCTCGTTAATCAGATTCAGGCAATTTTCTTTCCTTTGACACCCAGCTCTTGTGTGGGCAGTCTACGCCAGTTTCGGTGGTGCAAGACGCTGTTTCTCCCCAGCGGGACTCTGGGGTGGCAAACCGAGACAGACACCCTGCTCAGCCCAGGGTGAGTAGAGCAGTGCCTGTGCTCTTGCTGTCTGCACTCTGGGATGGTTTCTTCTGTCGTCTGGCTCCACCTTTCAAGCTGTAATCCTTTGCTGTGAATCTCCAAGCTCAGGATGAACGTAATCATACTGAGCAGTTCTTGACCCCTCACCTCCTGAAAAGTGCTTGTCATCTCATGAAGTTTGTTCTTTGTTCAAAAGATCCATATCCACCGTTTCTTTTGACTTTCGTAGTCGAGATTCTGTCTTGTTATGAAAAGATTTGGTTTGTGGAAATCGAACACAGAAAGTTGAACAGTATTTATGACATGAACTTTTGTAATTGATATGAGAATGACAAGCATAATATGGACATTGATCTTGAAGTATCCTCTCAATTCTTATGTTCCTGTTGGAAATATGTTATGTATTTAAACTGGATTTTTTTTTCTCTCCTCTCCCTTTCTCTTGCAAACCTATGTTTCTTGTTTCCTCTGTACAACTTGGAGAACACACATTTCATTAAATAAAAAGTTATTTCAGTCCCAGTGCAATGCACACACATGGTTATAATAAACACTTAAGCATATTTACTGAAGAGGCTTTTGGTCTTTCTTTATGTAATCAAGCCGGAGCACTTGTCAGAATGTGAGCAGAATCAGAATAGTAGCTTTTTGATGATGTTACAGAAAGTGTGTACAGAAAGTGGACTTCTGTTTATTGTGTAATGGTATTCTTCAAAGATTTAAATTTGCTCAGAAATCATGAACACACACAACAAAAACAAATGGGGGGGTGGGGGGGGGATGGAGATTTGACAAAAAGAGGGAGGATAGACAAATAAATAAATAAGAACAGTCAGTTTGTTGAAGTGTTGAAAAGGAGAGTAAAAAACAAAGTGGACATGCACATGTGTGCTCGTGCACACAATACACACTCTCTCACAGAGACAAAATGTGTGGTGATATGCTGCCACATACACTTGCGCATGTTACAAATATTCACATGATTGATTTAAGATACTGTCACACATGTCCGTCTTATGTCTTCCCCATCATTTAATCAAAAGAAGAGAAAAAAAAATCTGTCAAAGGATTGTAGTGGGGTTTGAACAATATCTATCATCAGCAGTGTGGTGCCTTGGTGTGTGTGTGTGTGTGTGTGATCTGTGCACTATATTATCATGCTTGACAACTACACAAATGCCCACCATTGCTGACATAATAGCTTGTGCTGGCCAAGTACAGCATGTACTCTAATGTAATCTTTCTGGAGTACAAAAAGCGTTGACAGTTATGGTCTGGAACAAAATCATATTCCTTTACCACTGGCTAAATTACTCAGCGACACATTATGCATGCTTTGCGCTGTTTTTGAAATCACCTCTGTCGCCACAGAAAATTCTTTCTTTTATTCAGGACAAAACAATTTAGTTTGTACCATGAACATTCAGTACATCTATCTCTTTTTCATATTTCATATAGGTGACATATTTCAAAAGTGGAAAAGATTCAAATCCCTGAATTACTGATGTTTGCGGTGGTAATATGAAATTAGCACTTCTTTTTCATTTTATGAGGTCTGAAGATTTTCTTCTTCAGAGGGTAACACTGTTAGCTTCAGCTCCATTGACTTCTCTTGGGGGTGTATCTGTTGTCTGTCTGTGCTTGTACTTTGCGTCTCCCCCCAGACCCTCTTGTTTTCCCTGAAGAAAAGAAAGACAAAAAAAAGCATGTTGGCTATCTTTGCTGCAGTTTGATAGTCTTGTGTATGCATGTGAATGCTGAAAATAGATACTTGTAGCTTTAAATTTTCATTAAATTTAGTGAGATGCAGATTCCAGTTTTATAATAGACCAGTTGGAAATTGGGTATTTGATAAGGGTTGAGATAGTGGTACCTTTTATGTAGATAATGTGAGAAATATTCTCTGTTTTCAGGGTTAGTTATGGTTAAAACCAACTTGTACTTTTCAGTCCATTTTATGAGAATTGTATCAGTCATCTACTGATGATAGGTCTTAAGGGTGCTTTGATAAACAGAGTGCAGGTATCTAAGAATTCTAAGTTTTTGTTGGTAGAAGAAAAAAAAATGCTGCCTCATCTGCCAAGCACCCTAGGACCACTAACACCAAGTCGCTCATTCAAGCTTCAATATGCACAGCCACGCCTAGGTGCGTGCCGTTGCAGCCTTGGCACCCTGATTCCATAGGGAATAGTTAACACCAGGTCACCCACCAGAGGAGAACTTGGCGCTAGAACATTATGGTGGTGTTCAGTGGTGCATGTTTTAATCCCAACATACACAGGACCCTGTCATTTAGGCCTATTACTGGCAACAAGAATTATGTCACTCAGCTAGCGTACATCAGTGTCCTTCTCAGATGTGTGCTGTCAAGTCCATTCTCCAGAAATCTCCATGAAATGTCCAATACTGACAATTTTTGACTAATTACCCCTTGGCATGGACATAGAAAATAAAAACTTGAGTTCACCATGAGAGGCCAAAGAACCTGAGGCTTTTGGGTGTTTTATTTTGTCTTGTTTTGTTTGAGATGTTAAGTAAAAATCATATGATGACGATGAGGCTATACATTCGCATTCTGGTTTGAGACTATATGAGAGGGTTGTACTCTGTGCTTCCTTCTGTGATGTATCCCTCCAGGCCTGGGAGATAAACGGACACCTGCAGAATTGGTCAGGAAATGTGAGCAACTCTTACAGACTTGAATCCTGATTAAGAGGATGAAGCTTCACTGTGTGCTTTTTGTCTTCATCATTTGAGCTCATAGCACAGTTAATTCCACAATGGAGACAGGACCAAAATTCCCACCGAAAATTGACCGATGGGGACCAAAATTGATCTAAGACCTCATAAGTCTGCTTGTCAGCCGGGCTCACCCACATCACTGCGGCAGGTGGGGCTGTGTGGTTGTTCCATCATGATAGGTCAGAGGACAATAAGAAATTCTTGTCTGGCCATTACTGGTATGTTTATGTAATCCACCAAAAGCTGACGTGGAGGACAGGATCAGGGTTTCTGATTGACATGACAATTGATATGCATTCACACACAAAGGGGGGGTCGGCCATTGGCAGTTGGACACCTTATTGACCAGGGAAATCAGAAAAGTATTTTACCCTTCATACCATCAAGCACTACCCTGGCTCTGATCTGTGACACTCAGATTTAAAGACCTGTAGTCATGCAAATCGGTGTCCTAGCCGCCAGTGACTAATGTATTTCTGTAGGATTTTTTTTTTAGAAAATTGTTCAGAGTTTGATGAGAAAAACATTTTCAGCTGAACAAAACATTTTCAGCCGAACAAAGTTTTGCTTGACATATTGCAATTCCTAACGCAAAATGTCTCTCGGGTCATGTGAGCTACATAGAATGAATATGTTGGCAACGTCAAGTTTCATAATGGACAGATTGTGGTCACTGCCTCGATGTCTTCACTGCGGATTCCCAAATCTACAATTTCTTCAGTAAATCTGGAGTTACTGTTATGTTTGATTAGATGGTAGAGTTTGACACTGGGAAACGGTTTAAACTATTGATAGAAATCATTCACATCTGAAGCTTGTATTCAGTTGGACTTCCATCTGTTGCCATTTGTTTAGGGAGTGAACATGTGTGTCAGTCAGTGCCCATTTTATGTTTTCTGAAAAAGTTTGTGTGTGTGTGTATGTATATATAGTTTTTTTTGTTTTTGTTTAAGCTTAAGTCTCTCCAGCCCAATGTGCTGTTATTGTGGTACTTCATTTCCCCTTTTCCCTTGATATGTTGTTTTGACTAGGCCAGTGTCTGTTTATTGTGAAACATATATTTGCTTACACACACGCACACGCGCACATGCACCCACACATGCATATGCACGTATACACACACACGGGCACATACACATATGTGTGTGCACACAACTACATACACTCTGATACTGGCTCTCTCTCTCTCATTGAAATGAGGTAAACTAAGAACAAGTTTCAAGTGACAGAAACTGAATTAATTAAAAGTTAGGTTGAAAAGTACAATAGTGTAGAAACATTTAAAATTGGATTGCAAAGTAGTCATCTGGAAACTGATCTTTCTTTCCTCTCTCTGTCTGTCTTTCTCCCTCTTTCTCTCTCACAGGCACATGCGCGCACACATGACAGCCCTGATGTGGCCCTTTGCGGTCGGCTGGGCTATAAGCAACATTATCTTATCTTACATGCACACACAAACACACGCGCATATGCACACACACACGCACGCACGCACGCACGCACGCACGCACGCACGCACACGCACACGCACACACACACGCAAACACAAGCACGCACGCATGCGAGCAGACACACACACACACACACACACACAAGCACATCACATGCACGTGTGTATGTACACAAGTATGCACATACTAACAGACTAATTTTGCTTGTCTTCTGTCTGGTTGTTGTCTTTTCATGGTCAGAACCAGTTGTGGACAAGTTTTGGTATCCAGTTCTGTTTGAACTATGAAAGTCACTACCCATCACAAAGTCTTGGGGGGGGGGGGGGGGGGTTGTTCCATTTGAGAACCATAATTGAAGTTAATGTTTCGAAAATAATCTCTTTTTTTTGTCCCCTTTGAGGATAATTTTTCAAGTTATGATTGTGAAAGTTATTTTTTTTTGTTACTCATTTACTGGTTATTTTTGGGATAGGTGCTGGGAAGGGTAATAGGTGAAAGACCTTTTTTTAAAAAAATATTTTTTTTTTTTTTGTTATTAGTCCTTGGTATATACCAAGCAAATCAAAATTTGTGGTCTGCTGCTCAGACAGTGATCTGTTGTCAAGAATTTAAATCTGCGTTTTGTCTGTAAGGCACTTCAGAGGAGGGAGGAGGGAGAAGTCTTGTCTACCACTTCAGTATCAGAAAACCCATGCACAAGATCTAGGATCTCTGTGGGGAATTAAGCTCCAACACTTGCAGTTGGTCACCCCTACTTTGAAGAGTACCATGATGGCCTCTGGTGAGGCATGCATGGTGACGTCAGGAGGTTGTCAGTTTTATTGGTATTGTAAGTAACTGGTTTTGCCGTGTGGGTGTGCGCCTGTCGTGGCCTGGTGTCCTCATCTCTCTGTAACCCTGACTAATACTTTGCCTTTCAGACCAGTGCACAAAGGGGTCATGCGTGGGGTGAGCAGCCGCGTCACAACCCCTATCTGGGGGCTACCCTAGCCACAGATAGACACGGGGGTTCTGTACAGGTAGGGGCTGCCAATCCTCACCCTCAACCCCCACACTCCCACTGCCCCATCCCTCCTTATGGTCTGCTCCCCCGTCCCCTCCCCTGCCCTTTTCGCTCCTTTTACCTGCCCACTTTTATTCCAGTCATTTTTGCCGTATCCTGAATTCAGCCTCCACCACCATCACTTTTGGTGTCTCCCGCCTGCTTACCCCTCCTGCTGTCTTTCTCCTGATATCAATGGCCATCTGCTCACCTTGTCTTTGATGTTGTGCTGTTTTTGACTGCCACAGTCAACCCTTCTTTCATCTCAGGGCACCGTCTTTGGTGTGTGTGCCACACACTTATCTGAATATGTCTGCTTAGCATTCAAAAACAAACAAAAATGTCTGTGCAACGACCAGTATATGTTGTAGGTATTTTGTTTAAAAGCACTCAACTTCCCATTGATTGGAGTTTGATTTACAAGAGCAGTGATTTGTCAGTTTTTTTCTGTGGGATGTAGACTCTGGAAAAAAAAAAAAAAGAAAGATGAAATCAGCAAAAGAATGAGGGAGACTCGGTGTCCTTTTACCATGTGTAGGTACATTGCTCTGTTGCCAGTATACAACAGTTGTTTGTTTTGTTTACCTTTTTTATCAGCTTTTAAACTGCAAGATTAGAAATTCAGATAGTCATGTTTCAGGAATTTCTCAATAGTTTCAGGAATTTTATAGAGTATTAGTGCCACCAGAGCTATTGATGTAGGTGCTGTTAAGTTTCATTACAGCTCCCTCTGAGTTTGATTGTCGTATTTTGTTCTTCTCATGAGTTTGATTTAACCATTCAAGCAACAGAGCTAAGTAGGAGAAGGGATGACTCAGATGACTTGGCCCAGAGAGGGTACTATTACACCTCAGTTATATACTGACTGATTCTGTGAAATATATGTGTGATCATGTAGAAAGGAGAGCATGATGTATGGCCAGGTATTGCAAAGAGCAGCTTATACAAGCACCTTTTTTCTTTCCATGTGTGGGTGTTTGCTGCACATATTTTGCATGCTTTATGGTATTGGGAAAGGACAAGCTCAGTACTCCCTCTCTCTCTCTCTCTCTCTCTCCTCTCTCTCTCTCTCTCTCTCTCTCTCTCTCTCTCTCTCTGCCTGCTTCCTTTCCATCCACTCTCTCATTTCAAAATCTGTAACGTTAAGCAATGAAAAATGTTTTAAGGTTAATGTAAAAGAAAATGTTCAAATGTTTTATAAGTTCAGTTAAAACAAAAAACAAACAAAAGCCCCTAACATGCACCAAGTTTAGTCCATATTAGTAGACTACTTCACCAGTGATCGGAGGAAAAGGAAAAAGGCCTTTTTATCATTTTTTTTTTTTTGTACAAGAATTGGGGTTATAAACACTACAGTCAGGTTGATTTACCTTATTGATGGAAAAGAACATTCTTAAGCTGAATTTGGTCAATTTTTTATTTTTTTATTTTAATTTTTTAATAGATAAACTAAACCATATGCTTCTGATAAGTGTTGAGACACACAGCTTAAAGTGATTGAAATAAATCATCAGACAAGGCTGTCAGTGAATAAGGAAAGGTTGGGATAGGCTGGGCAGGATTCTGTGGATATAATCAGTCGGGTGAGAGACCAGTGCACTAAGGTTAATGCACTAAACTAATGCGTAGGCCTTGAGCACATATCTGTTATGATGTGCACCACTTCTGAGGTTGCTTTTGTCAAGATAATGTTTTGACCCGCATCTGTCCCTCTGTCTTTCAGCAAGATCATAAGAAAACTGTTGAACTGGTTTTATCTGATCTTGTTGGAATCATGAAATATGACTGCTGGGCAGGTCCTCTTAAAATTGGCAGTGGATGTTAATCAGAAGGGGAATGCAGTAAACACAGTATCAGTTCAGCAAGATAATTTTCACATTTTTCCACTGAACATGGAACGCTGCCAGGTGCCAGTGTTGACAAATTGAGAACCGTCTTTGAAGTACATTTTTCATGGAATATTAAGACTTTCCAGTGATGGAAACCATTGTTTTTGGGGTTTTTTCCACATCTTTTCTCAAAAAAGGACATGGGGAAATAAACTCTTTTTGAGCTAGTACCTTCAATTGTTCCCCTTCGCCAGCAGAAAATTTTTGTTCAATGAAAGTCTGCGGTCTCCCTGATGGTGTTCTAGTTGTAAATATGTTTATGTGTCAGTAATGTGAGCTTAGTGAGTGCTGTGTGTGTGTGTGTGTGTGTGTGTGTGTGTGTGTGAGAGAGAGAGAGAGAGAGTGATAATGCACACCTGTGCATGTGTGAAAGATGATATGTAAAGATTGTGAAATGTCAGTCAGATGCAGGGGGGGGGGGGGGGGGGGGGGGGGGAGTGTAGAAATTTAAATACTCAAATACATTCTCTGTCTGTCTGTCTTTATCTTTGTCTCCTGTTTCCGTCTGTCTCTCTGTTCCCTGTCGCACCTTTTCTGATTACTGGAAGCCAGGAATGAGGGATGTTTTTACAAATGATATTGGGAAGGTGAGATGATGAAGAGATTTTTTTAAATGTAAAGCAGATAGGCAGTGTTGTAAGAGCATGCAAGCTGTGGTATCCAGACGTGAAAACTGACGCATTCACAATTGCACACAGATGCACATGATTGTAAGTACATGGTTTTGCTGCCTTGCAAGGTCACAATATGCCATTTAGACGTTCATTCATAGCCAAACACAGTCACAAATCTGTGAACAACGGCTTGGAAATGCATGAACTAACCTTGACACTTTTCTGCAACAAAATTGCTCATTGATCACAGTCAAGCTGTGCTGATGTTTGTCAGTATAACTATGTAGACAAAGTGCCAACAAAAGGAGATTACCTGTGTTGTGTGCCTGTGTCACAGGTGGTTAGCTCAACTAATGGAGAGCTGCAGACAACAGATGACCCCACAGCCGTTCACTCCAACACCCCCATCACGGCTCAGCCAGACGTGGAAATGGTGGACGAGACAAAGTATGTAATGCATGGGCCTGTACTGTCTCGTATGTTTGTGTAGTGTGATGTACACCTGATTTTGTTGGGAGTGTGTTCATCGAGAGGATGGGGGAAAACGAGAGATCGGGGAGTGTGTTTTGTGTGTGACCTGTTGCCACCACATGAGTCATAAGTCACCAGTTTGGCATAGTCAGGTTTTCACACTTCTGTTTGTATGTTTTTTAAGACTGTAAAGAACTTTTTGATGAAATTTGTGTCATTGTGTGAGGACTTGTCCATTGTATGCTGCAACACATCTGCTGACCAGGGGGCCACAGTGCATAAGAGTAACTGGGAAACAAGTAAATAAAACAGTGAAAAAAGAGTCTGAAAGGGATTTGGCAGGTGTCTGGCCACCATTAACCCAAAGCACGGGGCTAAGTCACTTGGAAGTCAAACATTGCTATAGCTGAAAGGTGCTCTTTTACTCCCAAGTTTGTCATGTGTCATCATCGGACTCTAGTTTTTGTTGTCCTGTAAAGCGAAGTGTTCCTCCGGGGGGTTGCGACCTTGTCGTGGTCGGAGGGTTTGCGTGTGGTCCAGTGATCCTTTAGGCTATGCTGACGGGGGCATCAATACTTGGGAGATAGGCTGGTTTTTTCACACTGCTTGTAGGCCTGAGAGGTGAAGATGCTGTATGGCCTAAGCGAAACGTGGTAAGAAGTTGATGCCCCTGGTAGGGCTTCCCATGTCAGATAGGCTAAGGGTGAGGATCCTGACTAAGAGTAACCCGCCTTTCTCCTTTTCTTGTTTTCTGCCTCCCTTATTTGGCCCTTTTCTATCTTCGTCTCCCCTTCAAGTCTTCTTTTACACACTCCTTTTCTCTCTGTGGTCTCCTTAAGATCCGCCGCGTTTGCCGTGCGGTGCGACCTGGTCGGAGGGGAATGAGATCCTGGTGGTTGAGAGAGCCAGCGCTCTCAACACATCACTTTGGCTCGGACCTCTCCTAGACAGGGAGTACACTTTGGCCCGGGTGTACTAATCGGCTCCCCTTCTTGGGGCTGGGTCAAGACAGGCAGTCCCCTGCTGGCCATGTGAACCCCTGCAGTGCTCAGCTCTCTGTCCCCGGGAGTTGAGCATGATCAGGGGGGATAGGGTTGGTGGTTTTCTGTTTGTCGTATATCTCTCCTGAAGCCTGGAAGGGGTCAAGACATTGGTTTCTTGGCCCGGGCCCCTTAGTTGGACTCCAAGGTGGGTGGGTAAGGGAGGGATGAATTACAATAAACTAAATATGGCTTCTTTAAAAAATATCCCCCAAAAGGAAGAGGAAGGCAGCATCCCCTGTTTCAGGGGATTTCGAAGGTGACAGTGATTCAGATACTGAGGTACGACAAAGGACAGGATTCTGGGCTTCCTGGCTCGTAATGGAAGGGACGGAGCAGGAAAGACCCCTTTCAGCTCTGAGCCCTTTTGCTATCCAGAAGGGCTTTCAGGGTTTAGCAGGTGACCCTCAATCCATCAAAAGATTGCGAAATGGCTCATTCCTCATTCAATGTAGAACAAAAAAACAGTCTGAACAGCTGCTGAAGGCAACGAAACTTGTGGACAGGGAGATCAAGGTAACTCCCCACAAACAGCTAAATTCATCGAAAGGCGTGATTCGCTGCGGGATTTATCTGGTGTCACAGAAGCAGAGATCAAATCGGAGCTGGCGTCCCAGGGTGTGACGGAGGTGCGCAGGGTGACAGTAAAGAAGGGTGCAGAAAGAGTGGCCACCAATACCCTCTTTCTGACATTCTGCAACCCTGTGCTGCCTCCGGTCATCAAAGTCGGCTACCTGAATGTTCGGGTTCAACTGTATGTGCCATCCCCGTTGAGGTGTTTTAGGTGCCAGAGGTTTGGCCATGTCAGGGACCGCTGTTCTGGGCAGGAGGTGTGTGGTATTTGCTGCAAGGCAACCCATGATGGGCCGTGCAAAGATCCGGCACATTGTGCTAACTGCGGTGGCGACCATCCCTCCTCTTCACGAAACTGTCCTCTTTGGATTCAAGAATCTGCTATCCAACGTGTCAAAACGGAAAGAAGATCTCTTTTTTTGAAGCCCGGAAACAGGTTGTGGGCAGTCAGACGCCCACAGCTTCTTCCTATGCTTCGGCTGTAAAGAAAATTCCCACAGTTTCTACTAGGTCAGTCTGCTGCCAGACTGATGAATTCATGTTTTCAAAGACATTGCAAGTAAAATCTGTCAGTTCTGGTGGTAGCAGGTCCACCACCTTCCAACCCAAAATGAATGCCCCTGGTGGAGGCAAAAAATCCGCCACCCCTCAGACTGCCCAGCAGTCTACAACATCTGCTGCTGGGCAGATTAAAAAGCCAGCACCCCAACCTCGAACTCCTCAGTCCAGTGCCGTGCGGGCAAGGGAGTTCAACCCAGTGTGGAGATGGTGGAGATAAGGAAGAAACCTCCACCATCTCCCAAATCCAGACCTTCTTCGCCTGTTGGCAAGTCTGCCAGCAGGTCTGTAGACCAACACACTCCAGTGAAGCTGAATAACAAATTCGCTCCATTGGAGGCAGACGTTGATGAGGAGATGACCTGATCTCTCTCCTTTTCACCCTCTGCACCATGGATAGTACAATATTCCATTGGAATATCCGTGGACTAAATTCCAACTTCGAGGAGCTGCAGCTTCTGTGTCGATCTATAAAACCTTCCGTCGTGGCTCTTCAGGAAACTCAAATTCAAAGCCAGAAGACCTTTACTCTTTCTGGCTTTAATATTCTTTCAAAACCTGCACAACCATCCACGTTGGGACTGTCGGGCGGTGTTGCCCTTCTCCTACATAAAACTTTGTTGTATAGTCCTGTCACTTTGTCTACCTCCCTTCAGGCTGTAGCTGCGAGAGTCACTCTCCACAAGACTGTGACAATCTGTTCTCTTTATTTACCTCCTCCTGTCCCGGTTTGTCGTCAGGACCTTGTCAATCTGATAGAAGAACTTCCTCGACCTTTTTTGCTGTTGGGTGACTTTAACGGTCACAATCCTCTTTGGGGTAGTGTCCATACGTCATCCAGAGGTCTGCTAATTGAGGATGTCCTTTCGGATTTGGATTTGTGTTGTCTGAACGACGGATCTGCAACTTACCTCCACTCTTCCACAGGTTCACTTTCGTGTTTAGATTTGTCGGTTTGTGACCCCTCGCTGGTCCTGGACTATGAGTGGTCTGTCCATGACGATCTGCACGGAAGTGACCATTTCCCTGTCTTACTACAACCCGTCATAACTGAACACGTCTCTGTCTCTCAACATCTAAATTACAAGAAAGCAAACTGGGATCTATTTGCAACCACTATTTCTAAAGAATTCCAGGACACTGATTTTCTTCAGAGTCCGGACCCAGCTGAATCACTGACTAACACTGTGATCAAGTGTGCTAAAGCTTGTATACCAGTGTCTTCCGATAAACTTCAAATGCCAAAAACACCCTGGTTTGATTCAGACTGCCAACAAATTTCCAAAGTTAGAAAACGGGCTCAGCGTCAGGTGTACCAACGACCTTCGGGTCCCAACGCTCGAGCCCATCAAAACTCCGTGCTAAATCTAGACACACTTTTAAATCAGTAAACGTCGGTCCTGGAGAAGCTTCTGCTCCAGGCTGACATCAAAAACTTCCAAGAAAAAAGTGTGGAACTTCATTAAGAAAATCAAAGGGAAGAACACCTGTCCCACTGTGAACCATCTCAAGTTTTCGGATTCTTTAATAACAGAGAAGAAAGCAGTTGCTAATCTGCTTGCTTCAACCATTGAAAAGAATTCCTCCTCTTCTAATAAATCAGCCACTTTTGTCAAAAACAAAGCCCTAAAGAAAAATCACCCTGCAACTTTTCGTCCGACAACATGGAAGACTACAATCTTCCTTTCACGTTAAACGAGCTGAAATCTGCCTTGCTTTCTTGCAGCGATTCCTCTCCAGGTATAGATGAAATCCATTATCAGCTGTTGAAACATCTTCCGCTAGAAGGTCTGAACATACTGCTACAGGTCTACAACCATGTGTGGACTACAGGTTTTTTTCCACCCTCTTGGCGAAAAGCCCTCATTATTCCCATCCCCAAACCTGGAAAAGATCTTTCTAATCCATCTAACTACCGTCCCATAGCTTTGACCAGCTGTGTCTGTAAATTGATGGAAAAAATGGTCAATGCTAGGCTCATGTGGAAACTCGAAACCGATGGCCTTTTGGCGAAAGACAGTGTGGTTTCCGCAAACACCGTAGTACAGTTGACCATTTGATTCGTCTGGAATCTACACTTAGGAACGCTTTTTTAAACAGACAGCATGCAGTGGCAATTTTCTTTGACTTGGAGAAGGCCTACGATACCACCTGGAAGTCGGGGATACTTCATGATCTCCACGATCTGGGTTTTCGAGGTCATCTTCCGCTTTTTATTCAAAATTTTTTGGCAGAACGACAGTTTCAGGTCCGGGTTGGCACCACTCTCTCTGATGTCCACGAGCAGGAGTTGGGTGTTCCACAGGGGAGCATACTATCTCCTGCCCTCTTTAGTATTAAGATCAACAACATTGTTCAATCAGTTCAGCAGGGTTCAGACTGCTCATTGTTTGTGGATGATTTTGCTGTCTACGCAACTGGAAGCCTGTACCGAGTGTCCAGCGCAGGCTCCAGCTTTGCGTAGATAAAATCCATCGGTGGGCGGATGAAAACGGTTTCACCTTTTCTGCTACAAAAACCCAGTGTATTCACTTCCATAATTTCCGTCAGTTTTTTCCAGATCGGAACTTCAAGTAGGGAAATCTCCCATTCCAGCTGTTAAAGAGGCCAAATTTCTGGGAGTCATTTTGACCAAAAACTTAACTTTCTCAGCCATATTAAAAACCTCAAAACTGCTTGCCAAAAGGCACTGAATATCTGCGGGTCGTAGCACACACCGACTGGGGCGCTGATAAGAAAACTTTGTTGCACCTCTACAGAGCCCTGGTCCGTTCCAAACTGGACTACGGTTGTGCTGTGTACGGCTCCGCAAGATCATCTTACCTCAAACTCTTGGACCTATCCACCATCAAGGGCTTCGTCTCTGTCTTGGAGCGTTCCGCACCACCCCTGTGTACAGCCTGTACGCAGAGGCAGGTGAACCTTCACTGTCCAACCGCAGGCTGAAACTGTCTTTGAATTATTACATCCGACTGTTCTCAGAACCGCAGAATCCTGCCTATGACTGTGTTTTTGACCCTCCGTTCCAAAGTAAGTTTGAAACAAACCCGAAATGTATTCCGCCGTTTGGGCTTCGTATGCAGCCTCACGTGCGGAATGCAGGTATAGACCTGGGAGTAGTTTCCGATTTTTCCAAGTTTCCGGATCAACCTCCATGGACCTTTTTCACACCAGAGATTCGTTTTGATCTCGCAGCTTTCCGTAAGGAGTCTACCAGCTCTCTGGCGTACAAGGCTTTGTATGCCGAGCTCTGTTCCAAATTCCCATCCTATCAAAAAGTTTTCACTGACGGTTTCCAAGTCTGAGGATGGAGTGGCCTGTGCAGCCTACTGCCCTGGGGCTCCTTCTCAGATATTGTTGGAACATATACATTCAGATGCTTCTGTCTATTCTGCTGAACTTACTGCTCTAGTACTGGCTTTGAAGATAATCTCCCATTCTTCGAGGAGGGACTTTCTGGTTCTGTCGGATTCGCTGTCAGCTTTGGAGGCCATAGCTGGCCGCAACCTTCAGCATCCAGACTTTTATTTTTTTTTAACTTTTTAGCAAGTTGAAGGCGGACGGTTACAACATTACTCTTGCTTGGGTTCCTGGCCATGTTGGCATCGGCGGGAACGAAATGGTTGATCGTTTAGCCAAGAACGCCAAAAGAGAAAACTGTCCAACACTTATATCCCCTGCTCAGATGTAAAACCCCAAAATTAACGATTATGTGAGAGACCTCTGGCAGGGGGAAATTGGAACACACAGACGAAAACAAACTCTTTCAGATCCGCCCCAAACCTTAAAGACTTCCTCCCATCTACGTCGGGTGGTCGAAAAGGGGGAAACGGTTCTGTGCCGGCTGCACACCGCCATTCGTATTTTACCCATTCTTACCTTTTAAAGATTTGAAGAAGCTCCGGGTGCATTCTTTGTCATGTGCCACTCACAATGAAACATGTTCTTTTAGAGTGTTGGGACTTGCACGATGTGAGACACAAACATTTTTACAGCGGCGCCCATGAAATCCTGTTCAGGGATGTCCCGCCTGACGTGATCCTTGGGTTTTGAGAGAAATTAACATTTTTCATCTGATTTGAGATTTTACGGAAGAAGGATTTTTAACAAAGTTTCTGGTTCGTTTGTAGACGATGTCATTTAACGAGATGTGTTTAAAGTTTTTTTTTTTTTTTTTTTTTTTTTTTTTAAAATGACTGGTGAGTGATTTTTTAAAGTGGTGACAGCCCGATGTGGCCCTCGCGGGCGGCTGGGCTATAAGCAACATTAAAAAAAAAAAAAAAAAAAGCGAAGTGTTAACTGCTTGCTCATTTGTGTAGCTGGACACATTTTTGAAAAAAAAAATGTATGAGTATTGTAGTGGCTTTAGGTAGTTTTAGTTTTTCAAAACACCATGTAAGTAGAAATGGTGATGTAACGCTCTTAAAAATGCCAGGTTGTTGATGACTTTACTATGGGACATATTGGCTCCAAAGAAAAAAAAAATTTGAAAGGGTACAAAATAAAAAGGGGGGGGGGGGGGATCAATCACAAACAGCAAAGCCTATGATCCAGTAGTTTGCATCACCCACTGAGGAAGAGTAAAGGATTTAACCTGTGCCAGGCATACGGGTTGTGGATTGTTCACTCCAAGCCAGCTCCTACCCGGAATAGAACATGCTGTGTTGACATGGGAAGATGGAAAGATGGCACAGTCCATCCTTTCCCTCCACTGTGGTCATGTGTCTTGAAGAGAGCACTCAGTGTTCCAAAACGCCCGTACAGGTGTCTTATCTTTTGGGGCAAGTCGAATGCAGGATCCTTTACAAAGGATGCATGGGCAAGGGATTGTTTTTTTTTGCGGTTAATTTCATTAATGGTACGCATTGCATCGTCGTCTTTGTTGTCTGGATGGTGTCGGTCGTCTTTGTTGTTATCCCAATAGTGTCATCTTATCACCATATTGGTGGGATCAAGTTTGTTAATTTTTTTTTTTTTTTTTTTTTGCTGTTCCATCTTCTGTGCCACCTCAGTGGCACCAGAGCTTAATCTAGAGCGCGGGATTGGTAAATCCCCCGAAAAATCTGTTCCTTTCCCGCAATTACCAGTCTTAAAACGCGGGCAAAACTCCCGCACATTTGCAGAACTGCCCCGCCCTGTTGACTGATCATTGCGGCGCTCGTTTGTCGTCTGCTTGAAAAACTGAAACTAGACTGAGCAGGAAGTGAACGATTTCATGATATTTCATTGGCTGTTGGTGTAAATCAACCAATCGGCGGCGTTCATCTCCTCCTTCTCGATCACCGACGAAAGTTGCGAGAGTTTAAGGCGCCATATTGGATATTTTCCAAAATGAAGCGTGCACCCACCCACCCTATTCGACTTCGACTTTCGTGGAGGAAAAGTGAAAAAAAAAAAAGATTCTCTGCCATGCGAGGGTGGAGAAGATCATGAAGAAACCGCGACTACATCCAAAAGCTCGGAGAAGCAGCCTGAAATTAGTGCCAGTGCAAGGGAACACTGGTTTCAAGACGGTTGGCTGAAGAAGTGGCCCTGGATACCTAAGCTGAAGACCGGTGTGATGCGATGTGAATTGTGTTTGAAACACAAGAAACAAAACGTATTTACGTCGCCCCAAGGTGGTGGTTTAATCTAGATGATTTGATCAAGGTGTGTTGAAGTCTGTGTACAAAGGTGGAGGAGGTATGTAACGTGGGGTTGTAGGGGGGGGGGGGGGGGGGGGGGGGTGCGCCCCTTTTTTTGATATGAGGCGGGGACTGCCCCCCTTTTTCAAAAATCCTAGATTAAGCTCTGTGGCACTGCATCCATGTCACTCATTCTGAGCCCTGTGCACAGCTGCTGCCTGGCCTGTCCTGCCACAGCTTGGACACTGGCAATCCACAGGGAGCAACCAATGTCAAGTCGTCAATAGGAACCCGCCAGAGGAGACACTGCACTACCACCAAGTCACTACAGTGGTATTCAGTGGTGCCTGTTCTGATTCAGCATACGCAGGACACCACCTGCTAAGTCCCCACAGACAACAACGATTGTTTAGTCGCTGAGCTGGTGTGAGTGAACTCTCCCTCTGGAGGGTGCCACAACATCCGTCCAGTAACAGCCCCCACGAATTTGCCGAACTGATGATCCTGATAGAATCAAACCAAGGCCATAGATGTGGAGAGGACATGGAAACTGAGGTCACCATGAGAGCAGGGCATGAAAGGCCACAGCATTTCACTTTTTTTTTTGTAATGCTGATTGATGAGAATGACGATGGTGAAGATGATTCTACAGAATTCCATTCCGATCCAAGACTGCATGACAGGGTTGTACTCTACACTTACTTTCATAATGTATCCCGGCATAAGATATATGGACATCTAAAGTGCTAGTCAGGAAATTTGAGCAACACTCTCAGAGACGCATACATTTAGTGGATGAGACTTGACTGTGTGGTTCCCATCATCCCAACTTAGCCCATAGCAAACTCAACCCGGGGTAGGAGCCGGTTGGGGCAGAAAAATCGCACATAGCTCAGATGGGAATCCAGCCCACGACCTCCCAGTGGGAGTCTGCAACACAAACCACTTCGCCATGGTGACTGGTTGTTAGATCATCTTGAGACTAGCATATTGATCACCATCCTGGTAGCATCATTTTCATCATAATTCTGATGGCATCATCTTTATTGCCATCCTGGTAGCATCATTTTCATCATAATTCTGATGGCATCATCTTTATTGCCATCCTGGTAGCATCATTTTCATCATAATTCTGATGGCATCATCTTTATTGCCATCCTGGTAGCATTATTTTGGTTAACATCCAAATAGCATCATTGTCCTCACCATTACACCACCCATCCAGAAGGAGCGGGTTCAAATTTGGGTAGCGCAAATACAAAACAAACAAACAACAACAAAAAACCTGACAGCAGAAGGCCATTTAACGGTCCTGATCTGGATGTGGCCTAGCCCCTTAGAGTGTAAGGAGTTAAGAGCCAAGAGGGTTTCTTGACTGAAAACTTGCTGCTGTCAAACTCCTCATAGAGTTTTCTCCTACTGTCATCATCTGGATAGTAGTAGTATCATCATCTTGATACCATTCTGATGGAACTGTCTTAAATCATTCTGATGGTATCATTGTTATGGTCATTTAGTTTAATCTTTATTTTCAACCTGAAAGTATCATTATTACTGTAGTTAGTAGAGCACCATCATCTTTATCATCATTCTGAGAGTGTTACCTTTATCATAATTCTATGATTGTATGTTCATTCTGATAGCATGATTATTCTCATTCTGATAGCATGATTATTCTCATCATCCAGATAGAGCAGTCATCTTTGTTCCTATCTTGAGAGCATCATCGTCAATGTGATCCCCTGTCTTCTTGATCATTGTCCTGACAGCATCACTGTCTTCTTCATCATAATCATGATACAGTTGTGTTCTTTATCAGCATCTTGACATTGTCTTGTTCATCAGTATCCTTATAACGTTGTCATCTTTATCATCATCCTGATGCTAGTGAAAGTGTAACCTAGTGCTCCGTCATCATCAGTCACTGGCACACACTCATCCTCGGATTTATATGGCTTAGGTGCAAAAGTTGACCTCAGCTTCTTAGCAGGAGAATTCCAGTCTAGTCCAGCATTTGTCCATCCAGGACTTGGTCTGCCTGCCTCTATGGTATCCATCCTTGCTGTTACATGCACAGTTACCATTGGATCTACGTAGATACATGCCCATGCCAGATTTGCTTGCAGTATAAAAGAATTGCGGAAAGTGGTTATTTTCTGTGATCATCACAAATTGAAGTTGCTTTACAATTTGTGGCACTTCATGCCCTTTTCTCATGATGACCACTGTTTCTTCGTCTTTCTCACTCTTACAGAGTGGTAAGTTTGTGTACGAGGCGACGATTTGATCAGATTTATAGGGACTGTCACTGGAGGAACAGGGTGGTTGTCTGCTGCCCAGAGTAAGTGTTCCACGAAAAGCAATCACTGACATCAGAGGGGCGTTAGAGGGCAGTGTGTTTGCAACATAAGTTGTTAGAACAGTTAGAACAGTCGTCACTGAACACCAGCAACAGTGCAGTGTCTTCTGTCATTGGTGGCTTCATGGCGACCTGATGAATTGCTAGGCTGCCCAGAGTCACACAAATAATAGACATGCATTATAAAGTTGCGCTTGAGCTAGAGAGGCATTTTACTTGACTAGTTCGTACAAATTATCATGAAGAACAGAAATAACATAAATAACATTAATGAATAAGATTCTTTGAAAATATTATTTCGTACTTCCATGTCTATTTGGCTTGTGTTTCAGTCTCGTTGACATCGTCAGTATCTTGGATATCACCAGTTAAAAAATGAAATTAACCCACAAAATCCCAAATGTTAACTTGTTTTCCTTCGTTACTGCGATATCACATGCAGTGGATCTTTTTTCCTCTCTCCATGTAAACCAGTGGACAGAAAGCAAACATACAAATGTGCCAGTGGAAAAAAAAATACATGTGAACACATAGAAACAAGGAGCAAAGTAACCTTTCCTGAACACCTTACAAAACAGACAAGTGCATTTTTAACAGATTCGCTTTTTTCAGAGCTTACAAACAACAGACACCAAAAATGCACAAACCAGTAATCCCCTGTTGGAAGTCCGCATTAGAAATATGCCGACTGTTCTCAGGGGGTAGTAATTTGTGTGGTTTTGTGTCACGTTTGTAATGTTGGAAGAAGGCATGTTTGTTGACAGTTCACTTGTCCGTTTTGTATTGTACAAACAGCTGCATTACTTTACACCTTGTTTTGTGTCTTCATTTTGTGTGTGTGTGTGTGTGGTTTACTGTAACACCGCAATCTGTGTCACTTTCTAGAAAGTTAGTTTTTGACAAATATGTCTTCAAATGAAACAAACAATAGACATCAACAAATGCATTAGGCAGTATTCCCTAGTAAGTAGTCGGCATCACATGCACTGACTAACATGCATTTCTGATGTCTGTTCATTGTGACGTCTGAACAAGACATTTGTGGAAAATATACTTTTTCTATTTTGTATTGTGAATTTGATCAGCGTTTGTGCCTTGTTTCGTGTGCCATGTGCATTTTGGCTTGTTTGGTATGAAACTGCAGTCTGTTTCAGTATTCATAGTTGAAAAAAGTCAGTAAGTTGTTTGTGTCATGGGCGAAAGTGAAAACATTATTCTGTTTAATATTTAGTGCCTAATTTGCATGACGTACATTTTAATTTAGAACATGTAAGAAACTTGATTATAAATAGCAATAGTGTATTTTTGTTAGGACATATGAG
The DNA here is from genome assembly GCA_018398815.1 of Conus ventricosus. Lineage (NCBI taxonomy): Eukaryota > Metazoa > Mollusca > Gastropoda > Neogastropoda > Conidae > Conus > Conus ventricosus. The sequence goes on from CM031603.1 coordinate 73,372,640, forward strand.
AGAGTTATAAGTTGCTATGGCATATGTTTGTTGAGAAGGAAAATAATGATCAGAAAGTGTGAGACTCTGAAAAGCGTTGTGTATTGCTTGTGTCAAAGCACTTTTTGTTTGTTTGTTTCCGTTTCCTCCTCCAACCCTTGATTGTTTTAACACCTTGCTCCACCTTCCCCAGATGTTTTTTCCCCCTTTTTCTTTTATGAATATATATCATCAAACTTTGAGTGGAAAAACCCCCAACCTGTTCTATATCTGTTTTATGGTAGGTGATTTTCAGGTGCACTTTGTTTCTATCATGAATCGTGATCTTTGCATCACTTTGGAAAGGACTAGTTTTGTTGTATCTCTTTGCACATTAATATTCATTTCTTGACTTGATATTTATTCATATTCGTATTTACTTATTTTTGCATGTTTTGGTTCTATTGCCCTTTTTTTTCTCTTCAATGATTCATATTTTGGCACATAGATGAGCTTGAGGTTGTCAAATGTTCTTTTATAGTGAAACGTTTTGAACGATTTGACTATCAGTGAAAAATTGAAACAACCAACAGGTAGGGAATTGGGAGAAAGAAGTGATGGGAGGTGCAGGTAGGTTTGGTGTTGTGTGCACTCAATGCAGTTTGCTGGGACGTGCTTTTCCTCTTCTTGCAGGTGCTGCTTCTTCCGTCGACGCAAGAAGAAGAAAGGCCGGCATGCCTAAGTTTGCCAAACAGTCACAAATTTAGCAGGGGTTCCCCAGCCCTCCCGCACCTAGGCCATTTCTTTAGACGCCAGTTTCTCCCCCTTCCCTTTCTTCTTTCCAGCATGATCTTTTGTGGATGGAAATCATGTGAACATATTTTTTGGGGTCCCATGTTCACAGTTTTTTTTTTCTCTTTGCTTTGGAGGAGGAAATGTTCCTGTATGTGTGTTTCATTACTCTTGAACTCATGTTACTTTGTGCATCAGTTCGGTAGGGGGGGAAAAAGAAGAGGGAAGAAAAAGGCAGTTATCTCGAGTGACTGGGAAGGGAAATACGAGAATATCGTTGTTACTGTCCAGTTGGGTGAGTGGTTGAGAAGTGTATGGTCCTGGTTATGCACGTACTGGTCATGAGACGGAGAGAGAGGCTGTATCAAGAGTCGCCCCAGGGAGGCAAAGGGAGAACAAAACAGCCGGCACACCCTGGCTGGAACAGCTGTGTATATTCGTGTGTTTTTTCCCCCTTTTTCTTTTCTCCCACCCAGGTGCTGCGGCTGCTTCCACCGCCGCAAGAAACGCCCCAAGCCAAAGCGCCAGAAATGACAGGCTGCCTTTGGCCAGCCCCGGGATACAGTGCCCTTGAAGCCGCAGGAAGAGTCCTTGACGAGGACCTCAGCACCCCCAGCGGGTCCGGCGGCCAAGCAAGCCCAGCAAGACCTGTGATGGCCTACTTAAATCAGACGTTCCTTTAGTCATGGTGGGAGGGAGGGGGAGGGGGGTGGAGGAGGATTGGATTGTTACGGGAGAAGGGCGGTGTGATCGCGCGCGCGAGATGAGGAGAGGTCAAGTGAAGGGTGTCGTGCTGGTTTGTGTGTGTGTGTGTGTGTGTGCATATTTTTTCCCCTTGTCTGGTGTGTGTTCCATTGTTTTCTGTTTGTAAGATTAGGTGAGGAATTGGTCACTGGAGCTTGATGCATCGCAATGTGCTGGGACCATATCATCCTTGGAAAAAATTTCAGCCGATCATTGTTAAACCTGAACATTTCCGTGGCTGTATTGAACTTGCCATTTTAGGAAACTGAACGTTGAATAATGTTTGGAAGTTTTAATTCACCCTGACTCTTGATAAAGAACACCTTTGGGGGGGGGGGGGGGGCGGGGGGGGGATTTATCAATAGAAAGTATTATTTGTTGTGTTAATTAGTGATCTCACTGCTAACAGTATTCAGATGAAAGAGCTACAGACATCTTTGATATTTATTTCTATGTCATCTAAGGGCACACTCTTTTAATACTTTAATGTGTGTGTGTGCTGCATTTTGAATTGCTTACTTTTTAGAACACGCCATGTGGGAATGATTAATTTTCAGAAAAGATTTAGTTGGAATTGTTAATGATTGGAGCACAAAATGTAGGAATGGCTTGTTCTCAGTTGCTGATCTCAAGGGGTGAACAAGAGACTGAATATATCTCTCGCTGTAGTGGTGCATTGATATTGTTAACGTGCATGATCAGCCTTTTTGCCTGGTCCTGTCATGGAGAACCTTGGTAAGAGAAGACAGGGTCATGCGCCTGCATGGGTGTCATCATATTTGAAATCAACAGTCTTGTCGTCTGAGTGGCACCAGGATCTGTTCAGGTTTACAGTGTATTGGGTTGATTTTTGCCTCGTAGGTTATTTTTGGAAAATGATTTTTACTTGCTTGTGACTCACTTATGAGAGGTAGGGAACGGATACCTTTGTTGACTCACAATGGAGTTTTGGAACAATTTTGCATTTTCCTGCCTTTCAACCCGATTTTATTTTGTTGTTTTTGTAAACCCAGTTCATTTATATAACACGGATGGTTATTTTAGACATAGGTGTTATCCTGAAAGTGATTTAGTTGTGAACAAAATGTGCTGAAAAGTGAAAAACTATTTTGTGCTTTCCAGTAACAAAACAGCAGTTATCCGCAGGTCTCCTCACAGTACTGAAGCAGGGAGGAAGGAAAACTTTAAAAAAAATTAAAATAAAAAATTCAGGCAACAAGTCTTCATACTCAAAAGTCTAGTTGACCCAAGATTTCGTATAGCCAACATTTTTTTTTTTTTTACAGCAGGGAATATCGTCTGAGCATGATGGAGTGTGATGTCGACAGATCAGAGCTATTTCGAAGACAATCTGGATTTTGTGAGCTGTAATCGCCATTCACTTGCAGAGAAAGGCAACAGCACTATCCAGTCGGGCTATTCATCAAGCATGTGGACAGCAAGAGTGATGTCCAGTCTGGTTATTCATCTTGCTGTGGAAAGCAAGAGCAGCGTCCAAACTGGTTATTTACCTTGCTGTGGAAGGCAGAGGTGGTGTTCGGTCTGGCCATGTACCTTGCAGCGGAAAGCAAGAGTGGTGTCCAGTGGCATGAAGCAGAAAATGTATCCGGGGTAGTCTGTGATAAGAATTGCACAGTTTGGGCTGATTTTATAGAGGGGCATCATGAAAATACAAGATCACAACAGCTGAGCTCCATCACTGAAATAAACAGCCAGATTTAGAATTATGATTGTTCCTTCCTTCCTGCCGCTGAAGGTCTGTGGAATACTGAACTGTCGCTAGGGACAGTTTGCCCATAATACAATGTGAAAGGTTTGATGTGATTGACAGTGTTTTAAATCTTGTGACTCAATGGGCATTATAGTTTGAGTCCACAGAGAGACTTTCGAACAGCCAACAGATACTGTAATAATGGAATAAGCCTTCGCACCAGTCTGAAGAACGTGTGTAATCATCAAGAGAGAACATGATACAGCATGTCTGACAGTGTTGTTTTTCACCCTATGGTTTTCATTATTTGTCAGATAGATTCAATGCAAAATCAGCTTTACCGTGAGTCATGTTGGTTTGGCCTCAGCATATCAGAACTATGGGTGCAGATATTGAAACATCAATTCTATTTTTGATGGTGGCATTGATTTTTTTTTGTTTTTTTTGTTCATGGTTCACAACTGTTCTGAAAGAAACATGCAGGTTTAGGCTGTTTGGACAAGATGGGTCAAATGAGAGACAGTTCAACTCCTATGTGATCATTACACGGTGTTTTAACAGTTTAGCTGGGGTGCATGAGGGGTCGATCCATAACCTAAAGTGGTGAGGAGATGATGAACTAATGTTAGCCACTCCATACAGGGGGCTGTGACTCCGACATGATGAACCTGGCTGGTTTTAGAGGATGTGGAAAAGGTGGCATCCATAGTGCAGTAAACTCTGAGAGAACTCTGAAAGTGGAGCAGAAAATCCAGACCTGATAAAAACCATCTTTGGAGTATTCGTCATTATTGCATCTGGAAGATGATCATGAAAGTGGCAGGCAAAAAGACGCCAGCATTCAACTAGTAATCAAAACATTTCAAGAGCTTTACGTCAGTTTTGTTGTTTTGAAACCCGTAGTGACTGTTGATGGATCTTATAGCATATTTTCCTAACCTGTTGGCACCACCACTGTTGTGTTTGCCAAGAGTTGCAGTCATTCAGCCGACTTGTTTGCAGACGAATTTTGTCAGCCACTCATTAACACTGACTGGGTGGTGGAACAAGCCCCAGTGTGGACTACGTAGATGTGCTTTATTTGTACAGCTGTGACTGTAATGTAGTGGAGAAAGTGAAGTTGGAAAGAATATTAATTACAAATACATGTTTTCTTTGTCCGTGCTTTAAGGGGAGTTGTTTAGCCATGGATCTGATCTCTTTAACTGAAAGATATGGTCTTTTCTTCAGTTTTTACCCACTTTTAATTTCTCCCTCATCCACATTGTTTCAGCTTTGGTCGTTTCATTTTCTTAACAAACATTCCACGCATGTTTTGGTTTGTCGATGTCTTTTTTCTTTATTTTTTTTAATGTCCCTCAATTTTTTTATAATTTTGTTTCTGTTTACCACTGAGTGCTAAAGACTGGTTGCTGGTATGATGTGAGTGTAGCAAAGACCGTGTGTGGTCCCAAACTTGTTTTGTAATGGAGAGGAGTTGCTTGAGATGTTTGAGTTGCGAGGTAGAGCGAAGCTGTAGAAACTTTTTCCCTGATCTTCCTAACCCCGAGAAAAGAGATGGGTGGTAAAGGCGTGGGCTTTTTTCCCCTGTTTCAAGGTCTTTCACTGTATTCCGGGACTGGCCAAGGAGCTCGGTCCAATTGTGTTACCATATATGTGTATTACTGTATGCCAGGATTTGGTTTTTAACCACCTGTATCCGCACGTGTGTCTGAAGGTGTGGACAGCTGCACTTAGCCATGTAGGGAGAGACAGTGTGTGAGTGCGTGCGTGTGTGGTTGTGTATGAGTGTGTGTGGTGTGTGTATGTGTGAAGTGCAATATGTGTAGGTGTGCGGTTTGTTTGAACATGTTTACATGTATGTGAAGAAGAGTTTTTTCAGAGCGAAAATGGCAGTGTCATGTATGTGAAGAAGTTGGTTTCAGAGCGAAAGTGGCAGGTGTGGATTTGAAGAGGAAAAAGCTTCTTCCCTGCTTGCTGCCAGGAAAGAAACTGGTTGGTTGTGTGATGTGACAACTGCGGCCCATGAGTTGGACTGTTCATCTAATAATCATTTCCTAGGGGCTGTGCAGAGACGTGATCGGTCAGTGTCTGTGAACTTCAGTCGTGGTTTCATGCATCAGTGGTGAACTCTAGGGTTGTCATGGACTGTCTTCAGGACATTGGTACATAAGCTCTTTCAGCTGTTGGAGGGCTGCTCCGACCAAATCTCAAAGGGACTGCATGTTACTTTAGCTCCATATTGGACACCTAAGGGCCCTGCTTTTACTTTACCACCCCCAATGTAGTGACGTATATTCTAAATACCAGGACCTGTCCACCCTAGTATAGTGATGTATATTCTGAACACAAGAACCCCAGTGTAGTGACATATAAACATAGGAACCTGTCAGCTGCCCAATATAGTGACACATATTCTAAATTTAGGAAATGGTCTGCTCCTGATGTAATGAGTTGTTAACATAGGAACCTGTCCAACCCCAATATAGCTACAGATCTAATCGAAATGGGAACCTGTTCACCCCCAATGTAGTGACGCATTCTGAACACAAGAACCTGCGTGACCCTGTTGTAGTGATTTTTATTCTAAACACAGGAACCTGTCAACCCCAGTGTAGTGAATATTCTAGACACAGGAACCAGTCCACTGACAGGGTATTGACATATATTCTAAACACAGGAACCTGTCTGTTCCTAATGTTAGGGTAGTGACATATATTCTAAACACAGGAACCTGTCTGTTCTAATGTTAGGGTAGTGACATATATTCTAAACACAGGAACCTGTCTGTTCCTGATGTTAGGGTATTGACATATATTCTAACACAGGAACCTCTCTGTTCCTGATGTTAGGGTAGTGACACATATTCTAAACACAGGAACCTGTCTGTTCTGATGTAGCGACACACATTCTGACCATAGGAACTTGTCCTCAGTGTAGTGATGAAAATTGTGAGGACAGGTACCTCAACCTTATCCTAGCAAGTATCTACATCAGGTCTGACTCCTTCCCCCTCCCCTGGACCCCCCCCCCCCCCCCCCCCCTCCCTCTCCACCCCTCCTAATCTGAGTTGCATGGTGCGGCGGTGTGTGTTTTACATGTCCAGGTGTAGAATGCATGAGGTTTGAATGGATCAACTTGTTGCCAGAAACAGCTTGTGTGCAGTGGCAAAGGCAGATGGATCTGGTCAAGGGAGAATAGAAGGGAACTTCATACCTTAAATTTCCTAGAGTGATGGGGATAAGACATACGTCACAACCTGACTTGGCCTTGAGGTGCACAGCCATCCAGTAGATGCAGGTTCGAATTTCGGTAGTGTGTGAAGTCCTGGATGGTGGAAGGGCATCCTAAGAGTTATGTCTTGGATGCAGCCAGGTCCCTTTGGTGTGTAACGAATTCAAGGTCAAAACAGCTGGATGAACGAGGTTCTCCTTTGAAGACCTTAAGTCGAGTTTTTCCTGCTGTCTGATCGTAGTGTCATGCTGTCTGTCACCTGTGAAACACTATATTGTAACCAATGTGACGTGATGAATGGTCACAGTGAATTCTGTTGTAGAGCCATAAGGTAATGCTTTCAACATTTTGGATACACTTTATCACCTGGGAGAAACAAGGCATGCCTAAACATTCTCAACACGTCCATACACGAAAGGTGTGTCTACCATTCCTGGTGGTTGATGAGGTTCAACAGATGGGATCCAAGGTCCCTACTGATAGATTTGGATCACAGCTGTCTCGTTATACATTAGGATCAGTATTGTTTCCCCTTCTTCTCCATGTGATGATATTCAGATGCCTTGCACAAACTGCACTGTACAGTTCGTGTGGAATGGTAAAAGACAACGGCAGGGTTGTGAGGGATAGGAGTGGTAAGGGAAAGGGCCAAGGAGTTTGGTCTGTGAGAATAACTTGTGATATCGGCTGTGGATGAGGAGGACAGGGGCGGACCAGGAAGCGGATAAGGGAGAGGTAAACCAGCCCGCTAAGAGTCTGTGCTGTATGACGGGAGGTAGGCCTTTGTAATGGTGCACTGGGGCAAGAGCTGACACAGGCAAGGGGAGGCTTGACGGCAGATGGATCGGCAACAGGTGAATGTGGACTGTTGGGATTCCAAGGTGTAGTGTGTCAGACACAAAGGGAACTGGACCTGTGGTTCCAACATGGAGTTCTTCCTGTGCTGTGGACACCTGGCTACATGAGAATGCTGACCTCTCCTGTCTCTCTGGTAGGCTGGGTCTCTCTCACTTCTTTCATATAGTGCCAGAGGTTCTGCCAGTGATCTTTGTGTGGCAGTCAGTATAGTGGAGAGAAGACAACGTGCATTCAAATAGCATCAGTTAGATGTATGAGGTGTCTGGGGCTTTGTCTCGATGTGTGTGTCAGGAGGACCAGGCTTGTTGGATGGAGTAGACACAGAAGTCGGGGATAGACTGCTTCCAAGTGTAATGTAACTCTGTACTGTTGGTAAATATCACCACATGAAATGTGACGCTTGATGACCACAAGTCCAGCAGTGTTAAGGTGCAGGAGCACACATCCAACATTTATCATGAGATTTGAGCTCTGAAGACATGCCTCTAACTTGCTGAACAACATTCTTGACCACAAGGGGCTCACGTTTAATTGGGAAGATTTGCTGTTTTTTTATTATGAACATGTATGGTGCTGAGAAAAAAGAGTAGCAAGAAAGAAATGATTAGAAACTGCAAATGTTGTGCACAGCAAGAGTGGATTTTTCAGGAAGACATTTTTTTTATTTTAATGTAAATCCCAATTGCCATAGCAAGTGGCTATGAGAGAGATCTAACTTACCGCTACATTGATCAAATAATTATTATTAACTAAATCGGCATGTTGGGCAAGTTATACAGTAGAAGGGACGAAGTCAGATGACCAGGGCGAAATGGTGAAAATATTTTCAAATGAATTTGAAATGTTAGTAATAATGCATCATCAAAAAACATAGACAAACAAATTGAGACAAAACATGACATGTTTCGACCTCTGGTCTTCTTCAGGCAAGATACAAAACGCTCAGGACAACGAAAATGAACGCGCAATCACTTTTCGTCATCCAATTCAGTGCAAGATAGGCGTTGAATGAAAATGGGGCTGTCAGGAAAATGGTCGAAAAATCCGAATGTGGAGATACTGTCTAATGGGATTGACAGAGATGTGAGCAAAGATGGAAACCAGGTTCACAATTCTGGTCCCTTCATGGATCACACAGCTGTAGGCTTAGCTGCAAATATTGTGTCAAGTGGCTTCTACAGTTGCTACACCTGGTCAGCTTTCTAGAAGACGAAAGTCAGTGATTGATAATGATGGTGGATAATTGTGTGGGGTTGGACTAGGAGTAGTGTTCGACTGTGCATCCTCTGTGTTTTGTGTGAATTTCTCTTGGCCGACTTGGGTCACTCGGAGGGAGATTTCAGATGTGGGTGAAAAGTGCTGAAAATGGCCTGAAGAATTGTGAAGCTTTGGGCCAAGTGGCCTAACCTTGAAATTCTAACTACGCTCCTAGCGGTAGATGCAGCCATCAAGTTGAACTTTTTGTGTGTGTGTGTGTTTTATGGGGATGAGGGAGGGGAGCGTTAATGGTGCCTCTGGACAAGAGTGGAGCCCAGTGATAACGTGATGTTGCCCTGCGTGGCTCCAGGGAAGTTCCGCCTTACCTCCCCTGCTACCTGGAACGGGCGCAATGCGCCATGAATGTGTACAGTGCTGATGGGATTCCTTAAGTGCTGGGCACAGACAGTGGAATATGGTTTTATGACACCTCTTTCATTTTATATCACGGTGGCTGTATGACATCATTATTGATAGGTGATCATTACTACTATTTTAACCTCCTTTTTTTTACATAATTATACATATATTCCCAGCCCAGACTAGTCAAAAGTGATACCGACAGAGGAGAGTGTGTGTTCATGGGTGTATTCTGTGAACGTGTTGCCAACAGAGGTGAGAGAGAGAGAGTTCATGGATATTCTGTGAATGTGATGCTAGCAGAGGAGAAAGTATGTTCTTGGGTACATTCTGTGAACATGATGCCGACAGAGGAGAGAGAGTTCCTTGCATATGCTTTCATACATGCATTCTTTGGACAAATGGGCTTGTGTTACGCATGTGTGTGCGCACATTTAATTTTGAACATATTTTCTTGCGTTTATGTGTACAAGTGTTCACTCAAGTTATCTGTGTTTTGAGGACAGATGTATTTCGAATCTGTTCTTAAGCAATGTGGTTTTTTGTTATTGTTTTTTTAATATAAATGTTGCAAAATTGTGAAACACTGTACATTTTCTTGTCACAGTGTGTGTGTGTAAGTGACTAAGCGATCATTCAATGTATGGGTTGAATGGAGTGTAGAAAAAGAAATATCTGAACTGTTTCAGATTTAAAATCTGCTCTTGTTGTGATTCTGGGTGAAAGACATGTGAGTGTGTATGTGTGTGAAATCCATGTCGGCATATGTTTGAAAACTTTGGATTTTTCCTGTATCATTCCCCCCACCCTTCACCCCACCCCCTTTCTCCTGCTGCACAGATTGACTTTTTTCTCACAGCGACAAGAACCTCTATCAAGTTGTATAAAGCTGAAAGGGAAATCATCCCCCCCATCGAACTACTCACTATTGTCTTGAAGAACTTACCACTGGTTTGGTCCCCAAGGAAGCAGGCTGTCTCATTTTAAAGCCCTCCTCTCAACTTCCATCCCCATCCTGCCTCTACTTGGATAATTTTTAGTAAAAAATGTTTCAGGCAAGTCTGTATAAAAAAAAAAAGAGGAGAGATTTTACCTGCACCTGGTTGGCGGGCGCTCATAAATCATCACTTTTATCACTTGCCAGTGTACAAGCACAACAACTGGAATGAATGGATTCATAGCAACTTGTCGGTGTGGAGCGAGTGGTCGAACTCTTAAAAATATACATCAGAATGCGAGCATGTATTGATAGTTTTGTACAGTCCATGATAGAATGTTTGTACATAATTATGTGCTGTGAGGAAGCATTGTGTGTGTGTGTGTGTGCGGAGGGCATGTGTGTATAGAGAAATAAAACTGCACTCTTGTAATTTGTGTGGTTATGGGTGCAGCTGATCAGAAAATGTATGTTGGAATTTGTTTATTTGATGGGTGTGAGGATGCGTTTGATGTGTACTGGGTTTTGAAGGTTCACGTGCGTGCATTCATTAATAACATATGTTTAATCCAGACCAAAAAGAAAGAAAAAATAAAAACAAAAAGAAAGAAGAAACGATGCACATTATGTAGTCATTCATGCCATATACCTGTATCATAACTTAATATCGTATTAATTTTCTTGTCTTCAGCATCAGGCTGCTCTCAATTCATCACTGTTATTTTTGTTTTGTTTGTTTTTTCATTTACTTAGTTATTTATCTGGCCATCTTAATGTTCTGTGGCATTCTCATTTTTCAGTCCATTGGTTTTGTTGTCGTCGGTTTCTTTTATTTTTTGTTCTTTTTGTTTTTGCAATTACTTCTTTTTTTTTAATTTAAGAGAGGAGCTATTGTCTTCATACACTAAAATGAGAGCTTGTGGTTGGAGGGATGTGTGATTTTTTTTTTGGTTTTTGTTTTGTTTTCTGACACAAAGAACACTGCGAATGTCTAACCTTTATGTGTTGCTCATTGAAAACAGTGTGTATGGGCCATCGTTGTGTTTCTTATTTCTGTTGCTGCTTGGTCATACACAAAAAGAAGAGAGAAAATGAAGAAAAAAAAATGAAAAAATAATAAAATCGACAGTATTTATAAGACAGATGTTCTGGCTTGATTTTGTCCAAGATTGTAGAGCAAGACTCCTTTTGAAGGGTTATGCAGCTTGTCATCTCTTTTTCAGACAAATGTGTATGCATGCATGGACTGTCGCACACATTAGGTGCACGCACACATACATTATACACTTCATGGCTTACGATTGGAGGAGGGGGAACGAGAGAGATTATATTTCATTAGAAATTGAAAGGGAAAAAAAAAGTTTGTATTTCATAATGTGAATCTCTTATACATAGTGCCATTTATGTGTATGTGAGTTTTCTTCTTTAACCTGATCATCACCTCCATCGAGGAGGTTTTGTTTTCGTTCGAGTCTATCAGTTGGAGGATTTGTCCATCGAGGAGGTTTTGTTTTCGTTCGAGTCTATCAGTTGGAGGATTTGTCCATCGAGGAGATTTTGTTTATCGTTCGAGTCTATCAATTGGAGGATTTGTCTGTCAGCAAGTTGACTCCTGATGCACAGTACAAAAAATGTGGTGGGAAGCCAAAGGATGAAACCATTGAATTCCAAACGGAGGATTCTAGATCCCTACAGGATTCTGGCAGGTTTTCCTCTGAACATTGAGGGTAACTGTCTGATCAGTTCATAACTGTTTATCGAGTAATGTATTTCCATGGAATATTATTAAAACTTTCTAATGATATCAACTTTTGACTCTGGATATTTTCCATACTATGTTGAAAGAAAAAAAAAAGTAAAGGGGAAGGCACTCTTATCAGCTTGTACCTGCTATCATTTGACATTCATTAATTCTGCATGATGCTTCTCTCTTAGTGACTAAAGTGTTAACATTCACCATCATGTTCACAAAGCAGCCTTTACATAACTTCTTTCTTAGTCTTATGATGCCCTGTTCACTTAGAAAATCTTAAAAGTGAAGACAAGTACACAGATATGCAATGCTCATGAGCACACGATACTCGTTCATGCAAACATGTCTGATAAAGAATGAACGAATGAACACAGTCACACAAACATGTGTGATGAGGAACCAATGAATGAAGACACTTGCACAAATGCATGCAAATCGTCCACGCAAACGTATCCAAGAAAGAAAGGATGAACAAAACACGAAGTAGGAAAAAGCGGATGCCTGCATTCCCCTTGTGCTACAGAGTCCTTTCATTCCGAATGGGCACACATCTCAATGCTGTTCACAAATGCCATAACTACCATGTGAATACTAACAGATTCACTGCTTTATTATTGCACTTGCGTGCTTGGTCTTTTGCCTCTTCAACAGTCCGTGAAGTTGGTGACAGGAAAATGCATGTACTCAAAACATTTTCACAAACACTGATAAAGTGATAAAAAGGAGTTATGTTTAACAAAGGGAAGATATTAAACTCATTCAAATTATCAGAAGCAAAACATGTATAAAGAAAAAAATTTTAAAAACCATTTTAAACGATGCAAATTTGAAACATTGAAATGGATAGGAATGAAGTTTACAGATTACGTAACCAACACAATCCAAAACAAGCAGTAAGACTACCCTTAATAATGATGAACAAACCCCGCCTCCCTGCGATAACGTTTTTCTCGTGTAATTGGGCAACAGACCGGCAGTCACAGAGATAAAGTACCATTAAGTGAATTTAATAAAATAATTTGAATATTATGCATGAAAACGTAATAACGTGAAGATCTGTTACACCATGCATGGTAATTGCAGCTAGCTTAGGGTGTTGGTCACTGCTTATCATGTGACCAAGACCTGCCAAAACCATGCTGTAGGACGTATCATCATATAGATACACGCCAAAACCATATCATTGGATGTATCAGAAATACCAAAACCAAGTCGGACTATCATCAAAGAGATTCAAACATACCTTTCCTCCATAAGCCTCAAAACCGAGGGTGACAGCAATACTCTGGCACAAAATGTCACTTGACATCACTGACTTCATCGAGCTTCAAACAGGGGACTGGCTGCCCTGCCTATAGAGGTAAACAGGACTGGTTACAGTGGTGCCGCGGTAAACAGGACTGGTTACAGAAGTGCCAAGATGAATGGAGGCTGGCTACAGAAGAATCAAGGTAAACAGGACTGGTTACAGTGGTACCACAGTTTACATGACTGTCTACAGAAGTAGCAAAGTAAACGGGGCTGGTGACAATGGTACCACAGTAAACGGAATTGGCTATAGAAGTACCAAGGTAAACGGGACTGGTGACAATGGTACCACGGTTTACATGACTGTTTACAGAAGTAGCAAAGTAAATGGGACTGGTGACAGTGGTACCACAGCAAACAAACGGAATTGGCTATAGAAGTACCATGGTAAACGGGACTGGTGACAATGGTACCACGGTTTACACGACTGTCTACAGAAGTAGCAAAGTAAACGGGACTGGTGACAGTGGTACCACGGTTTACATGACTGTCTACAGAAGTAGCAAAGTAAACGGGACTGGTGACAGTGGTACCACAGTAAACAAACGGAATTGGCTACAGAAGTACCAAGGTAAACGGGACTGGAGACAATGGTACCACGGTTTACACGACTGTCTACAGAAGTAGCAAAGTAAACGGGACTGGTGACAGTGGTACCACAGTAAACAAACGGAATTGGCTACAGAAGTACCAAGGTAAACGGGACTGGAGACAATGGTACCGCAGTTCACACGACTGTCTACAGAAGTAGCAAAGTAAACGGGACTGGTGACAGTGGTACCACAGTAAACAAACGGAATTGGCTACAGAAATACCAAGGTAAACGGGACTGGAGACAATGGTACCACGGTTTACACGACTGTCTACAGAAGTAGCAAAGTAAACGGGACTGGTGACAGTGGTACCACAGTAAACAAACGGAATTGGCTACAGAAGTACCAAGGTAAACAGGACTGGTTACAGTGGTACCACGGTTTACACGACTGTCTACAGAAGTAGCAAAGTAAACAGGACTGGTGACAGTGGTACCACGGTTTACATGACTGTCTACAGAAGTAGCAAAGTAAACAGGACTGGTTACAGTGGTACCACGGTAAACAAACGAAATTGGCTATAGAAGTACCAAGGTAAACAGGACTGGTGACAATGGTACCACGGTTTACATGACTGTCTACAGAAGTAGCAAAGTAAACAGGACTGGTGACAGTGGTACCACGGTTTACATGACTGTCTACAGAAGTAGCAAAGTAAACAGGACTGGTGACAATGGTACCACGGTTTACATGACTGTCTACAGAAGTAGCAAAGTAAATGGGACTGGTGACAGTGGTACCACGGTTTACACGACTGTCTACAGAAGTAGCAAAGTAAACGGGACTGGTTACAGTGGTACCACGGTTTACACGACTGTCTACAGAAGTAGCAAAGTAAACGGGACTGGTGACAGTGGTACCACAGTAAACAATCGGAATTGGCTATAGAAGTACCAAGGTAAACAGGACTGGTGACAGTGGTACCACGTTAAACGGGAGTAGATACATAATTACAATGGTAAACAGAACTGGTTACAGTAGTACCATGGTAAACAGGACTGGTTACAGTAGTACCATGGTAAACAGGACTCGTTACAGTAGTACCACAGTACACAGGACTGGTTACAGTAGTACCATGGTAAACAGGACTCGTTACAGTAGTACCACAGTAAACGGGACTGGTTACAGTAGTACCATGGTAAACAGGACTCGTTACAGTAGTACCATGGTAAATGGGACTCGTTACAGTAGTACCACAGTACACAGGACTGGTTACAGTAGTACCATGGTAAACGGGACTCGTTACAGTAGTACCACAGTAAACGGGACTGGTTACAGTAGTACCATGGTAAACGGGACTCGTTACAGTAGTACCATGGTCAACGGGACTCGTTACAGTAGTACCACAGTACTGGTTACAGTAGTACCATGGTAAACAGGACTGGTTACAGTAGTACCACAGTAAACGGGACTGGTTACAGTAGTACCATGGTAAACGGGACTCGTTACAGTAGTACCATGGTAAACGGGACTCGTTACAGTAGTACCACAGTAAACGGGACTCGTTACAGTAGTACCATGGTAAATGGGACTCCTTACAGTAGTACCATGGTAAACAGGACTCGCTACAGTAGTACCACAGTAAACGGGACTCGTTACAGTAGTACCATGGTAAACGGGACTCGTTACAGTAGTACCACAGTAAACGGGACTGGTTACAGTAGTACCATGGTAAACGGGACTCGTTACAGTAGTACCACAGTAAACGGGACTCGTTACAGTAGTACCATGGTAAATGGGACTCGTTACAGTAGTACCATGGTAAACGGGACTCGTTACAGTAGTACCACAGTAAACGGGAATGGTTACAGTAGTACCATGGTAAATGGGACTCGTTACAGTAGTACCACAGTAAACGGGACTGGTTACAGTAGTACCATGGTAAACAGGACTCGTTACAGTAGTACCACAGTAAACGGGACTGGTTACAGTAGTACCATGGTAAACGGGACTCGTTACAGTAGTACCACAGTAAACGGGACTGGTTACAGTAGTACCATGGTAAACGGGACTCGTTACAGTAGTACCACAGTAAACGGACTGGTTACAGTAGTACCATGGTAAACGGGACTGGTTACAGTAGTACCATGGTAAAGAGATCTGGTTACAGTGGTACCATGGTAAACAGGACTGGATACGGTAAGGTAAGGTAATGTTGCTTATAGCCCAGCCGACCACAAAGGGCCATATCAGGGTTGTCTCCACGTTAAAATCAACTCGCAAGTCAAAAAAAAAAAAGAATGCCTTTCACTCATCTCTCTAAAATACACCTAAAAACGTACCAGAAACCTTATTAAAATCTTTTTCTTTCGTAAAATCTGAGATCAGATGAAAAATGTTAACCTCTTTCAGAAACTCAAAAGATCACGTCAGGTGGGACATCTCTGAACAGGGATTTCCACATCTCTGAACAGGGTTTTCATGGAGTCTGCTGTAAAGTGTTTATGTCTCACATTGTGCTAGTCCCAACAATCTAAAAGAATGTTTCACTGTGAGTGGAACATGACATGGAATGTACCACGGAGCTTCTTCACCTTTTAAAAGATTAGAATGGGTATAAAACGAGTGGCCTGTGTGCAAGCCACTGTTTCGTCTTTACGGCCGTCTCTGGAACATGGTTAAAAACTCTTTCAGGTTTGGACGGATTTTAAACAGTTTGTTATCCGTCTGCGAGTTCCATTCCTCTTGCCAGAGGTCTTTTACGTAAGCCTGTGTTTGACTCGACTGCATATTAGCACGATGGTAAAAGAGAACTGGTTACAGTGCTACCACAGTACACAGGACTGGATACAGTAGTACAATGGTAAACAGGACTGGTTACAGTGGTACCAAGGTAAAAGGGACAAGTAATACCACAGTAGACAGGACTGGGCTTAACAGAAGTACCTGGGAAAACAAGACTGGTCACAACAGCATGATGGTAATCATGACTGGTTACAATTTATACCACCATAAACAGGAATGGTTACAGAAGTACCAAGTTAAACAGGACTGGTTACAATAATACCAAGGTAAACAAGACTGGTTACAATTGTGTTACATTGTAAACAGGACTAACTTAACAAAAGTACTAAGGTAAATAGGACTGGTCACACAGGTCCATGGTAAAGAGGGCCGGTGACAATCGTGCCACAGTAAACAGGACTGGACTGACTTGCAGAAGTGCCACAATGAACAGAGCTGATTACAGAAGGTAAACACGACTGGATCACAGAACCACCACAGCAAACAGGATGAGTTGAGAGAGTACTACGAAGATGAACAGGACTGGTTACAATAAGTTCCTTGGTAAAGAGGACCTTGACAGAAGTACCACGCTAATTAATAACACAAGACTGCCACACTAAACAAGGACTGGTTATAGTAGTACCAAGGTAAACACAACTCGTTACAGTCGTCCAAGAAACGCAGGACTTAACAACAGTGATCCCAAGGTAAATGGGAGACTGAATGCAGCAATAGCAGGGTGGTTCCTGACTGTTACAGTAGTCCCACAGTGAACAAGACTGGTCAAAGTAGTCCAACAGTAAAGACGACTGGTTACAGAAGCACCAAGGTTTACAAGACAGTCCAAGTAGTCCCACAGTAAAGGGGACCAATCACTAGTAGACCCATGGTAAACAGGACTAGTCACAGTAGTCCCAGGGAAAAGAGGACTGGTATTGGTGATACCAAGGTAAACAGGACTGGTCAAAATAGTCCACTGTAAACTGGACTGGTCACAGTAGTCCCACTGTAAACAGGACTGGTCACAGTAGTCCCACTGTAAACAGGACGGGTCACTAGTCCCACTGTAAACAGGACTGGTCACAGTAGTCCCACTGTAAACAGGACTGGTCACAGTAGTCCCACTGTAAACAGGACTGGTCACAGTAGTCCCACTGTAAACAGGACTGGTTATAGTAATACCAGGGTAAACAGTAGTCCCACTGTAAACACGACTGGTTACAGTAGTACCACAGTAAACAGCAGTCCCACAGTAAACAGGACTGGTTAAATAGTAGTACCACAGTAAACAGTAGCCCCACTGTAAACAGGACTAATTATAGTAGTACCACAGTAAACAGTAGTCCCACTGTAAACAGGACTGATTATAGTAGTACCACAGTAAACAGTAGTCCCACTGTAAACAGGACCAGTTATAGTAGTACCAAGGTAAACAGGACTGGTCAAAGTAGTCCCACTGTAAACAGGACTGGTTACAGTGGTGCCAGTATAAACAGGACTGGTTACTGTATTGTCAAGGTAAATATAACTTGTTACAGTAGTACCAATGTAAACAGGACAGGTTGCAGTAATACTAAGGTAAATCGGACAGGCTACAGTTAGTACCAAGGTAAACTCAACCAGTTACAGTAGTACCACGGTACACACAACTGGTACTACGTGCCACAACTGATAACAGAGGTACCAAGGAAAACACGACTGGTTGCAGAAATGCCAAGGTAAACAGAACTGGTTACTTTAATACTAGGTAAACATGGTGAAACATTTACAAGCACTCCCCACAGAAGCGATGCACATTAAAAAAATATCCCAAAACAGAACTGACTTCAGCATTAAAGGAAAACAAAACAGAAACCTTAAAATCTGAAATACCTTAAAATCTTAAATACATGTCTTCTTCAGTGAATAGAAAACCACTGTTTGAAACATCAAGGTCTTGTGTTACAAAAGATGAAAACTGAAAAAAGGGGGACTTTACCTGGAGCATTCTCATTTTCCAGCAGAACAAAAAGTAAATCTAAAGTTATCATGAATGAGGTTGCTTTGCTTTCCTTCATGACAATCAAGCCTCACATAGAGATACCTCTTTGCAGACAGCCAGTACTGAGACTGTGGCGGCGGCTATGATATCATCAGTTAGCAAGTTGGAATGAATGGAACAAGAACTGCCACTGGACAGCACACAGGAAGGGGCGGTGTAATATATTATTCAAAAGAACCAGTTCCCTTGTCCTACCACTGTGTAAAAACACACAAATAATCAAAAATGAAATTCTCATCTCCGACCATCACGCAGAAATACATAAATAATTACAAAAAAGAGACAAAATTCGGGGAAATGAGCCAGAAGAATGTGAAGACACTGGGGCCTTTTTTTCCTGCCATTTCCTTCTTGAAACAGAAAGGTGCCAATGATCTCTCATCATCTTGGAGCCAGAACAGCTTCAGCATTGCCCATGGAAAGGAATATCACATCACTGGAAACACAGCACTTGTGACTGTAATTTTAAAGAAATCAACAATGAATTGAAAGAAGAAATGAGACAGACTAGTTCGTACAAGAAAGTACATGCAACACGTAGTAAGAGAGTAGATGTGATCATGGTGTGAGAGATGTATCACATTACTGGAAATGTTAAACGTTAAAACAAGTTACAGTAACAACAGCCAATAGAAAAAAATTGTGATTAAAAATTGAGACTAATTATGTAAACCAGCCATGCAATACAGTTGCACATCAGAAAAAAAGTTGTGATCTAAATGACATCAATGTAAACAAAGGTCAATATCAGCTGGCAAACATGTAAACAAACATGAATATCAGCTTGCAGATATCGTCAACATCTGCATGTTACTTCAACAATTTAAAAAAAAAAAGTAATTGATAAAAAAGACGGTTTCATACTAACAATAAATCTGTCAAAAACCTAATCAATAAAAGATAACAATGAAAAAACAACTGAATTACCAACACAGAGGCAGTTGAAATACAAACCGAACTCTGCCTCCAGTATCTTTTCATAATAGCCAGCTAAACGGCATTCGCATACTGGATTTCTTCAAGTGTCCAAGAATAACACAAACATAAATATCTTCCTCCGTCACCTTCTATCTCCCCCTGCCCCATCACACACACACACACACACACACACACACACACACACACACACACACACACACACACACACCACCCTGTGAAATGGCTACTCCACTGAATATTGCTGTCCCCTACACCACAAGCAAATAGAGAGAGAAAAACAAGTAAGCTATTATGTTCTGTCTATATACTGGTGCTATTGGAGACTTGCAGCCCTTCGCATGCTCAACAGCCCAAGCTGCATACATCAAGCACAGTTTGTTTTCAAGAAAGCTGAAACTTCCTTAACTTCTTGGGAAGAGCTAAAACTGAAAGTGTAATAAACCTGACAACCTGTTCTTGTTCGCAGCTTCATGCACACTCTGAATTATGCTGACAGTTTCACATACTATGGTTCCCCTTGAAGTAACGCCCTTGTTCTTTCATGCTTGCTTTGTTTTTTATGGGTAGTTCAAACCCCTCTCTCGCTTCAGTTTAATGCTACTCTGCCGCCTGGTAAATGCCAAGATACCTAAGCACACTAGAACTTGGTCTTAAACATGCACAGGGGAAAGACTCTAAGGAGGTTTTTTTTTTTTTTAATGAGGCAGCATGCCCTGGAAAACAGAAATGTCCCTCTCATGCTTAGGTTTCCTTATCCAGTTATGATTCTGCATATTGTGGAACATATCTGAGCATTTTTTGATTCGTTACAATAACTAGAGTATGAAATTATCATTCATATAAAACACACACACATACACACACACACACACACACACACACACACACACACACACACACACACACACACACACTCTCTCTCTCTCTCTCTCTCTCTCTCTCTCTCTCTCTCTCTACAGTCTCTTACAGATTTAACTGCAGGAGGGGGAAAGGAAGATGGAGGGCATTGGTGGATAAGAGGAGAGAGAATAAAAGGAAATCTGTCAATAAAATAGCAACAAACCAGGGTGTTGTATGTTTGCTGTTCACATACATGGAAGGTATTACTCCCATCCCCTTTTCAGCATCATAAATATGGCATCAGTATTACACTAGCCCCAACGCTCACGCTCATACACACCTGCATAGAGACACATTCACACACACACACACTGATGCTCACACACACACATACACACACACACACACACAATCACAGGTGCATTCAAAAGTGTCTAAACAATGAGAACAGTACCTCAACCACCTCCTCTAACCGCACCTCTGTATCATGCCTGTCAAGCCCCCAAACTAAATATCAAACCAATAAGACAACAAATCAGCATGTACCATCTTTAAACATTCAGCTCAATGTGGTCCAAATTTATCAAAAAAGAAAAAAAAAATATATTGTGCGATTCCCTGGTAGTGGTCTTATCAACGTAGTGTAGAATGCACCAAAAACAACACCCCGGCTTCCCGCTCCCCACCAAACAAACACAAAAAGAATCACCTCAAACAGAATGAACAACCCCACCCCCCCTCCAGCAATGAAATCTGCGTCTTCACATACAATGCATACAAAAAGTTGCAGAATTTTTTGGTGTCCCCTTCCTCTTCCTCAATAAATGTGGCTTTCAATAACATACACCTGACACAAGTTCCATTAATTTTCATGATCCACAATGAATAATTTTGTGGCAAACAAAAAGACAACTCACCAGCTGCTGTGGCGCTGTGGTTAATGACCCAGGTTCCCTGCTAGATGATCAAGAGTTCAATTCCCATCGCCATTTATATTTGTGGGATTTTTCAGCACATGATCAGCTCCTACCCACAGTTGAGTTTGAAGACTGGAACCACACAGTCAAAGTTTCATCGGTTTAATGGATACATCTGAGTGTTGCTCAGATTTCATGATAAATGCTGCTGCCATCTGTATCTCTAGGGCCTGGTTGACGTCAGGATATATTATGAAGGTCAAGCATAGAGCCCTGTCCTACGGTATCAGACCAGAAATAAACTCCATTACATCATCTTCATCATCCTCATCCTCATCGATCCCCGTAAAGGAAAAATCATCTTCATCATCCTCATTGATCAGCTTAAAGAAAAAGTTATCTTCATCATCCTCATCGATCAGCTTAAAGAAAAAGTTATCTTCATCATCCTCATCGATCAGCTTAAAGAAAAAGTTATCTTCATCACCCTCATCGATCAGCTTACCAATGAAAAAGTTTCTCATGCTGAGGCCCTTTATGCCCTGCTCTCAATGTGGACCCCAGTTACTCTGCATGTCCCAGTCCTCGGTGAGTTTGTGTCAGGATCGCCAGCATCAGTGACTTCATGGGGGCTGTTACTGGATGGATGTGATGCTGCCCTCCACAGGGGGAAACACCCACTCATACTGGCTCCACGATTTGGCAGTCACTGTCGTTGGTTAGGGGCTAAGCAGGTGGAGTCCTGCCTACGTTGATCAGGACAGGAACCACTGAACAACACTGAAGTCGCCTGGCAGCAGCGCAGTCTCTCCTGTGGCGACCTCCTCATGGTGACTAGACACTGACTCTGCCGTGAACTGTCGGTCCCCTAGCTGTGATGGAACAAGCCAGGGTGTGAATGAATGGTGTGTGTGTGTTTGTGTGTGTGTGTGTGGGAGGGGGGGGGGGGGGGGGGGGCGGGGGTAATGCCACTGGAATGGCACTGAACATGAGGCAGCACCGACCCCTCCCCTCCCCATACATTTCAATGGTTAATTCATTCAAAATCATATAACCCCCTATTACTTTAGGGGGAGAAAAGTACTTTTTGATGTACACCATGTAATTTCAATGCTTCCTACATCATAATCTGAAAGCATTCGTTTGTTTGTTGCGTACATGTATAACAATAATGTATTGCCTTTCAAATTCACTCCCTACTAGCATTAGTAAGGTCACATGATGATGCTAAAGATGGATCAACCACAATGTATCTTCTAGGTCTAGGTCTCTCTACACAAAGAAATACAAAACGTTCCCACAGTGCTTCTAATAACATGTCTTCTCTCCCCTCCCCAGTATTGGCACACCTGCCCCTCCATACTACAACGTTTTCTTGTACATTCCACAACACATCATTACAACAAACTAACTGAAAACAATGTATCAATAAGTAAAACATCAACTTCAGTGAACATCGCCATAGTGAAAACCATGCGTTGCTGTTGCAGCTCATTCCACACTCTTTCCTCCTCTCCACTCCCTCTCCAGCACCCCTCCTTCATCTCCTTCCCGTGACGCTCACCCCCTCTATCCCCCTTCTCCCTCTGCTGCAATCGCCCTATTGGAACCCTCCCCCACCCCTCGCATCTCCCCGCCACCCCCCCATCCCTCGATGCGCCTCCCCATCTCCCACAACAACTAAAATGCGAACATGTTTCTCTCAGAGTGCAGTGACAGCAATGACTGCAGTGAACACAGTGCTCCGTCCTCTCTCGTTCTATGCAGTGAAAGCAGCAAATCTCAACACAGTCAAAGCGGTGGTGCCCCCCCCCCCCCCCCCCCCCCCCCCCCCCCCTTGTCTGCAGTGATGAAGGCAGCCAGCCACACCTCTGTTCAATGCCACGAATCACAACTGCTACTCCCACCTGTGACCTCATGCCCATACCTGCAAAAGAAACCATGGAACTGTTTTTATTTACATACGCTACATCACTACCTGACAACAAAACATGTTAGTTATAGCCCTGCTGACAGAAAAGGGCCTGATCAGGGATGTCACACCAGCAAAATCTGAAGTCACATTAGCAAATTCAATTTTATACATGTTTGTGCTGAAAAAACACATTGACAACAACAACCCAGCTCACTTCCAACATACTCAAAACACCTTAAAACTGGACCAATTTTCTAAACAAATCTTAGATCAAAATTAACGAAAATCATTCATCTTCTTTTTAGAAATTAAAAAAAAAAAAATCACATCTGATGGAAAATCCTTGAAAAGGGTCTTTTGAGGTAGTCTGCTGTGAAGTGTACATGTCAAATGTCATGTAAATCCCAACACTCTATAAGCGTGTTTCACCGTGACTGTACACACACTGGAGGGTCGGAATAGGCTACTGAAACACATCTCAGAAGGATCCCATACCACTGACAACCTTTCAAGATAAAAGCTGAAAACCATAACAACTGAAACAACCACACTGCAATGCAACAAAAAACTGAAACAAGGGACAGGACTGAGGGGTTTGCCAATGAATGAAGATACTGATATCCACCCCTGCTTTACATGATTTCCTGCACTAGAATATACAAACAAAAACAAAAACAAAAACAAAAAGAAGCCCACAACAGCAATTCTGTCAGAAATACATTCAGTAGATGTTCTCCCCTTTTCTTTCATTTGACCCAAAAATTTATAAAAAAAAAGAAAAAAAAAAAGCTTATAACAGCAATTCAATCAGACAGACAGCAGATGTTTTCCTGTTTCCTTTTGTCTGATCCAAATAAGAACACAACTGACAGCAAATAAAACATGCATCACCCACAACTCCCTGCCTTTCTGCCCTCTCTGCCCATTTTTATTTGTCCATCACCCCATCTGTCACCATCACAACCATCCCCTTGCTCCTTCTCCAAAAAAAAAAAAAAAATCTGATACACACAGGCACCTGTCAAAAACCAAAAGCCTGATTCTTAGGCACCTGTCAAAGCAACCAATTCCTGATTCACCCACACAGGCACCTGTCAAAACAAGCAATCCCCTATTCTTACACATGCATCTGTCAAAACAACCCACTCCTAATTCTCACACAGGCACCTGTAAAAACAACCAATCCCTGACTCTCACAGGCACCTGTCAAAACACATCAATCAGACACTCACACAGATACCTGTCAGAACAACCAATCTCCGATTCTCACGCAGGCACCTGTCAAAACAATTTCTGATTCTCACACAGGCATCTGTTAAAAGAACAAATGCCTGGCTCACACAGGTACCTGATGAAAGTCTCCGATTCTCACACAGGTACCAGCTGACAGAAGCGATGCCTGACTCACACAGGCACCTGTCAAAACAACCAATCCTTGACACTCACCCTGAGCGTGTAGTCCCAGCTCCCTGTACACAACGCAGTGCCATCAGGAAAATGCGTAGACAGCTGACACGGTTGTCGTGGCCATACAGGGTGGTGGCGCGCATCCCTTTCAGTGCATCCCAGATGTTCACTGTGTAGTCATTGTAGCCCCCAAACAACAGTCGACCTGGGCAGGAGAAAGCAAAAAGAGCGACAACTGAACGCAAGATTATCATCCATATGAAAAAATGGGTACCTTCACCTCTTATTCAGAAATATATTTTATATTCAGAGATATATTTCTCTAAAACTTCCCTAACTCGCTGTGTAGTCAACCAAAGAAAACAAACTTTCCAGCTACCTCCATAAGGCCTCAAAAAAGGTCACAAAGATATCAAACTCATTGCAGTGTATGTGTCACCGTCAGTCACCATTCTTCCAGCTCTTTTCGCATGTGTGCGATCTTTATAGGGTTGAGGGGGTTTTCAGAATCGTTTCTAGTCCCAAAGTATCTTTCTCTCTTCTTTTCCGTCTTTCCTCTGTGGTCTTAGTCTTCTTTCCGTAAAGACCACGAACAGTCACTGAGGGAGGTGCACTGAACAACTGTTCACCAGCTTGTCCAGCTCTGTCGGGGTGTTCGACTGATTGACATAAAAATTCTGAACATAACTGGCACAGCAAACTGGAACAGCTGTCTTGTCCTCACAACATGACAGCACATCAGGAAAAAAAGTAAACAAATTCTCCCTACTTGGTCAAGAGAATACAACAACACAGTCAGCATATTATGCACTGCAACCAGAGAAATAAGGTTCTGACCTTACAGCACAAAGATAGAAAAACAGACCGCAAATACAGAAAAACAGAAGATGACTATAAACAACAATTTTTAAAAACTAATAAAGTACACATGATGAACAAGACAAAAAGGCAAAACTTCTAGTACAGAATTTCCATAATGTTGTTGATAAAATTCAGGCTGAAAGAGCTAATGGAATCCCTGTTGGGGCTTAGATTTGAATCTCAAACAACAGACGCTTCAAAGAAGTTGCGACCACAGACACACACACACACACACTTACACACATTTACCTCTACTTCTATTTACATCATTCATAGCATAGCCAATCACGAGGTGTCATATCAGGGTTGTCATCTTGTCAAAGTAAATTCCCTACACACACACACACACGGTCACACACACACACACAGTCACACACACAAACTCACACAAGGTATGTATACATACCACTGACGGAAAAGTCAACAGCATTGCAACCAAAGATGATACTCTCCTTACGATAGCAGTTGACCTCTCGATCAGCCCTCAGGTCAAACAGTCGACACTGCAACACCATCATGCTTTGAAATCATCTTCAAAAAGAACCATCACCATAAACATCAGATACCTGAATGGAAGGATCATGGAATAATTTTTTTTTTTGATTGAGGAATCCTTTTCATTTAAATCTACTCCTAAGAAGAAAAAGAAACACCCGAAGGTGCTGGGGAGGACCCAGAGAAGCACTGTCTTCACCTGCCTTTAGAGCAGTCCTGTACCACCCTTGGAGGCCTGCGCTGTGTTGACGATGGGTACAGGCACGCGCAGGACACTCCATTAAGATATCAAGGGACATAACTGCTCCTGAACAGAGGTAAATCAGACTACAGGATGCAGCTCATAACAGCCTTAAAGTAGCATCCCCATGGGTGTACCAGCCCGTATTTCATGACTGCAGAGCCCACCGGCGAAAAACACCACCCTCCAGCTGCCGAGCACACCCCACAGACCCAACCACCCCTGCCCACGGACAGATGAAGACAGTGCCACTCCAGACACAGCCAAGCTTTCGCCATAACGGTCTTATGTGCCCTCAAGAGAGAATCCAAAGTTGTTTATAATTTTTTTTTTTTTGATTGAGGAATCCTTTTCATTTAAATCTACTCCTAAATATGTATGAAAGAAATAAGTAAACAAAACAAAACAAAGATTAAAAGAGAGAGAAAAATAAGAAACTGAAAATATTGGGGCGGGGGGGAACTCACCAAGAAAGATCTCAACTCTCATGTAAAAAACAAACGAACACAATAAAAGAAAAAACAAAACAAAAGAGAAACAGATGGACCTAGAAGCACAGAAATAGATAGATATAAAGACACATGCATACATACATGTGGATACACACACACACACACACACACACACACACACACACACACACACACACACACACACACACACAAGCTGACTATGCTGATCCAAATCAGAGGGGAGACAGAGAAGGGAGGGCAGTGGGACAGAATCTGGAAAAATATAAAGAGTAAAAGAGAGAGAGAGAGAGCGAGAGAGAGGCAGAGACAGAGAGACAGAGAGAGACAGATAGACAGAGATAGAGAGACAGAAAGAGACACAGGGAGACAGAGACAGAGACAAAGACTCAGAGAGACAAAGACTCAGAGAGTAAAAGACAGAAAGAAATGAAAATCAAAGAAAATCAAAATCAGAAACGCCACTTCAACTCACCGTAGCATCATCAGAGCCAGTGGCAAAAGCATCCCCGCTGGGGTAGAAGCGGACGCAGTTGATGTCAGACTCGTGGCCTTCAAACATCTGCACACACTCTCCCGTCCTCATGTCCCACACCATGGCCACTCTGTCACAACCCTGGATACACACAGACCATCAGTTCAGCTAACAGGATGCTATGCTCTTCCATACTCTAGCACTGCAGTTTACACGTCCCTCTCTCTCTCTCCCTCTCAGTCGCCACTGTTTTCTCTCTCTCTCTCTTTCTCTCTCCTCTCTCTCAGTAACCACTGTTCTTTTTTCAGTTTCTCTTTCCCTCTCTCAGTCGCCACTGTTCTCTCTCTCTCTCTCTCTCTCTCTCTCTCTCTCTCTCTCTCTCTCAGTCACCACTGTTCTCTCTCTCTCTCTCTCTCTCCTTCTCTCATTTGCCACTGATTTCATTCTCTCTCCCTCTTTCTCTCCCTCTCTCAGTCTCTCTCTTGCTCACTCTCTCTCACTCATGTCCTAGAAAGTAAACCTGGAAATATCTTGCAAAACTAGAGTTTGGGAAGCCCGTTATGACTAATCACACTGCTGTCACTTTTCAGCTACTTTTTAACTTCATATATCAACATGAAGATAATAAACACTCCGTCTAAAAAAAAAAAAAAAGCTAAAAAGAGTCTGATTTCTTGTTTTTGACATTCAATTTCTCCATATCAACCTTGGAACCATGGAACAGCCAGCTTCGTGTTCACAGAACCACTGTGATCTAACTCCACTGACTTCCAAGTTACTCTGAGCTATCCTCTTTACGTCTGACCTTAAATAATAATGTAATTGACGGAAAATATCACAAGAGCTATCACAACATGACATTCTCCACAGGCAAGGAGGAGTAGACACTAACTTTAAACTCCTCATGGACAAGAATGACGAGACACTAACTCTAAGCCCCCCCATCCACAAGGATGAGGAGACAGCAACTCCAAACTCTCCACAGGCAGAGATGAGTCGACACCAACTTTGAACTCTTCATGGGCAAGAATGAGGAGACACAAACCATACTCCCCCTCCCCCCCCCCCTCCCCCGACTGACAAGGATGAGGCTATGCCAATTCAAACTCTTCACAGGTAAGGATGAGGAGATACTAACACTAAACTCTTCACAGATAAGAATGTGGTGACACTAAAATTTAAACTCACCATTGGAGTCATGAACAATATGGTCCTTTTTTGCACTAGGCAAAAATCAGGAGACACAGACTAAATTCTCTATGGGCAAGGATGAAGAAACACTCAGTCTAAACTCTTCCTAAGAGAGGATGAGAACTCCAAACTCTAACCTCACCACAGGCAAAGCTGAGGAAGTCAAATTCTAAACTCCCCACAGGCAAGAATGAAAAGATACTAACTCTAAACTCTCCACAGGCAAGGATGAAAATATACTAATTCTAAACTCTACACAGGCAAGGATGATGAGATACTGATTCTAAACACGCCATAGACAAGGATGAAAAGACACTAAGTCTAAACTCTCCATGGGCAAGGATGAACAGATACTAAAGACACTAAGTCTAAACTCTCCATGGGCAAGGATGAACAGATACTAACTCTAAACTCTCCACAGGCAAGGATGATGAGATACTGATTCTAAACTCACAGTTGGCAAGTATGAAAAGACACTAAATAAGCAGATACTAACTATAGTCTCTCCACAGCCAAAAATGAGGAAACACTGACTTTAAATTCTCTGTGGGCAAGGATAAGGAGACACCAACTCTAAACTCTCCATAGGCAAGGATACATTGACACAAACTCTGCATTCTCCAGAGGCAAGGGCAAGAAGGAAGACACTAACTCCAAACTCTCTATGGGTAAGGATGAGGAAATAACAACTCTAAACTCTCCATGGGCAAGGATGAAGAGATACTGACTCTTAACTCTCCACAGGCAAGAATGAGGAGACACCAACTCTAAACTTTCCACAGGTACGAATGAGGATATTCCATCTCTAAACACATCACAGGCAAGCATGAGGAAACATGCTCTCCAAACTCACCCTAGGCAATGATGAGGAGATACTAACTCTACACCCAACGAAGGCAAGGACAAGATGATACTCTAAACCCACCCAAGGCAAGGATGAGGAGGTACTAACTCTAAACTCACCTCAGACAAGGTTGAAGAGATACAAACTCTCCACTCATCACAGGCAAAGATCGACAGGGACACTAACTTTGAACTCTCCACAGACAAGAATATGACACTAGAAACCGTCCAGAGGCAAAGATCAGGAGAGATACTGACTCTAAAATCTCTAAAGTGGAGGCGCTGTAGCCAGCCATTTTGTCCGACCCAGCCGTTTTGTCCAACCTCGGACAAAACGGCCGGGTCGGACAAAACGGCCGGCTAAAACCTGGCTGTTTTGTCCAACTTTCAATTTTTTGTCAGACAAAACGGCCTGGTTGGACAAAACGGCCGGCTCTATGTAAGCGGCCATTTTGTCCGATATTTCACCGGCAAAGAAGTATAAATTCGTGGCGTTCGGTTTTTTTTTTTTTCTTTTTTTTCTTCTTTTTTTTTCTGTCTGTCTACCCCAAGTAAAGAAATCACGTGGGAAAAAAAAAACCCATTCGGCCGTCATGCCCCCAGGTGCCCAATTTGGCATCTTAAGCTGACCATTGGCCGTCAGGTGCCATGACTATCGAATGCGTCTTATTCTCGTGATTTCTTTACTTGGCTGCAGGAGAGAGAGAGAGAAGAGAGAGAGAGAGAGAGAGAGAGAGAGAGAGAGAGAGAGAGAGAGAGAGAGACAGACAGACAGACAGACAGACAGACACAGACAGAGAGAGACAGGTGGCACATCACGATACAACATTTGAGGTGACTGTGTCAAACCGTTGGGGTCTTGGGACAAACAATTGATGCACCCTCAATTTTGAGAGTCTGACATTGTCTGTGACCTTTACCTTGACCTTAATGCTTTGACATATTTGGAGAGCAATGAACCAAACAACCTTCATACCAAGTTTCAGCTTCCTATGTTGACCGCTGCCCGAGATATGGCTAAAAATAGATTTTCGGTTTTGAAGATCACACGTCAAAGTCATAACCTTGACCTTAAAAATTTGGAAAAGGTGTATTTAAGCCACCCACTCCTGTTTTCTCGCTTCTTAATGTATTTGCAGTATTTCCTTTTTCAGTGTAGATAGGGCTGTCTTTCATCTACCTTTTGAGCTAAAAGTTGTTCTTGAATGATAATTCAAAACTTCGAAACTTCGATTTATTTGACATAACACTCCCCCCCCCCCCTCACCCCCCCCCCCCCCCCCCCCCCCACACACACACACACACACACCCATATAGAACTGACCCACTTCACTGACAGTCATGATAATAGCACTGTGTAATGGTCGATTTCCGCCTTAAAAAAACATGTTGGGATTTATCCTTCCCGATTGACAAAATGTGGGTGACGTCACCCAATACTTAAGTGTAGGTGGGATAAAACATTACGCTAAGTGCAACATCAGGAAGCCCAAGTACAAATTGTAGCATGAACTAGGCACAGCCATAACAAGCGTATCGCCGAGCAGCTGCAACGCCGTACGGCAGATATGTTCCCCCCCGCCTTCCTTTACCCTCATAGCTTAGCCCCACCTTTCTTTCTGCTCTCTCTCCGCACCGAATAACTGACACGCACTGACATTCATTCAATAACTGCCTTTGTCTTTCACACTGCTACATCACTACTGAAAGTACTTCCTCACTTTTGGACACACACACACACACACACACACACACACACACACACACGCACGCGTACGCGTGCGTGCGCGAGCACGTACACACGCACACACACACACATACATATGTGCACAGTGCACACACACACACACACACACACACACACACACACACACACACACACACACACACACTGAGTAGTTGACACACATTGACATTTATAACTCACATGAAGTTATAGATTCTCTATCTCTCTCTCTCTCTCGCTCTCTCTCTCTGTCTCTCTCTCTCTCTCCGTCTCTCTGTCTGTCTGTCTGTCTCTCTCTATCTCTTTCTCTCTCTCTCTATCACACACACACACACACACACACACACACACACACACACACACACACACACACACCTTGTTCCAATCTCTTGCCATTCATGTGGCACACCACCACACAAAGTTTGACGTGACTCCGACTTTCCGTTCGAAGATATCCTTGCGACAGACAGAAAAAACAAACAAACAAACCAAACAAAAATAAGAAGAAAAAAACAGAACGCGACGAATTTATACTTCTTTGCCAGTGGAACTGGGCAAAGAACAATTAAAAAAATATACGGACAAAACGGCCGCTTACATAGAGCCGGCCGTTTTGTCCAACCAGGCCGTTTTGTCCAACAAAAAATTGAAAGTCGGACAAAACAGCCGGGTTTTAGCCGGCCGTTTTGTCCGACCCAGCCGTTTTGTCCGAGGTTGGACAAAACGGCCGGGTCGGACAAAACGGCCGGCTACAGGCGCTAAATTCTCCACATTCTGCCCCATAATTATGCAGCCACACTCAGGGTCATCCCATCACAGCCCCTGCACTGCATTGCACAGAGCCATCCTTCTCAAGTCATCATGAGGAAACACATGAGAGGAGGTACAGCACCTGAGTATATTTCGTGGCGTTACCTGTTCCGATCCAAAATACACAGGACACCACTTCCTGAATCCCCAACTGACAAAAACAATGTTTTAATCTTTTAAGCCAGCATGAGTGAGATTTTTCATTCCAATTTCCAGACACAATTTCTATGACATTGCCAATACCAAAAATGTTGAGGTGAACACACTACAGGCATTCACATGGAAGGAAACTGAAACGAAAATCCACACAGAGCCAGGACACGATTAGCCACAAAATTAGCAGCTGTTCTATTACAATGCTCAGTGAGGATGCAGACATGTATGATGTTATGGTGTTCCCACATTGGTCGTCCCATAAGAGCCCATACCACCGTCATCTCTGAGTTTACTAGGGTTGAAAAATCTCACAAGTGAATGTTCTGACTGGACAGGAACCCATAACCTCTCTGTTTGCAAACCTGCGACACAAACCACTGCACAACAGCAACTGGTACGGACTAGCTTTTGTTTGTGTATGAAATCAGTCTACAATACCTGAAGGGGCATATATGGAATTGTATGTATGTGTATGTATGTGAATGTTTTCAGATTAACAAAAGGATTTACTTTCCAGGTGTTTTTGTTCACTTTCAGTTTCATGGTGGAGGTATCACTGCCTGCAGACTTGTACATATAGGCAATACCACACCTGCTGAGCACCAGACCACACTGAGAAGGATTAGCAGCTGATACCTGAATTAATTACTAGGACGAAAGGCTTTAAGATGTGGTCTCATGGACATAACTTCGCAGATGTCTGACCCACACATTCAACTCACCCCGGATACAAATATATTCCCTGTTTCTGTTGGCGACAAGTCGATGCTCATGACGTCCCCTGCATGGCCATGGAAGCTCTGGATCAGCTGACTGCTCTCTACATCCCACAATGCACATGTGCTGTCTCCACTTCCTGTTAAGATCTGTATGCGACATAAAAAAAGGAGTTATTTATCCATTTAATTACTTTTAATAATTTTTTGATAACTATCTTTTCTGTTCATTTCAACATGTCTGAAATGCATTTTTTTTTTTTTACTCTTTCACTTGCTACGTATCTACCAGCGCATTTTAATGCCCAGATATTACAGTAACTCACTTCTTCCTATGATGCAACTCTCATCATTTGGTGCAAAGTTGCCCATGTCTAAACATGTCTAAAAAAGCCAAAGGTGATATTCTGACATGTGTGTAGCATTCTAAATTTCAGCAGTACTTGTATGCGACATGTCAGATTCAACAGCACTTTAAGTTGCACTTTGCTAAGCACATGATCTGACAGTGGACTGAGTAGACAAAAAATCTCACTCATTATCATATTATTTTGGCCTGATCTTCGGAAAAAATCAAAATGGCTGAAACCAACAAAAATAATCGACAAGGTGTTAAAATCATGATCGTCTATAGCAATTTTTCGTCAACTTTTTCATCCTCTCCTTATCAAACATGGCCATTATTTCATGAAACAAGACTACAGTCTAAAGATCAAGGTTGTCTAGGTTTTGTTTTAAACTGCTGTTGTGTCCATGAAGCGTTTCTTATTTGTTTGTTTCTTCCTTTTTGGCATAACACTCCATCACAATGTGTAGCGCTGCAGCATTGTCAACCGAAGTGTAGCATTTGGCAGGTCTGTTTGGTGCTTTGAACCTTACGTTTCACTCTTAATCAACAGGAAGCTTACCAATTCATTTTCTTTTTTTCTTCATGATGAATATAAGCCCTGCCAAACCTGCTTTGTTTAGACAACCCTTCTGGAGTTATAAAGATGCTGTTAATTTTTTTTTTCACACTTAATTCCCCACCACACCCCCTTCCTCCCTCACCCCCTTTTTTTTTTTTTTACACAAAACCAGAACACCAACTTCTTGGAAACAAAGTACGTTAGACCCTGTGGGATGAACATGTTCAGTGGGCGGCACTCCACCTGGTGGTCAGAGCAGGTGAAGGAGCAGCAGGAGAGGTAACTGGTGTGTGTGGCCACCGCTCGCTTCTTGCTGGCCGGGTCCCCAGGTTCAGGGGGTAGATGGTGCACTTGTTGTCCAGGCCTCTGAAACCAACAGCCCGCCCCCACTGTACTGGGTTCTGCTGGCCTGTACTGAGCTGTACTGTGTTGTGCTGCAATGCGTTATGCTGAAGTGTGTTGTGTTTAACTGTTCTAAAGTTGTGTTAAGCTGTGTCATGTTCTGATGTAGTACTGTACTGTGCTGTATTCTGTTGTGCTGTACTATATTGTGCTGTTTCACTGTGTTGTACTGTGCTGTATTGTGTGTGCTGTGCTGTGTTGTGCTGCATTGCATTATGCTGTACTGTGTTGTGTTTAACTGTTCTGTGTTGTGTTATGCTGTATTATGTTCTGATGTAGTACTGTACTGTACCATATTGTGTTCTGTTGTACTGTGTTGTGCTGTTTCACTGTGTTGTACTGTGCTGTATTGTGTTGTGCTGTGCTGTGTTGTGTTTTTGTACTGTGTTGTACCGCAAAAATTAAAATGACAGTTGAGTTCTGTTCTGTTCAATGATTCATTGATTCAAAATAATATGTGACACAGATCTGACCCAACAGTATCTGCTTCCTTTGAAACGTAACACAGTGGACTGCTTCGCAATGTTGGGATGCAGCGCCATGAAAGAGATGCTCAAAGATTATTTTTTCCATGGCCATTTTAACAGTTGCACAGTTCTGTACCACAATAAATTCAGTAGTTCTAAAACATACATACTCTGCTCTAGTTAGCAACGGTGTGTACTGTATAGAATTGTGTTGAAGGGAACTATTTCTATATTGTGTTGTATTATCCTGTATCCATTTTGTCTTGTACTGTTCCGTGCTGTAGTGTGCTCTCCTGTTTTGTGTTGTAGAGTGTTGTTTTGTGTTCTGTGGTACTGTACTGTCTTGTATGTTGTCTTGTGTCACACTGAATTGTTCTGTGCTGTAAAGTACTGTTTAACACTGTGTTGTACTGTACTGTGCATCACTGCAAGGCACTATTTTGTGTCATGTTATCTCAAATACAGTGTCTTGACTCCCAGAATTCCCAAACACCCTGAATGGGGATGAAACGTTTGGTCATCCTCAGAGGACAGATCCATAATGAATGGATAAAGACAGACAGACAGACACAGGTAAAATGGCTTATTAAATTTATACATGCTAAATTTATACCACATGTCTGACCTAATAGGATGGTTTTGATTAATACACAGATCAGGCACCTTTTAAAACTCAATCAAGTCTGGCTGGAAACGGTATTCCAACAACTAAATTTGCCATTTAGACCATGTCCGATGTAAGCTTCCAATAATGAATCCATTTTCAGCGTCAAGAAAAAATTTTCACTACTATCAGGCCAGATGAAGTTTAACCTTCAAAAATGTTTCCTATCCACTGATATTTATTTCATATCCACCCATACATTACAATTTTTGAAGTCAGCAAATCCTATGCAACTGGGGGACAATTATGGCCTCCTTTTACACACTACAGCAATACAATTCAATAAAGTCTTGTCTATGAAACCCCCTTCTCAAATCCTCTTTTAAATCATTGATCTATTTGGTTATTTAAAAATTAAAAACCCTGCACACTCTGGCCTGAAAGACGTAGGGTAACATAATGGCCTAATCTGCACGCAGCGACTCTTCTCTGATGAAACGGAAATTATTGCAAAGTCGAATCCTACTCCACACCCAGCCAGTTATGTCTCCTTCGAAATATCCTGAACATTCTGTTAGTTACAAGACTGTTGACAATTTCAAACTCTTCATTCACAAAGACTGTTCAAACATTCTAAAACACACAACCAAAGTGTTCCACTCCTCCTCTTTAAATGACGTTCTCTCCAGGTCACCTGGCTTGTAGTTGAAGGGCTGGGGTGATTGTTTATCATGTATTACCTGCCCTACATTTTCAGCTTTTCTTTTCTTTCAATTATGTTTGTGTGTACTCACCCGCAAGCCACAACGGAGCCTGTTGGCCCATAAGAACAAGCCATGACCCAGGTAGTCGGCATGGTGATGGCATGTTCCTGAACACAATTGATGATGAATTAGCAACATATGAACATTCAGCTCATACACATGTACATGTACACACGTCTGAAATATGTAAGTAATCAGTATGTAAGCACACATAATCAAAAGACTCCATGTATGCCGCAAATTTATGTACACACACACACACACACACACACACACACACACACACACACACACACACACACACACACACATGCATGTTCTTGTACCTGCTCAGAGAGAATATATATTAAAGTGACCGACATTGACCGCTGCCTCACTGGAAACAAGCCAAAATATAATTACACACATACACACACACAAAAACCCAAATGTGCAAGTAACACTTATTTCAATATACACTGCAAGTCACACAAGTAAATTTTAAACAAATATGTCTTCTTCAGACGCCAAAAAAGAATAGACATAGAAATGGAAAAAATTGATCCTCCCCAGTTCACAATCAGTATGAAAACAACAATATAAGAGAGAGGTGGACTCATGGGACAGTTCAAAAACAGAGTATGGGAGGGGAGAACAGGGAGAGGGAAGGGGGTGGATGGGAGAAAAGTACGAAGTGAACCCTTTCGCTTTATGATCTTGCTCACTTCTTGCTCACTATTTACTCTCCTCCTGTTCACACCCTTCCCTCTCTCCTGTCCACTGCTCCGTTTGTGTACTGTCCTCACTGTTCTACCTCTCTTTCACACATTGTCATTTCCATGGTGACTAACCCGCGGAATACTGATTTGTGCTTTATTTTATGCTTGTTTGTAACGACTGAAGAAGAGAATTTCGTTGAAAATTTACTAGTCTGTTTGACATTATTTTGTCAAATAAGCGTTCCTTGTACCTAATGTATTTTGTGCATTTGTATTTTGGCTTCTGCACATTTAAGTACAATGCAGACATAACTATAACAAGTTTTCACATGCGCACACATACTACTACATATGCGCACGCACACACACACACTCTCTCTCTCATGCAGAATAAATGTGCATATGCACATCTATACATACACATATACATATATGCATAACCACATCTGCACATACATACACACACATAAATGCATACAGATGTGTACACACACACACACACACACACACACAGACTATTATTAAAAGAATTCTTTTAAGTACCATTTCTAGAGAAAAGATGTTTTAACTGACAAGCCCTTCGTTTTCCCCCACTTCTCTTTCCCCTCAAGCCCCCCCCCCCCCCCCCCCCCCCCCCCCCCCCACACACACACACACACACACTCTCTCTCTCTCTTTCCCTCTCTCTCTTTCTCTCTCTCTCAAACACACATATCTAAACAGACACATGCAGACAGACACACACACACACACACACACATGCACACACACTAACTCTCTCTCTCTCTCATAGTCATATACACACACACACACACACACACACACACACACATGCACTAACACACACATGCACTAACACACACACACACACACACACACACACACACACACACACAAACACACACACACACACACACACACACACACACACACACACACACTGTCGTATGTCTGCATGTCAAAGCCTTCAGTACATGAAGAGAGCTCACCTTGTTAGTGGTAAAGGCATCCCACACCAGCATCTTCCCATCCTGGAAGCCAGAATTAACAAACAAATAGAAAAACAACATACTGATATTGTATTATATACACCACCAACAGCAACAACAATAAACAAACCAAAAAATCTACACAGCATTCATAACATTAATCACAACACAGATAATCGAAAAGTGCATAAAGCGTTCTTTAATTAGAGTCTATATAGTTATTTCAGGGTTTCCAGTAATTTTCAGTTTCTTCCGGCAACAAAACAGGAGACACAGAAAATTTTTCGTCTGGACAGTTTTTACCTGTCATAACCCAAAGCATTTTGCAGAACTATATGCACAACTACCAAGCAGCAACCTGATTTGGGTGGAAGGACTGTAACATGTTTCACCTTTCCTTTCTCTACAAAGTCACAGACATACCCATGATATATCAGAGGAACTTTTCTGATTCAGGGGAAGGTAGCGTCAGCCCTCTTTACATTAAATACTTGTACAGAGATCTTTATCACTGTTGGGTGCCTATCTAGATTTGGGTGCAAACTGGATATGGAAATCATTCCACATCCATCTTTCATCCATTTTGAGGAGATAAGTGATTGTCCATTATTCGTTTTCATTGTCTTGAGTGTTGTTTGTCTAAGAAGACTAAAGAATCAAAATGTGCTGTGTTTATTGTATAATTTCTTTCTTTCTTTCGTTTGGTGGCATATGAATTTTCTTTTAAGTTTGAATTCCATGGAAGCAAAGAGGTATGAGAAATTGTGAACTTGTACATTCTTGTCAAAAAAACCCAAAAAACCCCAAAAAACTCTGAGGAATTACACTGCTTTTTGTACACATCAGAAAAAGAGTGAGAAATTATACTGATACTGAAAGAAGAACTTATTCAAACTGAAGGTGAACATAGTCAAAGAGCAGAGGCCAGATATTAAGAAAATCACTCTGCCTACATCGTAGACAAAAACATTTTTCTCTGGCAGTATTCTTAAAAAAAAGCCATTCCTCAGAAAAGTATAAACAGCATGTCCTAAAGAAAAATCTGTGTTGTGACTGGATTTCACCTTTTACATGGGTGTGTGCAGTCTGGTCATTGATATAATTTTTTATCTGTAAGCACTTCTTATTTACTTGAACATTTTCTGATAAGCTTTGTTTAGTTTGCATGTTTTTAAATACACTGATATTTTCATGTCAATAAACAAAAAAATTACAGCGAGTCATCATTGTTTTCTACAAACAACAAATCTAGAAGCATATAGATTTAAAAAAAAAAATTTTTAACTTCAATGTTATACTCTACAATTCAAAATCATCCAATAGCTCTTAAAATACTTTCAAGAGGAGACTCTTAAATTTTTCTTTAAAAGAAAATGTGTATTTAATTCAAGCAAATAAAAATACAACTCAAAGAAAGAAATGTATAAAACTTCATTCCCAGTTTTACTGAAGCTACCCTGGCACAGGTAGCACTCAGTAGTAGCAGTGAAAGATTTAATTCTAATTCAGTGGCAAGGAGCAGCTTACAACCTAATGAAGCACAGAGACATACTGTAGCAAGTCTTGATGGTTGACAGGTCAAGCCTCATTTCATTGGTTGCATATGTCCGCAAACTTGAAAGTGGTAAGTTGGCAGATTAAAACTATGTTTTAACACTTATATTCTCACTGTCTTTTGCTTTTAATGTTGCTTGCCTGACCCAATCAGAATCGCTTTCTGAGGTCAGGAGTAGGCAACGCATGTATGGCTCACCTCCCTTCTGAAATGGCAACTATTTTCACTGTCCACTGACACCAGTAACATTTGCAATCATTCACTGGTTCAGAATATACATCATTAGTTAAAAAATGCGTAGCAATGAAATCAGTTAATAGCACATGTAATGCAGAAGCACACTAGACATATCATCTGAGTGTGAAAAACATGGAAATTTTAGTTTTCTAAATGTGCGCATGTGTGATTGTGAGTCTCAATGCAATGACCAAGTCGTACAGAAACAATAAATAAGGGTACATGTATATCAGTGGGGCCATATACCAAAGTTTAAAGACAGATACGTATTTAGTATTAAAGCATCATTGTCTTGTAAGTTATCTCCAACTCATACCCAAGTTTTATTAAGCAATAATATCACAGTGAATGGCAGACATTCATGCTTCAAAAGCAGAGTGTGTGCACATAAAGCAAGCAAAAGATCAGGCTTGCAAATGACTTCACAGTTTGTCTTATGTTTACTTTGCTGCTTATGCAGGGGTATGATATTCGCAACATTCAGCATTGGCTCTACATTACACATTATGTCTGCAGGCTGCTCCGGTGTCCTAAATGATGATTTTGCATCCATTTCAATCCTACATTACCTGTGAGGAGCTGACGATGTGTCGTTTATCCGAGGACCAATCCATGCACAGCACCTTTCCTTGGTGGCCTTTCAGCACTCGGCGGGGCTTGATGTTGAACTGCTGCAAGCTCTCAAGTCGCTGGCTCACCTGACACACTGCAATATGGTTTACCTTATTTACTGCAAATTGTCACATATAACTCCTCCCAATCTGTTCACTGCTGAGTTCAAGCATTGGTCAATCTTAAACTCAGAGGCAATATTGCCTCTTTATTAAGAACAAGAATTAAATAGTCTCTACCATAATCATCTCCTCCACAATACTCACATCAGCTGTCCAACACAAATATGTTAATTGATTGGCTGGAACTGCCGACAAAATACAATCCCGAATGCTATCGACCTTGATAGTCTCAGTTTGTGACTCTCTTCCTTCCACGCATGCAGAGTTGTTTTTTTTTATCTCGATGTTATATATTAGAATGGTGAACAGGCACCTACAAGTTCAAGTTCAAGTGTTGCAAGCATACCATTGGAGAGTGTCCGACTGTTTACATGGGTGCATGTGTGTCCATATGCATTCTTAAAACAAGCATGGTGCTTTGATCTACTCAGGTTTTTCTAACATCCATGTGGAATTTGGCACAAATTCAACATAAAAAAATATTAGTACATTAACCTATACACAGGTGCATGTGTAGTAACTGAACTATAATTGTGTTTCACAATAACGGACTGGGCCTTAGTTGAAAGAATGGATATGTATTACATCTAAATAATAAATGATTATATGGGTATCAATAATGAAACGGAATGGTCCTGTGTTGGTAAAACCAACATGATATCAAATTGTATCAGTGCTCTCTCTCTCTCTCTCTCTCTCTCTCTCTCTCTCTCTCGCTCTCTCTCTCACACACACACACACACACACACACACACACACACACATGCGCTTAAGTTATAAATGCTATTCGCACTAAATTTGCTGGCAATGATAGCGCCAATCAAAATTGCCGTTGAGGAAGTAATTTACCTTTATGGTTAATTAAAACATCTTAAGATGAACTTGTTTCCGCTTTCGTTTGCATGTTATAGGCGTTTGTATGAGTGATTTAATTAATCAAATTATATGATAAAAACAAAACCGCTCAACCGATCATGAAAAGTGGGTATGGGGGAGGGTGGGGGAGGTGGGGGTTGCATCTCAACACACCACTGATGCTGCACATCAGTATCAACTTCCAGTTCAGTTGCAGACGACACAAATCGGAATCGTAACCAAAAAAAAACAAAAAGAAGACTGCCTTAACAAGATGTCTCATTTTCTTCAATTCGCACACACTTACTGTCGACATCGTTGAGTTTGGCTTTTTCCTCCGCTAATTTTGCTTTCAGTGTTTCTGCTTCCCTTGTGAGCGCTTCCACAGATTCTGGGTTCTCAGCCCGCAGGACCAAATTTTCAGTCGCCATGTTGTGGATTGCTAAAAATATTACCCGGATGCAGAGGAAGTCTGTGGCATCACTGTCAAGCTGCTGAAGCCACAGGCGCCTGCAAATGCTTTGCCTTGTGGCCCAGTCAGCGCAAGCGTCGACTGAAACAAGTCTCCCGACGGAGACAGAGTTTTCTCCCTTGTGTCATTTGCTGATTGCCAAAAGATCGCTCGATATGTAAGTAGCAAATGAACGTCACGCGATGCTTGCACAGCTTCCGAAAAAAGATCATTTTTGGGGAAAGATCGATTTCCTGCCGCTTCCCAGATTTCGTCAAAACGACGAAACTTGTGCGTACTTTATCTGCCCAGGCGGTGGCTAAGATATGGCTCTACATGCCCTATCTGTCCAGTTTAAGTGGCTAATACAGCTTCTGAAGACCCTGTCTGTCCAGTTTTAGTGGCAAATGCCGCTTTAACAGACCCTGTCTGTCTAGTTTTAGTGGCTAATGCAGCTTTAAGAAACCCTGTCTGTCCAGTTTTAGTGGCTAATGCAGCTTTAAGAGACTCTGTCTGTCTAGTTTTAGTCGTTAATGCATATGTAATTTAAGAGACCCTGTTGAGACTAATTGCACGTGTGTTTTTTGTTGTTTTTTTTGTGAGTTTTTTTTAACTACCCGCCTGTCCAGTTTTAGTAATCATATTATTGCACGGTTTTGTGACATAACGTTTGTCAAATTGTCACGGCTTTAAGACAAGTTGTCTATCGGCTTGGTGACACTCGGATCGTTTTCTGTCCAGTTTTAGTTACTAACTGCACAGCTTTGTCACACCCCATCTGCCCAGTTTTAATACAGTTTGACCACACGGTTTTAAGACGAGTCGTGTATTCTGTTTTAGTGACTAATTGCACGGCTTTAAGGCAACCTGTCTGTCCCGTTCTAGTGACTAATATCCTACCCTAGCTTCAAGACAATTTGTTAGTCTAGTTTTAGTGACTGATTGAACGGCTTTAAGAGAACCTGTCTGTCAGGTTTAGTGATTACTAACACAGATTTTTACCTGTCCGTCCAGGTTTAGAGATTACTAGCACAGATTTTTAAAAGATAAATCTGTTTGTCTAGTTTTAGTGACTAATTGAACGGCTTTTAGACAGGTCGTATATCCAGATTTAGTGACTAATTATTGTACACACGGCTTTGTGACATCTCAGTCTTGGTGGGTGATAATTGAATAACCAGTCACACGACACTGTTAAGTTTG
Organism: Conus ventricosus; assembly: GCA_018398815.1. NCBI lineage: Eukaryota > Metazoa > Mollusca > Gastropoda > Neogastropoda > Conidae > Conus > Conus ventricosus. The sequence goes on from CM031603.1 coordinate 73,414,782, forward strand.
TTTCAAAGCAAGGTGACTGAAAGCGGAAATTGAAGCCAACTTTCAAAAGAAAGAATATTATTTCCGCAAGACAACTCAATCAGAAAACAGGACAAAACACGATGCATTTCGACCTCTTGGGTCTTCTTCAGACAAAATCAAACCTTTCCTGATATTTGATGCTCTCTGTCTGCCTGTCTTTCTCAATTAATTTTCCGTGTGACAGCGGGAAACGATTGCAATAAATACTCTCTCTCTCTCTCTCTCTCTCTCTCTCTCTCTCTTCCTCTCTCTCTCTCTCTCTCTCTCTCTCTCTCTCTCTCTCTCTCATGAATAGGGGTACGAGTACAATAAACTTTCCTGATAATTGATACTGTCTGTCTGTCTGCCTGTCTGATTGTGTCTCTGTCTCTCGATTAATTATTCATGTGGCAGCGGGAAACCAGTTCAATAAATACTCCTCTCTCTCTCTCTCTCTCTCTCTCTCTTCTCTCCTCACTCTCTCTCTCTCTCTCTCCTCTCTCTCTCTCTCTCTCTCTCTCTCTCTCTCTCTCTCTCTCTCTCCTCTCTCTGTCTGTCTGTCTGTCTGTCTGTCTGTTTGTCTGTCTGTCTCTCTTTCTCTCTCTCCTCCTCTCTCTCTCTCCTCTCTCTCTCTCTCTCTCTCTCTCTCTCTCTCTCTCCATAAATTATTCATGTGACAGCGGGAAACGAGTGCAGTAAATTCCCCCCCCCCCCCCCCCCCCCCCCCCCCCCGTCTCTTGTTTATTTATTCATGTGTCGGAATACGGTTACAATAACATTTCCTGCCATTTGGTACTCCGGCTGGCTGGCTGTCTATCTGTCTGTCTGTCTTCCTGCCTGCCTGCCCCCTCTCTCTCTCTCTCTCTCTCTCTCTCTCTCTCCTCTCTCTCCTCTCTCTCTCTCTCTCTCTCTCTCTCCTCTCTCTCTCTCTCTCTGTGCCCCCCCCCCTCTCTCTCTCTCTGTCTTGTTTAGTTCTTCATTTGTAAGCGTACAGTCACAGTACACTTCCCGCTGTTCGGTACTGTCGCTCCCACTCTCTTTATCTCGCCGTTGCGATTCTGTCTGTTTGCCTATTTGTGTGCGTGCGTGCGCGCGCGCGCGTGCGCGCGCGCGCGTGCGCGCGCGCGTGTGTGTGTGTGTGTGTGTGTGTGTGTGTGTGTGTGTGTGTGTGTGTGTGTGTGTGTGTGTGTGTGAGAGAGAGAGAGAGAGAGAGAGAGGAGAGAGAGAGAGAGAGAGAGAGAGAGAGAGAGCGAGCGTGCTGCGTGCGTGCGTGCGTGTGCGCGTGGTGCATGTGTGCGTGCGCGCGCCTCTCTCTCCCTCTCTCTCACTGTTTTTATTTGTTTGTTTTTTCATCTACGCATTTATGGACTAGAGTGTTGTACATTTCTCTGCTGTTCAGTAAACGCACAGTCTCCCTATAGAATACTTGTCAATGCACAGTCTCCCTATAGAATACTTGTCAATGCACAGTCTCCCTATAGAATACTTGTCAATGCACAGTCTCCCTATAGAATACTTGTCAAGCGACTGCAGAACAGCGACTGCAGAACAGGACGGGGGGGGTAGGGGCGCGGAGGTGGGGGGGGGGGGGGGGGGGGGCCTCGCTTTTCTTATACTGTTCACTGGTCGTCATTGATGGACTGACTCTTCAAGTAACCAAATGTCAGCACACTGCCGTCGTTGACAGTACACACACACACACACACACACACACACACACACACACACACACACACACACAACACACACACACACACACACACACAGAGGGGGGGAGGGAGGGAGGGAGGGAGGGAGATTGACTGATCGATTGACTGACTGGTTAATTGATTGATTGATTGATTGATTGATAATCTTTATTCTCAAGGGTAATGATTGACTGACTGGTTAATTGATTGATTGATTGATTGATAATCTTTATTCTCAAGTGTAACAGATGAGCAAGATGGGTTGGGTTTTTTTTTATCTGACCCTTGTCCGTTCAGAGAGAGAGAGAGAGAGAGAGAGAGAGAGAGAGAGAGAGAACCCACCGAAACATTTCTCCCACGGTCTTCATGTCGCGTCTCGAAAACCTCAAGGCATTGTCACTGAAGGGACAAATGAAGTGATAAAAAAAGAATGGATTGCGCTGATTGGGGCGGACAAACAGCGTGGAAATCACCCATCCAAATTTGGACCAACATCAACATTTTACAGGAAGGCGGCAATTTTAAAGTTCCTTTGACAGCATTGTCTTCGTGCTCTCTCTCTCTCTCTCTCTCTCTCTCTCTCTCTCTCTCTCTCTCTCTCTCTCTCTCTCTCTCTCTCTCTCTTCTGTGTATTTGATGCCACATTTCATGTGACAAAACTGTTTAATCATGACTTTACTGATGGGTTTGTATCAGACGCGGGCCATTCAGCAGTTCGTTCGTTCACTGAAAATTGTAATGTCACCTGAAAATTCTGTTGCTCATAATTTCTTCTTTTCTGGCACATTCTTCGACTGTCTTTTCTTTTTCTTTTTTTTTCTTTTCTTTTTTTCTTCTTTTTCTTTTTCTTTTAAATCTTTTTATATATTTTGTTTGTTTGTTTGTTTGTTTAACATTGTTCTGTCGTCCTCTGTTTTTTCTGCGTTTGTGGCTACATCACTCTCCTTTACTCCAGAAAACGATAAATAATTTTCCCCCTCTCTATACAATTTATAACATCCGCTTCTCCATCAACAGCCCTGATGTGGCCCTCTGCGGTCGGCTGGGCTATAAGCAACATTATCTTATCTTATCTTCTCCATCAAAGGCCGTTAAAAAAAAAAAGAAAAAAAAAAGAAAAGAGGATTTAGATAGAATTCCCGTGTTTTTTTTTTTGTTTGTTTGTTTGTTTTTTCACTTTCGTTTTGTTTTATTTTTGATTGATGTATTTGAGTTCAAAGGATCTGTTGGTATTTGTGCTATCATTCTCAATTTTTAGTCTGTGTGTAAATCTGTGAAATGAACAAAGAAATGAATGAATGAACGAACGAACGAACGAACGAATGACTACATGAATGAGTAGATAAGTAAATAAACAAATAAATGAATATGCGATGAATGAATAAGAACATAAATAACTGAATAATACCGGTGCTGTTGTGATTCATGGGTGGTCAAGACAAGGTAGGTCATGTTGTAAATTGTAATCCAACCTATCCGCAGGGGCCTCATAACATTAGACTGTGCAAAATGCTGTGTGCACTGAACGGTGTGATCGTTAATCAAAACACACTCGTGAAGAATTCTTTTTAAAACCATGTTGTTTAGGCAGCCGAATGCCGTTTTCATGTGGGAAGAGTAATTAAATGCATCGCTTATTGCGTTCATATTGTCTATTTTGCATGTTCTGTGTTTACTTGAAATTTTTCAATGTTCGTTCAAGCATTTCAGTTTTAAATTGTTTCTAATCGGAGTGCATACATCTGTATCGGGTAACTGTGACACGTTTTTCTAGTGTAACGTATTTGTAATTCTTTGTTTGTTTGTGTTTTTGTTGTTATTGTTGTTGTTGTTGTTTTTGTGAGTGCTATTTCCAAGGACATGACATTTTTGTTAAAGTTAAGCAGCAAATATTCTTGCACATGAGGGGCCTTTGAAAACTTACGGTTTCAAAATGTAAACCAGTCGTCAGATTAAGGTTTAACGCGCGCGCGCGCGCGCGCGCTCACAAACACACACACACACACACACACACACACACACACACACACACTCTCTCTCTCTCTCTCTCTTTATCTTTCTCTAACTCTCTCTCTTTATCTCCCCCCCCCCCCCCGCCCCTCTCTCTCTCTCTCTCTCTCTCTCTCTCATTTATATCACTGATATGTTCGACCAGTCTCACACAAAGGAGATTGACACATCTTGAGACAGCGGGAACTGTGCACGTGTCAAAGCCCGTTACGCAACACTGGTTTAGCCCTTAAGGGTGGCACAGCGATGAGCCATGATAATCTCAGTAAAGCCTCTCAGTCACTGATAACTGCCCCCCCTCCCCCCCCCCCCCTCCCCCCCCCCCCCCCCCCCCCCCCCCCCACCACACACACACACACACACTTCCGGTGTTTATAAAAAGCCGGTAGTCCGTTGTCACCACGTGTCTTCGCTCTGAAACCATCGAGTGAGCGTCGAATCGTTGTGAATCTGTTCGAATCATTCACAGAGGTGAGTCTCCTTCGTCGTGTTCGAGGGAAAACACGTTTACTGCGATCTATGTGTTGGGTGGTTGTGGTCTCTGTGTTGCTGGCAACGTCGTTCTTCGGCGATCTACCGTGGAACAACCCGTTCGCCCGAAAGACGGTTGTCTGTCCATTGCCGGACAAGAAAGACGAGAGGAATTCACTCGGGCTCTTGCCGGACAAGAAAGACGAGAGGAATTCACTCGCGAGCCCGAAACTTCCCTGGTGAGTACAATTTCTCGTTGATTTGTTGGTTTGATTCCCCATTGTTTTGTTTCTCTGTATTCCTTTCTTTGTAATCAATTATAGAGACAACCTATTCATAGGAATTAGCTCTCAAAAATGAGCGACACATTTTCTTTTTTTTTTAATTGTGCTCATCAAGACTTTAGTTTAGCTTCAGTGGTGAGATGCTTGACCTTAGGTGCAGTAACAATTTTCAGTCGAAATCTCTTGGGACAGTGGTCCTTCAGGTTTCGAAATCATTTGTAGCGAAAGTTGTTTCTTCTGGGGGGGGGGGGGGGGAGATATATATATATATAAATATAAAACATAGATTTCAAACAAAAAGAAAGTTCTGCGCGCGCGCGCACACACACACACACACACGCACACACACGCACACGCACACACACACACACACACACACACACACACGCATGGCATACTGATGAAATGAGAAGGGGGAGGAAATAACCGTGCACGTTAAAAAAAAAAATCCGTCATGGAGACTGCGACTTTGGAAAGATTTGTTGAGAAGCTAGACACAAAGGAAAGGTTTTTAACTGGAGAAGAATAAAAAATGAAGATTAAGACAGGGCCTTAAATCGTAATTCATACACACTTCTTTAGCAGCATATAGGGGACCATCAACATCCGGTTCAAAAACAACAACACAAATATTTTACCTATCTGCGTCGTTTTTCGTCTCCATACTAGCTAGCACACATGGAAGCCGGGAGGTTAGTCTGTTAGTCACTGATGATCTAGACCCTCTCTGGGCAGAGGCAGAGACCTCATGTGACCTTTTATCGTCTCCAGAGGGCAGTTTCAAAGTCTGGATGGCCCAGCTTATCCCTGCGGCAAGAGATGGGTGGGGCGAGTGGGTTTAAGAAACTCGGGCGAATGACAAATTCAAATTAACCGCTTCTTCAAGCCCTTCTTGCTGCTGACGCGTCAGCGTTTTGATTGTTTGAAAATCAGAGAACGTCACTACTTTTTGTGCACTAAAATCAGTCACGGGACGTTGCAACTGTCCGCCATTTTCCCTCTCACGAGGGAGAACTCCAACGCGAGAGACTTCCAAGAAATCTTGCGAAATCTCGCCTTTTCCTAGCCCTGCTCGCCGCTAGGATGTGCTATGAAACGCTGACGCCCGCCAAGCAAACGAAAATTCTTACCACCTCGCCACTAGGAAACGCATTTCAGGTTTCCCGCACGCAATGTCACAACGTAACACGATCTTGGAGTAAATAACAAACTAGTAGGGTAACTCTTGTTCCTACGATGAAATAATTATAAGCCCATATCTCCAGACGATGAAATAATTATAAGCCCATATCTCCAGACGATGAAATAATTATAAGCCCATATTTCCAGACGATGAAATAATTATAAGCCCATATCTCCAGACGATGAAATAATTATAAGCCCATATCTCCAGACGATGAAATAATTATAAGCCCATATCTCCAGACGATGAAATAATTATAAGCCCATATCTCCAGACGATGAAATAATTATAAGCCCGTATCTCCAGACGATGAAATAATTATAAGCCCGTATCTCCAGACGATGAAATAATTATAAGCCCATATCTCCAGACGATGAAATAATTATAAGCCCGTATCTCCAGACGATGAAATAATTATAAGCCCGTATCTCCAGACGAATATCGCTTATGACACCGAATCGACTATATGGATTGACAACACAGAGTACACAGAACAAACTGGAAAACAAACCCCATCGTTGAGGGCACACCCGTAGTGCCCCGAGGCTCGTGCCCTATTGTCTCCACGTAATTGTCGTCTATAGGCAGAGGTCTTATCGTCTCTACATGATTGTATTCTATTGGCAGAGGTCCTATTGTCTCTGCGTGATTGTATTCTATAGGCAGAGGTCCTATTGTCTCTGCGTGATTCTATTCTATAGGCAGAGGTCCTATTGTCTCCACGTCATTGTATTCTATAGGCAGAGGTCCTATTGTCTAGAGGTCTACGTGATTGTCGTCTGTAGGCAGAGGTCCTATTGTCTCCTCATGATTGTATTCTATAGGCAGAGGTCCTATTTTCTCTACGTGATTGTATTCTATTGGTAGAGGTCCTATTGTCTCTACGTAATTGTCGTCTGTTGGCAGAGGCCCCATTGTCTCCTCATGATTGTATTCTATAGGCAGAGGTCCTATTGTCTGTACGTGATTGTCGTCTGTAGGCAGAGGCCCTATTGTCTCCTCATGATTGTATTCAATAGGCAGAGGTCCTATTTTCTCTACGTGATTGTATTCTATTGGTAGAGGTCCTATTGTCTCTACGTGATTGTGTTCTATAGGCAGAGGTCCTATTGTCTCTACTTGATTGTATTCTATAGGCAGAGGTCCTATTGTCTCTACGTGATTGCATTCTATAGGCAGAGGTCCTATTGTCTCTACGTGATTGTATTTTATAGGCAGAGGTCCTATTGTCTCTACGTGATTGTCGTCTGTAGGCAGAGGTCCTTTTGTCTCCTCATGATTGTATTCTATAGGTAGAGGCCCTATTTTCTCTACGTGATTGTATTCTATAGGCAGAGGTCCTATTTTGTCAATGTGATTGTATTCTATAGGCAGAGGTCCTATTGTCTCTACGTGATTGTATTCTATAGGCAAAGGTCCTATTTTCTCTACGTGATTGTATTCTATAGGCAGAGGTCCTGTTTTCTCAATGTGATTGTCCTCTGTAGGCAGAGGTCCTATTGTCTTCACGTGATTGTATTCTATAGGCAGAGGTCCTATTTTCTCAATGGGATTGTATTCTATAGGCAGAGGTCCTATTGTCTCAATGTGATTGTATTTTATAGGCAGAGGTCCTATTGTCTCTACGTGATTGTATTCTATAAGCAGAGGTCCTATTCTCTCCAAGTGATTGTCGTCTGTGGGCAGAGGTCCTATTGTCTCCAAGTGATTGTCGTCTGTAGGCAGAGGTCCTATTGTCTATAGGCAGAGGTCCTATTGTCTCCACGTGATTGTCGTCTATACGCAGAGGCCTTATTTCCTCCACGTGATTGTCTCCACTGAATTGTCGTCTATAGGTAGAACCCCTATTGTCTCTACGTGGTTGTCGTCTATAGGCAGAGGCTCTATTATCTCCACGTAATTGTCGTCTATAGGCAGAGGTTCTATTGTCTCCACGTGATTGTCGTCTATAGGCAGAGGGTCTATTGTCTCCACGTAATTGCTGTCTATAGGCAGAGGCCCTATTTTGTCCACGTAATTGTCGTCTATCGGCAGAGGCCCTATTGTATCCACATAATTGTCTTCTATAGGAAGAGGTTCTATTGTTTCCACGTGATTGTATTCTATAGGCAGAGGCCTTGTTATCTCCACGTGATTGTCATCTATAGGCAGAGCCTCTATTGTTTCCACGTGATTGTATTCTATAGGCAGAGGCCCTATTATCTCCACGTGATTGTCGTCTATAGGCAGATGCCCAATTGTCTCTACGTAATTGTCGTCTATAGGCAGAGCCTCTATTTTTTCCACGTGATTGTATTCTACAGGCATATTCTATAGGCAGAGGCCCTATTATCTCCACGTGATTGTCGTCTATATGCAGAGGCTCTATTGTCTCCACGTGATTGTCGTCTGTATGCAGATGCCTTATTGTCTCCGTGATTGTCGTCTTCAGGCAGAGGCCCTATTATCTCCTCGTGATTGTATTCTATCTATAGGCAGAGGTCCTGTTGTCTCTACGTGATTGTATTCTGTAGGTAGATGTCCTATTGTCTCTACGTGATTGTATTCTATAGGCAGAGGCGCTATTGTCTCTGCGTGATTGTCGTCTGTAGGCAGAGGCCCTATTGTCTCTACGTGATTGTATTCTATAGGCAGAGGTCCTATTGTCTCCATGCGATTGTATTGTATAGGCAGAGGTCCTATTGTTTCCACGTGATTGTATTGTATAGGCAGAGGTCCTATTATAGGCAGAGGCCCTATTGTCTCCACGTGATTGTCGTCTGTAGGCAGAGGCCCTATTGTCTCCACATGATTGTATTCTGTAGGCAGAGGTCCTATTGTCTCCATGTGATTGTCGTCTATAGGCAGAGGCCCTATTGTCTCCACGTGATTGTATTCTACAGGCAGAGGTTCTATTGTCTCCATGTGATTGTCGTCTATAGGCAGAGGCCCTATTGTCTCCGCGTGATTGTATTCTATAGGCAGAGGCCCTATTGTCTCCACATGATTGTATTCTATAGGCAGAGGCCCTATTGTCTCCACGTGACTGTTGTCTGTAGGCAGATGCCCTATTGTCTTTACGTGATTATCGTCTATAGGCAGAGGTCCTATTGTCTCTACGTGATTGTATTCTACAGGCAGAGACTCTATTGCCTCCAAGTGAATGTCGTCTGTAGGCAAAGGCCCTATTGTCTCCTCATGATTGTATTCTATAGGCAGGGGTCCTATTGTCTCCATGTACTTGTATTCTATAGGCAGAGGTCCTGTTGTCTCCACGTGATTGTATTCTATAGGCAGAGGTCCTATTTTCTCAATGGGATTGTATTATATAGGCAGAGGTCCTATTGTATCTACGTGATTGTATTCTATAGGCAAAGGTCCTATTGTCTCAATGTGATTGTATTTTATAGGCAGAGGTCCTATTGTCTCTACGTGATTGTATTCTATAAGCAGAGGTTCTATTCTCTCCAAGTGATCGTCGTCTGTATTCAGAGGCCCTATCATCTCCAAGTGATTGTTATCTGTAGGCAGAGGCCCTATTGTCTCCACGGGATTGTATTTATAAGCAGAGGTCCTATTGTCTCCATGTGATTGTATTCTATAGGCAGAGGTCCTATTGTCTCTACGTGGTTGTATTCTATAGGCAGAAGTCCTATTGTTTCCAAGTGATTGTCGTCTGTAGGCAGAGGTCCTATTGTCTCAACGTGATTGTATTCTATAGTCGGAGGCCCTATTGTCTCAATGTGATTGTATTCTATAGGCAGAGACCCCATTGCCTCTACGTGATTGTATTCTAAAAGTGGAGACCCTGTTGTCCCCTCGAGATTGTCTCCACGCAATCGTCCTCTATAAGCAGAGGTCCTATTGTCTCCATATGATTGTCGTCTATAGGCAGAGGTCCTATTGTCTCCACGTGATTGTCGTCTATAGACAGAGATCCTATTGCCTCCATGTGATTGTCGTCTACAGGCAAAGGTCCTATTGTCTCCACGTAATTGTCGTCTATAGGCTGAATCCCTATTGTCTACACCTGATTGTCGCCTATAGGCATAGGCCCTATTGTCTCCACGTAATTGTCGGGAAAAGGCAGAAGCCCTATTGTCTACACCTGATTGTCGCCTATAGGCGGAAGTCCTACTGTCTCCACGTAGTTGTCGTCTATAGGCAGAATCCCTATTGTCTCCATGTGATTGACGTCTACAGGCAGAGGTCCTACTGTCTCCACGTAATTGTCGTCTATAGGCAGAATCCCCATTGTCTCCATTTAATTGCCGTCTATACCCAGAGGCCCAATTCCCTTTCCATGGTTTGTGTCTATGGGCCCAGGGCTCTTTTGCTGCCGCCTAAAAGTCTTTCAAAGGGAAAGGGGCCCCCTATTGCCTCCACCCAAAGTGATTGTGGTCTATAGGCCGGGGGCTCTTTTTGTCTGCGCCTGATTGTCTTTCTCCCAGGTAAAAGGCCCCTTTTTGGGCCTCCATCCTGTAAATTTTTTGGGCCCTTAGGCCCAGGGGCCCATTGTCTGGCGTTTGTCGATACAGGAAGAGGCCTTTTGGCTCCTTCCCATGTGATTGTCGTCTCAAGGAGGGCTCTATTGTTCTCGCCTGTTGTTTCTACAGGAAAAGGGGCCCTTTGGCTTCCGTCCATGTGTTTGGGTCGTCTAAAATGAAAGGGGGCTCTTTGTCTGCGCAGATTTTTCTTTACGGGTAGGGGCCCCAAATTGGCTCCGCCCATGTGATTGTCGCTACAGGCAGGGGCTCTTTTGTCTGCCCCCTAAATTGTCGTCTACAGGTAGACCCCCAAATTGGGCTCCCCCAAATGTGATTGTCTTTTCTACGGGTTTTAGAGGCCCTTTTGCCTCCATCCATGTGTTTGTCGTTTTACGGGTTTTGAGGGCCCCTATTGGCCCCGGGCTTTGGGATTGTTGTAAAAAGCCGAACCCGGTATTGTCTCCCCCCCGCCGGGTTTTTTTTGGGGAAAAAAATTTGGCCGAGTTATTTGGGGAAAAGGGCCCGAGGCCCGATCCTCTCAGCGAAAATCACCGTTCCGGTTTAGGACCAGCAAGTGGAAAAGGGCCCACTGCAAAAACAGTTCCTAAAATCCTTTGAAATTTTTGTAAACAGAAATCCTCATGGCGAGTTAAAAGGCCCTGCTGGGACCTTTCCCATTTGGTTAAAAAGGGAGACATCCCAAACCTAAAAAAATTCCCAAAATTCTCACCATCGGGGAAAACTAACCCCAAAACCCCAACCCCTGGGAAACCCAAAACAGTAGTAAAGGGACACAAAAAAAAAAGGAAAGGGAGGAACATTATTTTACCAACCCTGGCTTCACTTTCGGGGGAATCAACCAGTTTTCCGGGGGAAAAAGGGGTACCTAAAAGCCCCCTTTTTTTCCTGTTCTTAAAATTTAAGATTTTCAAAAACCCAAAAAAATTAACGTTTAAATTAAAACGACATACGTGTAGGGTTAAATGGGTTTTCAATAACCCATTTTCATTTTTAAAATGCTTTTTAAAAGTTTTTAAAAACCAAGTTTATATTTTTTGGCAAAAAAACCCACCCCCAAGGCACAATGCAATGAAAACAACAACCCCCGCACTTTACGACATTTGGGGGGCCGGGGCTGCCCCCATGACGTTTAACCCTTTTTCCCCTTGAAACAGAAGCGGGCCCAAGCATATAAAACCAAGCCCAAACACTAGGCAAAAGCGGGCCCGGGATTTTCCACACCCCTCCCAGAACCCTCAATAGGCCGTCACCTGTTTAAATTAAATTACAGTGTACTTGACCCCCGCAAGAAAAACCCCACCCCTGCCTTTAAATTAGGGGCTGTTTAAAACATCACAAAACCGCTTTGGGGCCCCTCCCGACATTAAAATTTGGTTTTGGGCCGGGCTGACGGGCGGGGCCCCGGGGGGCGAAAAGCTGTGTTTTTGTAAACAATTCTCCCCAAAACCTCACTCTTTTCCCAATTCCCGGGCACGGGGGTTTGGGGTGGGCGCTCACCTGGCCAGGTTAACCCGCCCTTTAATTTTTCCCTCAAGGGCCATGGGCAGGTAGTAAGGGTTTTAAACCTGCAACATGGGGCCCCGGGTGCCACCCGCCCCCCGGGCGCGAGCTGCAAAAAAACCAACCCGTGTTTTCACAGCTTGTGACAGTCTTATTGAGACCCCCTTTTGAGCTAATTTTTTTCTTTATTATGGCAAAAGTGGAAAAAGTAAAACGAAGCATTTTTTGCAGCTTCAACAGAACAACATATTGGTGTTGGATGAAGAATGTATGTAAACCAAAAAAAAAACGATTTTTTACAAACAAAATACTGGGGGGGAAAACCTTTTTTTAATACTTTTTTAAAAACTTTTCAGTTTTTTTTTTTGGGGTTTAAAAAAAAGGTTTTTTTTATCGTTTCCAAAAAAAACTTTTTCCCCCAAACCCATTCATCAAATGCATCTCTGTTTTTCATGTTAAAAAAAAACCCCGTTTTAACTGTTCCTAAAGTCTTTTAAAAAAGGTTTAAAATTTTTGGCAAAAAAAACCCACACATTTTTCCCCCAAAATCCTTCCACTGAAAGTATTTTTTGGACAAAGGGGTTTATTTTTTTTAACATGTCTCTTTTTTTGGCCGAACGCCCATCTATAAAAAATTAGGTTTGCGTTCCTTCAAAAAGTTTATAAAACTGTTTTCAAACACTAATTTTGTTTTTGTAGGTTTAAAAAAAAATAATTTTAACTCTTCCCCCTAAAAACCTTCAAACTTTATAAGCTTTTTTCCCTTTTTAAAGGGGTTGGGCAAAAAATTAAACAATAAAAACAAAATTAAAACGATAAACGTTGAAAACAGGTCAAGGATAAATATTTTTTTTTTCCACAAACCCATTTGCCCCAAAAATTAAAAGAAAAAATGGGGGTTTTTGCAAAAAGGGTTTAAACCTGCTTCATAGTTTTTAAAAGAAATTTTAATTTAAAATCCGTTATTGTTTTAATAAAGGCTCTCTTTTAAAACTTTTTTCAGTATTTTAAAATCCTATAAGGTAAAATGTGAAAGATAATCCAATTTGGGTTCTGTAAGATTATTTCTATTTTAGACAAATATTGATTTTGTTGTTTGTTTTTAAAGGACCTTTTTATCCTCACCATTGTAAAAAATTACGACGGTAATTTTAAAATTTTTTTAAAAGTCTAAGTTTTGCCAGCTAATTAAAATTTCCCTTTTTAAAAGGGGCTTTCAAAAACCCCCTTTCCCCTTCACATTTTTTTAAACAAAATTTTTTTCAAATATAAATTTGGGAAACGATCACCTTTTTTCATTTGGGGTTTAAAATTGAAATTTTTGGGTAAAGGGCACCTTTAAAAAACCGTTTCTCTTCTGTGGAGGTTTTACTTTTTATTCCCATAGGTTTTTAAATTTCAATCTCTTTCCAAATTTGTCTTTCGGGCCCAAAAGATTACATTTTAAAAAGGGCCAGAGTTAAAAGCTTTTCTAAAATTTTTTTGGGACGCCCAAAAAAATGTAAATTTGGGCTTATGAATTAAAATTTTTATTTCCCATTCAAAATTAGGGGTTCTAAATGCCTTTTGAGGTCAGGTTTTCAACAAATTTTTATATTCAAAAGGCCAACATTATTTGTTTTCTGATTGCGCATTTTGTTCTAGTTTAGGAAATTTTTTGTGGTCGCCAACCTTTTGCGTTTTAAATCACCATCTTTATTGTCTAAAAACCCTTACAAAGTGCCTTTTTCCCCATTTTTTTAAAAGTCCACAAGTTTTGCAAGTCTTTTAAATTTCTAAAGTTATACACCTCACAGCGAAAAGTAAAACCCCGGGTTTAATCGGCCCACGCGCATTTTTAGTAAAACTTATTATTTTTTTTCCCCAAAACAAGGGTGCAGGTTATCACTTTTAAACGTTTTTCCCCCTTTTTGTTTTTGGGGTTTTTTTTTTATATTAAATGACCGGGAACCCTCCCAAAATAATTTTTTAAACTGTAAATTAGGGAATTTATAATTTTCAAAATCGCAATAGGGAAGTTTTCCCCCTTAAACAAGAGCCCCCCTTTAAAAACATTTTAAAGGGCCTCCATAATATAAGTTTTTTTCATTTTGTTTAGCTTCAACTAAAATAAACAAAAAGAGTACTGAATGTACTGTAAGATCGAGCGGATTTTCCCCCCCAAAAATTTAATTTTTTTGGTGTAACTCTAAAACTATGAACGGGGCTGATTGGCATTTTAAAAGCCGGAAATTTTAGTAGCTTTTTACTTTAAAAAAGGAAATTTATATTTTTTTTTCAGGTTTGAATGATAAATTGTTTTTAGTTTTGCATTGTTAAGTTTGAGAGTAATGTAAAAGGGTTACTAAATTGGCTTTTTTAGTAAAGAAAAACCCGTAATAACCTCGGGTATGATTCCCTGGTAAATTTTTGGTCCCTGTTTTTGTCAATTTTTAGAATCAAAATTATTATTCTTCGATTAGTTATATTAAACCATTTTTTTTTGTTTGGAAATTTTTCCCGGGGAGTCCCGCCCCTTTGGGGGTTTCCCGAAATCTTTCCTCAAAAAAGGTTTTAAATCTGTAGGCCCTGTTTGGGTTGTTACTGTTACAAATTTTTTAAACAAAAATAAAAATGGGTGCGTTCAAAAAAATAAAAGATGCAAAATTTTTTTTGGGGGCCCCGCATTTCCCAACCCTTTAAAAATATAGCAACTGATACTCTTGTAATTGCTGTGCCCAACTGTCACTTTTCAAAAAAAAGAGGTTAAAACCCCTTAAGAAGATTTCCCTTAACCCCCCCCCTTTTTAAAAAAGACAAAATCCCCAAAAGTGGGTTCAGCCATCCGTGCAGTTTTTTTCAGAACCAGTTAAATTTTGGGCCTGTGTTTTGTGCATAAATTTGGGTGTGGAGGTCGTATGCTAATCACTTAAATCTCCGACCCTTTTGGTTTAGGTCATTTAAAAGGGTTTTCCTTTTTTAAATTAAAACCTTCCCAGACGTTTTTTATGAACTGCGGCGCCTTTTACCAAATGAAAAAAACGTTTTAATCCATTCAAGCAACAGAATGGACAGGGAAGGGCTTTTGAAAGGATTTGTAACGTTTTTAAAATTTTTAAAAGTTAAGACAGATTTAAAAAAAGCCCGGTTCAAAAATAAAGGCCCTTTAGGAACCCCTTATTTTTTGGGGGTTTTTTTCACAGAAAGTAAAACTATGACGGGGAACCCCCCTTAAAACATCTTTCTTTTTCGGGCACAGGGGGGTTTTCACCTCGGGTCCATAAGAAAGAGAATAAAACAGCATGGAAAAAATTTAACTTAACATATCTGGGGGCTTAACAAAAGCGGGAATAGAACGAATAAACAAACTCTATTCGTATTTAAACTTTGGTTTTTGCTAGGTTCGCAAGCACAAGCGAGATCGAGCAAATTGTTTTCTACAGGTTTGGATGCCAAAAACAATATTTAGAAAAATTTTAGAGGACCCCAAATTAAATTTCTACATTTGTTTTCCCTTTTTCAAGTTAAAAAGGTACCAACATGTTTTAAAATTTCGCAAGTCGAAAGTAGCCCTTCCCTTTTGGCATTTTTTATACTCTCCCTTTCTGCCCGGGGGATTCCAGGGGGGAACAATAAAAAAATACAACAATGAAACCTTTGTAGCAGGTAATGAACAAAAAGGTGGGAAAAAGTTTATAAATTTTTTGACCCAGTAATATTACAAACAATAAAAAAAAACCCAAAAAAAAAGTCCCCCAAACCCCCGGGGGTTCAAACCCCAAAAGGACTGTTGAAACTTGGACTTTTTTTCCGCGTTTGACCTTGAATATTAAAAAGACGCACTTTTTTGTTGGATTAACTGCTTTAGGTTACTTGGTCTTTATCTTACTAATAGAAACCCAACTATTAAGAGAACAAAGGGCCCAAAAGGGCCCTGGGGCCAAAAAACCAACAAATTTGTTTGGGAGTAGAAAAAAAGCCGGGCTAATAACACTCCCTAATATACCTTTTTAAAGAGTTATACCCTTTTACCACAAATTTTTTTTTAATAAACTCGCAAGATGATCAAGCGTTTTTTTACCCATGATTTATCGGGGCGATGGCGATGGAGGGCCCCACCCCACACCTCCCCCCGCCTGGTAAAGCCATCACCATTTGTATTTAATTGCAAACCCAAAGGGCCCCTTTATAACGTTGCAAATGGAAAACCTTGCTCTCCAAACATGTTTTTATTCTTTTGCTAGCGTTGTTTTTCTTTATAAAATTTCCCTTTGAATAGTTTCTCTTATTTGCTTATTTAAAGTTGTAATTTTTCCCTGGGTTGTAGAAAAACGCTTCTACTCTCGCGATTTTTTACTTCTTTAAGTTTCTTTTATTTTTGTTTTATTCTTGAAACATCCCCCTTTAAAGTTGGCGGCTTCAGCCTCAGGGGTTTTTCCTTTTTTCTTTTTCTATTTTCCCTAATTTATTTTTAGTCAGTTTTTCTAAATTGTTTTTTAATTCTCCCTAAAAGGTTTTTAAAAGTCCCGGTAAAAGGGTCTAATAATTCTCTTATGGGCGCCGAAAATTTTTTGCGGGGGCAGCGGGGACATCTATAGTTTTTAAATTGCTGTTTTTCTTCTGGAGTGAGTTTTCCCTGTTGCTTGTTTTATTTCCCCGGGCCTGTTTGGGCCTTAACTCTTCAAGTTTCCATGTTTTGCCCCTGGGGTTAAATCTTTGGGGGGGCTTTTTTTTGTATTTTTTTGAAGTGAGAAACTTGCTTCCCCCATCAAATTTTGGTTTTTAGCAACTTCATCCGGCCCCAAATTTTTGGGTTTCATTTAAACCCCGGGCGTTTTGCCGCTCGCTTGCACTGAGTTTTTGTCTAATTTTTCCCCATCTTACAAACTTTGTGAGTTTAGTTTTTACGAAAAAACCCCCCCCAAAACCCAAAGTTCTCCGTTGTCCTTTTTCACATAAAAATGGTTATTTTTTGTCAAAAACACAGGGGTATTAGTTTCAGGGGTTTTCAAGTTTTTAAATTTGGGGTATAATGATCTGACTTTACTTTTGTTAATTCGGGGCCTTTCCCCCCCTTCCCGGAAATTTCATCCCCCAATGAGATCTCTGATTAAAGGGGGGCCCAAAGGTTCTTTAAATCCATGTTGGACCCCAAGACGAAAAACCCAAAAATCTTATTTTCAATGCCCCCCAATGTTTTTAAAAATTTAATTTTTTATTTTGTTTTTTAAAAATGTCCAATTATAGGGCTCAAATTTTTGCCCCAAAATAGAAAGCGAAAAAACCCCCATGGCGTAAAGGGGAAAATTAAACGGAATATTACTGTTCCAAAAAAATCCATCTACTATTGATGGGGGAAAAAATTTCTTACTTTTTAATTTCCGGGACCTGGAGGGGAAATGATTTGATTGTCCCCAGGCTTCCCAACGGTTACTTTCAAAATAGAACCGCTTCAACAACAGACCCAACCAGAACGGGTTTTTAAAGAACTGGGGGGGCAATCTTTAAAAATTTCTTTTAAAACTTGGGGGGGAAAGAAGTATTTTCTTTAAAAAACAATGCGGGAAAAATTTTTAAACCCTATTCTAAATTTTTGGCAAACCGCAAAAATTAAAAGGGGAAAGATCTTGCGTTTAAAGGGTTTTTGGGTAATGAAGAAGAAAAAAAAAACTTAGAATGGGGCCCCGCCGAACTCCCCCTCGGGTGAAAAAAGCAAAAAAAAAGTCTTTTAGCTGTAAGTTATGCTTTTTGGAAATCGTTTTCCCTTTCCCTTTTTAGATTTTGAGTTGTTAAAAGGGGCAAGCCCCATCCTTTAAAAAGGGGCTTTAAAAAGACAGATTGTCATACAAACCTTAACTTTTAAGGGACTAAAAAAGTGTTATCAAAATAAAAACAGACACCAAAAGCAAAGTACACCCTTTTAATGACATCTCGTTTAGATTTAAAATTTGTTAGCAACTCAAATTTAGCAAGGTGTTTTGGGAAACAAAAAGAGTCAAAATTTAAGTAATAAATTACGAAAACTTTGGCCCCAAACATAACATATCCTAAAAGGGGGGGCAGACGCTATAGGGGAATTTTTAATTTTTCGTGTCGCAAAAACGTTTTAAAGGTATTTTTTGCTGTGCGAAGATGAAGAACCATTCGCAAGAGAAAGTAAAAAAGTTTTTTAACCCCAAAAATAACAAAAAGTAAAAATTTCGATTAAAATGGAGCCCAAAAACCAAAAACTTGCTAGGGGGGATTTTGGCCTTATCATCATTTTGGCAAAAAATAAGAAAATTTGTTTGGGGGGTGGGGGGGGAGTAGAATCCAACACAGGCCCTTTGCGTCTAAAGATTTACCCCTTTTACAGTGTTAGGCTTGATGATTTTTAAAAACATCAAAATAGGGTTTAGGTTTGCCCCTAATTTTCAACAGAGGATAATCAGTTTCAGGGGAAGGGGGAGGAGTTAGAGAAAATAATAAACATTTTAAAAATTGAAAAAAAAAAAGAGGCTTTTAAAACCCGTTAATGTATTTTTGTTTTTTTTTTTTAAAAATCCCCAACTAAATTTTTGAAGAAAAAGGAATTTAAAAGTTGTGGGTTACTAAATTATTTTTTCTTTTTTTAAAAAAGAAATTGCCCACCTAAAAATTTAAACCAAATGTGCCTACAGAACCGGGGGTTCCCCAAGGGGAAGGATAGTAAAACCCCCCCGGCATAAAAACCTTTAGATTAACAAATTTTCCCAAAATGAAAACAAAAACTAGAGCAAGCCCCTTTCAAAATCCAGCAAACCCAAAAACGAAGGGATTCTGCTGCCTTTAATTGTTTTTTTAAAATTATTTTAAAAACTGGAGAAATCGACTAAAACGCCGAAACAGCGGGGGAACGAGGGGGGGGCCCTCTTACCCATCGGGCATAGGCGAAACCGGGCAGTTTTCCCTTCTAGTGGGGTTTTGTTTTTTGCCCCTTGGGCCCTAGGGTTCATTAGCCTAGGGGGCTGTTTACCCAAAAAAAAAAAAAACTAAACCCCAAAAGACACAGCTAAATTTCAACTGAAAACCCAAGCTAAACTTAGTTCCTTCAACCGTTTAATAAATAAAGCACTAGCGGGAAAAAACCCACCGGATGAAGAATTTAATCTTTTAACAGGCCCGATTTTGATGCTACAAAAGAAAAAAAGTTTGATCTTCAAAGAAAGGCGAGGACAAGTTTTCTCAAAACCAGACGCCGAGCAGAAAAAAAAAGGAAAAGCTTAAAAAAGAAAAACGAAAAAAAAAAACTTTTCTCTAAACAGTCACTTTAAAACAACGCCAAAGGGTGTTTTATACTTTAGTTTATAGTCAAAAAAAAAACCAAAAAAAGGGCCCCTCAAATATTGATTAATTTTATTTTTTTGTTTTAAATAAATTTTTTGATTTAGAAAAAGAACTCAGCATGGTTTAAAGTATATGAAGGTCCAGACAATTTTTTGAAGCAATGCAAGAAGATTTATCAAGAGCACTGAATGATATTGATTTAAGGGAAATCATTGAACCAGCAAACGGTACAGGCAAGTGTTGTCATGCAAAAACTCAAGTTCCCGGGGAAACTAACAATAGACCCCCAGTTAAAGAATTTAGGGTTTTTAATGACTATATAACAATAAATGAAAAAAACCTGAATCTGGGTCCCCGACTAAACAGCAGGGTTTCTTCCTTAATGAAACCTTAACCTTCCCCCGGGTTGGGCCAGAGAACTGCTTACAAAATTTTTAATGGGGGCTGCTGAAGGGAAACCAAAAAGAGAGGCTCGGTTGGTCCCGAGGGCGAAGTCCTGAGTTTAGTTTAAAAAAAGTCTAAAATATGCGGGCCCATTTTTGGAAATCTTACATTCCCCAAATCCAGCATTAGTTGCCAAAAAAAAACATTTCTAAACATAAGAAAACAGACCCAAAAAATGTTTTATGGGGGTGTGTTTTTTGCCAAAGGGCATCACGCCCCCAAAAAGGGAGGGAGGTTTTAACTTTTCGCCCTTACGTCCCAAAGATTTTAACTTTAGTGGAAAATCCCCTTTCCCTTTAGCGTGGGTTCCATTTTATCAGTTTTAAAAAACCCAAAAAAAAACCAAAAAAAGTTAAAACTACACATGGGGGAGGAAACCCAAAACTACAAAACCCAAATTAAAATGTCTAAGAACCCGCCCCAAAGATTGGCGAAGGGCCAGACAAAAATCATGTGGGCCTTTCGAGATGTTTTCAAACCCCTGGCCCCATTACCTTGGGGTACAAAAAAGTGAAATAAACTAAAGCAGCAATACTCAAAAGATGGGCACAAACAAGAATTCTGCAGAAAAATGTTTAAAAAAGAAATTTCCCTCTGCTCAAGCCGGGAAACAACATAAGAAACATTGTATGGCCCAGTTGCTGTTTTAAAACCCGAACTAAAAAAAGCCCCCACCTGGGTTTTTAAAGGGTTTTTTTAAGAACCCGGAAACGGATGCAAAAATTCCCCCCATATAGTTTTCGCAGGGCTTCGAATCACTTTATTGTTCCCTTTTGAAGGGGAGCGCCACAAAAACTTCGAAAAAAAAGTCCCTTTAAGAGTAAAACAAACAGATTTTATTTATTTGCCCTTTATTAAATTTTTTGGTCAGATGGGGCTCAGTCAACGCCCCGAATTATTTTCAGAGGGCCAAAAGCTGCAGGAAAAAATTCTTAAAAAGCATGGGGCAAGTTTCGTAAAAAAAATGTTTCCCAATAATCTGAAAATTTATTAAGAACCCTAATGAGCCCCAAAGACCAACAAAATATGACTCAGCAAAACATTTTTTGGGTTTGTGGTTTAGAACAATGAAAAAGCAACAAATCCCCCCCGTAAGAGACCAGATCACATTAGTGGAAAGTTCAGAGGGGGAGCAACAGAAATGCAATCTTCAACTAAAGTTTGAACCAAAGAAAGGGAAACTGCCTAAAATTTTTTCATAACTTTCGAGGTTATTTACTCCCCATTTTTATAATGAAAGCCCGTGGGGATGCCCCTTTAGGGTTTTTATGCATTGCACAGTCATCAGAAAAGTAAAATTTTTTTTTCACTTTAAATAACATGTCCCTTTTTTTGACTCTATGCAACACATATGGGGTCATTAGAGTCCAAATGGGGTATGTCCTAAAGTCCTCCCCAAAAACGGAAGAATAATTTTTCCCCAAATCTCGTTAAAAGGGGGTTTCCCCTTTATGAGTAAAAGAACCTTGGAAAGGTTTGACGAACACAAATTCCTCCTAAAGGCGGGGTTTTTTTTTAGTCTTAAAAGGGAAAGGGCATCAGTGATTTGGGTTACCGGATGCTTCCCAAAAAGCTTTGGCAAAAGTTAGGGGGTGTAAACGAAAGGGAGATATCATGATTCAATACTTGATGGTGATAATTTTTTTTTGTGCGGGCTTTTTTTGAAAATTATAGAAAGACCTGCAAAGGAAAAATTATAGCCCCCGGAAACCCGCGCATTACATTTTTTTTGCGCCCGGGGTGGTTGGGATTTCTTTTTTTAAAGTTTACTGGAGTACGGGTTGATTTATTGTCAGATTTGCCAATGTTCAATGATTGAAAACGGTTGCGGGGAGGGATTAGAAAAAGGGGCGCATCATTACTGTAAAGCAAAAAACAAAAACCTAGTGATTATGATCCAAGTAAAAAAGGTTAACTATTTAAAAGTATTTTGATGCAAACAATCTGTATGGTTTTGGGGTATGGCGCAATTTGCTTCCCTTACCAAAATTTTTAAAAAAAACACCGGTACAAATAATTTTTCAAAAAAGGGATTAAAGGGTTTGGGGAGTTTTTACGTTAAAATCAAAAAACGTGGTTTCATTCTAGGTTTTACTTAGAATATCCCCCATGAACTCCATTCCCGCATAATGGGCTATCCAGTACAGAGGGAAAATAAAGATTTGGGAAAAAAAAGAGCCGCCTAAATTGTTTCCTAATCTTCGGGGCAAAAAAAAATTTTGTCTGCCATTTTCCCGACTTTTAAATTTTAATTTTAAAAACGGTTTGAAATTGACAGTTTTTCTCGTTTTGCTTTTGATAAGAACAGGTTCATGAAACCATACATCAAAGAAAAAACTGAACCTTTTGAACAAAAACCGAGAAAGCTTCAGAAAAAGACTTTTTAAACTAAGAACAACAGCTGTTTCGGAAAGACTATGGGGAATCCGCACAAGCGCAAAGGGTGTCAGATTGGCCACCAAAGAGAAAAGAAGCAATTAACCCGATTAAAAAAACCCAATTTTCAGGACTTCAGAAATTTTTTTGACCAGCTTTTTGGGATAAGGGTGAAAGGGGAAAAAAAAAGTCAAATTGGAAAAGGGCCGTTTTTTTATTGGGGTTTCCCGTTTAGAATTATCAAAGCTTTTAATGTTAGAGTTTCTTTATGATACTTTTTAAAAACCCCCGTTTTCCAGAGCCAGATAACTTTACACGATTCAGGGCCGGGTTTTGGGTTTTTAATTTTTCCCTACTTAAGACATCTATTTAAAAACATGGAATTAGAAGTAGCCAAAGGAAACGGGTGGATGGTATGACACAAACGATTTTTCCCAAAGGGTTCGCCTTTTTTCCAAATTAATTTTCAATAAAAAGGTTTTAGGAAAGAAGAAAGGATGAATTAACGGGAAAAGGGGATTTAAGGGTAAAAAGGGGTAAAAGGGAAAAAATGTACAAAATTTCGAGCCAGGGGGGAAAACCCCTTAAGAAAGCAAAAGGGAAAATCTCGCATGTTGTTTAAATCGAGCATTTTTCGCATGAAATACAAAGAAGCATTTTTGACAATAAGGGCCCTTTTTTTCATGACAAAAATTAAAAAAAGCGAATTTTAAATTTCATGAGATCAACACAACGGTTTTTTAACAAAGAAGTTTATTAGGGTAAAAACAAAAAACAAAACGTGTGTTTGTTTTAAACCAGGGTTTTCATATGCATATGGCCCTTTAGAACCGTAAATTAATTAAAGTGGAACTGTGTCCCGTGGGGTTTCTGCATTCTTCCCCTTTTCCAAAAAAATTTTTTGGGACTGGTTGTTTTTTTGTGTCCCGTTTTCGTAAATAATACAGGGCGGATTCTTTTTACAAAACTTTTTTATTTTATTGGATTTTAAACCCCCAAACTGGATCGGTTTTCCCTGATGCGAGTACCCCTTTTGCTTCCCCCCCCAAAAAAAAGGTACCTTACTTTCAAAAAACCCAAAAGGTAAATAGTTTGGCCGGAAAGAAGACCCCTTCAACGATTTTTTGTTTTTTCTTTTGATTGTTGAAATGGTTTTTGGCCCCTTTTAAAATTTTTTCATTATTCATTGCGCGCCCAAAAATGGGGGGCAATTTCTAACCCATTCTGTGTTGCGAGACTTTTTCAAAAACGTCTCTGTGTACTGGTAGGAAAAAAGTCTTTCAGTAACTGTTTTTTTAAAGTTTTTAAATAAAGCTGTGATCTGTGAACTCCTGGAAAGCCCCCTGGGTTTTTTGGTAACTCATGTTTTAACAATAATTGATTCACTTGGGGCCCTTTTAAAATTTTTTCCCAAACATCAACTTGAATCATGCGAGGATAAGTTTTAAAGGGGGGAGGGTTATCGTTGAAAGGCAACAGCAACGAGAACACTCTTTTGTGTTAATGGGGTTTCCCAACTTTGTACTTAATTTTTGGGCAATAACTGTAAGTCGACTTAAAAACTTTTTTCGTCAAAACGTACAAAAGGGTAAATTAAAAGAAGATCCCTTTGATGGGTTCGTTTGGAGGTTTTATTCCCCAAAGTGTGGTCTCTGGATTTGTCTAGGCGCAGGGAAATAAATTTGCCAAAAACGCTTTTTTTAGTAACCATTTTTTTTGCTGTTTTTCACTAAACCCCGGGGTTTTTTGGGTTTTTCTTTTTTAAAAATTTCCGTGGGTTCCCTTCCAAAATCCTTTTTGGGAATAATGATTTTGTTCATTTTTTATTCAGGGAAAAAAAAGCGCAACAAAAACACAAAAATTAATTTCCAACGGGCAATTTAAAACCCATTTCTTGCACTTTTGTTTTTTCCCGATGGTTTTATAAAAGGGGTGAAATTTTGGTGGGGGCCCAAAGCCCGGATTGGTTTGCCCGTTACTAGATAAAAACCCCTTTTTTTCGCTTGATCAAATTTTAAAATGTGTAACTGCATGCCCCTGTTTTTTAGTGTGTCCCTTAAAAAAAAATCTAAATGTCAATTCTTTTGCTTTTTTATAGCGTCTTTTCTGCGGCAGTTCTCCCCACTTTTTTATGTCTTTTTTCCGTCGTCAAACCCGTAGTTTACTAAACGCGTAAATTCCTTCCGCCCAAAAGCAAGCGCAAACCCCCACAGCGCCCCCATCATCATTACGGGGTGAAACCATTTTTATTAAAAAAATAAATTTTTTTCATATTTAAAATTTTCTGGAATTATTCCTTGCTTAACTAAAAAATTTTTTCCCTGCAAAAAAGCCGTAATAAAGGGGATTAGCCTTTTTGGGAATCCCCAAAGTCCCCATTTTTTTAAGATCGCCCGGGTTTTTTTTTTAACAGGCCTTTTTTCCCAACCATTGTGTTTCCCAACTTGACCTTTCCCATAACGGCAGGAAGGTATACAAGGTTGGGGCAGTTTTTTTTGGGGGCTCATTTTAAAAAAAAATAAATTTTATTTAAAAAAAAAAACCCGGCCAGCGATAATTTTACTACCTTTCAGGGGGGCCCCAAACCGAACTTACCCAAAAAAGAATTGATTTATCAAGTATTATGCCCAAAAAGGAGAGGGTTGTTTTTCCCTTTTGGGGCGTGGAAAAAAAAAAACATTTCCCCGGAAAATGAAATTTAGCATAAAAAAAGATTTTAACAAAATGTCGCCGCAAACATTATAAAGTATTTACAACAGGATGAGGGGCAGTGGGGGTCGAAAATGGTTTTAAAAAATTTTCGGGAAAACAGGGTTTTTAGTTGTACATAAACAAATCAGTAGATTTTGCTCCCCTTGATTCGAAAAAGATCTTTCGTATGATTTAAACGCAAGATCCAGTTTTTAAAAAAAAGTCATTGAGTCTTTAAACTTTGATTTTTTATTACAGATTTGGAACATTGTTTTCGCCGTTAATCATAGGATTAATTACTTGAAAAAAAAAAAGATTTTATTTCCCTTTAAAATGAACGAGTCCCGGAAAAAACAGCGGGAAACGGAAAAATTGAATCAGAAAACACGAATAAGTCGAGAAAAGTGAAACCCTTTTAAAAATCTGGGGGGTGGGGTTTCAGCAGGGAAAAGAGTAGCAGAGTTAAACAGAAAAAAGAAAATTAAAGTTAAAAATCCCGAATAAAACTCCCTAAAGAAAACAACACCCCCCAAAGCCAACAGTTTGGGTCCCCAAAGCCAGTCCAAACAAGAGAAGTTAATTAAGGGGAACCAAAATCTTTATGGAATTTGAACTTAAAAAATGTTGCCATTTTTTTGGGGCCCTTGCGGGTGCTGGGGGCATTTATTACGGTTTTAAAAAATAAACCAAAGGCCCAACCCAAAAAAAAAAGCCCGCCAAAAAAAATTTTTGAACCACTAAATACGAAAAAGACAACAGCACGTAAACACCGCCAAATAACAAAAATTTTTTTGATCCCTTTAAAAGCAATAATATTTTAAAAACTTTTTAAAATTTAAAAATTTTTTAAAAAAACATGGAATTTTATTTGTTTAAAAAGAAGGGGTCAATAAATAAAGACATTGGGTCTAAAAAAAGACCTTTTTCCCTAGCCCCGAAATTTTTAATTGCTTAGGTGTAAGAACTTCATTAAGAAATTTTGCAAACCAATCTCCCCAAGGGGAAAACAAGGGGCAAACCTCAAAGGGAAATGGGAAAAAATATTTTTTAGGGTTGTGTACTATATTTGCTCTACTATTTTTGGGCAAAAACATAAATTGGTTTTTTTTAAAAATTTTAAAATAACATGAATAAGAAAAATTTTAGGGGAAAAAATTGATTAAAAAACTTGGGGGGAACTTAAAATTTAAAAACCCTTTTAAATTAAAAAAACTTAAAATTTAAAAAATTTTTAGCAACTTGATTAAAAACTTAAATAAAAACTTAAGGGACTTTTAAAGGGGACTTAATCAAGAAAAATTTTTAAAAAAAACTTAATTAAAGAAAAACTCCCCAAGGGGCAGCTTAAAAAAATTTTTCACTTCCCAATTTTTAGACTTATTTAGAAAAGTGCCCGGAAAAAAAAAAACTTACTTTAAATTTGGGCCCCCTTGTAGGGTCCCGTTGGAAAAAAATGGGAAGGATTGTAGATTTGATATAATTTTAAAGTTTTTGTTATTGGGATTTCCATTGGGTTTAAGGGGGGGTAAAAGGTTGAAAAAATTTGCCCTTTCTAAATTTATACCCCCAAGACGCGGCCCGATGCCACAGTTCCATTAAAAAAAAGTGTTTAAAATCCCGTTGGTTCAAGACACATACAAAAATTTCAACATCCACATTCCATTTCAAACATAATCACTAAATAGAGCCGAATTTTTTTTGAAATTAAAATTTTCTTTCCAAATTTTTTTTCTATTTGTTTTTATTTTTCCCCAAGATCCCTTTTTAGAAAACTTGAAAACGGAATGTCACATCCATTAAACCCGTCCCTTTTATTTCATAGTTTTCAAGTTTTATTCAACGTTTTTTTTCCTTTCCTTTGCTCAAGGGTTTTTTGAAGGCCGTGGGTTTTTTTTCTTCGGAAAAAAAGAAAAATGCTTGGGTTTTTTTGGGGAAATTTTTTTTTTTCAAGGCTTCATATCCAGAGCACTTTTTTCTCCTTTGGGGAATTTAAAGCCTTTTTTTTCCCCTTCTTTCCAGTTTTGTTTTAAAAAGTTTTTGAGGGGAAATTTAAAATGTTCTTTTAATAATTTTACAATTTCAGGGTCCCTTTTTTAAACAGTTCTTCTTCAAGAGACAACATTCCATCATCACCCAAAAAGTAGGTTTTTTTTGATAGTTTCAATAATGGGTTTGCTAAAATATCACACTTAGCCAAAAGTCACAACAAAATTCAGCTCAGGGCGTACTCCCAAAAAGACTGTCACAACCCTTTTAAACCGGGCTTGGTTTTTTGCCGCCGCGCGGGCGGGCGGCTGGGAAAGCGGGGCCCCATGATTGAGGTTGTACTCGTTTTCTAAGGCAAGGCCCCGTGGACTTAGAAAGGGGAAAAGGTTGGGTTAACCTTGGGCCAAGGGGGGCGCCCCCCCAACCCCCCTGCCCCCGTGGAAATTTTAAGAGAGTGAGGTTTTGAAAATTTGTTTACAACGGCACAGCTTGCGCGGTCCCGGGGGGAGGGCAGCTAGCGAACAAAATTCAATGTCGAGCAGGCCGCAAAACGTGTCCCGTGAAGTCACTACAGCGTACTGACGCGGTTTTATCTTGTGGGTCAGAACGAATTAAGTAAACAGGTGACGGCCTATTGGGCCCGGGGCTAGCAGGTGGTAAAATCCGGGGCCCGCTTTGCCCAGTGTTTGTCTTGTCATATCTTGAAAGCGCGCTAAGGGTTTTAGGAGAAGGTTTCGCCCGCGCGGGGGCCCCCGCCCAAAAGAAGTATGTGCGGGGGGTGGTTTTTGTTTTCATTGGGTTGTGTCGGGTGTGGATTTTTTGCCGAAAAATAAATTTGGGTTTTAAAAAGACTTTAAAGAGCATTAAAGATGAAAATGTTTTTATTGAAAACGATAACCCTAACAGAAAGTCGTTTTTTAGATAATGTTATTTTTTGGTTATTGAAATTTACTTGTCAGAGAACAGGGAAAAAAACGGCTTTTAGGTCACTTTTCCCGAGAAAACCCGGTTGAGGGGAAAGGGGCCAGGATTGGTTTTTAAAAAACGTTCTTAAAAGGGGAAAAGGGAAAATACTGAAAAAATATAAGCTCCAAAAAATAAACATGAATAAAGAAAAGACTTCCCAATAATGAATAAAAAGGGGAAAAACTCTATTAAGGCTAAGCCCTTTAGGATCCCCCCCCCCCCCCCAACCCCTCCAAACCCCCCCCCCCCCACCCCCCCCGCCCTTCCCTTTTTCACACTTCTCCCCCCCACCCCCCCACTCCCCCCAAAAAAGGGAAAAAAAGAAAAAAATGGAAGAGGGTTTAAAAAAAGTACCGAAAAGTCACCCCCCTGTTGAAAAACCCCAAACGTTAAACTGCAATCAGTGGGCCCAAAAAAATTTTTGCGATTTTGTCATTCTTTGGGGTCTCCTAAGAAAAGGGAAAATTTTCCCCCCCTTTTTGAACAGTCCCAAACCGGGGTTCAAATTACTCTGATTTTTATCAAACAATTTTTAAAAAACCCGATTGATTTGGACCGAGTCTTCATGGGTTATATCAGACAAAAAAAAGTAAGGTTTTACGTTGCCAAAATAAGCGGGTTGGTGGGTTGTTTTTCCATAAAAAATTTTCAAAAATGATCTGCCAAACCCGGGGTTTTCTTTGGACTAACTGGAAGGTTTTTGGTAAATCCAGTTCAAAGCTGAATTTACAAACCCCTTTTTCTTTGGACTATTGGAAGGGAATTTGGGAAAAACCCCGTTTAACGGGTTTTATCCCACAATCCTGTTTTTCCCTTTTGGGCTAATTTGGAAAGGTTAAATTTGGGGGAAAACCAAGTTTAAGAAGATCCCACAATTCCCTTTTTCTTTGGTTTTTGGGAAAGGGAATGATTTACTAAAATCAAATACTTCAAATAAAACCATCCAAGAGTTAATGACTTCAGTTAAACCATTGGATTTTGTAGGTTGGTATAACCCTAAAAATGAAGTTTTGAAGCAACAAAAATCAACGTAAGGAAAGCCCAACAACAGTATGACCAGCTACACATGTTGGATTTGGGGTTTTAGAATCAGTGAAGAGAAAATCCAACAGTAAGAGACATGTCACATTGTGGAAGTTCGAGGGGCACACAGTAAATGCAATCTTCAACTAAAGTTTGAACCAAAGACATGGAAGCTGCCTATATTCTTTCATAACTTGCGAGGTTATGACTCTCATCTTATAATAAAAGCAGTGGGCGATGCCTTCGGGTGTAAATGCATTGCACAGTCATCAGAAAAGTACATGTGTTTCACTTTAAATAACATGTCTTTTTATGACTCTATGCAACACATGATGGGATCATTAGAGTCACTGGCTATGTCCTTAAAGTCCGGGCCCAATAACGGAAGAATATTTTGACCCACTCTCGTTAGAAAGGGCGTTTTAAACCCTTATGAGTACATGAACATTTGGGGAAAGGTTTGACGAAGACACACTTCCTCTAAGGCGCGTTCTTTTCTAGTCTTAGAGGAAAGGACATAGTGATTCTGTTTTACCAGCATGCTCAAGATGCGTGGCAAAAGTTAGAGTGTAAAACGATGGGAGACTATCATGATTCATACTTGATGGCTGATACTGTTTGTTGGCGGACGTTTTTGAAATTATAGAAAGACCTGCATGAAACATTATAGCTGGATCCGCGCATTACATTTCTGCGCCTGGGATGGTTGGGATGCTTTCTTAAGTTTATGGAGTACAGATTGATTTATTGTCAGATTTGCCAATGATTCAGTGATTGAAAACGGATTGCGGGGAGGGATTAGTATGGCGTCGCATCATTACTGTAAAGCAAACAACAAATACCTAGATGATTATGATCCAAGTAAAAGGTCTAACTATCTCATGTATTTAGATGCAAACAATCTGTATGGTTGGGCTATGGCGCAATCGCTTCCATTACGCAATTTTAAAATGTACACAGGTACAAATAATATTAAAAAGGGCATTAAAGTGGTTGGGCAGTTTGACGTTAGATCAACAGCGTGGTTTCATTCTAGAAGTTGACTTAGAATATCCTCATGAACTCCATGACCTGATAATGACTATCCATTAGCAGCAGAAAGCCTAAAGATGGCAAAAACAGACCCGCCTAAATTGTGCCTAATCTTCGGGGCAAAAAAAATTATGTCTGCCATTACAGACTTCTACAATTTTATTTAAGACAGGGTTTTTTGAAGTTGACAGCTGTTCATCGTATAATTGTTTTTGATCAAGAACAGTTCATGAAACCATACATCATAAAGAACACTGATCTCAGAACTAAACCCGCAGATGCTTCAGAAAAAGATTTTTTCAAGCTATGAACAACAGCTGTTTCGGAAAGGACTATTGGAGAATCCGCACAAGCGCAAAGATGTCAGATTGGTCACCAAAGAGAACGAAGCAATTAAGCTGACTTCAAAACCTAATTATCAGGACTTCAGAAGATTTCATGACCAGTTTTTTGGGTTATAATGATGAGAAAAGAAGTCAAATTGGACAAGCCTGTATTTATTGGGTTTATGTTTTGAATTATCAAAGCTTTTAATGTTAGAGTTTTCTTTATGACTACTTTAAACCTCGTATCCAGAGTCCAGAGTACTTTACACAGATACAGACAGTTTTGTTATAGATATCCCTACTGAAGACATCTATAAAGACATGGAATTAGAAGTAGCTAAAGGAGCGAGTGGATGGTATGACACATCTGATTTCCTAAAGATTCGCCTTTGCATTCAATTACTATAAGAAGGTTTTAGGAAAGATGAAGGATGAATTATCTGGAAAGGTGATTAAGGAGTATGTGGGGTTAAGGTAAAAAATGTACAGTATTTCGAGCAGGAGAAAACCATTAAAAAAGGGCAAAAGGAATATCTCGCAGTGTTGTTGCAGGAGAAATATCGCATGACAACTACAAAAAAGCATTGTTTGACAATAAGACTTTCATCATGACAACGTAAAACTGCGATCTAATCTAATGAGATCAACACAACGGTTGTAACAAAGAAGTCATTAGATAGAACAACACAAAAGTGGTTTGTTAATCCAGAGTTTTCATATGCATATGGACATTATAGAACCGTAAATTAATTAAAGTGGAACTGTGTCTGGTGGGATTATCTGCAGTTCTCCTTACAAAAGATCTTTGAGGAGTGGTTTTTGTTGTGTCAGTTTCTGTAAATAATACACGGGCGGATTCATTTTACAATTCTTTTTATTTCATATGGATCAACACTCCAAACTGGATCGGTTCCCCTGATGGAGTATCCCTTCTGCTTCCCCCCGGTAAATAAAGGTACCTTACTTTCAAACCAAATGGAAATAGTTTGCCGGATGAAGACTCTCCTTAAAACAGCATTTATTGTTTTTCTTTTGATTGCTTGTACTGGTTTTAGCCTTTAAATTCTTCATTATTCTTTTGCGCGCAAAACTGAGGGCAGTCTTCTAACCCTTCTGTGTTGCGGGACTTGTCAATCAGCTCTCTGTGATACTGGTAGGAAAAGTCTTTCGAAAAACTGTTTGTTAAAGTTTCAACTAAAGCCTGTGATCTGTAAAACTACTGGAATGCCTCTTTTAATGGTAACTCTATGTTTTAACAATAATTGATTCACTTGGCCTTTAAATTCTTTTCCATCATCAACTTGAATCATGCGAGGATAAGTTAAGGGGCCTAGTTGGTATTCAGTTGTATGGCAACAGCAACAGCAGAAGCACTCTTTTGTGTTAATGGTTCCGCATCTTTGTATCTTGAAGCTATGTCAATAACTGAAATGCGTATTAAATCTTTTTCGTCTAATCGTTTCAGAGGGTAAATATAGAGATCCATTTGTTGGGTGTCGTTTGGAGTTGTATTCAAAAAGTGTGGTCTCTGTATTTGTCTAGGCGCAGGTAAATAAATTTCCCAAATCGCTTTTTTTAGATAACCATTCTTTTGCTGTTTGTTCACTAAAAACCCGCTGTTTGGGGCTTACCCTTTTTAATTGCCGTGATTCCCTTCCAATATCCTTTTGGTGAATAATAGATTTTGTTCATTTTTTATTCAGCTGATATTATCGCACAAAATACACAACAGTCATACCAACGACAATAAACCCGATTTCTTGCTTTCTTTTGTTTTTCTGATGGTTGATAAAAGTTGCTGAATTTTTGGGTGGGGGCAATGTCTGGATTGGTTTGCCCGTTACTAGATAATACTCTTTTATCGCTTGATCAACATCTTTAAATGTGTAAGCTGCATCCCCTGTTTTTTCAGTGTGTCGTTAATAAAATCTAACTGCTCAATTCTATGCTTTTCATAGCGATCTTGTGCTGCGGCTAGTTGCTCCACAGCTTTGTTATGTCTTTTTCTCTCGTCGTCACCCCGTAGTTTACTAAACGCGTAATTACTTCCGCTAAAAGCAAGCGCATTCACCACAGGCCACCTATCATCATTACGAGTGAAGCCATTTTTTATAAATGTATTTTTTTACATTTTTTTATATTTCTGGAATTATTCCTTGCTTAACTAGAAAATCTTTCGTAGCAAATGAAGCTGTAATAATAGCGATTGCTTTGCTGAATCCTCAAAGTCTAGTTTGCCAAGTTTTGCCGGTTTTATTTTTAACAGGCTTTTACCAAGCATTGTGTATCCCACACTTAGACCTCCGATAACGGCAGAATGGTATACAAGGTTGGCGACAGTTTTTTCGGTGCTCATTTTAAAAATTAAAATAATTATATTTAATAAAAAACATGAACCCGCGATGATCTACTACAGCTACAGGGTGGCCTAAACCTTCCTGAACTTACAAAAGAAGAAGTTGATGATCAAGCTTTTATGCCCAAAAAGGAGAGGTTGTATTCTTTGGCAGATGTGGAAAACAAAACGTTCCTCGGAACTGAATTCAGCATAGAACAGATTCAACAGATGTCGCCGCAAGACATTATAATGTATCACAACAGGTATGAGGCGCAGCTGGGGTCGAGAATGTAAAAAGTGTCGGGCAAACAGTTCTTAGTTTGTACACTAAACTAGTCAGTAGATTTGCTCCCATTTATTTTGAAACAAGATCTTACGTATGATTTAAAAGCAAGTCCAGTTTTACAAAGTCATTAGAGTCTCTAAGCTGTGATTTATATACAGATTTGGAACATTGTTATCGCCGTTAATCATAGGATTAATTACTTGTAATCATATAGATTTTTTTTTCCCCTTTAAAATGAACGAGTCGGAAAATCAGCAGAATCAGGAACATTGAATCAGAAAAACACTGAAACAAGTCGAGAAAGTGACCAGTAAACATCCTGGGCGTGTTGCAGCGGGAAAGAGTAGCAGAGTAAACGACAAAGAAATTAAAGTTACAATCCCCGAATATAACTCATAATGAAAACAAACACCCCCAACGCCAACAGTTGATCCAATGCCAGCTCCAGAACAAGAGCAAGTTAATTCAAGGGCACCAAAGTCTTCATGGAATATTGAACTTTAAAAATGTTGCCATTTTTGGCGCCATTGTGCTGCTGGGGGCAGTTATTACGGTTATAAAATATTATAACCAATGCAACAAAACAAAAGCAGCCAAAAAAATCTGAACCACTAAATACAGAAAAAAAACAACAGCACGTCAGCACCGCCAATAACAAAAAATCATTTTGATCCATTTAAAATGCAATAAATATTTTAAAAACTTAAATTAAAATTTTTGATAAAACATGGCGGATTATTATTTGTTTAAAATGATGGAGTCAATAAATAAAGACATGGAGTCCCATAAAAGACATTTCCATAGACCAGAATTGTAATTTTTCTTAGGATGTAAGAACTTCATTAAGATCCTATGCTAACCAATCTCACGCCAAGGGCGTTAAACAAGCATCCTCAACGATGACGAGTTTTTTTAGGCGTGTGTGTACTATATTAGACATCTACTATTTTAAAACAAAAACATAAATTGTTTTTTTTAATAAATTTTAAGATAACTTGGAATAAGAACTTGAGTAAAAAATTGATTAAGAACTTTGGGGTAACTTAATTAAGAACTTAATTAAAAAACTTAATTAAAGAACTTTCAGCAACTTGATTAAAACTTAATAAGAACTTAAGGGACTTAAGGCGACTTAATCAAGAACTTATTAGAAAATTAATTTAAAGAAACACTCCCTCAAGAGCAGCTTAAAAAATTCTCACTTCCTATTTCTTTGTCTATTCTTGAAAGTGCAGGAAAAAACACTTACTTAAACTTTGGTCCACTTGTAGGTGTCTGTTGGAAAAACTTGCAGAGCTGATTGTAGATTTGATATAATTTTAACAGCTGTTGTTATTGTGATGTCCAGTTTTTTGAAGGGTGGGTACAGGTTGAAACTTTAGCCACTTTTTATAAGTTTATACCCCCAAGACGCGCTGATGCCACAGTTTCCCTTAACAAGTGTTGAAAATCAGTTGGTTCAAGACACATACAAAGTTTCAACATCCACATTTTCCCCCTTTCACATAATCACTAAGTAGAGCAGATTGTTTTGATTAATTATCTTTCCAGAATTTTTTACTATGTTTTTTATTGTCGCAAGTCCTTTGTAGAATCATTGAAAACCGGAATGTCACATCCATTAATCCTGTCTTTGATTACTAGTTTTCAAGTTCATTCAACGTTCTTTTCCTTTCATTTGCTCAAGTTGTTTTGAGGCCGTGGTGATTTTTTTTCTTCGGAAAGAAATGAAAAATGCTGTGGTTTTTTGGGCAAATTCTTTTTGTACAAGGCTTCATATCCAGCAGCACTTTGTTCTCCTTGGTGATTGAAAGCTTTTCCACTTCTTTCCAGTATGTTAATGTTCTGAGTGAAATTTAATATGTTCTTCAAAAGATTTTACAATTTCAGGATCTTTTCTAAAAAAGTTCTTTTTTCAAGAGACATACATTCTTCATCATCACCAAATATGTAGTTCTTTTGATAGCTGCAATAATGCTTCGTCTACTCCATCACACTTAGCCATAGATCACAACAAACATTCAGCTCAGGCGTACTCAATAGACTGTCACAAGCTGTGAAAACACGGGCTGGTTTATGCAGCTCGCCGCGGGCGGGCGGCTGGCACGCGGGGCCACCTGATTGCAGGTTTACTCGTTACTACGCATGCCCAGTGGACTTAGAGGGAATACGGTCGGGTTAACCTGGCCAGGTGAGCGCCCACCCAAAACCCGTGCCAGTGGAATTTAAGAGAGTGAGGTATGTAGAATTGTTTACAACGGCACAGCTTGCGCGGTCCGGGCGAGTCAGCTGAGCGAACCCAAATCAATGTCGAGAGGCCGCAAAACGTGTCTGTGATGTCACTACAGCGTACTGACGGGAGGCTGGTTTTTATCTTGCTGGGCTCAAGTACACGTAATTAAGTAAACAGGTGACGGCCTATTGTCGGGTCTCTGCGGTGTGTGGAAAAAACCGGCCAGCTTTGCCTAGTGTTTGTCTTGTCATATGCTTGACGCGCGCTACTGTTTCAGGAGAGAGGTTATCGTCATGCGCGCCCCGCGCCAAATGTCAGTATGTGCGGCGGTTGTTGTTTTCATTGCATTGTGTGGGTGTGGATTTTATGCAGAAATATTTAAATTGGTTTTAAAAAGACTTTAAGAGCAGTTAAAGATGAAAATGATGTTATTGAAAACGAATCAACCCTACACAGTATGGGCTGTTTGTAGATAATCGTTTTTTTTGGTTATTGAAGTCTTACTTGTCAGAGAACAGGGAAAAGGCGGCTTTTAGGTCCTTTCGCCCGAAAACTGGTTGATCGCGAAAGTGAGCCAGGATTGGTTAAAATACTGTTCTCTAAGGGAAAGGAAGTACTGAAAGAATATAGCTCCACAAATAATCATGAACTATGAATGACTACCGAATAATGATAAAAGAGAAAAAACTCTAATTAAGGCTAAGCTTGAGGAATCTCCCCCCCCCCCCCATCCCCCTCCACCCCCACCCCCTTCCCCCCCCCGCCCTTCCTCCGCACACTCCTCCCTCCCACCCACCCCCTCCCCCAAAAAAGGAAAGAAAGAAAGAATGGAAAAGGGGTCAAAATGTCGACAGTCACCCTGACTGGT
This sequence comes from Conus ventricosus, assembly GCA_018398815.1. Taxonomy (NCBI): domain Eukaryota; kingdom Metazoa; phylum Mollusca; class Gastropoda; order Neogastropoda; family Conidae; genus Conus; species Conus ventricosus. The sequence goes on from CM031603.1 coordinate 73,450,258, forward strand.
TGAATAACCCAAGCGTTTTCTGTCACATCAGTGCCAATGATTTGTGCAGATTAGTCATTCTTTGATCTCCTAAGACAAGAAAATTTCCCATCGTATATTGAACAGTCAACGCATTCTAGTGACTCTGATTTTTATCAAACATTTTAAAAACCAGATAGATTTGGACCGAGTCTTCATGACGTTATATCAGACAACTAAAGTAAGGTGTACGTTGCAACTAAGACGCTGGTCGTGTTGTTTATCCATAAATTTACAAACGACTGATCTGACAACCCGGTTGTCTTTGGACTATCTGGAAGGTATTGGTAAACTCCAGTTCAACAGCTGATCTGACAATCCTGTTGTCTTTGGACTATCTGGAAGGTATTGGTCAACACCAGTTCAACGACTGATCCGACAATCCTGTTGTCTTTGGACTATCTGGAAGGTATTGGTCAACACCAGTTCAACGACTGATCCGACAATCCTGTTGTCTTTGGACTATCTGGAAGGTATTGGTCAACACCAGTTCAACGACTGATCGACAATCCTGTTGTCTTTGGACTATCTGGAAGGTATGGTCAATATATCAGTTCAACGACTGATCTGACAATCCTGTTGTCTTTGGACTATCTGGAAGGTATGGGTCAACACCAGTTCAATGACTGATCTGACAATCCTGTTGTCTTTGGACTATCTGGAAGGTATGGGTCAACACCAGTTCAACGACTGATCTGACAATCCTGTTGTCTTTGGACTATCTGGAAGGTATGGGTCAACACCAGTTCAACGACTGATCTGACAATCCTGTTGTCTTTGGACTATCTGGGAGGCATGGGTCAACACCAATTCTTGCTGTCAGCGTGCAGTCGTTCTTTGCCTCGTCGATATGCATTGTGGTGATGACTTCTAAACGATGGGGGCACTGATCCTGTGTCCCCACCTCGCTCCATGGCAGCGTTAGGCAGTGGCTGCCTGGCTACAGATCAGAAAATCTATCGTCAGAAACGGGAGCTTTCTGTCTGGATGTCGGTGGGTTATCTTCTCTTATTCAGGTCGTTGAGCTTCTGTCTATCAATGCAGGTCGATCCATTATCTTCTTTTACCCGTGGTCACTCAGTCACTGCCAAACTCCCAGATACAGACCCAGTTTCTCAGGCCTGTTCGATGGCTATGTAGAGCAAACGACGCATAACTGGTCTCTTTCTGATGAATATTTAGGTCGCTGCTTAATCAGTAAACTTCCGATGCCTAACTGGTCTCTTTCTGATGAATATTTAGGTCGCTGCTTAATCAGTAAAACTTCCGACACATAACTGGTCTCTTTCTGATGAATATTTAGGTCGCTGCTTAATCAATAAACTTCCGACACATAGCTGGTCTCTTTCCGAAGAATATTTAGGTCGCTGCTTAGTCAGTAAACTTCCGATGCATAACTGGTCTCTTTCTGATGAATATTTAGGTCGCTGCTTAATCAGCATAACTTCCGACACATGACTGGTCTCTTTCCAAGGAATGTTTAGGTCGCTGCTTAATCAGTAAACTTCGCCGATTTCGTATGATGAAAAGGAACTTCATATTTGATGGGCAGGAGAGATGCTTTAAGGTTGTACTCGAACAGGACAAAGGCCTGTCATCAGTGTGGGGAATCTCACGACTTGGCAGCAACATACAGGCGACTCATTCACTTCCACAGTCATTTCGATTTTGAAACGGGATTCATTGAAACGCACGCCCCAATCCGTTAGCACCCCCACCCTACCCTCCTGTACTGCACAGTGAATACAAACGTCACCCCAGTCGTTGAGCCTTATGATCGCAACCGTGGGATTAGGGTGTGTACATGTGTATATATATATGGGGGGAGGGGGGAGGGGGAAGGAGGGGAAGGAGTGCCAGGAGAAGAGAATGGGAACGGGGGTGGAGTGACAGGGGTGGAGAGGGGTGATGTGCACGGCTCCATTAACCAAACAAATATGTACATAAATCTGAAAGGACCTTAATATATGAGAATTTGAGATTAAATCAAACAAACAAAAGGTGGGGGTGGTGGATGGGAAGGAGGGCGGGGGGGAGGGGAGGACACGCATGCTCGCACACACAGAGACACAGATAGACAGACTGAGACAGACGGACAGTTAGACAGACATAGTCCTCTCTCTATCTCTCTCTCTCTCTCTCTCTCTCTCTCTCTCTCTGTTGTATGAATGTTTTCATTTTAATGACTTGTGAGTCAACTGTAACGCGGTGACAGCCCTGGTATGGCGTTTTGCGGTCGGCTGGGCTATAAGCAACAATCTTTCCCTTCCCCGCCCCCCCCCCCCCCCTCTCTCCCTCTATAGCAACATCATTGAGATCTCTACTTCATTTGTTTTTGTTTTCTTTCTGAGTATGCTTCGTGGCACTTGTTTAGAAATTTCACTTGATGTATTCTTGCTCTTTTTCATATTGCGATTGCTTATACATTGTTCAGACGCCCCTTTATAAGGGGCCACGGCCTATTATGAATAAATTTCTTCTGACTCCGTCTCTCTCTCTGTCTCTGTCTCTCTGATATTCTTAGTCCCTGATGGGACAAGGGCCACATGAAGACAAAAAACACGTTTACTGCGATCTATGTGTTGGGTGTTGTGGTCTCTGTGTTGCTGGCAACGTCGTTCTAGAGGAAAAAGAGGCACAGCTTTTCGCGTCGCAGAATAAAAAAGCTGACCAGTCAGAGACAAATCTGACCTTGCTGAAAGAAATAGCCGTTGAACTGAGCGGTACGGACGAATCCATAAGCGAAGAAGTGAGAGAGGAACTGGCAGAAATTGTTAATGGTCGGTTCACGAACAAACTTAGCCCGGATCTGCAGAAGAAGAAATTTGAGGCCTACAACAGACCGGCAAATTGTCAAAAATTGATCGTCCCGACGGTAAATAACGAAATATGGTCGAAATTACCGTCTGAGGCCATCAAAAGCGACCCGAATATGCAACATATTCAGAGAGCAGTCATCAAGGCAGCAACTGCGTGCGTGCGTGCCGCAAACGGATTACTTGATAGGCCTAGCGGCTTGCCCAGTTCAGAGGCCAAATCTGAAGCCGTGAAGCATTGTACCAGTGCGGTGGCTCTTTTGGGTCGCGTTTCGCGCGAGATTTTGTTGCGCAGACGCAGTGGCATCAGACCACATGTAAATAAGCAGTTTTCGCGGATTTGTGATGAATCGGTCCTGATTACAGAGGTCAAAGGTGTGTTCAGCAATAGACCATCACTCCCACAGTACTGTGACACATGGGATGTAGACACAGTCATTGATATGTTAGCACAGTGGCCCGGTACAGAACAGCTCAGCTTTCTGAAACTCACACTCAGAACACTTATGTTACTTGCTTTACTCTCTGGTCAGAGAGGACAGACTCTCCATAGTCTTACTGTTGATGATGTAAACATCCATGAATCTAAATGTATACTTGTAAGTTGTATATAGCTCTCTTTTAAAACAAACCAGACCAGGACTCATTTAAAGCCTTTAGTCATACCTTGTTTTGAAAACAAGAGATTGTGTCTGGTTCACCACTTTCGGTAGTATTTGAAAAGGACTGCCCACTTACGAACTGGGAAAGCACTTTTTATCAGTTACATAAAGCCTTTTCCACCTGTGAAAAGAGACGCCATTTCTCGTTGGATGAAAGATGTGCTGTTTATGGCTGGAATAGACATGTCGAAGTACTCGGCTCACAGCACTCGGGCTGCTAGTACTTCTGCAGCATTAAGCAGAGGTGTACCAATAGACAGCATCCTTAAAGCAGGTGGATGGTCAAACAGGAACACTTTTTCAAGATTCTACCACCGGATCAGTAAACAGAATGAAGGTGGAAATGGTGGTTCTACGAAGACTATGAGTTTTTCCCCAGTCCGTGCTGGACACATTTGTAGACAAAGGGAAGTAACTCACATTATGGACTGATTGCCTTTCAGAGCCTGACGTGTTAACGAATGACGTGTGATCCCCGACGCTAAAATCTCCACATGTAGACGTCTGACCAATCAGCAGACGAGGAATAATTTGAAAATTACCTGGAAGTTGAAGTTTAATGCAGATTATTTCGAGGATGTTGTTGGGTAGCGGTATACATGTGTCCACCCATCAGCAACTCGATGTACTTCCATTGAACCCTCCCTTCCGAGTTTGTTCTCGGGATCACACGCAGCGTAAGCCTGGGGCGCGCGCACGGTGTCGTCCTCCACATGTATACCTCTTACCCAACAGCATCCTGGAAATAATCTCCATTAAACTTTGACTTTCAGGTAAGTCTCGTTTAATTTTCAAATTAGTAGCAATTCATATTTAACATCATAGAACCTACTTCGACTTCTATGTGTAGGTCTACATAGTAATTTATGAAACCTCTGTACCTCTGAAATGGTAATCTTATTATCACTTAAATAATTTTCTGGTTGATCAAGTATTCTAGCTATATACTTATTGATATGTTTTTGTTTCTCTGGTACATGTGAACGTTTTTTTTCCGATCTACCTCCCCCCCCCCCCCCCGCCCCCCCCCCCTCCCCCCAACTCTTTTTTGTGTAGATGGAAGAGGCAGATTTGGGAAGGAAACACAGAGAATTCTTCTGTCTCTTTTGCTTTATGCTGTTTATCGTGATAAGGACAGAGTTACATGTGTTGAATCTTTCTGTTTAGGGCAAACGTTACATTAGAACAAATTTACATCATATAGTCATTCCCTTAAGGTTGATCGTAACGCCGAGTACAATGTTAAATGTATGGGCTCACTCCATTTTGTCTGTGCTCGCTGCAATAAAAAGAACACTTCCAGCGTGGACTGTTTAAGCTCATTAACATGCTTGTACAACGTTACCGATGTGGACTCTTTTCTTTTAGGCTAATCATGACAAAGGTTTTAGACATTAAGGCGTTTGTGCTTTTTTCCGGTGAACTTACAGGCCTACTGGCAGCCCAGCAATCCTGTTTTTGTTCTCGTTTCAATTTCCGCCTGCACTCACCTCGCTTTGAACCCTTCTGCTCTTATAGTTTTTGTCTTTATGTCAATTTGCATCATACGGTAGAGATGGGGGGGGGGGGGGGGGGGGGGGGGGGGGGGGGTGGGGGTCGGAACTCAAACTCATGGCTGGTTGCGGCAGTACAACATAATTCAGGGTTCGTACACTCCTTGAAACTCCTTGAATTCTGACAGCGGATTTCAAGGCCTTGAAAACCTTTGAAAATCAATAAAATGTGCTTCTGTTGACCAAACCTCCTTGGAGACCTTTGAAAATCGAGCCATCAGCTCCTAAAATTTTTAATGTGGCAAAAAGAAATGGCAGTTTGATTTTCTGCGTTCAGGTGAATGACAAATTATTCTAATTTTTTTAATTTATTTTACAAACATCGTCGCGATCCTGGATTGTCGTCTGCTATATAAGCAAGAGAAATAATTTGAAACTTCATCAATTTTGGTGATGTTGCAAGTTATCTCCCTTGGTTAATAGCAGATGACAATCCAATCAAAATCCAATCTTTTGTCGTTTTCCCGCAGTTTGTTGTAAGTGGTTAGCGTTGCAGACTCCTGACTGGGAGGTCGTTGGTTCGATTGCCATCAGAGTCAGTGTGGGATTTTTCTGCCCCGACCAGCTCCTACCCAGAGTTGAGTTTGTTAGGGGTCCAGATGGGAAGACTGGGACAACACAGACGAGTTTCATCCTCTAAATGGTTGCGTCGCTGAGTATGTTGGTCAAATTTCCTGACCAACACTGCAGGTGTCTGTATCTCTCGGGTCTGGTTGAAGCCGGGATATACTATGAAAGTGAGCGCAGAGTACAGCTCTGCCTGCACAAGTCTCAAACCGGAATGGCAATCCGTAGCATCATCTTCATCGTCCTCATTTTTATCGATCATCATTTTTTTTTTAAAGTATCAAATTTTGTGGCTCGTCATGCCCTGCTCTCATAGTGATCTCGGTTTCGATATCCTCTCCACGTCTAAGGCCTTGGTTTGATTCCGGCAGGGTCACCGCTATCGGCAAATACCTGTCGTTGGACGGATGTTGTGGTGCCCTCCGGAGGGAGAGCTTACTCATGCCGAATCCGCAACTAAGCAATTATTGTCGTCAGTAGGGCACTTAGTAGGTGGTGTTCTGCGTATGTTGGATCAGAAGAGGCACCACTGAACACCACCGAAATGACTCGGCAGCAGTGCAGTGTCTCCTCCGGTGGGTTTTGATAACTTGACATTGACTGCTCCCTGTGGATTGCTGGTGACTGGGGTTGCGGCGGGCTGGGCTGGGCTGTGGCTGTAGACAGGGGGCTCACACTGAGCAGCATGGGTTCAGTGCCACTGAGGTGGCACAGAAGATGGGATAAAAACGAACAAGCAAACAGGCTTGCGACCAATCACTATACAAAATGACTGACGGCGCCGGTTCCCTTGAGCAAGTCGTCTTCTTCGTTCATTGTCGGAGTTTTGATCTAAATTGTCGTTTTACGAAATTCGGACTTCCCCATCGGAGTCTTGTTAATGTAGAGTAGAGTAGAGTAGAGTAGAGTATTAAGAGCGATTGAGGCTCTACTTTTAAAGAGCCTATTCGTCTATCTAATTCTAACTTTGATTTTTGCCATTGCGTGCAAGCTCAGTTTTTCAGAAGTTATTCTTGGCAAGTAGGGTTATACAAAGATGGTAGATTCTTCCAGTGTTCATCTTGAAAGCCTCCACTGATTGTGCAGAAACCACTGACTCTGGGAGATTGTTCCATGTATTGTTGATCCTGTTCGAGAAAAAGTTCGCTGTAACTGCTAATTTGCTTCTACTCTTGTTCAGCTTCATTGAGATTCCTCTTAACTGGCTTTCCGTGTCCTTTTCAAACATAGGTTCCTGGGTGTTGTACATTCCATGACTTCATTTCTGTCGACGGCTATGTGGCGAGGAAAGCCAGTTGTGTTTTCAATCAATTTTCAAAAACCAAAGTTCTCCACTCAGACACCATTTTCATTTTTGGATAATGAAATTTATATGTATGAAAAGAGCGAAGTGCCAGCTATTCGTTCATTACAAAATTATTTCACGCTGTTTGGCATTTCTTATCGAAATAGAGAAAGTATGACGCAAACACGTTAAAAGTGGGTTCACAATTGGACATTAATCATCAATAATTTTACACAGCCACAAAATTGTCAGATGTGACTTATTGCATTTTATTCCTTGGGTTCTGAGGTTTTCATCTATATCAAATATGTTTGTATACTTTGAACGGACGGCGAGCCAGACAACACTGAACCTGTGATAGATAGCATAAATTTCTATCGGTTCCCGTCTCGTGAGGCTGTTTCGACTGCAGAAGTGTGTGGCTGGCTTTGCGGTCCGGCTCGTGCTACATGTTTTAGAGGTGTTGTGTGTAAGCCAAGGGTGTGTCCCGAGAATGCAGAGAGTGCGCTCATGGTGCTCAGTTTGCTCAGAGAGAGAGAGAGAGAGAGAGAGAGTGCGTGTGTGCTCCCAGGGCAGTGTTCCTGGTTTGGGAGGGAAATAAGCGGGAGAAAAACTGCTTCGTCCTCTGCGTCTTTTTGACTGGCTGCTGTCCCTTGGCTCCTGCACTTATCACCATCTGCCTGTCTTCACCTGCACACCCCTTACCCCTCCACACCATCACACTGTTGTAAGCTAAAACTATTTCAGCTGACATTCACTCGTTTTGTAATGGAGATCATATTTCATTTTATAATGGAGATGATCTTTAAGTCTAAAGAAAAATAGACCTGTGTATATTTGAAAGACCTTCACACCGTTTTGGGGTCTATTAACTACTTTTGTATCTAGCCTATTTAGAAACTATTTTTGTGTCCCATCTTGTTAGGAGCTGTTTTTGTGTCTCACTTAGTAACTATTTTTGTGTGTTTCACCTAATCACTATTTTTGTGCCTCATTTAGTTATTGACTGTTTTTGTGTCTCACCTAGTTGTTGGCTGTTTTTGTGTCTCACCTAGTTATTGACTGTTTTGTCTCTCACCTGCTTATTTACTATTTTGTGTCTCATCTTATTACTGCCTGTTCCAGTGACTACAATTAGCTTTTAGTTACTAACCTTTTCAACTGATACAGTCAGTAACTTTAACTCTTTTTTTTTTTCTAAAACAGTTTCAGAAACGTCGCCGTGAACCACTCGATAAAGATACTCCCTGCACCTCAGTGGACGGAGCGGGTATCCTGTGAGAAGGTGGCGTGCCTATGCTGCAGGCTTCTCGAACGAGCCAGGACGCCCTCTGCCATGGGTTCCTCGCCGGAGGTACCCCAGACTGCAGTCGCACGTACTGTCCATATCGACATTGAATACCACCTCCATCCCGAGGCTGTTCTACTGATACTGCGCCACGGCAAGGGCGAATTGGCCATGGACTTGCGAACCCTGAAAGTATCCCTTCCCCCACAGGCATTTGACCAACCCTGGGATGACCTGATGATGAACCTGGTGAGCCAGAAGAGATGGTCATGCATCGACAGACTGACGTCCCACGCCAAACACTTTCCTCCTAAACTGCTTCTGTGGCTGGCCAGCAACGACCTGAGTGACGAATCCCTGGATCTCTTTCAGAAGATGTTGAAACAGAGTTTCAGGTTCTCTGTGCTTTCGCTGAAGCAGGTGGTGAGCAGCGTGACGACACTGGGGCTCGCTCCTCAGTACAAAGCGTTGATTTACAGCAACGATGAAACCATCCGACAGATAATCGTGGGTAGATCTTACGAGGGAAGATTTCCGAGTCCTGGCGTGGTGAAGCTTGTGAGGCAGACCTGTCTCTACAGACTCTTTCCGCGAGATTTCCCGCAGAAGGGATCAGACTACGACGCCTGTCTGTCGGCCGCTTGTGAAGCCGGCCTGTTGACCATGCCCCGTCAAGCTCGCATCCCCGACGAACTGGGGAAAGACCCCACGCTCATGGGCCTGGCTCTCAAGTTCAACCAGCCGGACGTCGTGAGGCTGCTGTTCGTTGCCGGGGCTGCCAGCGACGTCCAGCTTTCCCAGCTGGCTCGCCATCCATTGCTGCTCCAGAGATCGGAGGCAGATGACACGGATGAAGAGAGTAAACTTCTACCTCCACCGTTGGGAGGCTACCCCTCTTCCTGCGATGTGGCCGCCGCCAGAGACATCCGGGACTTTCTCGCGAGAGTCACCACGCAGCCACGTGCGCTGAAAAGTCTCTGTGCCGCGCAGGTGGGGAGGCAGATCGGATGGGGCCAGGCCAGGAAGGTCAAGGTTCAACAATTGGAAATCCCGGATAACCTGAAAGAGGAGCTGACATTTACAGGCATCAAAAGTTTACTGAAACCAAGGACGTACGAATGACGCCTGTGTTGTGGCTGTTAGGTACAGTGAAAAAAACCCCTCCTGTTGTTTTTGTGTGGTTTCCATGAAAACAATGATCAAAGTACGGGTCCACGTCATATTGAGACTGACAATAAAAATGCCCCCGTTGACCGAAATGAACACAAACAGTCACGAGAAAAACACCCAAGTGACATCGATGTTCGTTTTAGCTGTTGCCCTGTCAGAATAGATGAAAGCGGTTCCTCAGACGCCGAGACGAACAGTTGATTGACATCAAATGGATATTTCCGTTTTAACAGGCATAAAACAGAAAAGTTCTTCTGTTCGCTAACATTACGTTGTCAGCCTTTTGATTACACTCATGATGTAGCCGGTGTAAGTGTATCCGAGTGTGGCTGCGTGTTGTTGTATATGGTGTATTTTCAGAATTTTATCTCTAAGTCTCTGTAGATTTTCCAAAATTTTCCACAGTCGGTAATTTCAATGCACAAAGATTTCGAGAAAAAGCCTCCCTACTTATGGGGCGAAGCTGTGGTCTTCTTGAAGCACTGGGTATTTGTGAAAAGTCAGCTGTTATACAAATTCGATCCAAAGTTTTTGCTATAATGATACCTGTCGGACATGAAGTCTTAGCAAGGCTTCGGAAATTATGAACTGGTGGCCCCATACGTTCATTATTTTAGGGTTGGAAGTGGGGTGACCACTGATGGGAATCATACGTTCATTATTTTAGGGTTGGAAGTGGGGGTGACCACTGGTGGGAATCATACGTTCATTATTTTAGGGTTGGAAGTGGGGTGACCACTGGTGGGAATCATAGGGTTGGAAGTGGGGTGACCACTGGTGGGAATTATACGTTCATTATTTTAGGGTTGGAAGTGGGGTGACCACTGGTGGGAATCATACGTTCATTATTTTAGGGTTGGAAGTGGGGTGACCACTGGTGGGGATCATAGGGTTGGAAGTGGGGTGACCACTGGTGGGGATCATACGTTCATTATTTTAAGGTTGGAAGTGGGGTGACCACTGGTGGGAATCATGCGTTCATTATTTTAGGGCTGGAAGTGGGGTGACCACTGATGGGAATCATACGTTCATTATTTTAGGGTTGGAAGTGGGGTGACCACTGGTGGGAATCATACGTTCATTATTTTAGGGTTGGAAGTGGGGTGACCACTGGTGGGAATCATACGTTCATTATTTTAGGGTTGGAAGTGGGGTGACCACTGATGGGAATCATACGTTCATTATTTTAGGGTTGGAAGTGGGGTGACCACTGATGGGAATCATACGTTCATTATTTTAGGGTTGGAAGTGGGGTGACCACTGATGGGAATCATACGTTGATTATTTTAGGGTTGGAAGTGGGGTGACCACTGATGGGAATCATACGTTGATTATTTTAGGGTTGGAAGTGGGGTGACCACTGATGGGAATCATACGTTGATTATTTTAGGGTTGGAAGTGGGTGACCACTGTTGGGAATCATACGTTGATTATTTTAGGGTTGGAAGTGGGGTGACCACTGGTGGGAACTGAAAGAAAAGACCCTAAACATGCATGCTTTAACACAAATTGTTCCTGCCATTGGCGACTCAGTAATTGTTTTTACACTTGTTGACAATTGCACTTACTTGACAGAATGTGGTCAAAGTAGCTTACTATATATACTTTCTAGCGAATCAGAACCGTGACTTTATTGGTCCATACACTTCTTAATACTGGTCACATTGTACTTTCATTTATCATTCCAGCACTTTTTTTTTCATTTTATCGAGTCATCTTAAAGTTATTGTATGATCTTAGAAATGAATATTGACAGCCGTTTCGGTGAATTTATCAAAAAGCATGACGTACTTCAATACGAAATGAGTTTTGGGGTGGCAGTTGAAAAACAAATTGATAAGGGAAATTGTGGGCTTGACAATGTACGCGTACTGTGGAGTAAAGTATGGACTGCTGTTTACAAAATCGCCATTTCATGATGCCGTTCATCCTGCTGGTACCCCAGTCTCCAATGATTGGAAGCTACTTTTCTTTTCTTTTTCATTTTTGTTAAAGCCAAACTTAGTGATTGATCTGTACTGTCTGCTGAATTTTACCAATGATAAGGCGGGTCCACACTGTCACATGAACGACGTGATGTAAACTTTTACAGTGCTACTAGTCAGTTAACGCGTGCACAGTCGGTGTGCAGTGGTGGTGGTGTTTTTTTTCTTCTTTTTTTTTCTTTTTTTCTTTTTTTTTGGTCTGTCTCATCATGTTGAAATGCCAAGAAATTGAGTCTATCGATTCCTTCGATTATTCATTGTTATCCGGATTGTTTTCTTGAATTGCCGCCCCTTAAACTTGTGACAATGTAGTGTGTGTGTGTGTGTGTGTGTGTGTGTGTGTGGTAGGTACCGTGCGATGGTTGTGCGCTTCACTGCATGCCTGGATGAGTATGTGCGTGTATGTGCCTTGGAAAGATTCTTCCTGTAACGAATTCAACATGTCACTGGTGCTATTGTTGTGCTCATGCATCCATACCTGCATGAGTGTTTGAGTATTTGTACCGTGAGAAGAACGATGCATTCAAACACACACACACACACACACACACACACACACACACACACACACACACACCACCGTCGTCCTTTATTTCATTTCATTCTCTTTTTTTTCTTTTTTTTTTCAATACCTTTGCTTTTCCTCCTTTTCCTCTCCTTTAGTTTTCTTTACTTATTTTTTCTTTATTGTTGTTGTTATAATCATTGTTTTGATCATATCACCGTTGTTTCAACGGCAGATACAACGACGCGCACAATGGCTAAATGGAACTGGCTCTGTTCTGTGTCATATTTTCATGAGTATTACCAGAATAACGGGGGGTGGGTTCGAAGTGAAGGGGGGGGGGGGGGCAGTGAATGAGGGGAAGTAATGATGTATGTATGAATTGTATGCTTGTTAATAACACAGATGGTCATGTTTTCTGATTATATAGACAGATACGCGAAAGTCAACGTGTGTTTCTTTTCGAGAGAGAGAGAGAGAGAGAGAGAGAGAGAGAGAGAGGAGAGAGAGAGAGAGAGAGAGAGAGAGAGAGAGCGAGAGAGAGAGAGAGCTTCATCGTCATCCATCGTCTACAACCCCAGTTAGCTACTGAATACTTTTTTCCCCTCATCTCCATTCTTTATACAGCATCACCTGTTATGAGAATCAAACTGGGAGTGTGGGTATTTGTATTTAGAGACTTAGATATGATAGCTGAGGTCCTGATTTGGCTCCTAGTAGTCCGCTGGACCCTATAAACACTAACTAACTAACTAATCAAACTGGGGAAAAAAAGTCACAGAAATATGGAAATAATGCAGACAGTGGTTTATAATCATTGATGGTTATTTATTACTACTATTAAGAAGTTTTCTTTTTTTTCAATGAAGTCACACATCTCATTTTAGCATCTAACAATACGCCTGTCCTTAAACACACACACACACACACACGCACACACACACACACACACACACACACGCACGCACGCACGCACACGCACGCACGCACGCATACACACACACACACACACACACACACATACACACACACACACACACACACAGAGGCACGCACGCACGCACGCACACGTGCGCGCATTCAGAAAAAAGACACACAGGTGCACACACGCTTAAAAACACGTCTTCGATGGAAATGAAAAAATAAGAGAGCAAGACGGATAAAGACGTGAAGGCTGAGAGGGGATAGGTGAGGTCCCTAGTTGGTAAGGGCCCTGGCGATTATGCCGATGCAGTCATGTAGGCCCACTTCATCACCACAGTTACCTCTCGTTGCACCAGAAGAACCGAAAGCAAACCATAATTATCAAAGAGCTAGGTTTACCGCTAGCTGTTCATATTAGTCACTTTGTGTTCATTCTGTTTAGTGTATAACATGGGTTTTCACACAATCACGCTGGCTCCGCTTCTAAGTCATTTTTGTCGCCTGCAGGGGGTTGAGTAGGTGGTGTCCAGCGCATAATGGGTCAAAGCCGGCACTGAGGTGGCTGGGCAACGTCACCTCTGATGGGTTGCCTGATGACGACTCGACACTGACTGCTCCCTGTGGATTGCTGGAGCCTGAGCTGCAGCAGGAGAATGCAGGGTGTAGTTGTGGATACAGAGCCGAAATGAGCAGCGTGTCTGTCCGTCTGTCTGTCTTCTGTTGTCTGTCTCTTCCTCCCTCTGTCTGTCTGCCTGTCCGTCTGTCCGTCCGTCTGCCTCTCTCTCTCTCTCTCTCTCTCTCTCTCTCTCTCTCTCTCTCTCTCTCGCTCTCCAGAGAGTTCCAGTCTCTCTCTCTCTCTCTCTCTCTCTCTCTCTCTCTCTCTCTCTCTCTCTCCTCTCTCTCTCTCTCTCTCTCTCCCTCTCCAGAGAGTTCCAGCGTGACAGTGGGCGACAGAATAATAGGACCAGGCCATATGCCTCCAGAGACGTATTGTTAATGTCGAATAAGTGCTCATCAGGATAATGCCAGAGAAATGCGCAGAACGAAAAGAAAAGGCTGGCTAGGCCTATAATGAAGTAGTCATTTGTTATCGACGCCAAAGCGACAGACAGAAAGTCCAAACGGTTTGACGTCGAATGTTTATTAAGAGCAATGTAAAAAAATATGTTTGGGAAGCTTCGTTCATTTAAAAAGAAAGCAAGATTGCAAGGAATATTTCTCACGGCAAAGGGAATACAAAGTTTCCACAGAAACTAATATAAGAGAGAACAAAAATGCGTCAGTGACACGACTATCCGATTCTGTGAATGATTCAAAGGAATTCTGGGAGGAAATTAAAAAGCACAGAAAAAAAACAAAACCGGTCATTAACATCATTTGTAACAAACATGAACGGGTTTTAAGATTTGAGAGAGTGTTTAATGAAGACTTTATCGAAAACGGTGACGACATGGATTTGTCAAGAGAAATTCAAAGTGACAACAAGCGTTCTTGATTACGAAATGTACGAGCCAGAGATAAGGAAAGCAATTTCACCGTTAAAGATAACAAAGCAGCAGGGCTGGATGGCGTATACAGTGACCTACTGAAATATTTTGGAACTATTACTTGGGTTACAACCGCTCAAACTGTGTTGTCTGAGAATGGGTTTGAGCGAGTGTCGATGTTCGATATTTGTGCACCAGAGAAGGTATATTTTTTTCTGTCTTCAAAGAGATTACCTGTTGATGTTTGTACATTTCGTTTTGTTGCAGATGGCACGTGCAATCGGAAATCAGTGCAGATTCACCATGGACCAAGAAAATGACGTTTTGGAAGGAAAGTAAGTAAATATACTGAACAACATTAAAAACGCACCGTTTTGATTTGCCGATTTCCCATTTGGAAAAAATGTGTATTTGGATTTGGTATATTAACACAATTTTTAAGGGACACAGATTCACACTGCCTCGGTTTCTCCGCGCTTGCCAACGTTCGTTTGACGCCCACGTGCAACTCGCCCAAAACACTTTTTTTGCCACTGGGGCCGAGACTGAACGTAGCTCATCTGTTTCTTTGTCTCAAATGGTGAGTTTAAAGTCATGCCGACTGGAAAACGGTATCAGTTGTCATTCGACCAGGCGAAGTGGTCCGAAAACAATGCCGCGACTGTCTATGCAAGAACGCGAGCAAGCCACTGGAATGTTGATGGTCGGTATGTCATCGAGAGAGACAGCCAGACAACTGAATTGCAGTCACTCTACAATTGTAAGACTATCACAACGTTTGGCAGCAACTGGTTCCACCACTGATCGGCGCCGAACGGGCCAACCTCGTGTTACCACACCAGCGCAGGATCGATACATTCGACAGCTTCATCTTCGTAATCGATTCCTTACAGCAGCAGAAACATGTCGCCAGGTGGTTGGTCGACGGGGTCCAGTGTCTGGACAAACCGTTCGACGTCGATTGCAAGAATCAGGGCTCAATGCAAGACGCCCTCATGTTGGCCCAGTCCTCACCCGTAGACACCGTCAGCAACGCCTGCAGTGGGCCAACGAGCATCTGCCATGGACACGACGTCAGTGGAGAGCTGTGCTGTTCTCTGACGAAAGTCGCTTCGCGTTATCTCATGCTGACGGGAGAATGAGAGTCTGGAGGCGTGTCGGGGAACGCTACGCCAACTGCTGCGTGTTTGAAGCCGATAGATGGGGAGGGGGCAGTCTGATGGTTTGGGGGGCATTCAGTCATGACTACCGGACACCTCTGTACTTTTTTGACAACCATGTGAATACCAACACGTACCAGCAGGTGCTGCAGAACCACGTCGTCCCACTGTTTGGCCAGCACCCGGAGCTGCAGTTCTTCCAGCATGATAATGCACGACCCCACACCGCAAGAGCCACCGCTGCGTTTCTCCAGGCGAACAACATTGCCGTGTTGCCCTGGCCATCTCTGTCCCCTGACATGGCTCCCATTGAACACGTCTGGGATGAGCTGGAGCGTCTTGTGGCCCGTGGAAGACGTCCACAGACTCTCGATCATTTGAGGCGCGCACTGACCGTGGAGTGGGATGGACTGCCACAGGCGTTCTTGCACAACCTTGTCTACTCCATGAGGAGGCGCTGCCAAGCGTGCATCGGGGCAAATGGCGGACACACTCAGTATTAGAGCTCGCGGACGGACATGCTCGTCGTGGTGTACTTTTTGACAGGGACCCTAGTGAAGTCAACAGCTAATTTCAGATGAATTCGGCCATTCTTGT